>JAHRHJ020003299.1:0-744148 GCA_019776745.2 Taxus chinensis
CGAAGTCCAATCCCCATTGCATAAATGGTTGGTCAACCAGAATTGGGTGCAATGGAAGTGCTGCTTGTCTTTCTTTTCCTGTGAAGAGTGCACATTTCTTGCACTTTCTTATCCATGTATAGCAGTCACTGAAGACTGTCGGCCAATAATACCTTGCCTTCATTATCTTGAGAGCTGTTACTCGTGGGGCAAAATGTCCTCCAGAATCTCCATCGTGAAAATCTCGTAACACTCTCTCAATTTGACTTATCCCAATGCACCTCAATAGAACTCCATTGATGTCTTTCTTAAACAAAACACCATCAACAAACCCATATGGAATGGCTTGTAATCTGAAGTATCTCCTCTTTGCTTTGCTCATTTCTGGAGGGCATAGGCCTGTCTGTAGGAAGTGTATCATATTCTGAGTCCAACAAGGAGTAGGCACGTCATCATTTTCTTGTTCTTGATCATCCTGTAGTACCAAGGTAGTCTCCTTTTCATCACCAGCTTCAACTTGTTGACTCAAGGCTAGCTGCTCACATAGTCCCTTCCCACGTACTAGTTTGGTGACCTTGATCTCGATGTCATATTCCATGACACGAGTTATCCATCCTGCATGTTTCTCATTCAGATCCTTGTTTAGAAGGAAGTCCTTGACTCCCGCATGAGAGACTAATAATTGGATCTTGTTGTTTGAGACTAGGTGCTTGAATTTCTTTAAGCTTCTGATTACCGCAAGGACATGCTTTTCAATGAAAGAGTAGCTAGTTTCGTATTCCTCCAAGCCTTGACTGAAGAAAGCAACTGGTTGTTCTAATCCTTCTTTGTTTTGTTGTACCAGGATTGCAGAAATCATGTCCCCACCACCGAAGGCATATAGCACGAAGTCCTTAGAGAAGTCTGGATTGACGAGAGTTGGGGCTTGAGATATAGCCTCTTTTATTGCCTCAAAACTTGCCTTGCCTTCAAATGTCCACTTAAATGCCATGCTCTTCTTTAACATCAGCGTTATTGGTTTTACGAGAGCTGAAAAATTTGGAACAAACCTGCGGACGAAATTGATCCTTCCTAAGAAGCTTTGAAGAGCCTTCTTGTGATTTGGCAATGGCAATGCTTGAATTGCTTCAACTCTTTCTGGGTCGATTGTCAACCCCTCCTTTGAAACAATATGGCCTAGAAGTTTTCCCTCGTGAGCCAAGAATATGCATTTTTTGGGATTCAATGATACCCCAAATCTTCTACACCTCTGAAATACTTGCCTCAAATGATAGAGGTGATCCGCTGCATTTTTTGAGAATACAGTGATGTCGTCAAGATATATCAAAACTATTTTATTGATCAACCCCTTGAATGCCATATCCATTTCCCTTTGGAAGGTGGCTCCAGCATTTGATAGCCCAAATGGCATCTTCTTGTAGGCATAGGTCCCCCATTTGGTGGTGAAAGCCGTCTTGAATTGGTCACCTTCTTTCACCATCACCTGATTATACCCTGAGTAGCCATCTAGGAGAGAGAATCTCTCTGAACCGGATACTACTTGCAATATTTGTTCCATTGAAGGAAGTGGGTAATGATCTTTGAGAGATGCCCTGTTGAGGTCTCGGAAATCTACACACAACCTGATTTCTCCGTTCTTCTTCCTGACCGGAACCAAGTTTGCAACCCAGCTTGAGTGCTTGATTGGGAATATAATGCTTGCCTCTATCAGCTTATTTAGCTCTTTCTTCATTAGAGGCTCCATGTGAGGGTTGACTGGTCTCTGCTTCTGCCTAACAGGCTTAGCATCTAGATCCAATTCTATGGTATGTTGTGCCAAATTTGGATCGAATCCTCTTAAGTCTTCATAGCTCCAAGTGAAGACATCTGGAAATTCTTGGCAAAGTTGTACGAAATCTGATTTCTCCTGTTCAGTGGCCACTTTTTCCAATTTGAAGTGTTTTGCCTTCCCCAACCAGAATTGGCTCTGAATCTTCTCTCTTGACCTGTATGTTTGCTTTTTCCTTACGAAACTGGTCGTTAGGGTTGAAGATAGACTCCAATGTTACTAAACCCTTAGGAAGCTTGTTTGTCCGCAGCTGCACTACCTGATCCCCATACTGCTGCTCTAATCTGTCCTGATTCCTAGCTGAGAATTCAGCCTCTTCTTGTAAGAAATTGACAATCTGTTGATCATTCTCAAACACCTGCCAGCTTGTGTTATTATCCGAAACTGCTGGCCTCACAATCACATGGATATGTGGCTGTGTTTTTCCCCTTTTGATGTTGTCAACCACATCAAACGTTGCTCCAACTACTACGAGCCTATCTGCGGCTTCATTTTTCTTCCTGGGTATGGACACAATGTTGAAAGCTTCGAAATCCTCAATGAGGTCCCATACCCTATTTTTGTAGCTCTTTAGCAAGTCATTCTTTATGGCATGTTGTCCCCTAACTTGGTTGACGATTAGCTCGCTATCTCCAAACACCTGCAAGTTCTTTATGCCCCTTTTCCTGGCCCAATGAATTCCATGAATCAATGCTTCGTATTTAGCCGTGTTGTTCGAACAGGAAAACTGGAAACAAAAAGTTGAAAAATATTTGATGTCTTGTGGTGAAATCAACATTGCACCACCTCCAGCACCTTGTCTGCTTCTCGAACCATCAAAAAATAATTTCCAAACTTTGTTTTCATCCTTTTTTTCAGGTTGAATGATGTCGGGAATGGGTGAATTTTCTTCATGTATACAATACACACCCAATTTAGATTCTTCAATTTCCTTGTATGGGTCAAATTCATGACTCTTGTTTGCCCATTCATCCAAAGTTAAATCAGGAATTCCCTCAACCTTAGTACCTGTTTCTAGATCACTCGAACACTCCTCCTGATCAAAAGCCGAGCAATTTGCATTGATAGGATTTGGTACATGAGGCTCAATATGGAAATTAGCAATTGGTTCTGACCTGATTGTTGCTTTGGCTCCATACCTTGTCCTAAAAATCATGTGTGACCAATCTGCAGATAAATATCCACCGATTTTTGCAGTGAAGTCTCTTGATAGACACAACGCAAAGAGTGGCGGAAGGTCAATCACAGACACATCTTGTAGAACTGTAACATTAGGATAGGAATGTAGTGTTAGGCTTAACCCTTTGATGACCCCAACTGTTCCTACTGCCGTTCCATCTAGTTGTACTACTCCTTTCAGTACTGGCTCATATTTCAAACCCAGCTGATCCGCTATTTGCTTCGGCATCACTGAACTACTTGCCCTAGAATCAATCATGCAGTTGTGTACCAAGTGGTTTCCAACAATCAACGAAACATAGAATGGTGGAGGCTTCAAATTTTTTCTTGTCTGGCCCCCATCATGTTGCACTGCATTAGTGAGAACTTTCTCATGTCCCTGGTTTGATACATTTGTGGCAGACCAATTAGCCATTGCAGCTTGCAATAAATCTTGTTGCCCTGGGATCGCCAGTGATTCCCACATGGAAATGTTCACATGTGTCTTCTTCATTTGATCGATGATGTTGAAGGGGGATGAATTGTCCTTTTGCTGTCCCTTGCTTAGCACAACCTTTTCTGGAGCTTGAACAGGTGCATGTGTTGCTACAACAGGTACCTTAGGTTGATTCTGCACATTTGGAGCTGCGTTTGGTCTACTGACCCCTTGTTGTGTAGGAGTGGACTGAGAAACAACTGGATCACACGGTTGTCCCTCTCCTATATTTCTCTTCTTTGACTGTGTGTTGGCAACCACACCTTGAAAAGGCTGTTGGTTAACTCCACAGAAGTCTTCCATTTGCCAATTGGCCAATGTGGTTTCTGTTGGAGGTCCTTCTTGTTGCGTTTGTTGCTGTTGATTCTCCTCCTGGCTTGGTTCTTGAGGCACACCAATGGTTTGCACCATCAAGGCCTGATTTAGTGCACCATTGAAACATGTTGATTGATTGTGAGGTAGATTGCAAGGGTAACACCAGTCGTACTCCTGTGCCATGCTATTTTGTGTCGGGACCAAAGCTCTTGAGGACGTCATTGCATTTGGATCATACGATCGAAATGGCCTGGCAGCTTGAGGCTATCCTTGGTTCTGGTTTTGATTTGCAGCCTGAGGTGGTGGTCTATTTTGTTGGTATGGGGGCCTAGCTTGGTACTGTGCTTCAGGCTGATACGGTCTAGCACTTTGAGCTTGCTGTCTTTTGATAGTCACAAGCTCATTTCCAAGGTTCTGTAATTTTTTCATGACCTCCTGCAATTCCTTTGAAGTATTTGAAGAAGTCGACACGTCATTATTGCTTTGATTTCTAGGAGTTGGAATGGGATTCAACTCTGGTGCTTGACTGGTTGTAGGATTTCCCATGTCTGGATAGAGAGGAATTGGTGGCCTTGGTGCAAGCTTTCCGGCTTGGATCAAACAGTTCTCTGCTCTGATCGCTGTGTCATAGGACCCTGGCAGCGTTGTCCCTCCCATTGATTGGATCATCATGGCTATGTCTGAATTTATAGCCTTTAAGAAATAAAGGAATGCTCCTTCGTCAATTAGTCTAACAGCTATTGGGATCCTGTCCCATGTCTGTTGGAATCTGAAGTTGAAATTTCCATTTGTTCGTTAGGAGCCCTTTTGATTGTTGTCAGCTGTTCCAATAAAGATAAATTGTCTACCCTCTCCCCGAATTGGCTGCAAAGAGCAGAACAAAGTTGGTTCCAATTCGTAATAGAGCCTGCTGTAAGGCTCCTAAACCATTGTAAGGCCTTGCCTTTGAAAGATGAAGCCAACAGCTTGACTGCAACATCCATTTCATTTATTTCGTGGATTGCACATGCATTAGCAATATCCTGGATGTGATCAATAGGAGTAATATGATTTTCTCCTGTAAAATAGGGTATATTCTTTAGTGCTACAACTGGAATTTGATTCTGAGAATTTAGGGCAAGTGGACTACTACCCGTGAAATTGACAAAGGGATTCGGTGGTAGATGTGCCATTATGATTGGCCTAAGAACCCTGGTCGATGCGAGAAAAGGCCTACCAGGTGGAGGTGTAGACAAAGTCCTGTTAGGTGGAGATGGTGATCTTTGTGGTCTTCTTCCTCTCCTTCCTCCTCCTGGTGATAGTTGCAATTGGACAAATAGCCCCTCTTCTCGAGTATTAGACCTGGTTCGAATTCTTCTCATATGCCTGGGCAACTTTTGCTGCTACACCGCTGAATTCTACCCCTTCGAAGTCGCCAGATGTGTTAGAAAGTGAGCCTCAAAAGGCTAGATCCTGCCAAGTTACACACCAAACCTGACAATATTTAAAAATGGAAAATTGAAAGACCTGTATTTTTGATATTTTAGAGTTTGCAACTTGATTCTGGAATGACAGTCCTGAAAACCCAAAAATGCCAGACTTCTGAAAACCTGAAATCCGAAAATCAAAAAACCATGAAATTTTTAAAGTCAAAATCTCAAAAATCTAAGAATACCCTTTTGAATACTATCCCCTGATCTATCAACTGGTGAAATTTTGACTTGTTTCGAGCGAGTTAAGTCCTTAAAAATTGATTTTAAAGTTCAGCCTAGAAGGTGGAAAAAACTGAACTGTAAAACCTGCAATTTTTTAAGTCTGAATTTCTTGAAAGTTCCTTCGAAACTGTGGAATGACCTCTTGGTCCCACCGGGCATGCCAAAACTATTGATGTGAAATCACAGCACCCTTGGGACTCTGCAACATGATGGGTTGAGACTCTCAGTACGATTGCATAACATGGAGCTTTTCCCAAGTGTGGGACCTTGCGAAAACGGAAAAGCTCTCCGGATGAAGGCCGGTTCCTATTCCTCTATTCAGATGCACACGTAGAAGATGCAGAGGGTTTACTAAAAACCTAATCTAACTTTCCAAGGAGACAGGGTAAGAAGATGCATAAAATAAAACCTAAACTAACAGAGGTGATGCACCGAGGAATGAAGAACACCTGTCTTGCCAAATAAACACAGACCATTAAAATGCAATGCAAGATCATACACAGATAGCCAGATTCGCAGTGAAAGATCAAAGGGGGTGCAAATGAATACATAGAGGGTTGAGAATTATCCACAGACATGTATTAATTTTCTCCAAGGATTGATACAACACACTGCAAAATGCCAAGAGGCAAAGATACATTACAATTTCAAATGGGAGGTTTGAACTCCACAAGTTCACCTGCCAAAGAGAAGAAGGGAGGGGTAAAACAGAAATGTCCAACCTTTAGAAAGAAGCCCCTCCTTATAACTTATAGGAAGAATGAGAGAGAAAAGAGAGAGGAATTCGAAATCTGCCCCAACTACCTCCAGGTTGCATTTAACTATCTCATTATGGTGGTAGGTGAGAACCCCAGCGAACCCAAAAGTGGCGAACTGTATTTCGAATTTTTAAGAATTTTTTCTCACCCAATTAAAGATATCCAGTCGTAGTTGGACAGAGGACCTCGTAAGCTTTCCAAAAAGTCCAACCTTACATGAATCTAAGCTCCCAGTCAAAAGTTATGGCCATTTGAATACGTGCGCCAGGGTCTGCTTCTTGTCAGCACTCAAAATGTTGCGCCTCCTGGAGGTGCGCCATAGGCGCATCCATGTGTGTGTCAACATCCTCTTCCATGCACCAAGGGCGCATCCTTTACCCTGTCGACACTCTGTGTCGTGCACCCATTTTGTGTGCCTTGGGCGCACCATTTCCTCTGTCGACACTCCGTGTCGTGCGCCCATTCTATGCGCCTTGGGCGCACCATTTCCTCTGTCGACACTCCGTGTCGTGCACCCATTCTGTGCACCTTGGGTGCACCATTTCCTCTGTCAACACTCCGTGTCATGTGCCCATTCTGTGTGCCTTGGGCACACCATTTCCTCTGTCGACACTCCGTGTCGTGCGCCCATTCTGTGCGCCTTGGGCGCATGTCAGGGATTTGAGCTTCTTTGATTTCTCCATTCTCTTGCTTGTCTATATCTACCCAGGGAAAAGATATATACAACAGGATGATCCCCTGATATATCTCTCCTTTTCTACTATCCATGCACCTCTATATATAGCTTTTCTACCTTCACCACCATGCCTTTTAAGGTAACAGATTGGCTGCCAAGTGTCCAAGTCGTCCTCCAATGGAGCATGCCTCATTTATTCCAATCTCTCCACTTTGTGCAATGATGTTCTTTTGGATCCTTCCATCACATGCATGGAATATTCCCTTTTTAATCCTATAACTGTCAAGTTGGCACCATATCCATTCCACGTTCTATATGGGCAATGCTTTTCTCATGTGTTGTCTAGAACTCCGAATATGGCTAAGTCCCAACATCGTCTTATCTTACGCGCACGTTGTGTGTTATGTTAGACCCTGCTAGAACCCTGCCCTGCGTGCCTTCAACCTGCATGCCCTTCTTCATATAGGTCATGTGCACCCACGTGCCTTCTTATACTTAGCCAATATTTTGGGACCCAACATCACCCCACACTACACCTATTCTCCATCCTCAAAAACACTTCTCTTTAAGGAATAAATAATGAGGGGCTCTGAATAGGCAAGAAAGAATGAAGGAATGAAGAATTGGCATAAATAATGAAATAATGGGGAGAATCAAGAACAAATGCTTAGTTTTGAAGGAGGAAAGGGAAATCCTTCCCTATTTCTTTCTCTAGTTTCTCCCAAGTGTTAACCTCATTTTGCGCTTGTTGACAAAGGTATCCAACTAAGGTGCTCACCTCCTCAAAAATTAATTCCTCCCCTTTAGCACTCATGGTCTCAACAATAATTTCCAATTGTTTTCCCAAGTCCTAAATTTCATCCTTCTATGGGTAATCTAGGGGTATAACTCCTTTAGCCAACTTTTGATCGAGCCTCGCAATGTCTCGATAACTTCTTAATTCTTTTCTACTTTGGCTAGGATTTTATCTCTTTCATCCTTGTTCCCCTTATACTTTTCTTGAAACTCCTTGAGTTCCATTTCATGCATGGTGACCAGGATGCTTATCACTCTATCCCTATTAGCGCAGTTTTCATATGCAACTTTTGTGACTTGTGCGGTGGTCTTTACCTCTCCAATGATTTTAGTATATAAAACAAAAATCTCGACAACTTTCAGCTTTTCTTCCTTCTCTTGGTGTGCCAACGCTTCTTCTTAAGATTCTAAGGTAAGTGGCCACCTTTCTATTGTTAGGATGCATGTCAAATCCTCAAGACATTACAAGGTTGATTCATATTTCTGATCAGGTGGTGCTAAATCAGGCTGCTTTAAAACAATATCACCCGTAATCATTTTAATCTTCTTGTGTAGCTTTCACACCCTTGCTTTCTCCTCTTTCAGTTCACACCTTAACTACATGCTGATAAGCTCTTCTTGATTCAATTCCTTCTCTTCTCATCAAGCTCCCTCCTATCCTTCTCCAATTCCTCCTCTAGAAATCTCATTCTATCATTCCTTCTGAATAAGTTGGCCTCAACCTCAACTGAAACCTTTTTGAGTGCATTGTAGACCTGCTCATTTGATAGTTGTTGAGTGTTCACTAAGGGATTTACTCCTTTTGTTTCCAGAACCTTCATCAACACTCTTTGAATCACTTCAAACTCAGGTTAATCTACGTGAGACTCAAATTCCCAAGATAGCATCTTCCTGGTATGGGGATACATGCCTTCTTCATCAAGCAAAGACATGGCAAATATTTTCTCTATTGGTACGGTGCTTTGGAAGCACATGCGTAGCACCTTTCTACATTAATGTATCTCATTCCCTACTCTTGTGCCACCACTACACCTTTACAACCTATTTGCACAACTTTTGGGAAGCTTACTACCAATTTGGGATCCCCACCCATATTCTCATACTCCTTCCCAATGCTTTCTTCTTCCATATCCTTTAGAATTTTGTCTGCACTCCGCTCCAACTCCTATTCCACCAAATCCTTCATGATGCCCACCAATTATCTCTCCATGGCTTTCTCCACTTGCTCCTTGGTGAGGCTTGGGGTTCCTTGGTTTTTGGTGCTCACCTCTTTACTCACCCCTTGCCTTGATCCTCTATTCCTTCCTTGTCATTCTCATCATCTTTCTTGTCATTCTTCTCTTCATCCCCCTCCTCCTCAAAATCATGTATATCATACACTAGATGGTCTTCACTTCCTTTAGGATTGTCATCATCCTTTTCACCAATGTAGGCATCTAGGATTTATGTCTCCTCTGAGTCTACCTCTTCTACCACCTTTTGCTTCTTCCTAACTAGTGATTCCAGTATAGGAGATCATCTTTCTCCTTCTCCTTGACATGTGACCTCTTCTTTGGTGATTATTCATGTGTTATGGGCTCTTCATGCTCTAGTACCTCTTCTTCTGAGGTCTTCACCTTGACTGGGGACTTCTTTCTATGTGTGTAAGTGTTAGGCTTTGCCACTTCTTCCGGCACGCCCGCCGATTGTGTGGTTTGCACACTTGGTGCCTTCTTCTCTTGCACTTCTTCTCTTTCCCTCTTCTTTGGCATGGTTTTTTTCTAACCTATGGGGTCTTCTGGAATGGAGACACCACTCTCTAGAAAGGATCCTTTCTTAAAAAATTTCCTTATGCACAGATATACCCTGGCAGTAGCCCTTCAAGTGATCAGCAGCATTATCAGTTTCATCATTTATACTTCATGGGAGACATACTTCTCCATGTATGGTGATTCTTAGGTTATATGAGCTTTCAACGTAGCTCACGGTGGTATTGGACCACCTTAGTAAGGTCAAACCTTATTATTTTTGCCTCCTTGAACCTGTTGACCCCTGCCTTTAAGTATTACGCAGTGAAGGAGAAGGGCAGCTTGCACCATGGGCTCTTAGTCCCATTTGTCAAAGTGAACCTACAAATGTAGAAGTGTTGGTAAACTACAAAATTTTTCTTCTCCATCCACGAGCACAAGAAAATGCTCTAGGATCCTCCACTATGCCCCCAAATGTGTTACACAATTTATCATACCACTTCTCTAGGTGTGCCTTGTGAGTGACTGTCATGGTTTCACAAGTATACTTCTTAAACCTTTTTACGGGTGAGGAGCTCTCTTCTGGGTACTCCCAAAAAAATTTCTCCAGCCCATCTGGTACTCTAATATATGAAAATACAATGGTGAGGAGCACGTTACAGAATAGTATCTTTTCTTCTTCCTGTGTACTAATTATGATCTCATCCACAATAAAGGAAGATAAGTTATAGATGGTCCCTTATTATATTTTGCAACATACATTCAATCATGCTTTGTTCACTTGCATCCATCTTTCTTGATCATTTATCTTGGTGACCAAGTGTGCAGCCATCCTTATAACAGGGTCTAGAATTTTTGCGATGTCAAAGTAACGTGACCCCTTTTTGTATTCATAAGTTGCTACTATTTCCTTGATAGCCTCCTTGTCACTGAGATCATCATCTTTGGATTCCCCTTCACAATTTAGGCCAGTGAACTTAGATATCAACAACATTGTTATGCACATCTTATGGCCTACATAGTAGGAATGGTCTTCGTGCACGCACAACATAAACAATTGATAAAGGCACTTGGGATTTCCAAAGTAAGGAAACTCATATAGTTGTAATAGCCTTGCCTTCTTCATCTTTACCTTTACCTTGTGTTGTCCACTCAAAATTCCCTGCTCTGATGAAAGTAAAAAAAAATTCAAAATTTTGAGTTTAAGTGTTTTCTCTAATGTACCGAAGTCGTGAAATTGAGAAAAGTCTGCAGTTTTGGGTCATTTTGTATGTATTTCGGGCCTGTCAGACATTTTTGTCCCACGTGTCCCAAGTTCCGAAGTGCGCTCTGTTCCCCAATCGGCCGAAATCCCCGAAGTTGTTCCATTTTCGGGCCCGTCAGAGCTTTTCATCCCAACTGTCCCGAGTTCAAAATTGCGCTCTATTCCCCGATCGGCCGAAATCCCCGAACCGCGTACTTCGCTCTTTCATGTTCCGAGTGTCCCAAACTTTTCATGCGAGTTGTTCCATTTTCCCCAAACCACCCGAGTCGCGTACTTCGGAACTTTTTGTCCCAAATGTCCCAAGTAAAAAAGTGCAAGTTGTTTCATTTTCGGCCGAAACACCTGAACCGCGTACTTCACTCTTTCATGTCCCAAATGTCCCAAGTTCAAACAGGCCTTTTGTTCCATTTTCGACCGAAACACCCGAACCGCGTACTTCGCTCTTTCATGTCCCAAATGTCCCAAGTTCAAATGGGCCTTTTGTTCCATTTTTGGTCGAAACACCCGAACCGCGTACTTTGCGCGTTTTCGTCCCAAATGTCCCAAAATGCATTTGTGCGTTTTCTCCCTGTTTCACCCGAATCAGCCGAGCCGCGTGTTTCACGCATTCGCGTCTCACATGTCCCAAGTGAACCAAGTGTCATTCGTACCAGTTTTTGCCGCTCTACCCAAATATCCTGCTTATTCAAATTGGTGGGTATGCATTAAATGCGCATTGATCACCCTTCTCTCTCCTCAACGGCTATGTAATGAGCAAGCCACCTTTGCAATTCTTACATTGTTTCCATGCTACCCTTGCTCGAACCCCTGCAATTTGAAAACCTGTGCGTGTCCGCTCCCTCTGAAATTCCTTTCCGAGCCTAGTTTGCGGTTCTGTCCTCCTAGTTGCTATCAATATGGAAGATCAAAGTTTTGGAGTAGGCTTTGGGAGAACTAAAGAACGGTTGGCAGAAAGGCGAAGCTTTCAAGACGCTGGTTATATCAGTTTTCAAGGATATTCATTGTCATCTTCAAGATGAAACTTCTGGTGTGTCCCGTTCCTTGCAAGAAATTAAAGCTCAATTCAGAGCTTATGTCAAAGATAATCTGTTCAAGGAAAGCTCAATCTCCAAAGAGAAAATGAAGGAAATCCGCTCTCTTCAATCTGTTGTTGGAGAAGTGAATAAAGATTATCATACTCATGTCGAGTTTGATAAAGAGATGGAGAAATGTCTTGGATTCTGGACTCAGTTGACGGCCAACATGTCAGTCCCTCATGGCAGAGACATAGCTGAAGCGTTAAAGAAATTCAGGCAGTAGATTTTGAAGTCAGTGGGTCCCTCTCAGTGACTGGCCACCTGTCTTCTTCTCCTTGTTCTTTTCTCTTCTTCCCTTTCTTTTTCTATTTTCTTTGTAAGAAGTTAAGGTATTGCGATTGGCGGTTCTTAACTGTTCTTGGTTAAAGAAGCGGTTACGAAGAATAACTGATCTGTAAGCTATATAATGGCCTTCCTTACGCCATTCTGAAGGAGGAAGAATTTGGCATATTTTCTGAAAGTGTAAATAGATCATAAAGAAATCAATACAGAAGGACTTTCCATTCTTTGTCTATCTGATCTCTGTTACTTCTAAGCTTCCATTTATTTTCTTTGTGAAGATCATTTGTCTCAAGTTCATTAGTCTTGTCGATTGCATACTCTTCGACTTTGCAAGCACGGTGATCTTGTATAACCAAGAAGGAACTTTGTGTCCTTGATTAATGAGTATGTGTTATGTTAAGAAACTTTGTGTTCTAGCAGATGTTATTTACAGAACTTTGTGTCTTTGAATTCCATCTTATTTATCCGATACAAATGATCTTGCTTCAATTTACTGTGACTTCGCATACATAAAGAATTACTCTGATTTCTATAATTTTGCATGTTGCCTTTCTACTCGTTCTCATCTTCTCATTCCTCTGTCCTTTTGTACTTGAACATCCTCATTGAAAACACTTTCATAATATCCAAGTTTAACCAGAAAATAATGTTTTGTAAATTTGTAAATAAGTTCGTTTCTGAATAAGGGAACCTCTCCCATTAAAGAGGAGGGACTTCTTGTCCCCTGACTGTTTCTCTTCTTAAAAGTCCTATTTGACGACCAACAATTTTTGGCGACTCCGCTGGGGAAAAATCATATTCCAGTTCTGTAATTTTTTGATCATCCTTTGATCTAGCGACTCCATGTTTTACTCGAGGGAGGAGGGCCCTTGGTATTGAAGATTCTCAGTTTCAGCTTTTGGAGCAGCAGGGTTTTCCTTTCCCTTCAACAAGAAATAAAAGGACTCGTTCGACAAGCACTCCACCTATTCAAGACAGAATTCCTACGGGTGGTATTCCTTCAGAGCCAGCTAGCCCTAATCTTCAAGCTTTGATTCTTGCTAGTGTTGCAGTCCCTCTCCAAGCTATTTTTCCAAGAATGGCTACGCCATTACCATGGGGTCATCGTGTCGGGCCCCTGGCCCTTACTCAGCCTTTACATGAGTTACCCAGAGGTAACCAGAAGAGCTTCCCCAAATTCAAAGGTGATGGCAAAGTGCATCCTGATGAACACATCGCAGCCTTTGTTGTTGCATGTGGAGTTCTGGGAGTCGAATATGAAGACGTCTCCGTAAGGCTGTTCGTCGAGACGTTACAAGATAATGCTGCTGATTGGTTCTACCACCTTCTGGCTGGAGCTATCACTGACTGGGACACAATGAGAACTCAGTTCGAAAACCGTTTCAAGCCGGCAGAAGATGCACATGCCCTGCTAGCCCAAATCTCTCAGATAAAGAAAGATTCAAAAGAGCCCATGAGAGAATTTGTGGCCCGGTTCAACAAATTGATCAATAAAATTCCGCAGCCTACCCGACCTATTGATCAAATTCAAAAATGTTTCTTCCTAAATGTTCAATCACCCAAAGTTAGTTATGCACTAAGAAGGGCTAATCTCGCAACATTGGTCGAGGATCAAACTCTCACTGTTAGTATCGAGGATGACTTGATCATGTCAGGGAAGTTGAGAAGAGACCCTCCCAAATCTAAGTCTGCTGCTTCTTCCTCTTCCACCCCTGGACCTAATACTGATCCATTAGTTCAAAAACTTGCAAATGATCTTATTGCTATAAAGAAACAATTGGCTCAGCACGCTCCTTATGCAGACGTTCCAAGGAGAAATTTTCAGCCCAGAAATCGTTTGCCTGCTTCTCAAACAAGATTAGCACTTGAAGGACCTCCTGTTAAAGTCCCTGTCAATGCGACCTACGAGGTGGAAGAACCAGATGACGATGAAGATAATGAAGCTTGCGAAGAGTTTGCGAGAGAAGTTGATGACGAAGCAGACGAACTTGAGGGATCTCGAGTAAATTTCTTCACCACTAAGGGCATTGATGATGGAGATGATTATGATGAAGTGGTAGCAGACATGAATAGCGAATCATTCACTATCATGACTCGAGAACAGACAAATCAGAGGGAGAAAGTGACACATCCTATCAAGAAATCTAAGGAGCAGGCGACAACTATTCCCGTGATTACAAAAAGAGGATCTCCTATCCTTACTTCGTCTACACCAAAGGTGAGTCCTATCAATCCTGCTACCAAAGTTGCTTCTTCTTTTTCTCCTAAAGTTGATAATTCTAGAGTACCGAATGATGATGGCCCGTCCACTTCTGGATCCTTTGATATTGTTGATCACCTGAAAAAGACCAAGGTCCAAATCTCAGAAGCTGAGTACTATCAAACCCATCCCAAAGATTTTGCCAAAATTATCCACTTTGTTAATTCCCACTCTAAGACCACATCTAAAGGCCTTTTGCCCACTCCTCCTTCTGCACCACAGCCTAGTCTGGTAGCCGCTGTCACCTCGCCTAATGACAAAATCAAGCCTTTTTATGTAACACTTCTTATAGCTGGTCATAGGCTCAGTAATTGTGTCATAGATTCCAGAGCCTCAGATAATGTGATGCCTGCTAAAGTAGCTCATGCTTTAGGCCTGACCCTCACACGCACTTATGGATCTTGTTACTCCATTGAGAGTAAAGAAGTGCCCCTAGTCGAGAGAATTAAAGATGCACAAGTAGCTTTCGCTGCTTTGCCCGAGAAGAAAGTGTTGGCTACCATCTTAGTGGCAGATATTCCCCCTTCATACGGGATGTTGCTAAGTAGGAACTTCTGCAAAGATGTGGGTGGGGAAATCCAAATGGACTGGTCACATGCACTCGTGCCTGTCAATGGAAAAATGAAGAAGTTACTACCTGAGAAGCAGTCTGAGTATATTGTGCAAAAAACGGATGATCCTAGAGCACAAATACTCTACGAGGATATGGGGCATGGTAACTACATGATTATGTCCCCTGATGAAATCTGACCCCCCAAAGTGTCTCCTAAAGATCCTAATGGGGTTTGGATTTTAGAGTTTGATGGAAGTTATTCCTCAACTGGTTCCAGAGCCGGTGTCCTGCTGGTGTCACCTGAAGGAAGCCTACACCCCTTTTTATTTAAATTGCAGTTCGAGAATACTAATAACACAACAGAATACGAGGCTCTCATTCTCATATTGCAAGTGGCCAAAGAACAAGGTGTAAAGAATCTTCTGGCTCGTGGTGATGCAGAATTGATTGTAAAGCAGGTCAGAAACCTTTTTCAAGTAAAAAATGGAAGGCTGAAACATTACCAGAATCAAGTTTGGGATTCCATTGAGTTCCTTGATGCTTTCTCTATCGAAGCAGTACCTAGGGAAAAGAACAGCTGGGCTGATTCACTAGCTGTCTCAGGGTCGCTACTGATTCCTCATCCTGATTTCTCTCAAGACAAGTTCACCATTGAGATGATCCATTGACCCAGTGTACCTGATAACACCAATAACTGGCAGGTTTTCAATGATGATCAACATTTGCTTTCCTTCCTGGAACTCAAGGGTAATTTCGAACAGCTGTATTTTGATTGAAGTGACAACCTACCTCGTGAGAGTGTGCCCTTTGACAAAGCAGTCACCCAAGGGGAAGAAACAGGTCAGGAAGGGTGCATTAAACTCAAGGGGAATAAGATTCCTAAAGGATTGGTAAGCTTAGAGGAACTATTTGATAAACATGACAGGTATGTGAAGTCTAGAGCTTCTACCGGACCTCAGCAATCAGCTGAGTATGACAAAATCAATATTGGGAGTTCTAATGACCCTAAGCTAGTTAATATTGGAAAATGTTGCACAGCAGATGAGAGGAGAAAAGAAATCGATCTTCTAAGGAGGTATAAGGATGTTCTTGCTTATTCTTATGAAGATTTGAAAGCTTTTAAACCAAAAGATATGCAGCACTCGATTCCTCTCAAACCAGGAATTAAACCTTTTAAGCAGAAACAGAGGCAGTATAATCCCAAAATAGCTGACACCATCTTTCAGGAAATTCAGAAGTTGTTAAAGGCTAAAATCATTTTTCCCATTCACCATTCAACATGGATTGCAAATATTGTGCCTGTTAGGAAGAAAAATGGTGAGATCCGCATCTGTGTTGATTTCAGGAACCTGAATCAGGCGTCTTTGAAAGATAATTATCCTTTGCCTATGATGGATCAGGTCTTGCAAGCAGTTACAAGGTCTGAAATGTTATCCATGCTCGATGGATTCTCGGGATACAATCAGGTAGAGGTTAATACTGCAGATCAACACAAGACAGCTTTCACTACTCCTTAGGGTACCTTTGCTTACAATAGGATGCCTTTTGGGCTCATTAATGCTGGTGCCACTTTTCAGAGAGCCATGGATCTGGATTTTGGAAGCTTGAAAGGGAAGTGTATTGTCATATATCTTGATGACCTGACAGTGTTTTCCAAGACAAGAACGGATAATTTTGATCACCTTGAGACAGTTCTGCTGAGATGCAGAGAGCATGGGATCTCTCTGAACCCTAAAAAATCTGTCTTTTGTGTCACTGAGGGAAAGTTATTAGGGCACATCGTTTCCAAGGATGGTATTAAGATTGATCCTGAATGAGTTCAAGCCATCCAACAAATTCCTCTCCCAACCAGCAAAAAGGGCGTGCACTCCTTCTTTGGTAAGATAAATTTCTTGAGAAGATTCATCCCTGATTTTGCAGAGTTAACTTTGAATATTTCTCGGATGATGAAAGGGAAGCAAACATTTGGTTGGTCTTCTGAAGGAAAGGAATCCTTTGAAGGTATCAAGAGAGCTATTGCTAAAACTCCTATTTTATCCTGTCCTGATTTCAGAAAAGATTTCATCATCTATTGCTATGCTACAGATAATACCTTGGCTGCTGTCTTAAATCAAGAAGACTCTAATGAGCATGAACTCCCAATTGCATTCATGAGCTATATTCTGAAAGATCATGAGTTGAAATACACCATGATGGAGAAGCATGCTTTTGCAGTGGTCAAAGTTGTTAAGCAGTTTCGTTTTTATATCCTCAACTCTCACTCCATGGTGCTGGTTCCAGATACAACTGTTAAGTCAATTCTCACACAACAAGAATTTGGATCCAAGAGAGGGAACTGGGTGGCTAAGGTCCAAGAGTATGACATTGACATCAAACCAACCAAGCTGGTTCGTGGAAAAGGCCTTTGTGAGCTCATTGCTGAAGGAGCTAAACATGAGTTGCTGGAGGAGAAAGCTGACCTTCCTACCGTTCTGTTCCTTAGCTCAGTTGATGAATGGTATGCTGACATCGCCCATTTTCTCACCTATGGGGAATGCCCCTCTCATTTAACTGCCAAAGAAAAGAGGACTGTTAAATTGAGGTCAGTGCAATATGTATTGTGGGAAAATGCTTTGTTCAAGCGTGGGTTAGATGGGAGATTTTTGAAGTGTGTGGACAAGGAACAACAGAGAAAGTTGCTCTCAGCTTTTCATGATCAGGCATGTGGAGGGCACTATTCATCAATGGTTACAGCTCATAAGATACTTCGTGGAGGATATTACTGGCCTTCCTTGTTCAGAGATGCATCCAAGTGGGTTGAAAAATGTGAGGCTTGTCAGACTTTTGTGGGAAGACCTAAATTGGCTTCTTTGCCTCTCAAGCCAGTTGTGATTGAGGAACCATTTCAACAGTGGGGTTTGGACTTCATTGGTACACTTAATCCTACTTCTAGTGCTGGTCACACTCATGTGCTAACTGCCACTGACTATTTCACCAAATGGGTGGAAGCTATTCCAGTCAAGAGTACTACTTCTGAAGTGGTGTGCAACTTCATTAAAGAGAACATCTTGGTAAGGTATGGTGTACCTAATAAGATTGTAACAGATAATGCTTCGAATTTCTCCTCAACTGAGATAATGGATTTCTGCTACGGGTATGGCATCTCACTGGCTCATTCTTCAGATTATTACCCCCAGGGAAATGGGCAAGCAGAATCCACAAACAAAAATCTGGTGACTATCATAAGGAAGTTGGTCAATGAGTCTCAACGAAACTGGCACAAGAAGCTCTATGATGCTCTTTGGGCAGACAGGATTACACCAAAGAGAGCTATTGGAATGTCTCCTTTTCAAGTGGTATATGGAGTAGAAGCTCAATTACCAGTGACAGTGGAACTGCCAGCCTTGCACCTAATGAAGGCCATTGAAGATACCAGTTTCAGGGATGCTCTGGATAAGAGAATCATGTACCTGCACAAACTGAATGAGGACAGATTAGAGGTTGCTGATAGGATATCCCTTCACCAGCAGAAGGTAAAGGTCCTGTTTGACAAGAAATCTAGGTTCAGAGATTTCCAAGTTGGAGACATTGTGCTGTTATGGGACAAAAGACATGAACCTCGTGGCAACCATGGAAAGTTTGATTCCCTGTGGCTCAGACCTTTCAAGATCAGACACTTTGCTGGTGAGAATTCCTTTTATCTTGATTACATGGATGGTTCGCCCCTCCCACTTCCTTATAGTGGGCAGTATCTCAAGTTGTTCAAGTCCTAGGTGATTAGGGAGTCCCTTTGTATATTCTGTACAGTGTTTTCCTTTTTGTTTGGTGTCTTTCCTTCTTTGTTTTGGTGTGTTGCCCTCTGTGTTGGTCTGCTTTTTGACTCCGTTGCCCAATGGATAAGGTACTGGTCTGCTTCCCCGAGTTTGTCTAAGTTCTTGCCTTGTCTCATTCCTTGAATTTATGCCAAGTCATCCCCAGAAGGAGCCAGCTGTTGTCCACTCAAAATTCCCCTTTCTATCAAAAGTAAAAAAAATTTCAAAATTTTGAGTCCAAGTGTCTTTTCTGTCGAGCTGGTGGTGTGAAAAAAAAAAAGTCTTGAAATTGAGAAAAGTCTAAGTTTTGGGTCATTTTGTATGTATTTCGGGCCTGTCGGACATTTTTGTCCCCTGTCCCAAGTGACGGGCAATCTTCCTGGGCGCATTTCTGTTCCCCGATCTGCCGAAACCTCCGAATTTGTCCCATTTTCGGGCCCGTCAGAGCTTTTTGTCCCAAGTGTCCCGAAGTTCACTGTGCGAGATGTTCCAATTTCGGCCTGAATCGCCCGAACCGCGTACTTCACACTAAGCGCAGGCTTGTCCCAAATGTCCCAAAGTCAAAAAGTGCAAGCTCTGTTCCAATTTCACCCGAATCGGCCGAGTCGCGTACTTCGGAACTTTTTGTCTCAAATGTCTCAAGCGTTCAAACTTAAAGTGCACTCTGTTCCATTTTCGGCCGATTCGCCCGATTTGGGCATCCCAACTGTCCCAAGTCTAAAAATTGTGCATCATTGCCGTTCCTCCTAAATCGGCTGAATCACCCGAAAACCAAGTACTGATGTTTTTGTCCCAATGTCCCAAAGTCCAAAGTGCAAGTTGTTCCAATTTCGGCCGAAATCCGAGTCCCGATACTTCAGCTCTTTCATGTCCCAAATGTCCCAATGGAAAATACAGTGCGAGCTGTTCCATGTCCACTTTCGGCATGAAATCACTCGAGACCGCGTCCTTTGCGCATTTTCGTCCCAAATGTCCCAAAATGCATTTGTGTCTTCTCCCTGTTTCAGGGATAGTGAATTCAAAGCGCATGTGTTTCGCGCATTCGCGTCTCACATGTATGATAACGGGAACCTGTCATCACCAATTCATACACTATGTTTCTTCACCGGGAACTCCTCAGAAAATGCGATTATGTCCCCTACTAATGCACAGCCTTTCGAGTTTGGTTGTAATCTGGGTAAGCATCAAATGTAACATCAAGAATACCATGGACTATGATAACTAAAGAAGATGATAAATCTGAAATATCAAGACGTAAATTATACATCAGTTTTCATGAAATTATTACATTGTCATCCCATGAGGTACTGAAAGTGTTGGTGTGTCCCTCATTCCAAATACTATGGCCGAGACTTTACAATTACACCTCTTAAGCGGCTTCTCAACACACCTTCTAAACTGATGGCACCAGTCTCATTCAATCATTTCTCACTACTTCTTTCTATTGCTAAATGAGGGGGGGGTTCTCTTGTATTTATAAGAACTTGCGATTAGCATTCCATAACTATCTCTAAGTTAGGATAAGAAATGGTTACGACAGAATCATATTCCGATATTGTAACTCTATATGTAATGTAAGCCTTTTTCGCCATTTTGAAAAAAAATAAACCTTGGCATATTCACATGGGTCTGCAAGTGTAAATAGATTTTTACAAATAAAATACACAAAGGACTTTCCTTTCTATGTCTATCTGATCTCTGTCCTTATTACCAAGCTTATAATATTTCTAATTTCTTTGTGAAGACCATACTATCTCTTCGTTAGTCTCATCGATTGACATACTCTTCAACATTTGCAGAGCTCATCTGTACGACAAGAAGGAACTTTGTGTACAACATTGATTGATGAATCTGTGTTACCGTTACTCTACATTATGTGTTCGGACAGATGTTACTTATGGAACTTTTGTCTTCTATCAATTCTATCTTACTTGTTATACTTATACGAATGATCTTATTCCTAATTCACATGACATTCGCATAAATAGAAATTACGAAGAGGAAAATTTTAATGTCTGTATGTTTGCCTTTCTGCTCTTTTCTATACTCTCTTAGGGAGTAGACATTTCCTCAGTGCTTCTGAAAATCTGATCAACTTATCATAGAAAACCCTTTCGTAATGGGTGTGCCATCCAAGTTTAACCTCAAATCATGTACTGTACCATTTTAAATAAAGCTGTTTTTGAATAAGGGAACCTCCCCATCCATTTTGGAAGAAATTTTCTCTGTCTTCTGTTTTTCTTCTAAAAATCATATTTGAGAACCAAGTCATTCACATGAAATGGAGACCAACGGATCTTTTGATCAAAGTATTCCTTCTGCTTCATTTTCTTCTTATAGCTTGTATCCTTTGCTATTTCCCTCATTTCCTCTATACAAATGAAGATGTACCAACCTTTCTTTTACTGAATCACTTTCATCCATCCTTTCATTTTCCATAACTCTCACCGTGGGAATATCAAACTCAATAGGAAGAACTGGATCAATGCCATAGGCCAACTGAAATGGGGAGTATCCTGTTGCTGACTTTGATGTTGCCCTATATGCCCACAATGCTGCATGAATCCTTTTATCCCATTTATGTACCTGCAAGGCTGCATCTTTTGCTAGAATTTGACACAACACAAAATTTGTTCGTTCCACCTGTCCATTTGTGCTTGGCTTGTATGTTGTTGCCTTCCTGTGCTTAATAGAAAACTTATTGACTAGGGCTTCTACCACCTCATTAATGAAGTGGCTTCCTTGATCTGTTACAATTTCTAATGGACAACCAAATCTGGTGACAATGCGTTCATATATGAACCTTGCCACTTCATCCATGGAAGCTATTTTCAATGGCCTAGCTTCAACCCACTTGGTTAAATAATCTGTGGCAACTACAATATACTTATTTTGGCATGAGGTAGTTGGAAGTGGACCTAAAATGTCTATTCCCCACTTTTCAAAGGGACCAAGTGGAAGAATAGGGCATAATGGAGCTGATGAAGTCTTACGGTTACCATGTGTTTGACAAATATCACATGTCTTACAATAATTATAACAATCTTTAAAAAGAGTGGGCCAGTGATAACCTGCATCCAAGATCCTTCTTGCTGTAAGTTGTCTAGAGAAGTGCCCTCCACATGTACCATTGTGGAATTATTCTAGCAGCTCCTTCCCTTGATCATGTCCAACTGCCCTCTTGTACTGTCCATCAGGTCCTATTCGAAATAATACTCCATGCAGAATAGAATATGGACGACTGGCTTGAGTAATCTTTCTCTTAGTCTTTGCATTGGCACCATCAGGAAACTTGAATTCATTCAGATAATTCCAAATATCTATGTATTCACTAGGGATTGTGTCAAGGGATAACAATGCTGCATCAGGGAAATCATCATCATCACAAGATGATCCTAAACCATCATAGGCTCGAGAGAGTGCATCTGCATTGACATGCTTCTTTCCTGGCCTATCTATAATATCAAATTCAAATTCTTGTAGCAAAATTATCCATCTTGCTATCCTCCCTGATGGGTTAGGCTTATTGACAATATATTTTAGAGCCTGATGATCTGTTACAACTATAAATTTCTGCCCTAGCAAGTAATTTCTAAACTTCTTTACAGCAAAAATGATAGCTAGAGCCTCTTTTTCAGTTACAGTATAATTTACCTCAGCACTGCTCATTTGTCTGCTCCCAAAGTAAATTGGATGTTCATTCCCATTTTCATCCTTTTGGCTCAAAGTACTTCCTAGTGCTGCATCTGAGGCATCAGTGTACACAATGAATGGCTTACTCCAATCTGGATTCTTTAAAACAGGTGAAGACACCAGGGCTTCCTTCAGTTGTCCAAAAGCTTCATGCGCCTTATTTCCTGGTTCATAAGTAACATCCTTCTTCAAGAACTGGGTTAGTGGCTGTGCAATCTTTGAGAAATTCTTGATGAACCTTCTATAGTAACCCACATGGCCTAAAAATGATCTCAACTTACTTCTATTCATAGGAAATGGTAAATCTTTGATTTTTGAAACTTTATCAGGATCAGTACCAATACCATCTCTGGATACAACATGCCCTAACAAAACATGCCTTTAGAACATCCAAAGACACACTTTGTAGGGTTTAGTGAGGCTTGTGCTTCATCTAACCTTTGAAATGTTGTCTCCATCTGGTGCAGGTGGTCCATCTTGCTCCCATAGATGCAAAAATCATCCAGAAATACTCTGATGAAGGTCCCAATGTAGGGTTCGAACACCCTATTCATCAAACGCTGGAATGTTGCTGGAGCATTACACAACCCAAAAGGCATAACTCTATAAGCAAATGTTCCCCAAGGAGTGGTGAACGTGGTCTTCAGCTGATCTTTCTCCACTATACAAACTTGGTTGTATCCACTATATCCATCAGCAAAACTATATCACACTCCTGGTCAGCTACTTCATCCAAGATCTGATCTGAGAATGGAAGAGGGTAATGATCCTTCTTTGTTGCCTTATTGAGCTTCCTGTAATCAACACAAATGCGTAGCTTCCCATTCTTTTTTATTGAGATCACAATGGGAGAAACCCATTCTGAATTCTCCACAGCAAATATGAATCCTGCATCAAGCAACTTATCTATTTCTTCTTTTACAGTCTTGGAAAAATTAGGATTCATTCTATATGGCATTTGCTTTATAGGCTTAGCACCATCTACCAACTCAATAGAATGTTCTACCCAACTTACTTGATGGAGTTCCTTGTAATCAAAAGTGAATATGTGTATGTACCTTCGAAAGAGCTGGAGGTAGGATTCCTTCTCACTCTCCATCACAGCATCACCAATATTTATTTGTTGGAGACGATCATCAACTTCTTCTTTAGATAATTTTATGGGGTCATGAGTCAGTGTGACTGGAAGGATATCCATGACTAAAACATCAACCTCACTTTCTTCATCTTCAGTGTCCACTTCACTGGTACTAGAGTAATCAGAGGATGTCCAATCATCAGTTTCATCACTTGAATCCACAGGTTCTGCCTTATGATGCTGAGGGATCACGTTTATCTTCACCCTCTCTCTACCACGTCCAAGTGTCATGAAGCCTTCATTCCAGTAGTTTCTTGCATGAACTCTCCTTAGCCATGGTCTTCCCAGCAACATTGGGTACGCAACAGTACCATTTTTCATCACCTGAAAGTCTACCACACATACAACACCCATAACAGATATTGCCACATTTGAAACTACACCTTCTGGTTTAGTTTTTCCCTTATTTAATGACCTTAACATAAGTGTTGAAGGGTGATCAATTTTTAAACCCAACATATTCATTACAGACTCGGTCATTACATTAACTGCAGCACCTCCATCAACTAAGACATCATGAATTGAAATACCATTACATAATACCTCAGCTTGTGGAGCATAGGGATCCGCCTCTGCCTCCAAAACAGGGACCTCAACCTCCTTCCTTCATCGAGCATTGAGTCCACTTCACAGCTCCCGCCTCTTCTCAGAAGACATAGCCAATAGTTGACCATATGTAATATTTGCAGGCCTTTTGGACAGATCTTCCAAGATGGAGTATGGTCCTTGCCCCTGTGAAATCAGAAAATCCTGCACACCCAACTTTCTTTTCCTATGTTTCTTACTAGTTTCTCCTTTCATCTTCTTAGGATCATTTCCATCTTGATTATCTTTTTCTTTCTTTCTTTTTGTTACAAACACATCTACTTCATTATTTATGCTCTTATCTACTACATCAAAGAATTCACAGGTGCTTTTCCTTTATCATTATCTCCTTTACCAGATGTAGAAGCTCTATCTAGACAATTATACTTATAATGACCCTTTTTATAACAACCATAACATACAACTTCAGAAATATTTCTTTTTGGACCTCTATCTCCTCGTTGAGAACTAAATTCTTTTCCTTGAAGAAGATTAATAGTTAACTGACCCATCTTCTTGAGCAGATCTTCATACTCAGTAGATGTACTAGGAGAAATATTTGTGCTCACCGAGAGTGGTTGTGGATTCTGGACCAAAGGTGCTGGTGTAGGCTCTACTTTAGCAACAATTTCTTTGGGCTCCTCTTCCATGCTTTCTTCTTGCCTTCTTGCAATCTCCTTTGCTTGTTCAATGGTAGCTGGGCGGTCATACTTCACTCGTTGTCTGATCTCTGGCTTCATCCCAAGAATGAAGTGCTTACATAGGAGATTATCCATGCCATTCATCAACCCATCCACTAATCCTTCCTTCCGGATCTGGGCATCGAGCTTCCTCCTTAGCTCTAGAACACGAGCATGATAATCCCTTATCTTCTCCTTCTCTCCTTGGGATAGCTTTGTGATATCGATCATGAGATCTGCATATCTCTGTTGTTCACCAAATTCTTCAAGAAAACTTTCAGTTAATAAATCCCATGAATTTTTCACATTATCACCTAGTGTTTCAAACCACCTAAGTGCTGAACCATCCAAAAAGGTAGGAAAAAATTCAGTCCATTGTTCCCTTCTTATAAGGCCATTACAAATACAAGATCATTTAAACTCTTGAATGAAAGAGGAAGCATCTTCATTAGATTGGGCTGAAAAAATAGGAATCTTCCCCATTTTCAAAAGTAACCACAGTGAAATACCAACCCACAAGTATAATCAACAAGACTTATGTGCACAAATAATTGAAATCACTATACATAGAGTAAAATAGAAATGACCACGGTAAACTATGGTAAAACTTGACTTACTGCGGTAAAAAATGACTTTACATGGTGTGGTAAACACTATTCACGGTAAAAAGTGAAGTTACTGCGGTAAATACTATTCACGGTAAAAAATGACTTTACTGTGGTAAATACTATTCACAGTAAAAAGTGACTTTACTGTGGTAAATACTATTCACGGCAAAAATGTCTTTACCATGGTAACTACTATGCACAGTAAAAACAAGGTTACCCTCCAAATGATTTTTGACTAAGTGGGAATATCTCTCTAGAAAATCCACCAACGAGGAATGGTCTCGGCAACGGAACCAAAATGTCATCACCAATCCGGCACTATGATAATTCTTCACCGGGAACTCCTCGTGCTATGATTATTTACTAATGCACAGCCTTTAGTTTGGTGGATGTAATCTGGAAACACAACAACAAACATAACACAAGAATACCATCGGCTATGATAAGAAGGAATGATGATAAATCTGAAATATCAGAGTAAATTATAATATTAACATGAAATTGTTACAATCTCACCCATGAGGTACTTCAAGTGTTATTGACTTCACTTGCCTTCCACCAAGACTATGGGAGAAACTTTACAATTACACCCCTTAATGGCTTCTTCAACACACATTTAAACTGATGGCTTCCTTTACACACTTCATACAATATTTCTCACTACTTCCTTCTATGCTAAATGAGGGGTGTGGCCTCTTTATTTATAGACCTTCCAGGCTTATCCATCTTATCTGTAAGATAGGATAAGAAATCCACTCTGACGAATCATATTCCATACCTTAACTCTTATTTGTACATGTAAGCTTATCTTTTAAGATAAGATAAACCTTATCATTTCACATGGGTTCCACATTTTTAGACTTTTTACAAATAAAATACACAAAATATTTATGACCTCACTCCTTGTCCTTATTACCAATATAATATTTCTAATTCCTAATCATGTAGACCCTACTTCTCTACTTACCCCAACTTTGACATTTTAACATTATCGGACCACTTACGACAAATATTTACTTTTTACCACAACATTCCTATTGTACTTTTGACTATTACCGTACTATACATTATTGGCGGCATCGTACTGGTAGTGCCGTTATCTTCTATCAGACGCTACTACTAATTATACTTAACAACATCCTATTCCTAATACATACATTAATGAAATAGAAATTATGGAGGAAAATTTTAGTGTCGACAGTACTTGTGGTATGTTAAAAATGCTTAAGAAGTTTCGTATTTGTGTTTTTTGTGCACATGGTAAGGTTGATGTAACATTTCAGATGTTTTTGAGTTCAAGTGTGAATTCTGCAAGGTTTTTTGAGCATAGCTCCAAATAGATCTGGGTATTGTTTTGAGAGAAGAGGTGGCTTGTAATAAAATATGAGGAAGTGATTCTTGGTGGATGTATTCCAAATTGGGTGAAACATGATAAATATTGTCTCTTTGTGTTGTGTTCTTTTTATTCTACACTTTTATTTCAGATCTGTAATATTTTCTGCAAATTATTTTCTACTATTTTCATTCTTTGGGGGATTTTTTTGCGTATTTTTTCCCTTATTTCAAAACAACACAAGGACCCAGAACAAACTTTACCACTAAGACAATTTGTAATATTCTCCACAGGAAAGGTTAACAAATTCATGGACACACCACCACAAAATTCAATCAGAGTTAAAAATAAAACAACCACTAATCAACCTAACACATACATTGTATTCAACAAACATAATACTTCAGCCAATGCCTACATATTCCTCACTTGTATCAGAATATGACGACTATAAAAAACTCAAGCATGTCTCAAGATGCTCAATATACTTCCAATGTTCATGTTTATCCCATGTCTCCATTCAACCAAATTCTCTTGATGCCAAAGAAACCATTGAGATTATAGTTAATACATTCATTACTTTTCAAATCTATCATAATGATACCCATCACATTCCTTCGTGAAGAGGAGTTACTACTTCTACATGAAGTTTTATAAAAAAAACAAAAAGGAATCTACTCCTAAGCACAACTCCTTATTGCTATTGAAACATGAACTTCTTTTTTATAACCTTGGAAATTCCATCATTTACTCATACTCAACTATTCCATCGAAAACCAAGGGAGTGCCACCATTTATACCTAGTTCTTCAAGCGAATAGAAACATACCTTATCAGAAGATAAAGACACAACACCAAAATTTTGATCTCCATAGGTTGACAAAAAGCAATCAAAACCATCATCATCCACAACAAAAAAATAGACTGATACCTTGAATAAAAGGAATTAGCATGCTAGAACTAGGGCCACATTGTGGGGCCGAGCCATTCATATCTAACCTGATGCCACTATCTTGATTTTTATTTGCACAACTCAATGCAATCTTGCTTGATGATTTGAGCCATAAACAACACTTTTTTTCTTGATCAACCAATCCATCAAGTAATAAACATCTATCTTATGATGAAGGGACATGTCCCTTATACTTGGAAATCATCCCATCCCTTACCTAGGTAAAGATATAGCTGAAAGCGTTATGATCCTAATCTAATTCCATGTTGCCCCTATAGGAGAATATTATTTCTCCAAAAGGGATGCCCAAAATTCACATGTATTTTTGGAACATAATAGATCAATCAAAGACATTCCATTCCCACAACTCATTTGATCGACCAATGTACAACCCTTTTCAAAACTTAGGCTAGTCTTCTTAATATCAGCAGAGCCATCCTAGCCACAAGTAACGTGGAACATTAAAAAAATTCACACCAGAGATTGACATGGGTGTTATGATCTTGTTAAACCTCTCAAACAATATTAATTATAAAAATACAATCCATGATAACCTACTCAAATTATTGTTGATTCTTTAGCCCACTTACTTATATCGCATACTAAGGTTATATCACATGAGTCCTCAAATTTTCCAACTGTCTCGACAACACTCTGAAATAATTTGATTATAACATAGGATTGACCCCTAATTTCAACTACGTCACCCTCAAGGATTAGATATTTTACTTTATCAACCACATTTCTTGTATTATCAGTACAATCAAGAAAAAAAAGATAATAATCATCACAAAACCGATTTATAAATACCGCCACCAATTCATCCCAAGAGTGCAAAAAAAATTGAGGTAAGGAAGTGAACCATTCTTGAGCATCTTCCTTCAATGTATGCACAAATAATTTCATGAAGACATCTTCAAACGTTATCCCATACTGATGCATAACTTCCTCAAATAAACCAAGATTTTGTTCTACATGTATACTCACATACCCTTGAAAAGTAGGTAGCCTGAACCTTACTCCATTAGGGATCTTATTCAGGTACCCTGACATTCCCCTAAAATCCATAGACCTAAATGCATATGATCTTAAATGAGTCCTATGGAAAATGTATGTCAATTATCATTGTAAGTTTCCAATAAATTTTTTTTTGAGATTGAACTAGAGTGTATCAAGATCACATTCCTCATGATAAAAATTATATCAATAACTGGTGACTATTATAAGCCCATACCATCAATAAAATACATTCATGAACAACATTGTCCTGTTCTAACCGTATAACAATGGAGTTGCCACTAGAGTCCTAACTCAAGAAAAATGCATAATATTCAAGTATCAAATTAAAACAATCTTAACATCCCAACCCCAGGATCACTGAAGTATGAAACTCAAGAACCAAACCCAAGAATCCCAAGGAATACTACATTGATCAATGGTGACAACACCAATCAGATGTTAGCTCTTGAATGTACACCCTAGGGGAGAGAGAGAGATAGATGTGCATAGTTCTAACCAAATAAGGAAAATGAAAAGAGATATTTATATATTATTGTAGATTTTGATATAGAATATGTTATTTTAAATTTTGCATAGTGATATTTGATGATATTTTATCTAATATACATTTGAATTGATTTTTTTTTATTATAGAGGGATGTCCATGCTAGGAAGTTTCATGATAATTGTCACATGTTGACCGTAATTAGTTTTGGCCTAGAAGATGATAGATGAGATGTGTTAGACAGAGCCTATTTGAGATATGTAGCCAGATTCGGGGAGGTTCCCCTAAATATGAATTTGATCTCCACACTATGTGAGTGGTGGAATACAAAAAATTCTACCTTTTAGATCCTAACATGAGATATGATGATGATGTTGGATGCATAATGGACTGGGGATAAATCATTCCTATGACACTTTCATTTCATTTTCCATTTCATACATTAACATTCAATTTAAGCATTAAACATGTGTAACCATTATGAGCTTAATATGTGTGCAATATTCAATCATAAGACCATGAAACAAGATACACAACACATGAATACCATATGAAATGGAAAATCCTCAAATGGAATAAAATCCACTGAATTTTTTTTCTTATATTACACAAAATAAATGACTTTCATGAATATTAAACATTAGGCGAGATTTCTTTAGTGAAGCACCAACCCTAAAAGGAGGATAAAACCCGCTAAGGTGATCAATCACTAACTCAACCACCTATAGATGAATGAACACTGATGATATGTTTCTCACACAGATGATAGTGATCCAATTTCAGCTCCAAACACACAAAACCCTCATAAAAAAAAGCTCTCTCCTAACTCGCTAAAATCTTCTTTTTCATGGGCTGAATAGGTCAATTTACCTTACACATATGATCCTCAATATTCTTAAGTTATTCATCACTCTTTACATCTCTATTCTTAACCCTTATTAACTCTTCTTTTAATCCCCATATAGGTCACTCATAACCCCATCGACACAACTAGTCATAAATGACTCAATACACTAGATTATATACCCAATACTAGCTTAAAAAACTCATAGGTAGGACATGACCAAGCATTTAGGTAATCATAATTCAAAAACATAATAATAACATCATATAAATCAAATTAAGAGACCTAAGTAGGCCAGAAGGGTTCAAGACATCATGAAAAAGCACCAAGACACCTCCAAAGGAAAAAATAAACACTCCAAACTCCAACGAATGCACCAACATATCCAAGACTTAAAACAAACTTTTAAAGGATTTAAAATCCATATAAAATTCAAGGACATCTCCTTATAATAAAAAATAGTCACATGAATCTCAACAATAACCTTTTTCAACTTAGAACACATCATTTTGCAAGTATACACAACTAGGTCTTCTAGCTCTAAGAATTCAGTCCCAGAAAATGAATAAGATCACATATATAAAAAAAATAAGAATAATTAAATTCATATACCATTGGGAATATCTTTAAATATATTATTTTTAAAAAATCCCATTTTCCTTCAACTCATAGTGTAAGGCCTCTAACCAACTCAAATCTCTGAAACTGCTCTAAATTGGAAATATGGACTAGAGAACTAATATTGAGAGAAACAAGAAAAAACATCTCAAAATAAAATTCCAAGATAATACATCACCTGGAAACCCGTAAAGGAAACTTGTAACAACATTCTCAAGAACTAATAGTCATATCTCATATCAATAAATTCACTTTAGCACACGTGTTTCAGTCACCTTCTTGAGTAAACCTAATAGGGATAATTAGGCAACTAGGGTTTCAACAATAAACCCCCTCATCATATAATTCAAGAAGCTAAACACATCATAACGTGTGTCACCAAGATATCCACAATGATAAATATCAGCTACAACATGCAATATGATCAAACTCACTTCAAACCAAGAGACTAGCTTTTTAGCCCTTAAGGCCAATATCGGCAGTGCTTACTTTGAAAGACTTGAATATTACATTTTCTTCACTTAAGTAACATAAAAATATTCTTGGATATTTATATCATCTCTCAAATATTATGGTACAATTAACCTCTCATCATGGAACCTCCATCTCAGCATTGAAATTATAAATTTCTATTGAATAAGGTATTTTCTCTCTCTTACTCAAATAGCTAGAACACAAAACCACCACCAAAATGAGATATCAGGAATACTATACAACCTTTATGCATCATAATTTATTTCCAATTTCATTGAGATACCATACAATGCAAATCTTCCAAGTCACTCTTCTATGAGGGTTTAACTAGTGTTTCAAACCACTTTATCTTGTTGATGAATGTTCATAAAAATATGACTATCAAATCAATCCATTATATTTGCAAAACACTATATGAAAATTGAAAAAAACATCCCCTAAAACATTTTAGTACCATGTAAATTGTGTGTGACCACATGAGTAAAACAATTTCCCAATTTGAGCTAGATTTTGCTTCTCTAGAACTCGTTTTTGCCAAAAAACACATAACTTCCACAAATATATTCAAACTAGTCTAAAAGTTGTCATGAAGCTTCATGTAAAAATCCTAAAACTGACCCAACTATCATCCATTCTCAAATTATTCTAAATATTTCTAGCCACAGTGACTTACTTGTGTGTTCTTGACTATTCTTCACCTTATTGTTCCACAAGAACCATGAAACACCATTAAAAAAAGTAGAGAAATGACCTAAAAATCCTCATACACATCGTATGATATGTCAAAATACCTTTCTGATGCATATAAATGACTTCCCTACTTCATATCTCAAGCCATCATGGAAAACCGCATGCTCTAGGTCTAGGAATAGGCCTAGAATGACCCGACTCAATCATTACAACCCATGAAATGACCATGAAGACCAATTTTATACTCCTAGACACCTTTGACACATCATGTCAAAATTTTTTACCTCATTAATAATTCATAAAAAATTAGGATATCTTACATAATGACCATGCTCTAATACACAATAAAATTTCATCAAACCTAGACACTACCAATCAACCTTCATGCTAGACAATGAATAAAATTTCATGGAGACTCACATTACATCTCAACTTCCTTTTCCATAATTTGATTTGACATAAATGAAAAATATTAGACACAATGGCCAACAGATGAATCCAGAGGATTTTTATCATATTTTACAATTACTACTTTTGGGAGAGATTGTATAGGTCTTACCATCATATGTCTCATTTAAGATGCGTAGAATGCATGAAGTATTTATTTGGCATAGGTGGCCTTGTATAGAGAGCCATTAAATTTATTTTCATTGTGATAGAAAGGGTTTTGCGATAGTAAAAATTCATTATAGTATTATTACCATAATTTGTAGTGGTGTATGGGAGTGGGTATTGATTTACTACCAGATGTGGTTGATATGCTAATCTATTGAGGATGATGGAGTGGGTTATGATCGGGGTCATAGTGTTTTCGACCACTTATATAGGGAAATTTACAATTTCACATTCAAGATCCATGAAGGAAGGTATAATTGTCATTAGCTTATTACACACATGGGCATCAGAGCATGTAACCATTGTGTGATAAGTTGAGGGTCCGAGGGCCGAATGGGACAATATGGAGATATTTTTATCATGATGATTATTATTGATGAGGCAATGTCTATACATAATCTTTGATCATGTGATATTGGATAGATTGACCCTTATATGTTTTGAATGGAGGCCTTATAAAGAGAAAAAGGATGGAAAGAGGATGTCATGGAGTTACATAAGGTGTGGCATACCATGTACTTAAACGATCGGTTTTTAGAAGTAAGAGACTTATATTAGTGGGAGTGAATGATGTTTCAATTCACGTTGATTCAATATATCTACTCATGTATATTTGAGAGATGGGAGTCAACTAGGATCGACACCTATATAATTACTTCCCCTGCCTATAGACAAGGTGGATCCATTGGTTATGGCTAGAAATTTGGATACTGTATGATTTACAATGGTTTATACCCAATGGTGTGTGGAGCCTCAATGGTTATTATTATTTCGAGTGATCATAGGTGGCCTAGTAAATGGACCACCACTAGGAGGAGGTGATGGTGTAAGTATACCCCATCTACAACATGAGGAGGAAAACTAGTGTTTCCCCTAGCAATGGGAAAATATGGTTTAGGTCACATGGATTTCCCACATATGAGGTTGTATCCATCTCCGTTACTCACTGTTAGTAGTTTCTATTTGTGTATATTGTAGTTCACAATCACATTGATGTGTGGGAGTTTGCATAGATAGTGAGTGAGTAATGACTGATGTATAAATGTCATGTGTCATGTATTTGGGAAATGCATATTGGAATTTACTCTTTAAATCCTGAATGATTAATTTTATTAGGAACATTTCAAATTATGTCTTAGTCAGTGGGATGTTAGAGCATGATTCTCTAAAATCTAAAATTTTATTAAGAATCTAAGAGTATAGAAATCTAATAAATGAAGTATACTGAAATGTAAATGCTAAGTAATTTATTTAATAATTTAAAATGAAATAAAAGGGGAAGGTACTTACCTAAATTGAACTTACCTCACAATGATCTGGGACTGAATCAGAGTGATGAAATGGTAGAGTAGCGTGTCGCAAGGATCTTCAAAAAATAATAGCAGAGGCAGATTTGGCCAGAATGGGACATGCCTGGAGAGGGATAGGGGCACCTGTGGACACCCTGGTCTAAAATATAGGTGCCATGGTCTATGGAACAACTGGGAATTTGATCAATATATGGTCACTAGGTATTCGCAACACTTCACCTTTGGTCAGGTGAGTGTCGCACTTGCTTCATTGATGTCACCACAAAACTTGAATGAAGAATCACCTGTAAAACCCCACACAAAGCATCAAACCCTAAAAAGAAATATGCAAATGAAGGGGTATGACCATCCTCAACTACCAAATGGATGGACTTATGACTGAGCACTGCACTAAATCTAAGACCCAATGTAGTTCTATGTGCTTGTGTGTGCAATAATGTGCCTTAGGTTTCCTTAGCACCAATGACATTGAGATATCATGAAGTAGCTAGATAAAATGGAAAATGGTGGATGGAATAAAATGAATACACCCCTTCCTATGTAGTGTGTGATGCAGAATAGTTCCCAAATGCAGTCCCTTGCTCTATGTAGATAGCTAGCCCTTAGTATAAATAGTCTTCCCATAAGGTAGTATGTATGTTGTGTTTATATAGGGATCTCTTGTTCAAATTTTGACACTAATGACTCGACATGCTGACTAGTACCTAGGGAGATGAGAGGGAAAACCGTAAAGACTGACCTTGAATGTCTAAGACAAAACCAAGTGTGACGGGGACTAGGGTGCCTAGAAATCAAGACCAGGGAACCCTTAGGTGCCCTAATCCCTATCTAGGTTCCCTAGTCAAAGACTAGTGATGACACTGAGTGAGTACTGAAAGATAAGACTCCCTGAGACCTGACTAGAACTATGTGAGTGAGTGAAAAATGTGTGAGACAAACAACAACAAAGACCAACAAGACAGATGAATAGACAATGGAATGGGTCATCAGTGAATACTTTTCTTATGTAAGATCCATATATAAAACAACATACTTGGCTGTATAATAATAGTAGTAAGTGCATGATTTTGTGACTACATTTGCCCCCACTTTATGTGGTGAGAAAAGGATCGGTAACATAAATTAGTTAGATATGCATACTTGAGAGAAAATACAGAGAAGCCCATGCTGTAGAAGAACACACGGATGTGGTAAGAGAGTGTCAAATGAGAACATATAGTGTGATAAACCATGGATCAACATGTTTATCCATGCAGCGTAGTGAGAGATGAAAAACCATGATGAAGTGCACTAAACGAGAGTGATGATTGTAATGTTGAATGATTGATGATTTCAAATGTTGTATGATGACGATGTGATGGGGTAGGGAGTGATCAATTCCTAACTTGATTGCATGTGTATGAAAAACTAGAGGATTTGGGAATCCTACCTCTAGAGGAAGAGTGTAGAGAGAAAGATGTGTTATTCTCCAACCATTTACTACATCCTCAAAAGAAATAACCACTACAGATAGACACAAATCAAATTTTCAGTGATTTTGGATCAAAATATTTCGATCAAACATGTAGACCCATATAGGAGCAGTATAGGAAAAGCAATGACATCTCATTGCCCTCACTCCAAGGGTGTTGCCACAATGTATGATGGCTTCCAAGTTAGGTCATCTGGAAGTAATGAAAAATGTAGAATAACTTCCCATGTTAGGTCATCTGGGAAAGTATAATAAATGTAACTCACAAGCTATCATCCAGGAGACCAATGTAACTCCCAAGTTAGGTCATCTTGGGAGGCCAAATGTGTTGTATTGTGTTGATTGAATGGTATGATTTTGATTGTTACATAACTTGAACATATTTGATTGGTTGGTTGATTGTTTGTTTTGATTTTTTTTACTCATAGAGATATTTTATGCGTTGTTTCCCCAAGTTAGGTCATTAAGGGGAATCAATAGAAAATGATGAAATATCACATGGTGTATTAGTAAATGTTTAAAAATGACAAATTAGAAGTGTTCAATAATCGCATAGTGGTTTAAGGGGAATTATAGGATGACCCCAATTGTATGCCCCCTTTTGGCGAAAGGGGAAGTGATAATGAGAATGAACGTTGAGCTGAAAGTAAGCACGTTAATAGATAGTGTATGATGGATATTGCAAAAATATATGTAGATTGAGTGAAAGACAACATCAAGGAGAAATAACGTGTGTGTCATGTGTATGAAGCAATGGTAGGCTAAATTCTGAAGAGAATTCCGCAAATGAGATAGAAACTGAACTAAAAATGCTCAAGATATTAGTAAAATAGTGTGACATGTATTAGTTGAGTAATGAATGTGAAGTATGACCATAATAGAGTGAATAATGAAAAGTTGACTATAAATATATAAACTGAAAAAGTGATTATTCAACTCATTTTTCTTTTGCGCAAGTGTGAGAGTGAGCTCTGAGTGTGTAAGGATGATACAAGTTAGAGCACCGCGACCTAGCCGGTTCAAGATGGTAGTGACCACTTTGGCATCAGGTATGACAATGACAAAGTTGGTAAGTGTGATGTTTTTTCTAAAAAATGCACGTGTAGTAGTCATTTTTGGTTAATTTTTGCAAAAAAATTATTTTTATTTTTCTCAGTGTTTAGGACCTAGACAAGAGTGGTGAAGGTGTTAATGGCCTTCGGGAAAAGAGCACTTGGACATAGTGTGCTCTCTGTACCGATTCTGGATACCCCTCTGATTTTGGGTGCCCATGTCCAGAAAGTCTGATTTTTTTTCCTGAGTGATGTAAATGTGAAATTTAATGTATACTGATGTCGTAAGTGGTGATGTTTTCTTATGTATAAGTGTTCTAATGCATTGTTTGTTGTTGTTTGGTGTTGTGCATAGGGATATCCATTCAAGGGAGTTCTGGGTTGGTCCCCATTTGATTATTTTGCTTAGGTTGGGTTTATCAGATGATGATTAGGAGGTTATGGACCATCCCAACCTGTGACACATAGTGCACGGATGGGGGATGTTCCCCATAGTATGCCCATGTTGACAACGTTGTGTGAGAGATGGTGTGCAGATACTTGTATGTTTTGGCTACCTACTGGTGAGATGAAAGTCACACTAGAGGATGTATATCACATACTATGATTACTGGTTATTGGTGAGAGGGTACATGTCATGGATGTGGAGAATATGGAGAGATAAATTTGGGATGCTATGTAGTATTCTTGTGGGGACTCGAAGTTCCTGTTGAGGCCCATATTAGCTTGGACATGATTTTGGGATCAGGGGTTTTGAGCTTACTAAAGTTTATAGTCATGGTTATATGCATCATTGATTGCAGTGGAGGGAGGTGGTGTGGGCATCTTATATAAGATGCACAATATTTTCTACCGAATAGAGGAGGAGAGTATCAGGTATGCCTTAGGCATGAATGTGTGTTGGCCCAACTAGTATAGATATCTTTATATATTTACACAAGAGGATAATGGTGGGGGGATTAGAGTGAATACTTTTCTACATGTATGGGCCTATGAGCATATAGTAGTATTGAGGCCAGTTGGTGGTCCGCGAGAAGAGTGGGCTAGGCCAGACATATTTTCTAGGAGATGGGTTGGTGTGCGTGGGTGGAAGATGGATACTGATACTTATAGATCCTTGATAGATCAGATGGGGCTAGAGGCAGTGATATGGAGGCCATACTGAGATTATGGAGGATGGCCAGAGGATGAGGTAGAGTTACAATGCATACAGAGGACTATGTGGTTGGAGGATTGGTTCCTAGGTGTGACTGAGTTATTTTAGGAAAAGTGGATATCTCATGAATTTGGTATGGCCTAAGATGTTCCCCCAAGAGCCATATTTATGGGTTAGAGATGTTTAGAGCACTAAGGAGGGTCAAAGCTAGACAATGGGACCCATAAGAGAATAGCCAGCACCTACCAAGCCAGACAAGGCTTATGTGGCCATAGAGCCGATTGACATAGATGATGCGAGGTGTATGGAGGCATACCATGCATGGTGGACAATGCATCGATGGTTGTATTTTTTCCCATTATTCAAGGATATGATGTGATTACCATAGGGAGGAGGAGTGGAGTGGTAATAACATGCCCCCAACCACGTAGCAGTGGTGATAGTAGATCATGAGTATTTGGATAGTTATGTTGTATGATTGGTTACTTTTTATGTGATGGTTATGGTTGTCTAATGTGTTGTTCTATTGGTTGTAGGTGACAAGTATTGGAGCTTGATTGTGGACACATCTATCTACACATTAACGTGGAATGTTCCAACCAACATACTTGTGGATAGAGGGATGTTTGAGTGTGTGGATGATATTGTCATTGAGGATGCCCATTTTTTTGAGCTGGTATCCATAGCAACAACGATGTGTACCATGCTACTGAGTGAGAGAGATGAGGCACGCAAGGAGACACACTGAGATAGAGAGGAACTGAGTGGAGGTCCTTTAAGCACAATGATGTGTTTTCACAATTCCTTGCATTACATAGTCGCTTTGTGGAGCAGTCTATAGAGAACACACTATTACGTAGGCAGGTGGAGAGGTATAACAGTTCAAGATCAGACAACACCAAGTTAGTGGCGATGCTTCTAGTTCCAGAGCACTTGTATTACCAAATAGTGACAATGATGATGAAATATGAGTTCATATGTATGTATTTGATGTAGGGGAGTTACCCCCAGTTATGAGATGTTTTGTAACATTGATTGATATAGATAGACTTATTTACATGATGATTACATTCACTTGTGTATTGAATTTATGACATGATGATGTTGTATGTGATTTTTGTTTCTATGGATGATGTGTTAATTTCTATTCATATGTGTTGAATTGATTTATAATGTATAGTTCTCGATTAATGTGTAATGTGATGAAGATATAGTGTAGATGATAATAGATGATGTTGTAATATGATTGTGCACATGAAATTGTGATGAAATGATCAATTGTCATGTAAAAGTATGATATAGTCATTATAGTGTAATGAAGCATATGTTAGTAAGATGAAGATAGGGAGGAAGATTAGCGATTCCCTGAGTGTATAGATGATGAGGTTAATTTAGATAAGACCCCTCAGTAATAAAGAATAAACCATGTAATGCAATAGTGAATCATCAGTAAATGATTCAATAGAATGTGCTACATGAATCGATAGAGCGCGTGAAGAGAGGTTCTTATTGTAATATGATCCCTAAACAATCATGTAAGAAATGTAAGAATGTGAGTGTGTCATCGGTGGGTGAGGTGATAATAATCACCTACTAAATATCGATACGATCACGAAGTGGTGGAAGTGTGTGGGATGGAAATAAGATGATTGATATGAGCCAAACTGAATGTCATATGGAGTAGCGGTGGGAGGGTTGAATGCCAAGGGCTATGGAAGCCAATGTGAAGTAGTAACATGACATGGATAGATGATGATGGATGAGATGGATGAGATGGTGGAGTGATGGATGGACACAATGGAGAGTGCACATGAGTGATGACCTGTGGTGATGGATGAACAATGACCTTTTCACTAGAAGGAGGAGATAAAGCAACCAAAGTAGTATCTCGTGGGTGAGGGAGAGGACATATGGACTGACTCACGTGAGTGAGATCTAAAGGAGATGATTCCCTTATCCTCTAATTGTTACAAGTGATCATAAATGAAAATTTAATCATTATCCCTATGGCCATTGATATGGTGATAATTTCAATATGGTTGATCATGTTGACATTATAAACGATGTTGTGGATGATGTTGGTTAGAAGGTAAGTGAATTAAATGATCATTGAGAAAATAACAAAACACATCATGTGGTCGAGCATGATGAGATAAATGAAATGGCTTGCATGAAATAGGTGTAGAAGATTGAGGTGTATCTTGTTGCAAAGTAGGAGAAGAAGGATTCTTCTATGATGTAGTAGACTGATCTTGCTTGTGAGGAGGAGATGGTGATCATGTAGGATGCTCAACTGATGGAAATGGAGAAGATCTAGATGACTAAAACAATAGTAACCATAGGTGTAGGATCTATAACATGTGTGGTAATGAGGTCTTGTTCTAGATCAATGAATTTATAGCAATAAAGTGTGAATGATTCACTTGTGTCATATTACAATCTTTGTTTTAATGCTGAAATAAAACCACGAAAGATGATAAATTACTTCTCTAGGTCGATAGGTTGAAAGACTAATTGGTGCATACAAACATTGAATCGTAAGATTTAATCCATGATAGGTTTTGTTTTTCCTTGGTGTAAAGTAGGTAGATGATAATAAGTAAATCGTAGGGCCATTATTGATGATAAAGTGATGGAGAAAACATTCTTCCATCTCATGATAAGTGCTAATAGATCCAAATGGTACTTGATTTTATTATGTTAATACTTCTAGAACCATCAAAACATGAAAAGGTATGCATGATAAGATCCTTAGGAAATGTTGAGTTATGAATTGTTTTAGTGATAAGGTTGCCATGAAATGAATAGTTATTGATGGAAGCATAATAGGATTTTCTTTCTAATGTGAGTGATTGAACTCGAGACTGTAAATGACCCACACCAGGTATGAGAGACAAGATATCTTTTGATGGAATAGTAGAGGATGGCAATAATGTGTGAAGTGGTTGTAATTTTCCATTGTGAGTGATCATAGGGATGTCGAGATTAGATGTCGAATAAGTTGATGCTAAATTCACACTAAGTGTATATTATGAAGAATAAATAAGGGATGAAGGACATGGAGTATCTAGAGAAGTAGTAAGACTATCATGAGAAAAATCCCTAGGAGATTAAGCGTTAGATAGAGATGAAACAATAGGAGGAGAGGAACTAATAGATGGAGATGGATTAATAGGAGAGGATGGACTAATAGATGGAGGTGAGTCATGGATAGTTTTAGATAAAACCTCATAAGAAGATAACAATGGAGTAGGAGATTCATACTTAGTTGTATGTAAAGTCATAGACTCGTGACTATCAATTGTTTTGTCAAAAGCATAGAGAGACTCGACTATTAAAATTTCATCAATTGGATCATCAACATAATGAAAATGAGCATGTGGACAAGTATTTAATGGATCATTAGAAGAATTATCAAAAATTGGAGAAGCACAAGATGAAGATATAGTAGTGGTCTAACGAGGAGGATATTCATTATGCAAATGTTCACTAGTGTTAAGACCAAGCATAAAATCAATAAGAGAGTAGTCTAGAATTTCCTTATAAATGTTAGAATGAGGATCATTGCTAGAAATATAACAAGGTAGAGAGCCAGAAAATCTAACCGGATTTGACATTATGCTAAAAGAATAATTTTCAAAGTTAGTAAAGCATTTTACATTTGTTAGCTAAGAGTTGTTTAATATCATCCATAATAGTAACATCATGATATAAATCTATAAGCTCAGTAATAGTTTCCTCATAATAAATAGGATTTACAGTAACATGAGGCATGATGATTCTAGAAGGAGAAGAGCTATCCTTAGCCATTAGGGTTTTAATGGATCCTATGGAAAAAAATTCTAAGATACGGGTTCATCAAAATGATTCTATAAAATCTGAAATTTTATTAAGAATGTAAGAGTACAACAATGTAATAAAAGAAGAATACTGAAATGTAAATTCTAATTAATTTATTTAATAATTTAAAATGAAAGGGGAAGGTAATTACCTGAATTAAACTTACCTCGTAATGATTTGGGAACGAAAAAAGTGATGAAATGATGGAGCAGAGTGTCACAATGATCTTCATAAAATAGTATCAGAGGTAGATCTGGCTAGACTAGGGCACTGGAGAGGGATAGGGGCCACTGTGGATGCCCTAGTCTGATATTTGAGCACCATAGTCTACAGAATATCTAGGAATATGATCCTAATATGCTTGTTAGGTATTCATAGCACTTTGCCTTTAGTCGGGTGAATGTATCACTTATTTTGCTAATGTCGCCACAAACCTAAAATGAAGAATCACCTGTAAAACCCCACACAAAGCATCAAACCCTAAAAAAAAGATGCAAATGAAGAGGTCGGACCATCCCCATCTACCAAATGGATGAGCTTATGACTTAGCATTGCACTACATCTCAGACACAATGTAGTTCTATGTGCTTGTGTGTGCAATAATGTGCCTAAGTTTCCCTAATGCCGAGTATATAGAGATATTGGGTAGTGTCTAGATAAATTGAAAAATGGTTGATGGAATAGAATTAATACACCCCTTCCTATGCAGTGTGTGATGTAGAATAGTGCCCAGATGTAGTACCTTGCTCTATGTAGATAACTATCCCTTGGTAAGAATAGTCTGCCCATAAGGTAGTATGTATGCTGCATTTATACAGGGATCTCTTGTTCAAATTTCAACACTAATGACCTGACATGCCAACTAATACCTAGAGATGTGAGAGGGAAAAGCGTAAATACCAACCTTGAATGTATAAGACAAAACCAAGTGTGACAAGGACTAGGGAGCCTAGAAATCAGGACCAGAGCATCCCAGGTGCCCTAATCCCTATCTAGGTACCCTAGTCAAAGACTAGTGACAAATAAGACACACTCAAACCTAACCAAAACTATGCAAGTGAATAAAACATTTGTGATATAAAAAAACAAAGACCACCAAGACAAACAAATGGACAATAGGATGGGTCATCAGTGACTACTTTTCTTATGCAAGATTCATATATAAAACAACATACTTGGCGAAATAATAGTAGTAGTAAGTGTGTGATTTTGTGACTACAAAGAACATTGGTAACACACATACACATGAGGAGACAAGATTTAATGTGGGAAACCCTTCTCGGGGAAAAAACCCACTGAAACTAGAGAACTAACTTGATAAAATATCCTATCATAGTTATAATGATTTCATGATTGAGCTACAACTCAATCTGGAGCTACAACTCCAAAAATTTAACCAAGAACCACTCAATCTTTGATAAGCTTCAACTTGTCTGGAAGCCAGAACTCCCAAATTTAGTACAACACCCACTGACCTTTAGTGAGCAACCACTTACAAGGAGGCTTCAACCCCCTATAATTTAATCAACCACAACTGATCTTTTGTAAGCCACTACTTACAAGGAGGCTACAACCCCCTATGATCTAAGCAACTACTTAGAAATATTACAAATAATTTGATCATATAGTTTCTATGGTTCTCATACAACATATTATGATTACTTTTCCCTTTCTCTCATTACTCACTCTTCAAACTCAAATATTAAGCATTCTCCTTACCTCTTTTCATCTCTCCCCTTAAACATTCATTAGATTTGGGTTTCTTCTTCTCTCTATGGCTTTGTCATTATTCTCTCTTCCAAGCACAAAATTCATTTGGTAGCTGGTATCTCTTCAAGCACATAGCTCTCCTCTCTTTCAATGATTCAAAATGCATTCTCCTTTTCTCTCAACTTTCTCCAAGCATTCATTTGATCTTAACTTACCATTCTCTTCATCATCTCTCTTATTCAATAAATCAGAGCTTCATTTGAAAATATTATCTTCTCTTTCTCTGAACTCTCTTAATCTGTTCTAATTACTCTTATTTCTCATCAACAATCCTGTGTGGATGCAAGATGCTTATTTTTTTCAAAAAATATCATTCTTAACATTTGGCTTAAATAGAAATTATAACTGATTTTCCTCACTCTATGATCCCTAATTCAACATTTTTATTCCTTCAAATTTGGATTTTTTATTCCAAGCATAAAGGATGAAATTACCTTTCCAAAAAGTCCAAAAACTGAAAATATTTCACCTGAGTTTATTCAACATTGGTGTTGGAGACATTTGGAAAAGTTTCCTTTTTAAAATTTTTTTTAGTCTTCAACATATTTTTTATATTCCATTTAAGGAAAAACGCCCTTTCCGGAAAGTCCAAAAACTTTGAAAATATGGAGAAAATCAGATATTTGGATTCAGGTTTACCCCAAGAACTTCACACATCCAAAGAGGATTTTCCCCTAAATTATACTACCTTTTCATCTTTGTGGGTTTTGGAGTTATGTTGGACTTACGGAGGAAAACATTACACCATGGAAGTTTCCCCATCACATTAATTGGACTTCGCAACTTTACTTCCTTACTACACTTTACTTTTTTTTCCATTTTTTTTACTCAGAATCACAATTTTTTTGGGAACAAGGTCTCCTCCCTGGAACTTGTTCCAAGTATTACTTATTGACACCTTGACTCAATGCAGATATTTCCACACTACTTTCAACCCCCTTCACAACTCCCTTGTGTTTTTTTAGGAACTTATTTTAGAACTCATGGGTTCTTGGAGTTACTTTACTTGGACTTATGATTTTCCATTACTTCTAGTTGTCTGCCACACTTAACCACTTAATCCTTTTTGTATTTTCTCATATTCATGGAAATTCTAACTCCTAGGAACTTTTCTTTTGGGACATCTTTTGGGCCCTAATACTTATTTCATGTCTCCAAGTTACCATTACATTGCAGGGAACTCTGTCAAACTATAATACTTGTCTGATCACATTTTCCACTTTAAAAAGAAGTCTTTGTTTATGGACTACCAATGCAAAGAACTTGTAGTTCTTAGGGAACATGTTCCATCCACATCCAAATGTCACAATACAGAAAAACTCAATTTACTCAATTTTTTCTCCAAATTTTTCTAAGTACTAAAATTTTTTTCTTTCTCCAACTAAACTTTGTGAGTACTTAGAACATATGAATATGAATTTTAGACCTGTAAATCAATTGAGCCAAGTGTACCAACCTTTTCAATTTCTTTAGTGGACTTCTATCTCACTTACCAAGCTTGCAGTGTCCTGAATTCATCCTGAATCCATTTTGAATGAAACATGAACTCACTTGAGATTGCACACCACTGAAACACCTCATCATCCATCATATTATCTCCATCAATTATCTTGGTTCACCATCTCACTTACCTTCTTGAACTGGATCTGGGATTAGGCCTAGATCTTCTTGAAACTTCATGAGCTGACCATGAAGACTAATTACAGACTTTTTAACACCTGAATGACCATGTCTGACCTTGGGAAGTCTACATACCACCTTGAGAGGACTCACCACACACCTTACTTACTTGACCATGCACCTATCACTATGAGCTCCAACTATCACTGAGAAGGCACTACCAATCAACCTTCATGCCTCTTACAGAGTCTTACTTCACCATTCACTCTTTTTTCATCAATGCTACTTGGCATCAATGACAAACACCAATGACATACCAGGGTTCCAAAAAAATCCCCCTTTGTCATTGATGGAAAACATACTTAGAAACATATAAAATTTGATGGAAAAAACACTTTCAAACTTGGTTTTTGACAACACTCTCTCCCCCTTTGACATCTATGACTAAGGTTCAAAAAATCAACACCATGATCAATATACAGATAAGCTTGATAAACCATAATCTTACCTCAAGAAGCTCCCCCTTAGATGATGCTACTCTTTTGAATGAGAACATTTAGCTGCATAACCTTCTTCACACCTTTTTCCTTGGACTGGAAACTAGCTCTCCTTGTTCACAAGCTCCCCCTAGGATTAACATCACTAAATTACCACTAAATCTTGATCCTGAATACATAATAATTTCAATTTTATTCAATGTTCCTCTTGAACATATTCCTTTCAACTTATCAAATTATTTATCACTTTTCCCTTGCTCTTATTTGATTTGCAACCTTACTTGTGAAACACTCTTGAGCCATCAATTCCTTAGCTCATACCATAGAATACATACTTTGTTTCCTTTCTTTATTATTCCATTTTAATTTTGGCTTCCATATCATCACCTATGCATTTTGAGAAGATCCTCTTTCTTTTCTAAATCAATATCCCCTTGAGACTATGTCACTTCCATGTTTATAAGCTTCTCTTAAACTATACTTTCTAACTTACATCCTCATTTCCCCATACACTGTTTTAAACTTGAGTCTTTTCAAGAATAACATCTTCAAACCAACATACTCTATCCTTCATACCTTCGTTTCTCATTGACATTTTCACACATGTATTCCAGCCTTAGGTGATTTCAATTTGACTAATCCAAGATCTTCCCCTTGTCACAATCAATCTTCCTTTAAAGACAATGAATATCTCACCATATTCATGTCATTTCATCTTCACTCAACACATACTTGTCAAATTTCATGAAGTTTTGATTCAAGTACCTTTCAAATGAATGTAAATTCAACATGCAATCTCAATCTTCATTATCTCTTTTCATCAATTTTGAGACCTTTCTATGTGCATGATATTTTCTCTAAGCATGGTGCCTTTTATGATCTCCATCAATTTTATTGTTGTTATCCACCTATACTCATCATTTGAGTAATCAAATATCTTGTAGTTTATTTAGGACCTTATGATCGTTACATTTTTCTTATCCACATTTTCATGATCATTACCATGGCCATCTTGTAGATTTTTCCATTGGCAAGAAATTTGTCTTAACAAAATCTGCTTTCATGAATACATTTTATCAATACCTTGATGGAATGGTTCATCCATGTTTTCACCCTTATTTCATGTCACTCCTTGACATGGAATTTCTACCTGTCACTTTTTCATTTTGAGATGATACACATTAAATTTAAAGATGTAAAAACTTTCACTACCTGTACTTTTAGTTTGGACATACATAATTGTGTTATGAACTTCCTTGATGGACAATTAAGAACATTGACACATATGAAAGATTCTTCCATACTCTATGACCTTCATGGGGAAATCTCCACATCACAGCATGAGTATAGAATTTTAAAATATGAGGAACAAGACCTCTCATTCTTTGCTTCACTTACACACCACATGACTCATACTTGTACTCTTTTTAAACCACAGGAATATATTTATCAACATTTATCAACCTTAACCTTTACTCATCACATTCATACAAGTAATTGATTCTCTTGATAATGAAGAAGTTTTCTTGATGATATTGAATACAAATTCTTGACAAATGACTGTTTCAAAACACTCATTCATCATTCACTTAAAAATTACGAATTACTTCTGATTCATATTTCAACAAGAATTTGACTTCTTGTTGACTTTAAGATACTCTTCTTGGAGACACTTCTTACTTGAAGACAACATTTTCAACATTTAAGACAGTCAAATTATGACTAGAATCTATTACAACATTCTTGACAGTCTATGTCATTTTTCCATAGAATGACACTCAAAGATTCAACATGCTATACTTTCAAACATTGTTCTGAAACATTTTTGAACTAACATACCTTGACAACTTGATAGAGGCAGTAATCAACAACAACTGGTGTTAGCATCCTTGACCTTCTCATTCAACTTCATCAAGAGGAACACTTTATTGGTAGACAAATGAAGAGAAGAATATGCTTCCTTTAGCTTGTGTATACCTTCTAGAAGCCTAGAGAAGGCATACTATCCTGTCATGTTACATTAGAACAAAAGAAAGTCATCAAAACAACATGATGACTCAGTTCTATCTTTCCTTATCCTTGTTCTCTTATCAGTCTCCTTGGATGCATTCATAGGAGTGACTATCACATCACATTATTTCTCACTTTCTGATTGAATTCCTGAAAGACACATATGTTGTAGCTCATACACCTACTCTAATACTACTTGAGGAATAAGTTCTTCATTATTTGCACTCAACTTGTCTTCCTTCTTCTTGCCTTTATCAACACTCATTCTGTATGATTTTTTTCATAGATTTCTGAATTTTCTACATCATCTGCCCATGCTAAATTTTTTTCCTTATTTACTTCCACAACTTTGAGTTTTCTTCCTTGATCTTGTATATCCATTTCATCTCCTTCTTTCCTAGAGGATTTTAGGCATGGCTGACTTTGTCTCATTTTTAGGATTTGATCTTCATGTTGAATAGCCTTCTTATCTTTCCTCTGAAGGTATAATATGCCTTTTTTGTACTTAGGTTGTTCATTTTGATAGCAATGCTTTGAAAAATGCCCAAACTTGTGACATGTATAACATATGACATAATTTTTTCTATACATGAATATGAACTGTCATTCCAAAATTGAGATTTCATGGTTCTTCTAAAAAAATACCTTGGAAATATCCCTCTTTCTTGAAAATTGAAACACACTATATTATTCTCATATTCAGTGCCAAAAGATTTCCATGGGTGTTCTTTATCAAATTTCTTCATGCATTCCATAGCTCTATGTCCAAAACCATAACATGAAAAACAATATCCATTAAAATTTCTCTCATACCTAGATGCATTTGGTTGCCTAACTGACTTAGGCCTTCTTGTGTTTGTCTCCTTGGTCTACTTCTTGTTTTTACATGTTGGGACCATATTTTTCATCCTCCTTGGTCTCTGAACATTCTTGAAAAAATACATGGCTTGATTCAACCTTCAATTTTTTTCCTTGCTTGTTCTATTTCCTCTCCGAGGGTCTTTAGATCTGCATTTAATTCCTCACATTCTTCACTCTTGGCTTGAATAGTCGTCTAACATATCTCATGCTCTATTTCACCATAATGTTTTTGGTTGATTTGCAATCCATCAAGCTAGTTAGTAACTTGTTCCAACTCAATCTTCAGGGTCTTTAGTTCCTCTTCAAGTTTCAAGGAAATAATTTTCTTTGTCTTTCAAATCCTTTGACACATTTTCAACAAATGAATCCATCTCATTAAGTTCTTGACCATGGTGAGCTTCCATGTGCTTGATTTCATTTTTCAGACCATCTATCAAAGTTTGAGAAATCTCATATTTTCTCTTCCGGATTGATTCTGCTAGAGTACCCATGCTTATGTCTTCAGGATCACCTCCAAGTTGTTAGGCTTAATACAGGAGGACCACACTCTGATACCAATTGTTAGGAATTTTAGGCACTGAGAGGGGGGTGAATCAGTGTTGATAAAAACTTTTACAATCAATTTCCACTTCTTAAATTTGTTACTGTTAAACTATATTGATTTTCATAAGCATGCATAATCAATCATGAGAGATAGAGAGAGAAATATACACACATACACATGAGGAGACAAGATTTAATGTGGGAAACCCTTCTTGGGAAAAAAACCCACTAAAACCAAAGAACTAACTTGGAAACTGTCCTATAGAGTTACAATGATTTCACGATTGAGCTACAACTCAATCTGGAGCTACAACTCCAATAATTTAACCAAGCACCCACCCGGTCTTTGACAAGCTACAACTTGTCTGGAAGCTACAACTCCCAAATTTAGTACAACACCCACTGACCTTTAGTAAGCTACCACTTACAAGGAGGCTTCAACCCCTATAATTTAATCAGCCACAACTGATCTTCTGTAAGCCACTACTTACAAGGAGGCTACAACCCCTTGTGATCTAAGCATCTACTTAGACAAATTTTACAAATAATTTGATCATATAGATCCTATGTTACACATACAATAGATTATGATCACTTTTTCTTTCTCTCATTCACTCACTCTTCAGGAACATATATTCATCATTCTCCTTACCTCTTTTTTTCATAGATCTCTCCCCTCAAACATTCATTGGATTTGGTTTTCTTCTTCTCTCTACAGCTCTGTCATTATCCTCTCTTTCAATAACAAGGTCTTCATTTGGTAGCATTTTCTCCTTCAGCACATAGCTCTCCTCTCTTTTGATCAACAAATCTTCATTTATGGCTCTCCTTCCTCTCTCTAGTTCTTCAATAATTTTTGATATAATTTCCTTTTTCTGAACCTCTTATTCAACAACATAGATCTTCATTTGAAAAATCTATCCTTCCTCTCTCTGCAAAAACCCCTTGACTCTGACTTCCCTCTTTCTCTATTTTTTTCAACAATTTATAAATTCTTACATTAGGCTTAAATAGAAAAGTATAAATGATTTTTGACTCATGATTTTAATTTTATCTTTTTAATTTCTCTTTATCTTTTGAAATTTTAATTAAGATATTTCAAAAAACAGTGGACTTCAGGTTTTTCACAACATTAAAATTTCTTTAATAATTTTCTCAATGATTATCCCTTTACAATGTGGATATTACAATATTCCCTTTTATGGAGTTCAATTACTCCTCAATTTTGTATTTTTCTATTGGGCATAGAGGACAAAATTCTTTTCTCATCCAAAAATCTTCAAAATCTGACACCTGGAGGAACTTGAAATTGGAGATTTTTGCAAATGTTTGCTTCCACATTTCGACTCTCCTCTTTGTTGGGTTATTGAGGTGCCACTTATTTGCTACTTTATTTTCTTTACAGGATTTGTTCTACCTTACTTTTGAAGTTCTTTCGCACCCCTACATTACTTAACTATGTTTTCATCATTTTCTTGCACTTACTTTTTGGAAGAACCTTTTCTTTTAAGGTTCTAAGAACTACTTTACTTCATGCTTACAAAGTCATTACTTCCAGTTGTGGCACATTTCTTTGGATTACTCCTCAACTTCACTCCTTTTCTTTGGGTTTTTAGGGTTTCTTTTCTGCAATATACTTTTTTTGTCCATTACTTGCACAGTTAGCACCACTCAGACTTCACAACATAAATCTTCATCTTTAATTTAACTCGTATTTCCAACTTTGGGAATGATTCACTTTGAACTTTTCCTTCATCAGGCCTTTCGGGCTACTTTACTTCACCACTTTGGTAAAACACTTTGAACTGAGTTACACTGAAACTCCTTCTTGTGGGTTTACAGGATGACTTTACTCTACTTTTTTAGGACTTCATATTCATCACTTCACCTTCACATCTCCTGCAATACACTCAAAAACTCAATATATACTCATTTTTCTCCAAAATTTTTTCTAAGTACTTAAATTTTTTCTTTCTTCATACAAATCTTGTGAGCACTTAGAGCATATGAATAAGACATTTAGACCTATAAATCAATTGAGCTAAGTGCACCAACCTTTTCAATTTCTTCAGTGGACCCCTATCTCACTTACCAAGCTTGTAGTGTCCTTGAATTCATCCTAAATGCTTATTCTGTGCTAACTTGAATCACTACACACCATCCTGAAACAACTACACACCACTAATGCAACATGTTATCCTTACATCAATTTTCATCATCATGCCCTTGGTTCAACCATCTCACTTGCCTTCTTGAACAGGATCTGGGATTAGGCCTAGAGCTTCTGAAACTTCATGAGCTGACCATGAAGAACTGGTTACAAACTTGTTAACACCTAATTCACACACGATTGACCCTATCTGACCTTGTAAAGTCTGCATACCACTGTGAGAGGACTCACCACACACCTTGCTTACTTGACCATGCACCTATCACTGTGAGCTCCAACTATCACTGAGAAGGCACTACCAATCAACCTTCATGCCTCATGACAGAGTCTTACTTCACCACTCACTCATTTTTCCATCAATTCCACTTGACATCAATGACAACACCAATCAAGATGTAAACAAGTTTGATAACCAAAAACTTACCTTGAGAATCCCCCCCTTGGATAATGCTATTGTACTTATAACTAGTAGTATTCACTCAACTCTCCTCATGATTAGATATAAATTTACAACTAGCTCTCCTTATCCACAAGTTCCCCCTAGGACTAGTATTCCATATTGTTCTGACTCTTATCAACAACAAATCTAATCCATTTGTATCATAAAATAAATCTTACCAAGAGCCCCACCTGAAGCTAATAAACTCTAGTGGTGAGCTTTAATCTTAATAATACATCTCTTTCCATATTCCCCAAATCTATTCTGACAATTGGACAACATATGCAGAAAAGTAAATCATTAAATCTGCTTGATGTTGCTAAGGAAAGTTATCAGTTTAAGAATCACCTCTTGAGTCACTCATGAGATTGCAAAATGCATTTTCACATGAAGATCATTTGTGACTTATAGTATCCTTGAGAAGTTATCTTCAAACTAACTAATCCAAGTATCTTTGGATACAATAAATTATTCCTTTGAGGACCCATTTTACCGATCTTATCATTATTCATTGCCATTAGGAGCAATTCCTTAAAGGTTATGTTATTTTAGTCTCTGGAACTCCCATCATCAAAGTGTATTTTTCTCCTTTGGTGGAAGTCTCCATGTCTACAAAGTACCTGGACCTCTATATTCTACTCTTCATGTCAAAGACTGTACTTATCCAATTATGAGAACATGTGTCATCAAAGACCCTGATATCTTTGATTCAGTTACATCAGAAATCTAGTTTATTTATTGATCACAATGAACACCACAATTCATAAATGTCATTCAACTTTTCATATGCAAATTTGATGAGGAAGATTGTGTGATGCTATATGGTAACTAAATCAATAGCTTATCAATATAGGTAAGAAAACATGTCATCTTATCATGATAATGGTTTTGCATAATAATAGATCACTTAATGTCATTAGGAGGTGACACAAGGTTTTATGTAAACTGTACAATTTTATGGAACATTATACGAGGCTTTATTTATGTGGTGCAACACTTTTACGCTTCATTCTAGAATACTTCAAAGTGGATCTACATGGAGTATTAAATGCTTGTGTGGAATATAATCATGATGTATCTTGTGGAACTTCATGTGTCCTAACCTGATCACTCCTTCAGGTCATATAACACCAAAAAAATATCAATAAATGGAATCACACATGTGACATCTCTTGAAAATTTTCCTTTAGCTGGATCAAGCATCCCATGCCTTGATAAATTTTATGTCAAATTTCTTAATCCCTTGAGGTATTGATTGTTACATATTATTTTTATAACAGTATATAATCAGTAATTAGCCTCATTTTTCCTTGACACAAATGAGGGAAATTCTCATGGCTAGGTAACAAGATTTGATCCTTTTTCATTAACAAATTTTTAAAATCCAATAAAATTGTCACTCAAGTTTTGGATAATGTGCTAATGGATCCTTATGGAAGGTGAGTAATCAAAGACATTGAATTTCTAGTTAGATTTTGGGAAAAGGCTTTCAAAGGTATCCTATCACTATCTTAATAATCCATTGCATAGCTATGTTAATTGATATGTAGATAAGGATCATAGTTCCCATCAAACAAGTTGAACCTAGGCATGGTACAATTATGGACATAAGGATTCATACCATGAAAGTACTTTACACAAGAATAAAGTTTTCATGACAACAAAATTTGACAATTTCCATTACACTTTAGCAAGCCATGAAAACTTTGATAAAGTAAAAGCTCTTCCCCTTCAAGTCTCAAATGTGTGACCACATAATTTTAGCAACACAAGGAAATCAAGAGGATTTATTACATTAACACTTAGGATCTTTCAACCAGATTGATTCACCATTTATAGTAGCTTGTAGGAATGACTCAAATTACTGTCTATGGAGGACATTTCATGATATGTAGAAAACATTAAGAGCAATGTTTAAGAAGATTAATGCAGTTACCCTGGAATCTATTGATAAGTGTCTTCTTTCTATGATGGCTCAAGAAGAAACTTAACAACATTAAATTCTGCTAGATGTTTAATATTGATAATTCCAACCATCATGCCTTATAAAAGGAAGTAAGTGCAGGAAGTTACAACATACTGGACATTTATCAGGGTCATACGTTGACCTTCTTCTTCAAATAACATGACATAATATCAACTTGTAGTGATTATTAACAGATGAATACACAAAATAGCAAAACTATATTAGCTCATGAATATACCTTCTAGAATCCTAGTTTCTAGAAGGCATACTAATTCTTGTAAAAGATGGACCAAGATTAGCTAATGTGAATTCACTCAAAGGAACTTCAATGACTCATTCTTTCCTCTTTTTTCTATAGTTTTCAATTGATTAATAGTCTCGGATGCACTCATTTGGATGACCACCACATCATCCGATATATATCTTTTGATCCTATTCCTAAAAGACACACATGTTACATTTTCTCTAACTACTATCTTGAGGATGGAAGTTATTTTTGTATTTTTTGTGAGTCAATATTGTATTCCTTCTTATGATTCCTTTTGTCAATACTGGTACTGACTAACATATATGAAAACATGAGCACTTTCTGATTTGCCCTACATCATCTTCCAAATGCTACTTGAAATCAAATAATTCTTTTCTTGAACATGTATATAATTTCACCTTTGACCTTGGTATGGTACAAGTTTTATCACATTCTGATAAGTGAAACAAAGTTTGCAGTCTTAAACGTAGACATAAACTTTTACGGGAAAAAGTGTCTTAAAGACCTACTATTAGTAAAAAATTATAAAATGATAGTTATCTTATTCTATTTACTTTAAAATCAATATTTATACAAAGCTAACAGTCTCCCCTATGTACCATTTTTATGACAGTTTTTACTTTTCAACATCAAGTCTGCGGAAGACTAAATTTGATGTTTTGCTGTTTTTGATGTAAAATTCAGGATTTGATGTCCACTTAATTGTCCCCTAACTTGGTGCACTTACCCAAAAGATATATTAACATTAGCATTAGCCACTTGTATATGAAAAAGAGAAGAAAGACTAGTAATAAAATCATTTGTACATGCATGTGAGAGAGAGTAGAGACTCATGGAATAACATTAGAATTTTTAGAAGTAATAATATTAACATCATCATGTGGAGCAACATCATTATGATTTGTTGGGAATGATGCCAATTTTGAAATTTTGAAATCTGTTAAATTTAGATAATTTCTATTTTTAGAAATAATCTTAAAATATAATTTTAGGATATTTTACGACTTATTTATTTCATTCATGTTTTTTTTTGTTAAAGTATAACCAAATAAGTGATTTTTCAGTGATTTCGTAAAATTTTTTGAAAAAGATAAAACATTAGATTGTCACATGTTAGCTTATGAAAAAATTACAAACTATTGTGTAGTCATTTTCAAAGGGTGGGAAAAACTTTTTATGTAAAATTTAAATATCTTAGATTTATGAAAATCCATATATTTTTGGGATCTTGGGGAATGTTCTATAGAGGAGAGATATAATTAGGCTTTAAATGTATGCCTAGATTGCATAATTCCAGTAAAAAATTCTCACATGTTGAATTTTTCCATGGAATGCATGATTCCATTTTTGAGTTAATTGGAAGTCCAAAATTAGTTAACAATTATTTTAATATTATTATATGTTCTATTTGTAGTCTAATGTTCTTTGTAATTTGAGTTGCAAGTGGCAAATTCACCCATTCTTGTTAATAAAATCTTGGCACCATAACACTCCATTATTGCAATTTTATATTTCAAGTATTCCAATTTCATATCTATAATACTTAGAAATATTATTTTGAATTTAATTTTTGTATACATTTCATAGGTTGATCATAAAATATGTAAACAATTACACTATCTTAATCACTAGTTTCTCAGGCCTTGTTTGGATGATATAAAGCTTCTTTCTTGGATATATCAAAGGTTGATTAACAATTTAAGTTCTTTGTTTTTATATCCTTCCACATGCATTCATGAATTGTGTTTGATAATAGATCTAGGTTCTACAAGAAATGGATTTGGGACTAATTCAACTTCTATCAATATCTCTATTTTCAAAGGTGACAACTTTGAGTATTGGAGATATTAATTGAAGATAATTATTATTTGGAAGGGAGTTTGAAACAATATTTTCAATTATTATCAAGCACGTACTAACTAGAATTCTCTCTCTATCTCTCTCTCAAGATAAAAAGAGAGTAAAAATGATGAAGACAAGGTAGATTCTTAATCCTTCTTTTATCTTTAGATTGTTATAGATCATAGCATCTACCCAATAATTTTTGGTTGTAAAAATTCTCAGGAAGCATGGGTTACCTTCGATTCTTCATATAAAGGATCTATTAAGGTAAGATAATCTAACTCCAAACCCTCAGAACGTGTTTTGAAAATTGTAGAATGTCAGAAAGAGAAAGTGTAGGATATTTTTGCATAAGGGTAAAAGATGTGATTTATAGAATGAGAGTTTATGGAGAAACCATTGAATATTAAATGATTATCATAAATATTTTAAGATATTTGACGCAAATACATATACATATTTTGATCACACTTGAAGAGTGTGAAGACATGAACACTACAAATGTTTATGAATTAGTAGGTTCTCTTTCATCCCTTAAAGATAACATGAATATATATGCAGAAAATCCAGAGCATGCACTTGAAACCAAGGCTAGAATTTCAAATCCAGGGGGAAAATACACAAAACAAAAATCAAAAGATTTAAATAACTTTAATTCAAATGGGAAAAACAAGGAAATTTCAGAGGGAAGAGTAAGAAATATTTTATTTGTCATTATTACAAAAAACATAGACACTTTATAAAAGATTACAGGAAATTGGCAAAAAATAATCAAGTTAATCAAGAGGGTGATAAGAAGGAACTCCAAGATGAACAAGGTGATATGAAAGATGACTCAAATTATGGTCTTACATGCATTGTGGGAAAATAATATGCCAATAATATGTGGTTTCCTGATTCAGGTTGCTCAAATCACATGACAATAGTATTTTGGGATAACATTAGGGAAATATAATTTTCCAAGAATCTAATTTTCCATGATAGGACCAAACATATTGAGCTCAAGCATAAATTTATTAGATATTTGGTCAATGATAATATTTTTTTCATTGAATATATGACAAAAGAGAATCGAATTGTTGTTATACTCATCAAGGGATTGTTGAAGCACAAACATGGAATACTTAAGTAGATGTTTAGAATTATTTCCCTTTGCATCAAAAGGGTGATGTTGGGAATGATACGAATTTTGGATTTTGAAATTTTGCAAAATTTAGATAATTTCTAATTTTAGAAATAATCTAAAAAATAATTTTAGGATGTTTTAAGAATTATTTATTTCAGTAACGTTTGTTTAGTAAAATAGGACCAAATAATTGGTTTTTAGTGATTTCCTTAAAAATATGAAAAAACTAAAATAAGATTGTTAACTATCATGTTTTAGATAAATACAAAGTCTTGTGTCGTCATCCCCAAAGAGGTGGGAAAAAATTGTAGAGTTAATATACCTATAAATATGATAATTTTATGACAATAATTATATTTTAGGGAACTTGGGGAAGATTGACTAAAGGAGAGTTTTAATTTAGCTTTGAGTGCATTCCTAGCTTGCATAATTTTATTCCAAGAAAATCTTCGTGCATGTTGATTTTTTCTATGGATTGCATGAGTATATGTTTGAGTTAACTGGAAGTGAATAATTAGTTTAGGATTATTTATTTATTATTAATGGTTCTATTTTTCAGTTTAACTTGTTTTACAATTTGAGTTGTAAGTAGAAAAATTAGCCTTTTGTGTTAATAAAACATGGCCCAAAGTATGAAACCATTGCACTCCATTATTGAAATTTATGCAAGTTGTTTCTTACTATTCTTATCGTAAGCACTTATATTTAATATCTAGTAATCGTACAAATCTTATTTTGAAGATCACTGGTGCATATAGTGGATAATTTGATCTTTAAGTACGGAAGAAATTACACTAGCTTAATACTAGTTTTTATGAGCCTTGTTTGGATGATATCGTGCTTCTTTCTAGGTTATATCATAGATTATTCAAGATTTAAAGTTACTATTTTTTTTCTCCTTCCAAACACATTCATCACTTTCATGGGTATCAACATTACTAGATATAGAAACATGACTAGGAATAATAATTGCATTATGAGAACTATTAACATCATGAGAAATATCATTATCTAGAGAAATAATATCATCATGATCATCAGGAAAAATAGGAAAAACATATAAAATAGGAAGGATGTTATCACATAATGTAGACACTCAAATTAAGTAATTTATACTCTAGCAACCTGTGGTTTGACTATGTGATCTTACTATGATAAATGAAACTTATCCATTCCCGCTTAGCACTTTCTGAGGTCAAATTTTTATCTTGTTCATGCTTGCACATTGACATATCGACAAAATCTGATATTACAATGCACAAATCCATAGATAAGTATAATTTGACAAGCTCTAAACTTCATTTTGTTTCAAGGTCGCATAGCTTGGTCAAGAATTTATATCTAGTCCTAACCATTTTTATGGTCTTGGACATACATGTATTCCAATTGAACTTTTAAAATGAAATCTTTTTTTAGGTATCATACTTCATCTATGTCGTCCTTTATTAAATAAATCATCAATGAAATCCTATATAAGAAAGTAAGCACTACCTCATTTGCTAGTCTAGAAATCCTAAGGCAATGCACTAGAGAATTCATTTTATACACTTTACAAAGGCATCCAAAGCTCCCTCTATCTTAGAATCAAAAATTTGCAATAATTAAGGAAGCACCCACATCAGTTTTGAAGATATTAAATTTTTCAAAGAAGCCATATCTCTCATCTACAAGGATTAAAACATACTCTCTCCAAGTAGTTTAGAAAGAGACAAGTAAAAGAAAGCATGGTTAAATAAATTACCAAATCTGATTGATTTATCTAAATATCAAATGATAGATGAAGAATGGCATATGGTCTGAGGCCTCTTCAGAGTAGTGCAAACATCGAGGGTAAATGGGGGTGCCCAAAAACCTTCTAATGTTTATTTCATAGGACTCTTCATCCATTGCTAGGGTTTGAGATGATGATCATTCCATTCAGAGGGCATCATTGTATGTGTGATAATAAGGTGTTGACAGAAAAAAAAAAATCTAGGAAGATGAGTAACCCAGAAAGTTATTGAAGATTAATTAGATAAGGTAAAAGATTATAAAGAAGGGGATATACCATACGGTATGGTCCTAGATGAGTTAGACGGTCTTGACCTAGGAAACTTCATAGTTATAGATTTAGTTGTGAAGGTTATCCAAGTTCATATCTCCCATTTTCATTGTTACACAATCCCAAATCTCTCTAGAAATCATCTAGAATCATCTAAGTTCTTCTATACATCTAAGGAAAATTTTAAGACCCGTATGAAAAAACTTGTAGATTTTACTTGGTGAATATGTGAAAGAGGATTTATAAATCATGGCAAATCATAACAAAAAAGTTTTCAAAATTTTTACTAAATTATTTGATAATTCTAAATGTTGGTAGCATTTCTAAATACTATTGATTGGTAGCATTTATAAATACTATCGATCCATCTTGTTCAAATATGTCTACAAAGTCAAATCCACTACCATGGGTCGACCTAGGAAGTAGGGAAACAAAAACAAGACACCACTCATTCCCAAATTCACATACAAGAGCCTGGTGTTTCCTCAACTCCTGAGGATACTGGAGGAGCCAAAAAATTTTTCTACATGGATTGATAACAGATCAGTTTTACTGGGCATCGTCTATAGTCCATAATTTGAAATAGACAACAAATTACTTAACTACCTAGTATCAAATTTCAACACTGAGGATTACACTTTTCACGTAAAACTCATGTCACACACTTTTTTTAACATCCCCTGAAGATATTTAGCATTTGACAAGACTTCCACATAAAAATGTGGATCATGTCACAATGAAGAACTTGAATGACGAAGATGTCAAGTACATGGAGTCTAAATTTTGCTTGACAATTAATCCAACATCAACAAATCCTTCCAAAGGGGGAATTTCACTTCAGGATGTCACACACCCGTTTCTGCATACCATGGTGGAATTTTTCCTGAGCAGGATTGTTTTTAAGGAAAATATACTGACATTCCGTAACTGGGCCTTGGTTTACATTATATGTACCCTTGGTGGTCACCAATATGACTGGTGTACCTACTTATCTACCAAGATAAGGAATGACATCAATGATGCTCTTGTAAAAGATTTTTTTGTAATTACAAAAGATAATTATATACTTTCATTATATTTTGAGACTTATCACAATTTACGCAACACCCTTGTTCTGACTACACGCCACCAAAATTTGAAGACATTATCCTTGTCCATTGAAAAGTTAGAGGTGAGATGAGTTTAAAATTTACCTTTCTTTAATTCAAATTAATTTTTTACATTAAGAATTCTCCTATTTTGTTATAGTGTTATATTAAATATTTATATTTTGTTTATTTTTAACAGAGCATTGAGGTTACAGCTTTCACCCAAGAGAGAAGTTATAAGAGAAATCTTACCACCTAAGGGTGTTAGAGATAGTATTAGGGATAGTCTTCCAGAGGAACTCACCAACAACCCATCGGGAAGATCTAGAAAATGCATGATGAGTTCTTTAACACGTCAACAACTTGAGACATTTGCAGGTTTTTTACATTTCAATTTGTAGTAATGTTAAATATTTTTCAGAAATATTAGTATTTTACATTCTTTATAACGTACTCGTTCATTTTTGCAGCCTCCTCTGATAGTGCAGGCCTCCATCAACCTCCTCCAGTTTCCCAAAGATATGAATATGAATTTGAAGAAGTGCAATCTCCACAAAATGTGTCTCCTCGTCAAGCCCAAGGTATGTTTCCAATTACCTTTTACATTTCAATATATTTTAGTTTCATTTATTTTTAAATCAAGTTACTGATTAATTTTATGGTTAATCAGGAGTTGGTCATCATGGTGCTACTTCTAATGTTGTTCAACAAGGGAAACAACCTGAGCCAACTACAACAATACAACAAACTATGCAACTAAGTAATGTTTCTTGTAAAAATAGTTATTTAACCTTCAATTATTCAATCATTCTATTCTTTATATGTTCTTCATTTCTGATTTGATTTCCTATTGCAGTGCCTCCACCATCTCATACTCATAGTGTTACTGTTAGACCACATTTTCCACCACTCCCACCCCACAATGTTCACACAAGGGGTAAAAAATATTAGATTTCCATCTACTAGTGTGGGAACTGTCCATTTTTCTACCTCTGAGTTCCCCACTTTTTCTGTCAGTGGTTTACAAAGCATGGGTGGAATTTCAGTTCTAAATCAAATTGATTTGGATGAGGAATATCTTGGTTTTGGAAGTGGGGACTAGGCCCCTACAAATTTCAATCCTCAACATCTGATTCAGGGTCCAACACAAGCTTCCCCAGAAAGAGAACAAATGTCCAATACACCATCTCTGACTCTGAGGGAAACACCATTAACTGATGATGAGATCACAAAGTTTTCATTGGGAAGTATTTTGGATAGTAATTGTTTAGCCACTGTTAAAGAAATTTTTTGGAAGATATTGAATCATTAAAAAATTGGGAGTTCAGGGAAAAAGCATTGATTAAAGAAATTAATGCCATTTTCACAACCACTCCCAAAGACATTCTTTATTTTCTTTAGTTCAAAATGAATCAAAAAATATTGATATATTATTGAATCAAGTTGTATCTGGTTCCATTACTATTTCTAATCCTTATCATGATAATGTGTTAGATATAATGTTAAACAAAATAGAAAATTTAAATGCAGAAGCCTAGGCTAACTATAATCAATGGTCCATAGACAAGATCCTTGTTGTGATTGTGAATGCAGAGAAAGAAAAGGTTGTGGTAAGTTATAATAATATTTAGAAAGTTAATAATAATTAATTATGGTTATTTTAATTTTTTGTCTTACTATTGTTTATTTTCTAAATGCAGTCCAAGTATCAGAATCTAAAGAATGAGGTACATGTGCTTAATGTGCACCTGAAAAATGTGAAGAAAAGTTTGAATGGATTCATTGGGTTGAAAGAAAAGGTTGTTCTTTTGAACAAGAAGAATAATTCTCTACGAAGAATTATTCAAGGAGCATGGAATGGATCCAAATATTTTATTGAAGAAGAAAATTGATTCAAATCCTAGTTTAGCTTCACTAGGGGATGCAACAAATGAAGAACGTGAAATAATTTTCAATATAAATGTTGTTGCAAAGGATCTGATTGAATCATGAATATTAAGTGAAGATTCCAGTCAAGCCCAAGGAAAGGAGGTAGCTTCTGCAGAAGAGAAAGGAGCAGAAACTAATACTATTGATATAAATTGAGAAAAATGATTTCTTTTGTAACCTAAAAAACTGTTGGAGAAACTCTTTTTTGTAAGAAATGAAATCAAGAAAATGATTTCTTTTGTACGTGGAGAAATTGTTCTTTTATTTTCTTTGTATCTGATTGTATAAATAAATTGGCAGTTTCTATGAATATTATGTGTCTTATTCTTTCCATGCTTAAGATTTATGGAAAAACTATTTTTGTGATCGTTATGATTTAGTTCTTTATGTAGTGGCATTTTAATATTTCTTGTGTCCACCAATGAGTGCTATGATGGGTTACTATTTTTAACACACCTCAAGAGTCAAAACAATCATATAGTAAGTTGTAACAGTCAAAACTTAAATAGGAAAGACAATGGAAAAAATTAAATAATTCATAGATTTGTAAATAAAAAATAGTAAACAATGATACTGAAATTGTCTTTCAATAAAGAACACAACATGTCAACTACATAACAATGTTATATGAAATTTTAGTTCTATAGAAATACAATGTTCTTAAATCATTAGTTAAAATCAGGTAGCTGAAACATTCTTGGACCTTCACTAGCTTGTTCTTCATAACTCACACTCGTATCTAACGTCCCAGAGGCATATTCAATGTGAATGTTCATATCTTCTCTTCTGGTGGTTGTATTAAATACCCCTCTCCTATCTGTAAGAGAACTCCATATTTCCAGTTCTCTTTCATATGGGAATGTGTCCACAAAATATGGTGAAACATACAATCTCAAACAAGTCTCTAAATTTTTATCCAATCTGTTTCAGATTTTTGACTTAACAAATGTTAATGCACTAAAAACCCTTTCATCTTCCACTGAGCCCAATATCATTGTTTGACACAATTCATAAAATCGAAAATATTCACTAATACTTTCCTGCAGGATGTTACTAGGATACAATTTTTTCCATAGTCGTGTAATAACACCTTTTTCTGTTGGTCCAATTAGACAATTATATTGATCAATCATTGTGAGTGAAATGAGATGACTGAGATGTCAGTAATTCCTTCTACAGAAGACCTTTAATTTCAACTCCTTGGAACTCTACATATTTACTAAAATTCTTAATGAGAGTTTCCATAAATTTGTAAAATAAATTTCTTATGCCTTCTTTACCTCTATCAGGATTCCAAAAATTAGGATACACCACTTCCATGGCCTCAAGCAGGTCATCCCTTTTAAAACATTCTTTGATCTCACAGGATAAGCTTTCTGAAAATTTTCTTAATTTTATTTGTGTGTCATATATAACCTTTTCGTATAAATTACGTGTTACAGGTACTTCTTCAAGATCTACTACTGTGATATCTTTACTTTTTTGGAAAGTGTGCATTGAAATATCCATCCCATTAACAATGATACAAAGATGGTCGTTGATATTGAATTTCAAATAGCTTTTTGGATCCTTTACATTTGTTAAATTTTTCTAACTACTAAAAACTAGTCCTTTAAACTTTCTTCAGAGTTGTATAACATATCAAGAGATAGACATACATGTTTTCTCAACCTTATGAAGTCAGAAATATATATGGATCTTTCTTGAGCATGTTTAATTAAGAAATTGATTTCCTTCAACATAGGGAGAATACCGCATAGTGTCAATAATGTTTCCAAATATTTTAAATGGTACAACAAATATTTTTCTTTGTCAACTTCCCTATGGTATTTAAACATGAAACCTGCTAAAGATGGATATTCTTCAAAAACGTTGCATGTAGGCTCATACATGGAAATCCATCTTGTATCAACATATTTAAGGATATTTTTACCATCAGTAACTCCAATTGTAAATTTATGAAACTCTAAAAATATTTTTGGACTACTCACCATGTAAGCATGCAAGTCACGGATGAGCTCTTCCACTTTAGTGACATTTTCAAATGTGCTAACAATTTTGTATGCAAGGTTCATTCTATGAGCCATGCAATGAATTGGAATCATATATGGGGAAATTTTTGTTTGTAGGTGAACACAAAGTCCACTTCTATGACCTTGCATTACTGATGCACCATCAGTACCAACACACACCAACTTAGTAGCAATTGCATAGTCATCCATCCCAGCTAAATTCCTCAAATTAGAAATAACCAATTCACAAAGGTTTTCAACATTACAAGTTTTCAACCATTTTATTAATAGCTAACAAATGATTTTTCCTTGAATGATTCTCAAAAGTGTAGACATGCATGCAAACCCATGATGTGTTGTCAATTGTTGTGACCTCATCGATGGACAGTGAGATAAACATTACTTTTTTTACTTTTTCTTTCAAATCTTCCATTTCAATTATTGCTAGACACTTTTCCATTTCCCAAGCACTACTCTCCAACCAATGTGATTGTGGAATGTTGAGAAACCCATTATATTGAAACAAAACCTTATAATCTGCAAAATCTGAAATTGGTCTACCATTTTTAAGAATGTGGAATATAGTAGAGAACTGTACATTTTTGGCCTGTAGATTGGTATTCATAACTTTTCAAAATTGTGCATTAATTGTTCCCCCTTTCTCAACAAGTTTTTGTTGATGTTTCTATTCATTTTCATACTCGATTGCATGTCTTACATGCAAGCAATATTTTGTAGTTTTCCATTTATGTGTCTTTATTTTTTTTCCATCTTTTTATGTGACTGTCACATATAATTTTCCACAATGTTTCTCAATTATGTCCAACTTCAGTTGTAATATGTGGTATTTTTTTAGTTTCCAACTACATATTGTACATCTACATTCTGCTGGAGTATCACTACCATTCTAACTCTATAAGTTCAATGAATGGATATTTAGATGCCCAGTCTACCTTAAATGACCTCCCAATTGTCCAACTAGTTTTCTTTCTTTGCACAAATTTTTGTTTAGAATTTTCAACTTGAGTCTTTGTTTCATGAGATTGAGAATTGGAAATATCTTGTACTAGTTGAATCTCATCATTAGGAATGTCTTCCATTGGAGGCATTTTATAATGAGGATTATCTTCCAGCTCTGGCATGTCATCATCAATAATATCTTCATGTGTTGACATGTTATTTTGATTAATTGTTCCATGTGGTGAGTGTGGTGACATGTTATTCTGATTAATTGTTCCATGTGGTGTGTCTGGTGACATGTTCTTCTCATTAATTGTTTCATGTGGAATACAATTATCAGTGGGGGTTTCTGCATTCAAAAGGGACAAGGGTTTGACTGTGATCTTGAAACTTTAAATTAAACTAACAAATGCATTAAAAACAATCTCTTACATGTGTTTGAAGTGGATGCAAGTTGTGTGTGTGATTTTTTTGGCTGGTTGAAATAATTAAATATGTTGTTTTTTCCTTTTCAATTGATTTATCTTCTTGTTATTATTATCAGAGGCCATTTTACCTAAGACAAATCCAAATGTAATTTAAGTATGTAATCATGGATGATCCAAGCTGATAGTATATATGCATGCTACCAGTCAGTAGCATAAATTCATGCTACTGGTTGGTTACCTACAGCCTTACAGGAAATACTGATGCATATTCGCTACCGACTGGTAGCATATTCAATAAATGGAATTGTTAAAATTTACATCACATGGGGTCTTGTATATTGTCGTACAATAGAATTTTTTATCTTCAACGCCCACACTAAAATTTGAATTCTAATTTCAATATATATGTATATATATATATAGTCGATTTCATGGTAAAGGTGACTTTAATATATACAGACGCCTTTTAGTTTAAAATTTCTAGAAAACCAAACCAAAAAAATAACTAATACCCATAAAATATAGGAAAAATAACAAGCTTCCAACCCCTAAAATGTTTCCAAAACCAAATTTCAAAATACAAAATAGAAGATTTTCCACTTAACTTTTCCCCATATATATATATCGTGTTTTTGACTACATGTTAGGTTAACTGGTGTATGCCTAATTCTTTCTATCTAATCTGAGTAGTAAATGTGATTTAGTATTCATAATGTAATGTCTTTGTAAGATCTACAATCAACTCTAACCTAATCTAAACCTAACTAAAATGGCCCAAAATTTAATTAAGGGTTAAACACATGGAATGTCATAAATACTATGGACATCACTATCAATTAAAGTAGAATAATGTGCATTGATACCATCACCAGTTATATATTAGTGTTAGTAATAGTTTCTTTTGGAAACTTGGTGGGGTATGTCTATAGAAACTTATCATCATCTGAAATGAATTCATATATATCCTTAATGGGTTGTACATAAATAGAGGTAGGAGGATTAATAAAAATAGTAACGTTAGTTGAAATCTAGAATATGGGAGCTCCATCCCCACTAATGCATTAACTATCACTAGAAGCATACTCAGAGTTAAGGTAATAATTAATAAGAGATTTGAACATGTTATCATAACATGGGGAGGTGGGAAAGCATGATAAACATGAGATGAAATGGGCTCCTGAGGTACTTCTAAAATGGGTTGGGGAGCTTCGATGCAAGGTATACCAATAGTATGAGGCTTGTTATGAGTGGGAAATTTAGGTGGATGTTGAAGCATTGGATTAGAATCATATGATTTTTTTTCATACCCAACATCTAGATCATCTACAGAATAATAACATATATTAGCATAACCATAATCCACATCATAAGTGAAAGTAAACATATTATGGTATGTTATGGAGGGATCTTGCTTCTTAAAGACATAAGTTGATTTGGATTGACTAAATGGATAGTAACCCTTATGGGTTTTTAATGCATTATACCAATTAATAGCCAGTGTCAAGAAGAAATCATATATGTCCCTAAATTCTCTAAGGTTTGAATATCAGAAGGCCTAACTATATGATAGAAAAACAAAACCTTAAGCTAGATAAAGAGTTCGAAAATAGATGGGTTCACTATAATGTATCAACCCTATATTTATTTCAAATGATTAATTTACTCGATCTAATTATTATCAAATATTATATGTTAGAAGACATAGAAAAATAAAGTTATTTATGCATTTTCAATAGAAACTAGGATATTTGCAAGCATTCCAAATTGATTGATCAATCGAAATCATGAGATGGGTTAGAATAATGACTTAGCTAGTCTCGTATGAGTTTTGATCTAAGTCACCACTAGAACTAGGAAGTTCGAGGGATTCTTGATGAAACTAGATTATATATTCTTTATAAATTCATTAAAGTGACATACTTTATAGAAGGTAGGGACCAAATCCCACAAACTACCCCTTTCCTACTACCTTGGAATGTTTTCTTTTCATAGTCTAATTTTTTGGGGTTCCTTCGTTATCACTTGTATCACACTTTTCAATGTTCAAATCAACCTATAACAATATATTTCACACCTATAACTATAAAATTAACCTAGTTTTGTACAAGAAACTCAATAACTCATTGGATATAAAAATAAAATATATAAATGTTTGAGTCATACTAACATTGGTGGTCATCCCATTTGTGAGTTACCAATAATTACACTACATTTCAGATTTAATGTAGTTCTCCAAGTTCATTTTGCCAATGTGTATGCAATCTACAACCCTTGACCTAGTGTTGCCCTTATGCTTCCACATTTATAACAAGTTATGCTAATTTTCTCCCATGAAACCATTGTGTGTAGATGTTAAAAAAATGTATGCCCTCTTATGTTGTGATATGTAGTATGAAAAATGTAGTCTTAAATTCTTAGCCTTGTATTTGAAACATATATAAGTGCTTTCTAAATGATAAATGCTTAAGGTGAACGTGTATATAGGAGACTATAACTTTAAAATTTAAATTTTAGTGGGATGAAAAGGAGGCCATGAATAAGAATTATAAAATACAAAAAGATGAAGAAGAGACCTAACAGGTAGAAAGGACCCAATATACAAAAGGGGTCTAAACTGTACATCTTGGTCATGACCATAGTACGGTCTTGACCAATATTTACAGTTTCAACAAAAAATAATATAATGGATATCTAAATAATTCAAAATGCCAAATCTCTTTATGACACAACATAAAACCATGAACAATTATCCAAAATTCAAAATAAAAGATAGATCACACAATATAAGAGAAACTTGTTAGTTTATTAGTGTTCGCTATTATGTTGTAGAGCCTATTTTCACGTATGGAAGTGTTCAATATTGTACACTAAAATTATTTTACACTCTCAACATTTTTTAGCCTCTCAAAATGTGCTCTATATCTCGGTAAATGTGCCTGATATATTAGGAAATGTGCTCTTCTCATATGGGTTGGATTTTTGATCCATAGGTCTATGACGTGGTTTTGATCCATGGTTTTGCTATCCATAGTTTCGATATGATTTTTTACATATGGTAGGGTTGATGTAACGTTGTATATGTGTGTGAGTTCAAGTGTGAATTAAGGAGAGTTTGTTGAGTATAGCTCTAAACAGATATGGGTATTATGTTAAGAGAAAGAGGGGGCTTGTAATAAAATATGAGAAAGTGATTCTTGGTGGACGTAGCCCAAATTGGGTGAATGACGTTAAATATTGTCTTTGAGTTGTGTTATTTTATTTTCTACACTTTTATTTGAGATCTGTAATATGCTTCTACATATTAATTTTCACTATTGTGATTCTATGCGGGATTGTTCTGCATATTTTAATCTCTTATTTGCTAAGAATTGGTATCAGAGATTGGTTTGGTTAGTTGAACTGTTGAATCATAGGGAAAGTTTTATCTTGAGTGGGAGCTATGACAGATGATAAGAGATCAAAGGTTGATAAATTCAACGGGAAAAATTTTAGTCTTTAGAAGATGTGGATGGAAGATTACCTTTATCAAAAGGATCTTTATACTATTGTCTAAGAAAGGGAACAAACCCTCGATCATGACAGATGTGGAATGGAATTTTATAGATAGAAAGGTACTTGGGGAAATCTGGCTATATCTTGCATCTTTGGTATTGTTTAATGTTTCAAAGGAGAAGACTACAAAATAACTCATAGTTGCATTAGGGAAGTTATACAAAAAACCCTCTGCCTCTAACAGGGTATGTTTAATTTTTTTTTTTTAATATGAAGATGTTCAAGAATAGTTCATTTTCATATCATTTGAATGATTTTAATATGGGTATCAATATTCTAGCTTTGAATACAATACAAGTTGGTGAAGAAGTTTGGGATTTATTAATTTTGTGCTCCTTACATGAGAGTTGGAATAGCCTAGTAATGGTAGTAAGCAACTCATTTCCAGCTAACTCAAAGTTTAAGTTTGAGGACATTGTAGGGTGAATTCTAAGTGAGGAAATGTGAAGAAAAAACTCTGGGGAATGTTCTACTTCAGGTAATGATTTGATGGTGGAAACTAGAGGGAAACAAAAGAATAGAGAAATTCGTGGAAAATCAAAAGATTGGGAAAGGTCAAAATCCAAAAGAAAGATGGTATGTTGGCACCGTAAAAAGTATGGGCATGCAAAAAAGGATTATTGGGAGCTTTGGGACAAGAAGAAACAACAGGAAGAAAACAAGGAGGTAAATATGGAAATAGGTAATGTATTCTACGATGCTTTGATTCTTTCTTTGCATAATATTATTGAATCTTGAGTTTCAAATTCAAGGATTCTTTCCATGTTACTCCACATAGGAATTATTTTTTTGATTATGTTCAAAGGTATTTTGGGCATGTTTTTCTTGGTGATGATGAGCCTTGCAACATATTTATAAAAGGTTTTGTTCAAGTTAAGATGTAGAATGAGAATATATGGCTATTGAAGGATGTCATATATGTGCCTACAATCATACAAAACTTGGTATCAATAGGGTAATTGGGAAATGATAAATTTGTACTATGATATTTTCAGCGGACTCTTGATAGGTTACCAAGGGTGATCTTGTAGTGGAAAGAGGTAAGAAGGCTGGAACCTTGTATTTAATAATTAGTACCAATGATTGTACTAATTCAGATGCAGATACAACATTGTGGCACTATATTATTGGTCATATGAGTTATAAGGGAATGCAGATCATAAAGAAGAATTTTCCTGGATTTACAAAAACAGGTTTGGATTTCTATGAGAACTGTGTATATGGGAAAATAAAGAAAGTAAAGTTTCTCAAGGTGTGACCTATAAAGAAAGAGAGTAAGTTGGAGTTGGTAAATTGTGATGTGTGGGGTTCAGCTCAGGTTTCATCTCTTGGGGGTTCAAATTATTATGTTACTTTTATTGATGATGCAACAAGTAAAGTTTGGGTATATTGTATTAGAAATAAATCTTATTTATTTGAAACTTATGTTAAATGAAAAGCCTTGGTAGAGAATGAAACAAGTCTTAATCAATTATGTCTTAGGTAAGATAATGGAGGGGAGTATTGCGATAATGAGTTTGATGATTATTGTTCTAAGAAAGGAACCCACAGGAAAAAGATAGTTCCAAGAACTCCACAACATAATAGGGTGTTAAAAAGGATGAAAAAGACAATAATAGAATGAGCTAGGAGCATGACATTATATGCAGGATTGCTTCTTTCTTTTTCAACAGAAGAGGTGAGCACAACTATGCACTTGATAAACAAAGGATCCTCAAATGCCTTAGATGGAGGCATACCTGATGAGACTTGGTCTGGTAAGAAATTTGATTACAAATTTCTTAGAGTCTTTGGATGTGAGTTATTTATTCATATTTACAAAGATGATAGGACCAAGCTAGATGCTTAATTAGAAAAATGCAATTTCATTAGTTATGGTGGTGATGAATTTGGATATAAATATTTGATTATTAAAGACAAGAAAATCATTCGATCTAGGGATGTGGTCTTTAATGAGAACTTTATGTATATGAAACAGTTACAGGAAAGTAGGGAAGAATCAAGGAAACAATATGTAGTGGTAGAGGATATTCAAGATGGGAAAGTGACACATGAATCAATTCAAGAACCTAGTCAATAGGAACCCCAAAATTTTATATTGTTGAGGTCTTCTAGAGAAATAAGAGAACCTTAACTTTTTTCTCTTTCTCTTTAATATTTTGTACTCACTAACAGTGAAGAGCAAGAGATATTTGATGAAGCAATGCATGTAGATTCCAAGAAGAAGTGGGAGGAAGCCATGAATGAGGATCATCAGTCTCTCATGCAGAACCATACTTGCAATTTGGTGAAGCTACCCGAAAGTAAAATAGCATTGCAAAATGAGTGGGTGTACAAAGTTAAAGAAGGAGGAAAGAAAATATACAAGGCATGGCTAGTGGTCAAGGGTTTTGCATTGAAAAAGGTATAGATTTTTATGATATTTTTTCTCCTTTAGTAAAAATGACTTCTATTAGAACTGTTCTTGGAATAGTGACAGTAGAAGACTTGCACTTAGAGCAGCTAGATGTAAAGACTACATTCCTCCATGGTAATTTCGAGGAGTATCTATATATGCAATAGCTAGACACCTATGAGGTCAAAGGTAAAGAGGAGATGATGTGAAAACTGAAGAAGATCTTGTATGTCCTGAAGCAAGCTCCACGTCAATGGTATAGGAAATTTGATAGCTTCATGATGGAGCAAGGTTATATTAGATTCCATTCTGGTCATTGTGTATTTACAAATAAATTTCAAGATGGCAGTTATATTATCTTTTGTCTGTATGTTGATGACATGATGGTTGTAGGGAAAAACATGCAGGAAATTAAAGTACTCAAGAAGCAGCTAAGTGGATCCTTTGATATGAAGGATTTGGGGGTAGCTAACAAATTCTTGGTATGAGGATATCTCAGAATAGGAAGGAACAGAAGATGACTTTATCTCAGGAAGATTACATTATGAATGTCTTGGAGAGGTTTAATATGTAGGATGTTAAACTAGTTGGGACTTCTTTGGCGGGTCATTTCAAGTTGTCAAGGGAGTTATGTCCCAAGATAGAGAATGAGAGAAACTAGATTTTCAGGTACCTCACTCATCAGCAGTTAGTCGTTTAATGTATGCCATGGTGTGCACTAGGCATGATATTTCCCATGAAATGGGATCATTGAGTAGATTTATGAGTGATCCAGGTAAATATCATCAGCGGACAGTAAAGAGGATCCTTTGGTATTTATGAGGGACCATGAGAAAAATTTTATGCTACAATGGTTCAGACACCACTTTGCGTGGTTATTTAGATTTAGACATGGTTGGAGAGGTAAAAAGCAAGAGTAACATGATAGGTTATATTTTTTCTCTAGGTGGGACAACTGTGAGCTAAATTTCACAAGTACATAATCTTGTGGCTTTGTCAAACATAGAGGCTAAGTATGTTGTTTCCGCAGAGGCAAGAAAAAAGATAATTCGGTTACAACAATTTCTTAAGGAGTTGGAAAATAAGTAGGAGGAAGGGAATTTGTATAGTGATAGTAAGAGTGCTATATGTACCTAGATAAGAACTCTAATTCTCACTCTAGGATGAGCCATATACAGTTTATGTAGCATTTCATTATGACATATTTTGAGGAAGAGAAGTTGAAGATGGACAATATTAGTACTAGTGATAATCATGAACACATGATAAGCAAGGTGGTCATAAGGGAGAAACTGAAGCTATGTTCAACTGTAGTTGGTCTTCATAGATGATAGTGAAGGGTTGAGAAGCTTTTTTAGAGGAAAACTAGTGTCCAAGGTGGATATTGTTATGTTGTGGAGCTTGTTTTCATGTGTGTAAGTGTTGAAGACTGTACACTAAAAGTATTATACACTCTCAATAGTTTTCTCACCAGGGTTCGTGGCTGGTCCAAGCTCCAAGTGGGGATGTGGGGGTGGTAGCCCTGCTAGCAATGAGCATGGATTTGGGGGAACAACTCCCAAGAAAAAAAATGGGCCTTGAAAAAAGTGTTTGATATCTCAAGAAACATTCTCTTCTCATATCGGCGGGATTTTTTATCCATAGAATTATGGGGCGGTTTTGGCCCATGGTTTTAGTACCCATGGTTTTGATGTGATTTTTTGCATGTGGTAGGGTTGATGTAATATTGTAGATGTGTGAGTTCAAGTTTGAATTTAGGAGATTTTTTTGAGTATAACTCCAAACAAATCAGGGTATTGTATTGAGAGAAAGAGGTGGCTTGTAATAAAATATGAACAAGTAATTCTTGGTGGACGTAGCCTAAATTAGGTGAAACACGTTAAATATTGTCTCTTTGTGTTGTGTTTTTATTTTCATTTTCTGCACTTTCATTTCAAATCTGTAATATCTTTCTAAATATTAGTTTATACTATTACGATTTTGTTTGAGAGTTTTCCATATATTTTTATCCCTTATTTCCTAACACTCATATTATAAGTGTGTGAGAATATAATAGTGAGACATGTTAGTTTCATATGATATTGTGAGAAAAATATTGTTTTTGTGGTTGAACCGATCCACCTAAGATTAGTGTGAGTAGTTCATGGAGAGAGAATAAAAATCTCTGATTTAAGGATGTGTTATTCCTATATATTTGAAATCTACCTTGTTGAATAGAATGAAGATTTCATTCTAATATATTTTATGCAAATATCCTTAAATAACTTCATTTGGTATTAGAGTAGGTATGGAAGTTTGAGAATTAAATAAGGCAGGTCCATTGTTAGTCATGATTACCCCTATCTCTGAAATTCATCAATTGAAAGATTATAAATCTCATTTTATATCTATATTTTTAGGTATATTTGTTATTAGTAATTATATTTTCTACCATTGACCATCATCAACATCACAATCCATAATATTTTCCAGTTGCAGAGTCTCAAATTAATCGACCTAGGGACTTACATTTATAAATGTTGTTGTTATTTGTCGACGTCATGTTTTGTAAAGTGCCAAAAAATAATGTAAATAGTTCTTCCATCTTTGTGCTCATATCTATGTGAATTCCATCCACTCAGATCTGCATCTAAACACCTTAGTCATGCAGATTCATTTGTTAGATTCTTTTGTTGATAGAGATCATTGATCCAACCATATACATTCAATTATTATATTTCAATTGCTCAAACTAACATATTGCAGTATGCATACAGTCCTAGCACGAACGCATAGTTGTTGTCTAAACATCGACCTATATGTAATTGGATCTCCTACCTATCAAAGTGGTCTATTGATTAGAGAATATATTTGTTACGTATCTCCATCTATCACCGAGTATTCTCACTCAAAAATATCCCATACCATACCTTAATATCTATTACTGGAAAGAGAATGGCATATAATTTTTGTCCTAATACTCAAAGACCAACTACTTCTAATTATGCCGAAGGCATGGCTACTATGGACTTGATCTGTTATGACTACTGTCTCTTGCTTGAGATGCCTGTTATATGGTCTCCTACTTGAGGTCTTTGTCATCCTTCATTGCCAGTTGTCCTCCCCTCCACGTTTGAGCACATGTCCTTGGTATTAGGAGATGGTCTTGCGGTGGCTATCCTCCAAACCTATTTATATTCACCTTTGTTGTCCCTTTTTTGTTTTCTTCTTCCATTGGTTTTTCCTCTTTCCTGTCAACCTGTCTTATAGCTATGAGGCTAGGAGTATGTTGGTAAATGTAAATAGATCGGGTTGAAGACCTATTTGTTGCATATGGTGAAAATATGTGTCTGACTTGTGAGGATAACCATGTCTTCTGTATGCTGCAATAATTGTATTCCATGAGCAATGAAAGAGTGGACTATCTTTCCTTGTGAAACCATGCCCATGAAAATACATGCCTGCAATAATTGAAGATATGTTATCTTTAGAGCAGTTGTGTGTAGTAAGCAGAATGTCCATTTACAGCCATCAAAGCATAATGGATAAAGGAATTTTGACTGATGTAGTGTAACTACCTGGTAGACATGTATGCAAAATGTGGAAGCATAGACAAGGCACATGAACTATTTGATAAAATTCCTCAAAGAAATGTGGGTCTTTTCAAAAAATGGATTTGTTGAAAAGGCCCATGAACTATGCATAAATGTTTACAGATAGATAATACGCATGGAAGATTCCCTTAAATATGCTCTCTATTTGCATATTTGGTTTTTTTTGTTATTGTATGGTATCAAATTACTTCTTCTGGCGCTACTGCACAGGTTTGTTTTGGTAATTTTGTTGTTTGCTCTTGTATGCTAATAAAATAGAAATGAAGCTTAAATGGTTAGGTCATGTTCTAAAGCTGCTTGTTAGCTAATTTCCCCATTTTCGTCATCCTCATTCTTCAACTCCGTTCTATGCAGCTCCTATTCCATTGGCTTTTTCCTGTATTCGCTTTTGTTTTTCATTGGTTATGTGGGTGGTGGGTAATTTCGGCATCCTTATTTGTATGTCGTTTCCTGTTCCATTTACTATTTTGTTTCCTATTCCGTTTGTTTTTTTACCAATCTATGCAAGGACACTTGTATTTATTTTCCATGTCTTGTGCTTCCCTGCAAGTTAATTTGTGGGTAAAATCCATCCTGAGCTGCAACATGCAGGGTATTTTCACCAATTTGTCGAGTGCCTGAAAAATCCATTGAAATTACTGAGGTGATTTTAATCAAATCAAATATTTTGGTCTTCATTTCAGAGGCTTTCAGATTGAGCATGGATATCGGAAGGCATTTTGTAAGATTCCAGCTGGAAGCAATAATCACGGTAGTTAATATTAAATTTTGTTAGACATTTTTTCTCAAGCCCAATTCATTAGGATCTTTTTTTTCCACATTTAAGAAGCCATAGCTATACTCGCATGTAGGTGTAACATTTGATAATGCATAGAACCCAAGTCTACTCCACTATGTGTAGCAATAGGGAATTGGAGTTTAAGTAGCCATAGCTACACCTGGAGGAAGGGGTTGATTTCATGGAAATTCATGTTTATACTGCATAATATACAGAACCCAAGTCACCCGCATCACTTATAGCAATGTACAATTGGAGGTAGGGGTCGATCCTATGAAAATGCATGCTGCACATCATGTAACCATTTTGTATACCCAAGAACAACTATGTTCAATCTATCCAAGCCCTATGTGCAATCTATGTATTGAGTGATAAAATAGTCATTTTCCCATTCTAACTAAATTTTAATGATAATCTTGGTTATATAGCCATGGAACTTTTAGAGCCTATAGATATGGATGGAACCTATGGTTATACATGTGTGCACCACCCAACCATATTAAGGAAAAATGCCTACCCCTGAGTGTAGCCATGAATGAGGTAAGAGTCCAACTGATGGCAATGCATGTGTATAACATGTAATAATTTAGGTACCCAATCCAACCCCATCTTCAAATCTACCCAAGCCCACCGAAGTTCAATTTCTATATGGATTACAAAACCTTTGGTTGATCTTCATCAGCTATGATAATTTTACACTTGTTCTTCTTCTTCACAGACAATGGCATTGTCATTTAACGGGCATGCATCATACCCCAAGACTTTTTGTGCAACCCATTCTTCATTCTCTGGTTCCCATGTGAGGAAGTACAAATCTTTAAACCCAATGAGATGTTCAAAAGAAAATAACAATTCCAAATTTGTTGCTAAGATAGATGAGAAAAAGCAAATTGATGAGGACAGCTGGAAGTGACTTGTCTATGATATATCATATGACCAATAGGATTGAAGGGAAACGTGAGGATCTACGGAAACTGTAGAGTCTACAGAATCTACAGAATCCTTGGACAGCAATAGAAAATAAAATGCAGTGGATTTAAATGATGCAAAACAAGGGAAAAGGAAAGGGAAGTTACAAAAATTTATAACAACAACATAAGATAAAACTCTTGACTGCAAATAACACAGATCTGGGCTTCAAATTGCTTCAGCAATACATATATATTTGTCAATAATGAACAGCAGCTACAGCTGCACACAAAACATTCATTCATACATTAACAACATTGAAAATGAAGGAATTCTTTCAACAAAACCAGTCCAGACTTGAGCTGGGACTGCGCATTTTTCTCCTTCTTCCAAATCTAGTTTTTCTCCTTCTTCTGTCTTCTTCTTCCTGCTTCTTGCTCTTATTTTCTCTTCTTTTTCCTTCTTTCTACTTCTCCCAATAAAACAAGGTGCTATTAATAATAAAACACCTACATAAAAACTTGCCTTACAAGTCAATGCAAAATCTCTGACAAGAGATAATTAGGGAGAACAATCAACCAAAAATAAATGTGCAGCAGTCATAATTAAATGCAAATCTGATATGTCAAGGAGCTAAATCTGGAAAAGACAAATATTAGTTGCACAATAAATTCTAACTTGATTTTCCAACACTCCCCCTTAATTATGAACAGCTGCAAATCATGAAAATATGAATCAAGTTTGTTCAAAAACTATTGAAGCATTTCTGTAGCTAACTAACAGTTTTCCGGAGCTGCTGACTTCTACAAAGTCACAAACTCCTAAGCCACTTCGTAAATACTCAAATGTCTCTTTTGCCAGTTCTTTTGTAAATATGTCATCCAATTGATCTTCAGACCTGCAAAAATCAAGACAAATTTCTTTGTTTCTTACAAGCTCTCTGATAAAATGATACCTCGTATAAATATGCTTAGTTCTCTTGTGAAACACATGATTTTTAGATAATGCTATGGCTGAACTATTATCACAGAATACTGTAGTGGCTTCCTTTTGATCATGCATCAAATCTTTCAACATCCAAACAGCTCGACACTTAGCACTATTGGCTACCACATACTCAGCTTCAGCTAAAGAAAGATTCATAATGGATTGCTTCTTCGATGCCCATGACACAACACCTGTACCAAAGTGAAAAGTATACCCAGAAGTATTTTTCCTATCATTTATGTTGACTCCATAGTCACTATCAGTGTACCCAACAAGACTGAAATCATTTGAAGTGGAATACAAAATACCAAAATCCTTTGTACCACTTACATACCTCAATATTCTCTTACCTGCCTGCCAATGTGAGTCTTTTGGAGACTCCATAAACATTGAAATCAAACTTACACCATACATAATATCTGGCCTTATGGCTGTTAAGTACATAAGGCTTCCAACCAGCCTCTTGAACAATGTAGAATCCACACATGCTCCATCATCTTCCTTGTTTAACTTCATCCCTGTCATAACCGATGTTGGGGATACCTTGCACCTTGCCATATTAAATCTCTTCAAGACTTCATTTTCATATTTAGATTGAGAAATAAATATACCATCATTGGATTGATGGACTTCAATCCCCAAGAAATACCTCATAAGACCCAAATCAGTCATTTCAAATTCATTCTTCATTACTGATTTGAAAGAATCTACGTTTAGATCACCGGTAAAGATTAGATCATCCACATAAAAGAAAACAATCAAAATGTTACCTTGCTTGTTGACCTTGATGTACAATGTCGGTTCACAACCGCTCCTTTGGAAACCATTTTGAATGAGATAGGAGTCAATGTGGCTGTACCAAGCTCTTGGAGCTTGCTTCAATCCATAGAGTGCCTTCTTTAATCTATACACCTTGTCTTCATGACCCAGTATCTCATAGCCTTGTGGCTATTCCTCATACACTTCCTCCTCTAAATAGCCATATGGAAATGCAGACTTTACATCCATTTGATATACAGACCACTTGTTGTGGGCAGCAATAGCTAAAACAGTCCTAACTGTATCCAACCGAGCAACCGGAGCAAATGTCTCATTGAATTCTATACCAGGATGTTGTGTAAAACCCCTTGCAACTAGCCTTGCTTTATGCTTTTGCACTTTCCCATCAGCATCTTGTTTATTCTTATAAATCCATTTGACACTAATTACATCTTTGCCTTCTGGAAAATCAACCAACTCCCATGTTTGGTTCTTTTCAATGGATTCAATCTCATCATCCATGGACTTTTCCCCATATATCACTACTCACAGCCTCTTCAAATGTTAATGGATCATCAATATGAGAAAATAAAGCAAAAGCTGAAAATGAATTAGTTGTGTCAACATTATACAACTCACTCAAACTCCTTGTTTTTTGTGGCATCATGCTTGCTAGAGTTGGATCCAGAGATGAAGAACTACTTGGAGTGCTAGATGGTGTTGCTCCAAGGATACCGATTGATGTAGATGCTGGTGTAGATGCTTGTGAAGTTTGTTGTCCTGTTGGTGTGGACAACAGCCTTGAAGATCTCCTTGGTGTGAATGAAGGTGTAGCTTGAGCTGCAACTTGTGGTACCATCCTGGGATTGGAAGGAGCTGCTATTTGAGTTATATTTGGTGTTGGAAACACTTCATCCACCATATTATCATTAGGGACAACAACTGCAATTCTGACAGTCCTCTCTATGCTTCCATCCCATGCTTCATCCTCCACAAACTGAACATCATGGCTGATTATAACTTTCCTATTGATAGGATCAAACAACTTATATGCTTTTGTTTCCTCTGAGTAACCAACAAATATACATTTTTGTCCTTTATTATCTAACTTCCTTCTCAACTCATTTAGAACATGCGCATATGCTATGCATCCAAATACCTTCATATGAGAAACACTATGTTTCCTTCTTGTCCAAGCCTCTTGAGGGACTTTGTTTCTTACGCTCTTTGTTGGGCACCTATTCATGATGTAAATAGCAGTTGCCACTGCCTCAGCCCAATATTCATTTGGTAGATGTTTGGCTACCATCATGCTATGAGCCATCTCCATAATTGTTCGGTTCTTCCTCTCTGCCACACCATTTTGTTGAGGTGTATAGCGGGCTGTAAATTGCTTGTGTATGCCATGAGATCTACAAAAATTTATAAATTCATTAGATATAAATTCACCACCTCTATCCGTCCTTAGAACCTTGATGTAGTGGCCGCTTTGCTTCTCCACAAGTGCCTTGAACTGCTGGAAATAAGCAAATGCATCGGATTTATGTTTCAAGAAATAAACCCAAGTTTTTCTTGTGAAATCATCAATAAAAGTAAGAAAATAAGTGCAGCCTCCTATAGACGGTGTTTGCATTTTCCCACAAATATTTGAATGCACAATCTCAAGTGGAGCTGTAGCTCTATTTGCCTTGCCAACCGGAAATGACTCTCTATGTTGTTTTCCCATAATACATCCTTCACAAACTCTTTTCGGTTTCTCAATTAATGGCAAACCTTTTACCATATTCTTCATATGTAGTAATTTCAGTGCTCCAAAATATAAATGCCCAAATCTAAAATGCCATAGCCAAGAATCATCCTTTACCACTGATTGAAACGCTACTTGAGTTTCTACAGAAACATCTTTTTCCTCTTTGGAGATGTTCTGGCCATTTTTGTAGTTGTCTTGGAAATTTCCGTAGATGTCTTGAACATTTCCATATTTTGCTACCTTTTTGTGGCTGTTTTGAACATTTCCGTAGTTGTCTTGGATATTTCCGTAGTTGTTTGTTGCTACTACTGATTTTGTATCTTCTACCTTAAAAGATGCTCCAGAATTTACAGTATTTATCTCATGAACAACTTGATCTATTTTTCCTTTCATGGTCAGCCTTATTTTTAATGGAAACATGCGGTTTGTAGTCATTTATACCTTGGCAATAAGCATATTGCTTGGAAACTTGTCCAAAATAACACATTCATTGTTTTCCATGTAGTCTCTATATCCCTTTTGTATCAACTGTCCAATGCTCATCAAGTTGTGTTTTAGACCAAGCAACATAATATACATCAGGCATAAATTTCGGCCCCCCTTTTTGGTTAGAATATTAACCGTACCTTTACCCAAAACAGTGACTTTGTTGTTGTTACCAAGTGTAACATCAGTTTGAACTGATTCTTATAAGCTAGAAAACAAATCTTTATTACCTTTCATGTGATTACTGCAGCCCGAATCTAAATACCATATGTTACATGGGCTTTCTTGAACAACATTGCACTCAACTGGAGAGTTTGTAGGGATTTCTTCAGAAATATTCGTGCATGCAATGAACATGCTACCTGAGGGAGTACTACATGACTGATTTTGACCTTGCTTCTGGTGATCATATTGTTTTTTCTTGCATTCATGAGCATAATGCCCAAACTTCTTACAATAGTGACATTGAATGTGTGATTTGTCAAATATTTGGCCACTTGGGTGACTAAACTTCTAATTTTGACATCTACCACCAGCATTTGAATGACTGCTACTACGTCCACTTCTAGGAGAACTTCTCCCTCTACCCCTAGGACTGAAACTCCTCCTTCCTCTTCCACAATTTACAGAAATCTAAGATGAAAATGCATTTTCTACTGAACTATTTCATCTATTCAGTCTATATTCATGATTGATAAGAGAGGCATGTAGTTCATCAACACTAAACTGGCTCAAATCTTTGGTTTCCTCTAGAGCCACAACTACAACATCAAATTTAGAAGGGATACTTCTAATTACCTTTTCAACAACCTTCCTATCCTCTATGACCTCTCCATGGGACTTCATTTGATTTATCAAACCAACAACATGAGTAAAGAAAGATTCTACTGATTTTGAGTTTCTCATTGATAAATATTTAAATTCTCTTCTAAGGAGCTATAATTTAGCAGTTTTAACCTTGTCCATACCTTGATATGCAATATGGAGTGTGTCCCATGCTTCCTTTGGCTTGCTTTGCTACTGCAACTCTTGGGAGTATGCTCTCATGCATTACTTGATGGATATAAAATAATGCTTTCCCATCCTTCTTCCGCTAGTTCCTTCAAGACGTCCTTTTGAGTTTGTGTAAGAGCATTGTATGCTGCCTGGTCTACTGGTTCCTGGTAACCATTTTCAACCATTTCCCAAATGTCTTGAGACCGAAACAAAGCTTTCATGGTCAAAGACCAATACTCATAGTTCTTTCCTATGAAAATCAGAGTTTGCACACTAACCAGCGATGCACCAGACGTAGAAGCCATTAATGGCTACCAAATTAAAAACTAAAAACCTAGAAATGAAATAGAAGAAGGATTTAGCCAAGCTTTGATACCAGATGAAGGGAAATGCGAGGATCTATGGAAACTGCAGAGTCTACAGAATCTACAAAATCCTTCGACAACAATAGAAAATAAAATGCAATAGATTTAAATGATGTAAAACAAGGGGAAAAGGAAAGGGAAGCTACATAAATTTATAACAGAAAAATAAGATAGAACTCTTGGCTACAAATAACACAGATCTGGGCTTCAAATTGCTTCAGCAATACATATATATTTGTCAATAATGAACAGCAGCTACAACTGCACACAAAACATTCATTCATACATTAACAACATTGAAAATGAAGGAATTCTTTCAACAAAACCAGTCCAGACTTGAGCTGGAACTACACACTTTTCTCCTTCTTTTGTCTTCTTCTTCCTGCTTCTTGCTCGTCTTTTCTCTTCTTTTTCCTTCTTTCTACTTCTCCCAATAAAACAGGTGATATTAATAATAAAACACCTACATAAAAATTTGAATTACAAGTCAACACAAAATCTCTAACAAGAGATAATTAGAGAGAATAATCAACCAAAAATAAATGTGCAGTAGTCATAATTAAATGCAAATCTGATATGTCAAGGAGCTAAATCTGGGAAAACAAATATTAGTTGCACGATAAATTCTGACTTGATTTTCCAACAAGGATATCACTCGAGGAAAGGGAATGGTTGACACCCTCTTTCAGGCTATCATAATGCCATTTTCTTTGGTGGTACATCATACGATATCAACTAGGTCAGATCCATACACATACAGGTTTGAAATTTTAAATGATGAGTGTACATAAAAAAATTGGGAGTGTGCCCATCCACACATTACGGATCTATATTTATATTTAAATACGCTTTGTTGTAATTTAAAAAAAAGCTAGTTTGATCCCTTTAATAGGCTTCTATGGGACAACACAAGAACTTCATGACTTTTCCAAACATTAAGGTAATATGGATTTAATCATCTCTTTGGACTCATGTCCTGTGATTGACTTTTTTGGACAATCTATTTTGCTATCATTTCTGATGGACCTGTTTATTTGATTTTAGATTCCTCTCATTTTGGGTATATGGGGAGGAAAAGGTCAAGGAAAATCATTCCAATGTGAGCTTGTCTTTCCTAAGCTGGGGATTAAGTGATTCAATGTTTCCTTCCCTTTAGATTATGTTGTTTGCACAAACCTTGGTTTATCTTTGAATATATGCCTGCATCTGAGGATGGTGACATGGATAAGTCCAAATCAAGGTTTATATCTTTAATTTCTTCTTTAAGGGTTGCATGGAGTCATTTTAATTTGAAATTGTTGTTGGATTGGACTATTGTGTTTGCATTTAAGGTTGCATCTAATTTTTGCATCTAAATAATGGATTGTGCTTGATTTTTTTAATTTGAGAAATGAAGTTATGTATTACACATAAGGTATGTAAATACCAGGTTCTCTTTTTGTAAAGGTAAATTTATATTTATATCTAGTTTTTTGTTATTTGTATATAGTACAATCATGATGAGCACTAGAGAGCTTGAAAGTGGAAATGCAGGATAACCTGCAAAGTTAATCAGGAAAAGATACTGTGAAGCAGCTGATATCATTAAGAAAGGGAAGATGTGTGTCCTCTTTATCAATGATCTTGACGTAGGAGCAGGAAGAATGGGAGGCACAACACAGTATACAGTGAACAATCAAATGGTGAATGCCACACTCATGAACATCGCAGATAATCCCACTAATGTTCAGCTACCTGGCATGTACAACAAGGAAGACAATCCCCGTGTTCCTATCATTGTGACAGGAAATGACTTCTCAACTTTGTATGCCCCATTGATTCGTGATAGTCGTATGGAGAAATTTTATTGGGCTCCAACTAGGGACGACATAATTGGGGTCTGCAAGGGAATTTTCCAAGCAGATAATGTTCCTGATGGCTAATCTTATTTCAATTTGAGCTGAGTGTTGCAGATTTCTTTGGTTCCCTAAGAGCAAGGGTATATGATGATGAGGTGACAAAGTGGATAGGAGAAGTGGGGGTGGAGAGCATTGGCAAAAATCTAATCAACTCAAGGGAAGGACCTCCAACCTTCCAAAAGCATGCAATGACAGTGGAGAAACTTCTTGAGTATGGAAACATGTTAGTTAAAGAGCAAGAGAATGTGAAACGTGTGCAACTGGCTGATAAGTACATGGTTGAAGCTGATCTTGGGGAAGCTAATGAGGATGCTATTAAAATTGGTGCCTTCTATGGTCTGTAATTTCATTTTCTATTTTCTAAGAGTCTGTGATCAAAGATGCATCATTGATTGTACTAATAGAAGCATCATTTTCAATCAAAAAGTACTTTTGATTGATTTACTTCAATGAGTAAGTTGTTCAAGAGAGTTGGGTTGGTCCAATGACTCAATAATATTAATGCAGTGATTATTTTACCTCCGAGTAAATTCTCGAATGTAATTTGATCTTATGGAAGACCCTCTAAAAGGGTCTATGATGCTTACAAGTGCAACAAATGACATGTCCTCTATTTCTAGGCCAACATCACTTATGCGAAATTGAAATATTGTTAAAGAATGTGCATATAACTAGAATTACAATACCTCTGCAAATAGAGAATGGGAAAGAGATGAATATTGGTTTTTTTGTGGTAATTGCAGGTAAGGCTGCACAACAAGTGAACTTTCCTGTCCCTGAAGGTTGCACAGACCCAAGTGTGGAAAATTATGACCCAACAATAAGAAATGACAATGGAACTTGTGTGTACAACTTCCAAGAGTAACACAAACAAGATTTATCATTAAGGAGATTTGGAAAGAGCCCCATGAAGTTATGTATTTGTTAGGCATAGATAGACCTATTTGTAATTATTAATGCACAACATTTATGTAGTTTAAACAACTGTCATCAAACTTTTTCTCAACTACTGTTAGAAGAATAAGGATAGTTTTCAAACTATAAGGGTAGTGTTTTCAATAGATTTTTTGGTGTTTTATTTGAATTAGTCAAAAAAATGGACATCTCCACACTTTAGGTGTGGGAAGTTAACTGGGTATGATGGGAATGTGGTTTTGGTGGATAATAAAGATCTCTGTCTATGGAAGTTAAATGAAGATGTGAAGGACAGAGGGTATCGCTGGTTAAAATTATAGGAATTTCTAAGGATCCTCTATGAAGATTTAGCACTGAAACAAGGATCTATTGTCAATGATTTGAGCATGCAGAGAAATCCATAGAGTAATGTTGGAGTCAGCTACTATCACTTGCAAGTGGTGTTTAATAGTTGTGGGTGGGTTTGGCTACACTTGTACGAGAAGAAGTTGATTGTGTTTGATGCAGAGGGAAGAATGATGAGAAGCATTGACGGTAAGTTGCTGATAGTTTTTAAACAAGCTGCATCTACATTACCAATTCATGGTTATGAAGTCAACAAGTCATTTTTCCATATTTGAAGACCATTGTTCACTACTTTCTGTATGAAAGTTGCTACCTTGCCAATTACTCCTCTCATGTTTCAAATAGAAAAATGGTGGTTTACTGCAGTTTTAATTTCTTTTCCCTTTTTCTGTTTCTTTTTGGGGAATACTTGTCTTGGGAAACACAATATACCTTTCTAAAAATTGTATGGCCACTAATTTGCACAATGTAATGGACTGATTTTTTTATTATTTTTGGGTTGGTCCTCAGAAAAAAAATGTTGAAAACAGAAATTGTTACAGAAACCTGGGTAATTCCTGGCAATGTTAAAGAACATGTATGGAAGAGGGGCTCTATCCCTGTCATCACTGGCTGAAAAATTGGAGTCCTCTGCTCTTCAATGAGGGATTTTGAGCCCATTGGTGAATCTTAGACCCCAATCTGACAAGTCTCAAATGATGTTTTTCTTTTGATACACTTCTTAGATAACCAAAGATTGAAATTGAATCATAAAAATCCTTAGAAATATAAGAATCACATCAAAAAGATAAGAATCCTTAGCAATATAATTAATAAAAAAAAACTGAAAAAACTGCAACTTATGTTCTTCTGTCAAACATCTATGCAGATGTAGGTAGGTAGGCTGCGGTTCAAATGGTAACGAGATTAATGAATTTTTTTTTTTGGAGAAAATGTCTTCAGAGATATGCCACCATAGTGAGAAACTAGAAATTACATTTAGCTTGTTAAATACACCCTCTGGAACAACTATCAGAGTTGTCAAAAACCTCCGCATATGTTTTGACTGCCACACTATAACCAAATTCATCTCCAAGGTTGTTGCAAGACACATTGCTGTGAGAGATGCAAACCAGTTCCATCATTTAAAACAAGGACAATGTTCTTGTGGAGATTATTAGTGATGTTAAGAAAAGAAATCTGTAAACATAGGCTTACCTATAAGAAGATGCACTGTGTCAGACCTACAGGTGATAAAGAAGTGACCAGGTTTAAACAAGTTTTTCCCTTGTGTTTGGAAATGTTAGACTCTGTTATTGCTTTCATAAAATCAAATGTATAGAATGCAATGTGCATCATTGCCTATGTATTTACATTTGATTGTAATTTTGCATTCACAAGCTCAATCAATCTGGTGGTATTTGGTTTGGTTGATGCACATACAACTTTGGATTTTATATTATCTCTTTCATGTGAAGCTTTCATGTTACAATTTTGATATCAGGTAGAAGCTCTTCTGGAATATTGATTTAGAATTGGAATTTTCTCTTGCTTTTTCCCTTTTCTACTTGGTCAATGATTGGACGTGAACTTCATGAACCTAAGTATCAGATTGGATTTCCCCTAGCCTAGTTAGTTTAGTCAAGGGAAGTTTCCATGTGGACTGTGGAGAAAAGAATCCCAGGGACGAGGATTCCTACTTTAAATTTCTTGCTAAAAAAAAGGTCTTGCACATGCCTGTTAAATTGGAGCATGTTTAGGTTTCATGTTATTAAATGAAGATGTGAAGGATAGAGGGTATAACTGGTTAGAATTACAGGTATTTCTAAGGAGCCTCTATGAAGATTTTAACATACACAAATTTAACAATCCCCACATTACTGTAATCCATTTAATACTATAAAGAGAAACGTAAATTCCACATCATTGTTATGCAAGACACCAATTTGGTGTACGAAAATTTCCCTCCAGCAATACAAAATGGAATTTTTCCCAATGTAAACATGCCCTACCTATCTAAATTCACATTTGCACCAATCTTTTGGAGAAACAAACTTCCCAATTTCCACTCAACCTTCTTCAGTATTGCTATTTCATTTACTATAAAATTATAGAAAACTCAAAATACCCTAACATTCTACTGAAATTTGTTTCAACAAGGACAACTAAAAAAATTATTACAATCAAGCTCGTACATGTATACATTTAGAAAATTAAGGTCTTAAGTGATTAAACACGTCTAGATCAGTCTTAACCTTTGTTAAATACATACGGTTCTCATATCTGATATTATATCAGCATATGTCTTCTATTCTTTGTTGCTTTAAAAAATCAGATTACTCCCTCCAACTAAATAAGCTCACTTCAATTTCTACCCATACTAAACATATAAATCTCCCTAAACCCTACACCAGAAGACTACTCCCAAACAAATCCACGTCAGTATAATCTTGCTCCTCCTGGAGCGACCAGTAGTACATTGGATCTTAAGATCCAAACCTTCACCACCTCTTCCATAGCTCACGGTTTTAATTAAAAAAGAGGTATTCGGTTATTTTTGAAGTAAATGTAAACTATTTTTTAATTAGGTCTAAGTAATTATGGTCCATGGTGTCAATTAGTTGTAGTCAATAAATTGTGTCATCTTGTCATTTTGTAAAAAGATCTGATGTCACATAAAAGTGTAAGATTTTTTTTAAAAAAATTGAGTAATAAGAGTTAAAATTTCCTTCTTCTTTGAACTTTTTTTTTCTATCAAAATTTCTATACTCTTCATGTCTCGAAAAAATTCATGTGTCAAAATACATAAAATAAAAAGATTGTAACCGGGTGCATTTTCAGGAAAATCTGACGTCTTGTTTTTCACATTGCAGGGGGGATATAATAATAAGCATAATGTGGAAACCAATGAGATTTATATCTTCATGGAATAAGTTAGAAATCACATCACCAAAGGATGGAGGTAGCAGAGGATGGAGGACAATCAGTGTCCTCTCACTAGCCATAAGTTGTGGGGTTGTACAGTGATTTTGTAGCATGTATTTTTGTGTGTTTTCAGTTCTGTGCTTTCTTTATGTTATAATTTGGTAGAAAATAAGAACAGAGGTGAATACATGTTCCATTGTAATGAGTAAGCAATTCCTTTATATTCCCCTTATGTAAAGAAGTGATGAGAACTGAGAAAAGTACTACTAGATCATGATATTTAGGTTGTTGGTTTTCCTATAAAACCATTTATATGTTTGGGTTATTGGTTGTTCCGTAAAACATTTTGTGTGTTTTGGTTGTTGGTAAATGACTTCTAAAACCATCTTTGAGGTTTTTGAAAATCCTGAAAAACCATCTAGATCATGAGCAAAGAAGAAACAACATGCTACAAGTAGCAAAGTGATGTTTTTTCCTATGTTCACACTAAGGGGGAAATGTTAGGATTTATTAGAACTCACATTATTAGTGTGTGAGAGTATAATAGTTGGACATATTTGGTTCATAAGTTATTTTTAGAACAATATTGCTTTGTTGGTAAGAACTATCCACCTAAGATTAGTTTGAGTAGTTTGTGGAGAGAGAATAGGACTCCTTGATTCAAGGACAACCTATTCCTATTTGTAATCTTCCTTGTTGAATAGAATGAAGATTTTATTGTGGTATATTTTATGCAACGATTTTTGAATACCTTCAAAAATAAAAAAGTCTTGTGCTACTAAGACTTTAATTTTTTCCATTCAAGATCCACATACATAAATCTTACCAAAACAGAATGAAAGAGGTGAAGGCTTTTTGAGAGGAAATTGGAATATCGACACTTGTATATGCTAGGAGTCCAAAATCAGAAGAACAAATAATGCAAGTATTATACAATCTTAACTACTCTTAGGAATATATTGTTCCATAATATTTAGTATTTTACCATAGTAAGAAATTTACATAAGGTAAATTAAGTTAGTTATATTTTTATTAAGTAACAATAATATATATTAAGAGTATTTTATTTGTTGGACATGAGTTTGATGTGATTCGCCCAACTCACAACTTATGAAATTACAAAATATTTATGGTGGATTCTTTGTAGCTACTTCCTAGAATATAAGACCACCATCTTCTATATATGCAAGCTTATCTTAATAAATTAATAATGAAGGTTTATTATTTCAGTTGTGTAAAAACTTAAGTTGCCCCTACATTTGGTATTAGATCGGGAATTCATTAGAAATTAAAGACATGAGTTTTTAATGGTTTCTAGGGGCAGCCTGAAATATCTTCATCGCCCCAACCCTATGTGATTCTTGTCAGAATTGTTGGTAACTAATTTCTATTTCATACCAACTATTATTTCTAGTGTGATCCTTCTATCATGCACACGTCCCTGTCAGATCTGTATTGAATTCTATGTGATCTAAACTGTCACCTGGTAGGATTCATTTAGTTTTTTCGATCTCAAACGTAATCCTGCATGCATTGAAGTGTAAGTGTTGATTCATCTTGACATGTGGGTTTAATGCTTCTGTTCAAACCATCCACATTCTGACGTCTCACAACAGATATCCTCACAGAAATTTATTTTCAACTTACAATCTGCGGATTATATTTCTTAAAATTATAATCAAAGTTGTGTGTCCTGGTTCGGGTTTCTAAAAACTACAACAAGAACTCCACATGCCGTCCATCAACATTATGTGAAGATTCGAGTATTTTTTGTTTGAATCATCTCATCTCTGTGCATCAACATTCCCCATGCGTGCCTTCACCGGTGTTGCATTCATGTTTGAGTTTCCATGGTCGTGAAGTTTGAGTGAATCATACTCGTTACGATTATCTTAATTATAATTGTCCATTCAAGTAAATGTTTAGATTAGTCATAGTCATTGTCATTTTTTTTATTACTAGCAATTACACGCGGGCTGTGAAATGTGAATGACGAAAGATATATAGTTGGTGAGTAGAAAGAGAATGTAGTAAGGAAAGAAGCAAGAGATGAGCAATAAAAGTATATTGAAATGAAGAATGTGAAATGACAAAAGAGCAACGTGAAATTAAATAAAGTTTGTGTATGATTGCTGCAACTGAAATGCAATGCAAGGGACTTTGAAAAGGATGGAAAAAGAGAAATTCGTGGAAAGAGGATGAGAAATGAGCAATTGTTTTCTGTAATAGTTGAGATTGCGAAACCAAACACCAAGATAATAGGAAAGATGGGAAAATGCATGTTGATGGTAATCATAGAAATGGGATGAAATAAATGAGGTAAAATCTAATGAGAAAAACATATAGTAAAGAATGAAATACATAGAAAGGTTGATTTTATTGGGGTTAGCACACCGGTTGTACAGATAATATATCAGATCTAAGCATACATGCAAATAAAAGTGAATATTATACCAGAAGAAATATACAAAACCTTTTCAAGAGACATAACATCAACACCAGATTTAATGTGGTTCACCCAGTGTGGGCTACGTCCACCAAGAAACAAGCCAATCTATTATCCAAAGCTTTGACAAGATATACAATGAAGATTTACAATCTTCCACACCTCTCAGATGTTCAGTACTTTCTTCCTTCAAGCTTTTGCTCTACCACAAAGAATTCTCTCTCACCAACCTTTTTCACAATAAAGAACTTTCTAATTCTTGTTTATCATATCTTTTAAACCCTAGTTTTTGTGTTTATATAGTCGTTTATAGATTTAGGGCACTTAGCCATGTAATTACAATCAATAAATCTATTTTAATGCTAAAAATAGATATAATTCCCGAGACTTAATTAAAATTTCATCCCACATAGGTAACCGATGATCGATTTTAGCCCTAACTGTTGTCAGTTACTGCTTACCCTTGACCGATGTCGATCTTCCCTAACCGATGTCATTCTGGCCTTAACCGATGTTACTGTGTTTTCTAGCAAGTTCCAATTACATGCTAAAATGAAGTAATTGAGCTCCACACCTCAACAATCTCCCACTTGAAGTTTAATTACTGCACCATACCTATATAACGTCATTCTTGGATCCTTCCTTGGCTTTGTTTCTTCCTCTTCAAGTCTCAAACTCGAAGACCAATAGAAGTGGAGTGTAGCTCCAACTTCTCCTTCCCTAATCACTTCATTAGCATATCCGCAGGGTTCTTGCTCGTATGAATATTTTCCAGATTCAACTGTCCATCCTCCAATACCTGTCATATGAAGTAATACCTCAACTTAATGTGTTTCATTTTTGAATGAAACGCTGAGTTCTTTGCCAAATGAATTACACGTTGACTATCACTAAACAATTTACAATCACTTTGCTCATTTCCCAACTCTTCCATGAACCTACTCATCCATATCATCTCCTTGCTAGCCTTTGTAGATACAACATACTCTACCTCTGTAGTAGACAAAGCCACAACCTTCTACAATCTTGAAATTCATCTAATTTTCATTCCACCTACTGTGAAAATATATCCAATGGTGCTCCTCCTACCATCTAGATCTCTAGCCATATCCGAATCAACATAGCCATGTAATGAAATATTTGAACCTCCATAGCATAACTGCATGCTAGATGTCCCTTTCAAATACCTGAGTATACATTGCAACTACTTTCCAATGCTCTTTACCTGCAAGATTAGCCATATATCTACTCATAACTCCCATTGCCTATGTAATATCTGGTCTGGTACAAACCATGAACGTAGATGAGACTTCCAACTGCTGAAGCATATGATCGAACTTGTTCTAATGTATTTGGACCTCCTCATGTGATGATAGGGACACTGGATCCAAATTTTCTCAATTTGAAGTGTCCAGCCATAGGTGTACTAACAAGTTTTACATTCTGCATCTTGAACCTTTATAACACCTTGTAGATATAATCATAATGAGACAAATACAATTTCTTGTTTTTCCTATCTCTGTGTATTTGTATGCTAAGGATTATTTTTTAGATCCTAAATCCTTCATAGATAAGTCATGTGTGCTAGACTTTCTCTTAAGCTCACTAATGGTCATAATACTAGATCCTCCAATAAGTAGGTCATCCACATACAATAACAAAATAATATAGCTCTTTCTTGGTTTTCAAGATTCTTGAAATAAATACAATGGTATAGATTCACATCTCAAGTAACTTGTTCGATCTCTTATCATCAATTAATGGATTGAACCCAACTGTTAGGAAAAACTATCTACGATGGTGCGTGACTCTGTAAAACTTTTTGTCTCCCCGTGTTGGGACCTGAGGACCTCCATTTGGTTACCATGATTGGTTCCATCCTTATTCAAAGGTCACTTAAAGGCCTTGAATTTTTGATCTCGTTCCTCTATCCATCTGAAGGTGTCTGTCAATTGGGCGTAAAACTCAGGCTCTTCCTTCCCTTCCATTTTCCACAGTCATGTGTTATTGTCCCTACCATTTTGTCTCAAGTACTTGAAGAAATTTGAATAGATATAGCTCAGGGGGGGTCATGTGTGAACCTTGAAACATTTTTAAATGCTCTGTCCTTAAATACAATTTCATCTCTGGGCTAAAATAGTGGTTTCCCTACATTTTTACGGTTTGACGGATGTGTTTCTCCCATCAAATTTTAAATCTCTGCATAAGTGGAAATGTGGCCCTTTTTGGTTGGACGTGGCTCGGCTGGGCACTCTAGAAAATTTTTTTGGAAAGTTTTTAACCCAAAACTTGTCCACATGGAGGAATGACTGCTCGTTTGAAGACTCATTTTTTTGTTTGGCCTTGGAGTTACGTCGGCAGGACACATGGAGGATTTCGCTACCTCGCCTAGACTTAGAATTTCTTTCATGTAATTGATACAATTTTGGCGGGCCATGGATACATGGTGGGCTAGCACTTATTTGAAGATATATCTCAGGGTTCCACCTTGATCAACTGTAACAGAGGGACAGGTGGAGGCTTCCACTAGCTCTGGTGGGGACTTAAACTTTTAAAGAAATTGTCTAAGGCTCTTGAGACACATTGAGCCCATTCTCATTCGAGGTCTCCACTTTTGGGACCATCTTGAAGTTGCTCCATAAAGACAGGTGGAGGGACCATGCATGTTTGGGGACAAGCCTTTCAAAAAAGTTTTGTTTTGGGGAAGCGCTAGGAGGACACTTGGAGGCTTCTACTTGCTCTACTTTTTCCTTACACTTTTTGTATGGCCAGAGAAGACCGTCTCAGACTTTAGACACATGGCACTTTCCACTAGACTTTCAAAAATTTTAACATGCTTTAACAGACTAGGACACGTGGTGACCCCACGCTCATTGGTTTGAAAAGTCAAGAGGTGGGAAGGTGTGCCATCGAGGGAAACTTGGGTTTTTTGCCCCTTGTTGTTTAAAAGACTAAAATCATCAAAATGACCCACAACCATGACAGAGAATAGTCAAAATTTTCTCCAGTCAATGACAAAGGTGCTAACTTTCAGGGGAAATTTGGAAAATTCTCCTTTTTGGAGAAAGGAGTTAAAAATTGTAAAAGGAAGCATGGTTCCACTAGGACCCACATCAAAACATAAAAGTAGAAGGGTGGAACAATGGGGAAAACTTGGAAAAATTTCCCTTTTCCAAAAAAGAGGTGAAATAGTAGAATTTAGCCGCAATTCCTTTGGGACCTACATTGAGACACGTGTCAGGCCCAATTTTTCAAAGTCAGAGGGGTAGAGAAAATTGAGAAATTTTGTAATTTTTCCAAAAGGTGTAAAAAGTAAAAAGGAACCGCCAGGCCCATCTTAACTCAGATCTCCAACATGTGGATGGTCCAAATTCAAAAGAAAGATCAACAGAAACTTTGTGTCTGTATTTGATTTTCTGCCAATTTTCACCCATTAGCTCTTAGGGATGCATATTCCTATAGTTTTTTTAATTGTTTCTTTGAGTCTCTTGCAAGGCAAATGAAGAGGAACATTAATCTCATATCCTTGTTTAGTGGGGAAGGTTAGTAAATGTTTTTCACCATTAAATATGAAATCTAACTGTCAGATTCAACCTATTTTTTATTTTCCTTCGCACGTGAGAGACCTATTCACATCTTGGTTTGGTGGAAAAAATCTGAAAATCATATTTTTCCATTAATATGTACTCTGACTATTAACCTCGATCTGATCTCTCTAGTTTTTCCTTCCTTGGCACGCAAAGAAACAAATTTGACAATTAATGCAGGAGGAAGTAGTTGGCGCGCGAGATGAAGAATGACTTACCAAGTGATGAATTGAATGCTGGAAATATTTGGAGAGATTTTGCCTCTGCACACCTAGTAAATTTTTGTAAATATGATTATGGGAGTCACAATCAGAGGTCATAACACACAATGTTGGTTTTCAATGTTTCTATTTTCAGGGGGAAAACTCTATTGTAAATGAACTATTATAAATTTCATAATTTTATTATGCAAACGGTTGGAATACTGGAGTGTTAGAGGTCTAGAGCTATTTCCTGAGAGAAAAAGGTTTGACAGAGCCCATCTTTTCTGAGAGACTATCTGAGGCACTTGTTTATTTCTTTTGTGTTAAATTTTATCATGTCAAGGTGGTTACAAGAGTATAGCCATTGAAAAGCTCTGAGATTGTTCTAGAAACTTTCCCTTGTTGATAAATTTAATCAAATTTGAGTAAATCTATATTTTGAATTTGAGCCGAAAATCATGTTTGCTTCCTTTCTGAATTTCTACAAATAGTTTCTTGTTCCCATTGTAATCTTACATTGAAATCTCTGTGAATCACACAAGATCTTAGCTTTGTGATAGTTTGGTAGCACTTGTAATTTCATTTATCAGAAGAGATTTCATATGATAGTGAAATAAATGAGTTTAAATTCAATGTACTCCTAGCATGATTATTAAGATTATTTGTTATCCTTTGAGGGTATCTTAGGCATGAAAATATAGAGGTTGATAGTGTTTAATTACATTTTTCATTTTGAGCCTTCATTTAGGATCCTTAAAGTTTGTGTGAAAACGTGTTGATTTGGGCCTCCATTGAAGCACCCCTTCTAGTTAAAGGAACATTATAGCTATTTTTGAGCATTTTGTTGGTCAAGCTTTTCATTTTGTAAAATCTCTCAAAGATCTGCCAAGTCAAAATCCACTCTTTCCTCACCTCCCACAAAAATTCATTTTAAACAACCAATCATACCCGTAATACCCATATTTGTCCTGTGTGTGCACAAATGCATAATTTCTATTACCAAAACATGCAAGAAGCAACTGACATGTTTTCATTATCTCTAGTGGCCTAAACCTTGCTTAGAAAATATCTCCACTATCTAGGGTGACAACTCGTTAGAGTTAGATTTTTGTTGTATTGATCATATTTTCTTAAAGGTTTTTCTAAAAACTCTGCAAAGAAGAATATCTCCATCCTTCTCCACAAACAGAAGGCTACAAAAGGGTACTCTAACCCTGTTTGAAAGGCACAACCATAAAGTAGTGATGACAGATCAAATACTTTTAAGGGTGCTACCCATTTCTCCACATCTGAGTAACAAAGAACAATTTGAATTCCCTCCCTGGCTGAAAAATGACACACAACATACTTTTCTTGCCTCTAAGCTTCTTGTCAAAACTATGATGCTACTCATCTTCTAAGAAAAAATCAATTTTGGTACCAACACCATTCTAGTGCTATTTCTAGGGATAACATTGTGATTACAGTTCATACTCGAGCCCTGGTAAACATTTCTTATATGCTCTGTGTGTTATGTGAAATATTTCCATTATCTATAGTTATTGGACTAGGTTTCATTGATAAATTTTGGAAAAGGGAGGTAAGATATTTCCATTTCTAGTTTTTAGTGTTGACACACATTTGACATATCATATTTTAGTGCCTTTACATAGCTAAGGTGGAAATCCTTAGTGGAGACTGTGTTAATCTTATTTTTTATAAATTCCAATGTCTTAACTTATGTCAAGCGTGATTTTTTACTAATCTTTGCAAATCTAGAAGGAAGAAGATCTTTCTTCGTTAGGGATCCTACTAGGACACTATTTCCAGAGCTAGGAAAAACAAAGTCAGAAGTAAGAAGAGCCTAGATAATTTTTGGATATCAAAATTTAAGAAAAGAGATCTCTGTTGATGAAGGTGATCATCCTATTATTAAATATTTCCATTCAAGTGATTCTAAGTTATGTAGTCTTTTTTGTGGAATTAAATTCTCCATCTAGAGAGGGGCCTTCATCTGATTTTGAAAAATTTGCTTCACATTCTTCTCCTATGTTTTCTGAAGCTAATAGGGTTTTCCAAGAGATAGAGCATTTAGGGGATATCCATTTTTTAAGTTATACTCATATGTTTCAAAGACCACTTGCACCTTATCAGTTTGATTTTCCTCCATGGTAACCTCCTCAAAACAACATGGCCCAACCCCCACCCAGACCTCCATTTACAGTAAATGCCTTTGGTCCTATAATGTTTTTAGAGGGATGGCTAGTTATCCAAATGTAGTTCCCCAAGATGTAAGAAATAGAATACTAAATTGCCATGGAAATAATGGTATAACTAGTGATCAACACTTAAAGCTTTTTATCCACATGATGGAAGACTTTGAGATTGAATTTGAATATGTATATATAAAATTGTTTATCCTTACTTTGGAGGAAGATTCCAGGGACTGGTGTAAGGATTTTCCAGATAACTCCATCGAATCTTGGACCAAAATGAACAATCCGTTCAGACTACAGTATGGTAATAGAATGGATCCTAGGTTTCTTCTGTCATAATTTGATAATATCAAAAATAACCCTAACAATTCAGTGCATGAATTCAATACTAGATTCAATAAAACATTGAGGATATTGCCTATAATTTTAAGGCCATGTGATAAATCTTGTCTTATAAAGTATTATGATGCATTTGATAAGAAAGTTTCTTACTACTTAAGGGACAAAAACCCTACCAATTTGAGATAGGCCTTTACTATGGCTCTACAAATTTACAATGACATCAAAGCAATTGGAAAACCTCCTAAAAGGGATGGTGTGAAACTGGTTAATCCATAAATACCTCAAGCAAGTAAGGCTGATGATTCGGAGGAGGTTTTTAAAACTCTGGCAGGGGCTATAAAAGAAATTTCCTACAAATTAGCCCAACAAGATAATGGAATTGAGTAGAGTTCATAAGATCAGCATAAATAACAAGGCCAAGTCATATTTACAAATCATCCTAGAAATGAGTAGAGATCTGATGACAGAGGCAAAGGACCCATGGGATCTGCAAATAGACATCCCCAAGTTAGGGAAAATAGAATGGTGCATGATCTTTTGGCTGCCAGAGTTGTTGTTGTTGAAGAAACATATGTAATTGATTGGTGTCACATGTGTTTCATGCCTCATGATCCATGTGAGGTAGATCAAAAATAAAAAGAAGAAGTTGATGATGATAACATAGATGATGATGCATGCATGATGGAATGCTCTACAAGATCACAACAAGGAGAAACTTCAACAGAGGTAATAAGTGCTAGAAATGTTGCTGATTTTTGGGACTACATTCACCGGGTACCTCTTCTTCCTCCCTCTCATAATTTATAAATAGATACTGTACAATATTTTTAGTTTCCCAATAATAATTTTGAATGTTTAAGAGCTTTGATGATAAATAATTATGATGAAGGAATCCCATTTGAGGAGGATAGACAATTATTGATGAACATTGTTGTTGCTCAATAAAACGATTATAATAGTAGGAGTAGAGTTGTTAAAGGAGGAGGGCCTTAGGACAAACCTAAAACTCCATTTCCTTAAAATATTCCTAAAGAGGTTCCTAAGAAAGATACACCTTTGAAAGGCCTTGTTGTGCCAAATAAAATTCATATTTCTCCTCATGCTCAAACTGTCAAAATCCCAATGCTATCTGATGAGTGTGTCTATCTCCCTTCCAATGCTGCCTTGCCAAAGTCTACTCCATATGAAACTGCCCAAGTTTTGAGTCAAATCAAAGTTAGTGTTCCAATTTTTAAGGTGCTTAGGATTCCTGAGCACAAGAAGACGGCATTAGAGTATTTGGGATTGAAAGAAGAGAAGAGTACCCCAAGTATAAATGTAAACATTATGGAGACTCCTCTAATCATTAAAGAAATAGGAGCGTTACCAAAATCAGAAGAGCTAGATGAACCACATAATGTTTACTTGGGAACATCCCTAGTAGATTCTCAGCTAAATTTGGATCCATTCTTCACCAATCTGATCATTAAGGATAGATTTCTACATAAATTTATGTTTGATTCAGGGCATCATGTAATGTTATGCCTCTAGAAGTCATAAATGAATTAAATATCAAAGTAAAAACATCATATGGAAAGTGCACTTCCATGGACTCTAGAAAGGTGCCACTGGTGGGATGTGTAAAAGGTATAGTTGTATATCTTATAGCCTATCTGGGTAGGAACTTGATGCTTGATGTAGTTATTGTTGACTACCTAGCCAAGTGGGGTATGCCATTGTCTAGAAAATGGACTGCAAGTGTTGGTGAGATTTTTCAAATGGATATGTCCTATTCCACCATCCTAATTGAGGACATCCTTGTCAAGTTGTATGGGGAAAAGAAGATGTTGCACCTCATTGAAGACCCCAACAATGCATCTTATGAATTATTTTACAGAAGTGTTGATGCTGATAACTTTATTGGGTTTGATGATGGGAAAGAGAAAAAAATGGATCAATGTAAGAATCTTGAAAAAGTAGGCTCTCCATGGACTCTATTGTTAGATGGAGCTTTGCTCCAAATTTGGAAATGGTGCTCATGTAGTTATGATATCTCCAAGTTTGGAAGTGTTTGTTTTTATTTCAAACTTAACTTTGAGTGTACCAACAACATTGTTGAGTATGAAGCATTTCTGTTAGGTGTAAGAATTGCTTGGAAATACTATGTTAAATACATCATTGTTAAGGGAGATTCAAAAATAATTGTTAAAAAAATCAAAAAACTATATGGTACAAAGAATCAAAGAATGAAATGGTACAAGCATGCAGTCTGGGACTTGATTGAGATGTTTGATTCATTTTACATTATGCATCATCACAGGAAGTTAAATGTTATGGAAGACAAGGTTGTAGAGTTGGGATAATGCTTTGATAGTTGTGTAATGTCCCCATATTGTGAATATGATGTTGAAGGGTTAACAAGGCCATCTGTCCCTGACAACATTAAACATTGGCAATTTTTTGATGATAATGCTCAGGTCAAAAGATTTCTTGAGAACAAAGGGGAGTTTTTTTATCAGTGTATTGATTAGGAGCCAATGGTATGTGTAGCAGAGGGTAAAGAGACTTTTTTTGGCAAGGATATCATTCAACTGAAAACTAATACCATGCCTAGAGGATTGGTTGCTCTTGAATCAAACTTTGATAATGTTGATTGCATTATTAACATGCATATATCAGCCTCTAGGGATATTGAAGAGTATGACCTGGGTATAGAGGAGAAACCAAGGAATATCTGGTTAGGAAGTAATTTGAACAAGGAGGATAAACAGTCCTATGTCTAGTTGTTGAAGAAGTATCAGGATTGCTTGGCTTGGTCTTATTTAGAGTTGAAGGCATACAAAGAGGATTTGTTTCAGCATGAAATTCCTCTGGATCCTAATGGAAACCCATTCAGACAAAAGTAGAGGCCGATTAATCCACTCCTCGCTATAAAGATGCAAGATGAGTTTAAAAAGCTAAAATATGGAGGGATCATTCAAACAACAAGGTATTCTTCTTGGGTTGCGAACTTAGTGCCAGTTAGGAAAAAGAATGGTGATATCAGGATGTGTGTGTATTTGAGAAATCTGAATAGAATGAAAGATAATTATCCTTTACCAAACATGGATAACATGTTGTAATTAATGACATGTTCTGAGTTGCTTTCTACTTTGGATGGTTTCTCTGGTTATAGCCAGGTAGTTGTGAAGCAATAAGATAGAATCTAAAATTCTTTCACTACTCCATGGGGTACCTATTTGTATGTGAGAATGTCGTTTGACCTGATGAATGCTGGGGCTAATTTTTAGAGAGCAATGGATGTAGCATTCTGGGGATATATAAATGAATTCATTTTTGTGTATAAGGATGATGTGACAATTTTCCCCAGAAAGAGAAGCAATCACCTGAAACATCTAGAAAAGATGTTGATAAGATGCAGAGAGTATGGCATTTCACTCAATCCAAAGAAGTGTCATTTCATAGTGCAAAAGGCCAAGTTGCTTGGTCACATTATATCAAAGGATTATGTCATGATTGATCATAAGAGGGTGGAGGCCATCAACAAGGTCCCAATTCCAAGAACTAAGAAAGGAATTCACTCCTTTGGGCAGATAAACTTTATCAAAAGATTCATATCAAACTTTGTTGAGTTGACTTTTCCAATTACTTGCATGGTAAAAAAGGACCAAATAATCAAATGGGAAGAGACTGCCATTCTGTCTTTTTATGCGATCAAGGAAGCATGAAAGCATACACTGGTTTAGGAGCTCCAAATTATAAGAAACCTTTTCAGATGTTTTCCTTTTCTTTGGATAACACTATTGCAATTGTCTTGTTGCAGAAGGATAATGAGGGGGCTAAAAGGCCAATTTATTTTTTGAGTAAGGAACTGTAAGGAGGTGAGTTGAAATAAACTATCATGGAGAAACAAACATTTTCCTTGATAAAAGAAACAAAGGTTTTTAGGCCTTACATTTTGAGCTCCAAAATTGTTTCTTATGTTCCCCACACTATGGTGAAGGATGTCTTATTAGAGATGGAGATCTTAAGAAAATGATGTAGATGGGTGGACAAGTTGCAGGAATATGACATGGATATCCAAACCACAACATTCATAAGAGGTTTGGGCTTAGCTAAACTTATGGCTAAGAGAAACCTGTAAACTATTGAGGTAAATGAGGTATAAGAAGAAAGGGTGGATGTCTTAGAAAAGTTGGTGAGTTCTCAATGGTACAAAGATATACCTTTTTATCTCATACATCTATGATGCCTTCAGCATTTGAATAAAAATCATAAAAGATCTCTTAAGTTGGCAACCTAGAAATATTTCATTACTGATATTGGGTTATCTTGGAAGTACCATGAGGGAGTCCTCTTAAGGTGCATTACTGAAGATGAAGCCCCTAAGATAATTTATAATCTCCATGGAGGATTTTGTGGGGGGATTTTTTTTGGAAAAGTCACAACACACAAGATCCTGAGGGCTAGTTATCAGTGGCCAACACTTTTCAATGAAAAAAATTTTCTACCTAGAAGATGTGAGAGTTTTCAACATTTTTCTTGAAGACTAAAAGCTTAGGCTCCCTTCCTTCGCAGCCTATATCAATTGAAGCTCCGTTCAAGAAATGGGGAATGTATTTCATTGGTGATATTTAAGACCCTTCAAGTGCTAGCCATAAGTGGATTCTTGTATCCACGGATTACTTCACGAAGTGGGTGGAGGAAATCCCCACCAAGAGAGAAACACACCAAATTTTCATGGACTTCATGTTGAACCATATCATCTGCAGGTTTGGAATGCTAGTTAAATTGTTGTCCAGAGACTACAATGCCATGAGCTTCAGAGATAAACCTTTGGTGGCAATGTGTAAAAAATATGGGATCAATTTGACATATGCTTCCAACTACAACTCCCAAGGAAATGGACAAGCAGAGTCCAACAATAAAAATTTATTATAAATCATTAGGAGAACCTTGGAGCTGAACAAAAGGAAATGGGGTCAGTAGTTGAAGTTTGTTGTTTGGGCTGACAGAACTACTGCTAAAAGATCCACTAGAAAAAGTCCATTTGAATTGGTATATGGCACTCAAGCTTTGCTACCCCTAAAAAATACAATTATCCTCATATCAGTTCATTCAACAACTAGAAGATCAAAAATGTAGTCCATATGAGGCTCGCATTAACCAGATTGTCAAACTTGATGAAGAAAGGAGAGCATCTCACTAAAGGCATGTGAAGTTCAGAGAAAAATTGAAGAAGTTATTTGATAAGAAGGTCACTCCTAGAGCTTTCAACATTGGAGATATTATGTTGTTGTGGGATAGCAGACATGAAGACAAGGGCAAGCATGGTAAATTTTATGCACTATGGATGGGCCCTTACTCCATTGACATTCAGATTGGTGAACATACCTTCTTCTTAAAATATTTAGATGGTGAGTTGCTCAAATTTCCTGTTAATGGCACGCACTTGAAACATTTCCTTGATTGATACCCCAAAATCAAGGTGAGCATCATTTGTATAGTGTATAGTTTTTTTGTTGCTTTGTGTATTTTGTGATTTTGCTCGTTATGGTCCTCAGTAACCTAGTTTTTTTGGGTCCTCGGTTCTTTTTTAGGACATGGTTCTCATTTCTACTCTGCAAGCTAACTCCTTTTCCTAATGGATGTTTTCAGCACTTGATCTGTTATTTGGTTTTTGTGGCGCTCACAGGGAGTGCCCATCCCCAAGTTAGAGCTAATGTTGGTGCTAAAATTAGTCTCGCCCCATTTTCCATTAAGATCCCTCAGTTTGTGGCCCCTGTAATGTTTTTATCTCCCCGTGTTGGTACCTAAGGACTCTATCCTCCATTTGGTTTCCATGATTGGTTCCTCCTTAGTCGAAGGTCACTTAAAGACCCTAAATTTTTTGAGTTCCTTCTGTCCTGAAGGTGTCTGTCAATTGGGCGTAAAACTCAGGCTCTTCCTTCCTTTCTATTTTCCATAGTCATGTGTTGTTGTCCCTGCCATTTTTTCCCATTTACTTGAAGAAATGTGAATAGATATATCCCAGGGTCATGTGTGAACCTTGAAACATTTCCAAATGCTTTTTCCTTAAAGAAAATTTCATCTCCAGGCTCAAACAGTGGTTTCCCTACATTTTTACGGCTTGACGGGTGTGTTTCTCTTTTCAAATTTTAAATCTCTGCATCAGTGGAAACGTGGCCCTTTTTGGTTGGATGTGGCTCGGCGGGGCACTCTAAATTTTTTTGGAAATTTTTAACCCAAAACTTGTCCACGTGGAGGAACGACACTCGTTTGAGGACTCACTTTTTTGTTTGGCCTTGGAAGTTGTGCCGGGAGGACATGTGGAGGATTTCACTACCTCACCTAGGCATAGAAAATAATTTTGTACAACTGATAAGGTTTTGGTAGGCCATGGAAACATGGTGGGTTGGCGCTTATTTGAAGATCTGTCTCAGGGTCCCACCTTAACAATTGCGACAGAGGGACAGGTGGAGGCTTCCACTGGATCTGTTGGGAACTTAAACTTTTATAGAAATTTTCTAAGGCTCAAGACATGTGGTGAGCCCATGCTTATTCGAGGTCTCCTCTTTTGGGACCACCTTGAATTTGTGTCATAAAGACATGTGGAGGGACCATGCATGTTTGGGGACTAGCCTTTGAGTTTTGTTTTGAAGAAGTGCCAAGAGGACACTTGGAGGCTTCCACTCACCCTTCTTTTTTATTAGACTTTTCAACGGCTAGAGAAGACTGTCTCGGAACTTGGATACATGGCGCTTTCTACTGGACTTTCAATCTTTTTAGCAGGCTTTGCTGGACTAGGACATGTGGTGACCCCACGCTCATTTAGGGTCTCTACTTTTTGGGACCATCTCAAGATGTTCCATTGAGACACGTGGAAGTTTGAAAAGTCAAGAGGTGGGAAGGCGGGTCATTGGGGGAACCTTGGATTTTTTGCCCCTTGTTTTTAAAAGACTAAAATCATCAAAATGACCCACAAGCCTGACAGAGAATAGTCAAAAAAATTTTCTCCAGTCAATGGTGGGGGTGTGGACTTTCAGGGGAAATTTAGAAAATTCTCTTTTTGGAGAAAGGAGTTAAAAGTGTAAAAGGAAGCGTTATCCTAGGGACCCACATCAGAAGCTAAAAGTAGAAGGGTAGAGCTGCAGGGAAAACTTGGAAAAATTTCCATTTTCCAAAAAAGAGGTGAAATTACAAAATTTAGCCACAGTTCCTTTGGAACCATATTGGGACACGTGTCAAGCCCATTTTTCAAACGTGGAGGGTAAGAGAAAATTGAGAAATTTTATATTTTTTCCTAAAGGTGTAAAATGTAAAAAGGAACCCCCAGGCCCATCTTAACTTGGATCTCCCATGTGGATAGTCCAGATTCAAAAGAGAGATCAATGATAACTGTTCATTTTTATCTAATTTTCTCACAATTTTTTCTCCTAAAGCTCCTGGGGATGCGTATTCCTATGGTTTTTTTATTGTTTCTTAGAGTCTCCTGCATGCCAAATGAAGAGGAACATTAATCTTGATATCTTGGTTTGGTGGGGAAGGTATGTAAACATCTTTCACCATTAAAGATGTAATCTAACTATCAGATTTGACCTATTTTTTCTTTCCTTGGCAGGTGAGAGACCTGTTTATATCTTGGTTTGGTGGGAAAAAATCTGAAAACATCCTTTTCCATTAAGATGTGCTTTGACTATTGGCTTTATTCTGATTTCTCAGTTTTTCCTTCCTTGGCACGCAAAGAACAAAATTTGACAAAATGGAGGAGGAAGTAGTTGGCACGTGAGATGAAGAACGAATTATCAGGTGCTGAATTGAATGTTGGAAATATTTGGAGAGATTTTCCCTCTACACACCTGACAACATTTTGTAAATCTTGATTCTGGGAGTCACGATCAAAGGTCATAACACACAATGGTGCTTTGAATGTTTTTGTTTTTATGGGAAAACTCTATTGTAAATGAAATATTATATTTTGGATAAGTTTATTATGCAAATGGTTGGAAGGTTGGAGTGTTAGAGGTCAGGAGATAACTCCTGAGAGAAAAGCTTTGATAGAGCCCATCTTTTCTGAGAGACTATCTGAGGAACATGTTTATTTATTTTGTGTTAAATTTCATCATGTCAAGGTGGTTGCGAGTGTACAACCATTGAAAAGCTCTGATATTGTTCTAGAAACTTTCCCCTTGCTGATAAATTTAATCAAATTTGAGTAAATCTATGTTTTACTTTGAGGAAAATCGTGTCTGCTTCATTTATGAATGTTTATAAATAGTTGCTTGTTCCCATTAGAATGTTACATTGAAATCTTTGTGAATCACACAAGATCTTACTTTGTGATAGTTTGGTGGCACTTGCAATTTCATTTATCAAAAGAGCTTTCATTTGATAGTGAAATAAACAAGTTTAAAATCACTGTACTCCTAGCATGATGATTAAGATTGTTTGTTATCCTTTGAGGGTATCTTAGGCATGATAAAATAGAGGTTGATAGTGTTTAATTAAGTTTTTCAATTTGAGCCTTCATTTTGGATCCTTAAAGTTTGTGTTAAAATGTGTTGATTTGTGCCTCCATTGAAGCACCCCTTCTATTTAAAGCAACATTCTAGTTGTTCTGGAGCATTCCGTTGGTCAAGTTTTCCATTTTATAAAATCTCTCAAAGTTCTCGTGAGTCATAATCCACTCTGCCTCACCTCCCACCAAAATTCATCTTAAAACTACCAATCATACTCGTACTACCCCTATTTTTCACGTGTGTGCACAAATGCATAATTTCTATTACCAAAACATGCAGAAGCAATCAGGTTTTCATTGTCTCTAGTGGCCTGAACCTTGCTTAGAAAATATCTCCACTATCTAGGGTGACAACTCGTGAGAGTTATATTTTTTTTGTATTGATCATATTTTTTTCAAGGTCTTTCTAATAACTCTGCAAAGAAGAATATCTCCATTCTTCTCCACAAACAACAGGCTATAAAAAGGTCCTCTCACCTTGGTTGAAAGGCACAACCATAAAGTAGTGAGGATAGATCAAATCCTCTTAAGGGTGCTACCCATTTCTCCACATCTAAGTAAGAAAGAGTAAGCTGCATTCCCTCCCCAGCTACAAAATGACACATAGCATGCTCTGCTTGCCTCTAAGGTTCCTGTCGAAACTGTGATGTTAATGAGTATCTAAGGGAGAATCAATTTCGGTACCAACACTACTATTGAGGATCTAAATATTAAATGAAGCTCTCCACATTCCTTTTTCACACTTTGTGCTTCATTTTCTTTGTTTCTATAACACATTATCAAACCATTACCCTTTGATGCACTCTAGTTTTATGGTTCATACTCAAATTTTGAGGGTATAGATATGAAATGCACCTCACAACATTGATTTTTCATTATCTATGCTTCATGATATATATTTCTAGCACACATTCTCAAACCATTACCCTATGACACTCTCCAGTTACAAAATTCATACTCAACTGCTGAGGGTCTGAATCTGAAATGAACCTCACCACAATCACTTTTCATTCCCTATGCTTCATGATATATCATTTGAGCGCACATCCTCAAACCATTTCCTGATGATGTAATTTTGTTCCATGGTTCATTCTTGATTGTTGAGGCATATTTTTAAAATGAATCTCATCTCATCCACACCCATCAGGGGTCACACCACTCCATCCATATTCATACATTGCATACCATTCCATCACACACATAAACAACATTTACATATTTTTGTTGTACTTACACTTGATCGTTAATACTACTTACATGATGCACTTTTCCTAATATGTAAGTTAGATAAGTTCAGTATGTCATTATCTTTCTATATACACAAATGAACGTTCACTTAATATTTTGGATTGGATACATATATCTTATAGGCTCTTACACAATGCAATTATGGTTGGCACATTACCTTTCACCACCCCCACCAAGGCTCCTGGGGAAATCTAATTTCAACTACTATCACATACTACACATGTTCTATAGTTACATCTCATTATAGTAACTTTAATTTTTCATTCTTATATAGATGATCTTGACATACTATTTATCTTTCTAACATGCTAACGGATGATTCATGTGTAGCATTTAACTTGCAGAAATATACACAACCATGTCTATATATCACATTTTTGTTTCTATTATTTGTGATTGTATGTTATTTTTTATGGGTTATTCCCTATGTCTTGTATGTTTGTTGTATGCTTTTGGACGCATCAGCCCTGATTTTCTTATGACATTGTGACAAATGTTTCATATTTGAATCCTACTTTTCACCCACTATCTTTTCTTCACACTCGTTTATTATATTATTTTTCTATTACATTATTTTTGTACACTAACACATATTTATAGCCATCTTATTTGTAAGTTCCTTGATTTCTAAGATACACATTCCCTATCCCCTATATGTATCAGTTTCAGATCAGAATCATGTCGTCTCTTTTGGGACACACACTCCTACAATCATTCTATACACCCGAAATGAGGGGTACATACATTATGTGAGCAAAGCACCCCTACAATAGCTCATAACTGCATCTCAAAATCTGCATAATATAGAAATAACATAGATACATAATATAAAAAAAAGACTATAATAATAATTTGGTCCTCAACACAACACACACACACCAACACCATGACACAGAAACTTGCAAAAGGGAATCCTGGTGCATAGTTTATACACATGCTCACAAGAACTACATAGAGTCTTAAATGTAATGCATTTCTCGGTCATAAATTCACTTTTGGGGTGATCGGTGGGCTTAGTTCAAATCACCATTATGCATTAACCTTCTTTGGTATGATGTGGTTTGTGGGCTTGTGCATGTGATCTCTTATTTCGCAAGTGATAGGTAGCTTCAGTTGTCTAGGATAGAATATCAGGTGATCAATAGTGAATAATTAGAACATCCTCATGCAATCAGTGCACCCAAATCTAGTCAACAGTGCCCAAGCACCTTGTCCTGGTGAAGGTGACCCTATCTAGTATTATTCTTAAGATAAAAAAATTTAGAAATCAATTACAACAATGTTTTCATCTTGTGCATAACTTCTCCCTCCCTAGATCAGTTCCATATTATGGGAAAATATGTTAATTTATTCTATCTCCCTCTGTTTCTTAGGATTTTTGACATTACATCTTATTTTTCTTGTGTTGTTTATGTATTTTATCATTTATTTTAATAGTGATACTACAAGTATATTTAATTCATAATTCATTACATCACCAAGAGAAAATAAAATTTACTATCATGATGTCAGATGTGGAGCTCACTACCATTTTTTGGCCAATTACTTTGCTCAAGGATTCCTTTCAAATCATTACCAAACATCTTTCCTTACATATTCATAACCTATTACTTGCATAATTTGTTAGTCCGTAACAAACATGGTTTATTTGAAGAAGATAAATTTAATAATATCATTGTAGTCTAGTAAGGTAAAGAATGGGATTGGTAGTGACAAAAAATTTGATTTTATTAAAATTGAATTTAAGAAAGTATATGATAGGATCAAATGAAATTTCATTCTAGCCATGCTCAAAATGCATGGGTTTGGGATTACCTTTATTAAAATCCTAGCCATACTCTTATCTGATTCCTTTGCCTATTTCTTCAACAATGGGATTCACTTCGATACTTTTGGGATGTTTTGTTCTACTTTCTAAAGTTATCCTCTGGCTCCTACATTATATGTGCTAGTAGCATTAGTAGTTTCCTACCATCTAAGTAACACCACTCAATATAGCTTTTTTATATTAATTTTCTCCAAGGTTTACATGATTCTCATCTCATCAATGCTAATTTTGAAAATATTTTTTTATCATGTTAATAGAAGATGGGGGTAAAGTTCATAATTCATTCTCTTTCATACATGTCTATATCCTTGACTAATCTTCAAGAATTCAAAATAAAAATACTCAATTTTATAGGTATTTTTCTATAACTTTTCCCCTAGCTATCTCATCTTTAATGAAATTAGATTCAACATGATGGGATATTTAATTTTTTATACATGCCTTTTGCATTCAAAGAAACTCCCATAACACTATAATAATATGTTGTGGATCAGGTTGAAAATAAGTTTTTATACTAGATCATGAATTCCATCTCATTAACATGTAAATTTTAGATTTGTTTGAAACTACTTATGGAAAAAAAATATGATTATGTATGCAAAATATAGTACACATTGAAGTTTTGTCATAATATGTAAAAAAATGGTACAAAGATGAACTGTCACATTCTACGACTGACAAGTGGCCCAATTATAACATGACACATTTTAGATAAAATGGATTGGATTTTGTGTTTGGACCTCTGGTAGTTGACACTCATTTTATTATAATGGATCTGTTTATTTGTTGGTTGGGGAAACTAATCCAAGTTCAAATTACTCTTTTTGTAGAGGTGATCATTTTTTGCATTCTTCAGTAAGATATGTTAGTGAACATGTATATGTTTTCCATTCATATTTTGTTCCCATACATGTGAGTTTTATTGTAATCCAATACAAAGACCTTTCATTGAAATCCACCACATGGAAGAACTAATGTTACACCAAATCTCCACCTAAATTACCTTATCCACCAAACCACTTCCCATTCAACATCACACACCCTATAAATATCTTTGTAACCATTTACTGTGCTAAGTACCCAACTCTCGAGGTTAATCTAATTCTAGGATAAATGGAACATTTAGACAACTTAATCAACACATCCATCTGGTTAATAAAATAATTTTTTTGTTGATTACTGGGCCATGAGGGATTATAATCCCACAATAGAAATAATTAACGAACCATATTTTGGATCAAAAATAATTTTATGGGATTCGACCCTTGGTTGGTGAGGAAAAATGTTAGTATCCTGACCTTGTGAACACCATCTTTGAACCTATAAATATGTGTAAATTGACTCCTTGAGGGAGAGGGAATGTATGGTTGTTTGGTAAAAAAATATTGTTAATACTGATTTTTAAAGGGAGGTCTATTTATTGAGAACCTGAGGAACTATTATAATAGAGACATGATTATTCGAAGGGATTGAGTTCAAGTTATTATACGAATTTTTTAAGCATGTTTTATTAAATTATTTTATAGATTAGAACATTCATTGAGTGGAATTAAAGAAGTTGTTGCATAGTGATAAAAAGAATTATCAATCATTCCTTACCTATCTGAAGTTTTAATTCATTATTACACAGATCCAATTTTGTTCTATAATACTTAAAAGTGTATTTTAATCGTAGTTATGAGAAATTAAGTTTCAAAGTTATGACAATATGTTTATTTAAAATCATTTCTACGAGTTTGATAATAAATATGCTCAAAAATACATATCAAGTTCCGTTTCAAAGAATCTAATTAAGGAATGTTTTACATTGTATTTTACTTTGCAAGTATAATGTTTTCTTATTCATAGGTAAATATTCATATGTTATGAAGGATCACTGGGAGAATATAATTGTAATATAGGTTTAAGATTTAAAATTTCAATTGCATGAATGGATTGTCCAATAAGATCTCCTAATAGATATGATGAGAAAATGGTTTTCCATTAGGCCTTCATGGAAATGAAGGGCATGGTGAAGAACTATATGGGGAAAGGAGAAAGAGGTTTGAAGGTAAAAAAAAAAAGAAAATAATGGTAAGGGGAAAGGTAAAGAGAAATGTTCATCAAAATGTCCTTCATCTCCTTCTAAATCATCTAACTCTGACATTTCATCATTGTTACAGTTAGATGCTACATTTGATTTCGCTATGTATAATGGGGAGATAAATGTATGAAAATCTCTACCATTAGGTCAAGTGAGTTATATTTTATCGTAGGGTCTCAAATATTGTGGATGAGGACCTAAAAATATATTTATAGACTCTTTGAATGGGTGTTACAACACTCATTTGGTCGGAAAGCAAGATTCAGGAGGATTTCTCTAAAAATGGTAACATGATTTCTTCTTGGAATATTTATTTGTCCACCTTAACAAGCCAATTTTATCTACTTGGTTATATACATGAAGCTACCATGGACTGAAAATATCATATAAAAATAAATGGTCATAGTATTGAAGTTTACATTGAAGAGTTTATGAAGAGATAACTTATATTGGGAATTCCTCTTTATAATGAAGTGGTTATGATAACTATGATGGGAAAGATACCTACACATGATGGGTGGGAGAAGAACTATAAAAAAATCATGAACAAAAAGGAAAATGATGTAGGTTCTGCATTACCATTCTCCTTACCACTGATTTTCAAATGGGGTTTTGATTCTAGAGCTATAGATAAGTGGGATTCAAGAGTTATTGGAAATAGATTGGGCACTATTATCCAAAATTTACCCCAAGGTGATTTCGATAACATGAAAAAATTCGTTAGAATCAAACAGATAAAAATTGTGAAAGGAAGAAATCTCGATTTTAATGTCACTCATTTTCTTTCTCTAACTTCCCCATTTAAGGAAAATCACAGGAGTCAGCAAAAATTTGTTAAAAATTTAAAAAAACTAAAAAAGGACCTATTTTAAGGTATTGTGGGTCTAGGGGATATGAATGGAATGATTGTGGATCAAAAAATGCTTCCTCATCCTTGAATTAGGTCTAAAATTCTAAAGAAACAATGTATTGTGGAAAAAAAGGGTCTCGAAAGCCCATACGGTCCAAATTCTAGTGGGGCACAAGTTCCCTGAAAATCTAATTTACCCAATTTGAAAAAGCAATGAAGTGGATTCAATGTATTTCAAAAAAGGTGGAAGTTCACATCTTAGGATGTTCAAGTTCCATTGGGGACACAAGTTCCCCAAAAATCCAATTTACCCCATTTGCAAAAGGAATGAAGCAGATTCAATGTATTGCGGAAAAGGCAAAAGTTCGCTTCCAAAGCAGTCCAAGTTCCATTGGGACAAAATTTTCTCAAGAATAAAAATTGCTCGATCTTTCAAAGGAATGAATTGAATTCAATGTATTGAGTAAAAGGCAGAATTTTGCGTCCCATACAATCCATGTTCCATCGGGACACTAGTTCCCTTAAAAGCTGATTTTTCTTATTTACGAAGAGGGTCATTCTGGTGCACCCAAGGTGGATTCGGAAGGCCCAAATGTCCTAGGAGAGTTGGGATGTGAGTACATAGGAGGAAAAAATTTCCACAAGTCATTCTGGTGAGGCAATGGTGGGATCAGGTGGTCCAAGTGGCCCTAATGCATCACGGGCCTAGAAAAACTAAAACTTCTGTAGTAAGCTAAATTGGGGTGAGGTGGGAGTTGGCAGCCCTTATACCCCAATACCATGAGTTCCCTGAAAACCCGTAATACATAATATACAAAGGAAGGTGGTGTGTTGGATATTGTGAGAGACCACGTGGAATTCTTGACCCCTAAAGTCATAATGAGCATAACTTTTGACTCGGAGCTCCGATTTTGACAAAATTTTACTTTTCGAACAACACTCGACATCCTCAAAATTTTTGGAAAGCCCTAAAAAAAATGGATTTCTTATTTTCAGTAAAGGTATGTGGGTGAAAATAAAATTAACATCTCAAGCTCCTTAAAATTAAATGCTCATTCTCATAAAATGCAAGAAATCTCTAGCAAACTCAAAATAGCTGCACACAATCAGAAGGCCATAACTTCCACAATTCTCAACGGATTTTCACAAAATTTTCCTTGTTGGAACTGTGACTCCAATAAAGATGCAAAAAAAAATGTAGAAATAAATGAATTTTTTATTACTATTTTAAGGAAAAATCTCCAAGTTTTGAATAGTGATTTTATTAGTGGTTGGAGAGGCATTTAATGAGCATCGGTTGCATTCATTCTCTTCTGCAGGTTATGGGACACAATGAGATTACTTTTGGAGGTCTAAAATCACAAACAAAACTCATTTATTATGACTTGTAATTGGCTGAAATGTGGATTTCGCGATTTACATCCCCTCTCTCTCTCTCTTCCAAAACTTTATAAATTGGAATACTGGGCTCATTGTAAGGGAGAGATAGTTTGAGTAGAAAAACTCTGTCATTTTGGTTTTGTAAATCTAATGTGTTGTAGGCCTTTGTAGTGGAGTTTTAACGCCGCTAAAAGATGACGACACTATGACGACGACACCGTGCCACAACCATGCAACCTGAAAATGCGACATAATTTTTTTTTTTTTTTTTGCAAGGTAGTGGTTCTTGTTTGATTTATTTTATCTACAAGTTTTGTGGCCTGCTTGATCTTGGGAACTGATAAACTTCAATCTTTTACTTTGTATTTCGGTCACAAAACTAGAACTACATGATTGTCGCAATTCCATTCACTAGAGATTTTACTTCAATATTTGTTGTATTCGTCTCATGATATAACAGTTAGATATCAAATAAATCCCTCTTTAATTATATCCAGTCCATCTCATGACCCTATTATCCTTATTCTCGAATTTACACACTATGAGGATACCATCATGTGTATGGTAACTATTTTCGTACCAAGAAAGCTCTTCCCAAAGACCCCATACCCTCTGAATTTTTTTTTATTGACATACTTAATCACATTAGGGAATCTTATTTCTATAGTGAACAAAAAGATGTTGGGGTGAGGGTGTTGTGTAACATGATTGGGATGATAGCTAACGTCTAGTCACAATAACAAATATATGAACCAATGACCTAAGAAAGTTAGTTGTGCAAAATTTCTTTTTAGATATGTATATTATTATGTGTTATCCTAATAAGTACACTTCTAATAAAAGATCCATTATCGGTAGTGATGGTGAAACCTTATTTGACCATATCCTAAGTGGTAGTAGGAAAATTTGAAGGCTACAATATGAAGTGGCCAAACACAGTTACACATCGATGAAGTAATTCAAGAGTGTGAGTTTTAAATAAATTGTAATTTGTATAATGATACTTATTTTCCAAGGTTCAAAAAAGGGCTTATAGGAACTTATGTGATATTCAAGAAAAGGAAAATACTACGATTGTCTCTTAAAGTAAATTTAATTTCTCATTTGAATTCTTGACTGTAGTGAAATGCAATGAATGGCTAAGTTGGATCATGACTAGTTTGGGCATTTTTATGGTTTTTCGTTAATGTTAGAAAAGACTCCCTGATATACTAAGTGGTTTGGTTTCTTAGATATCTCTTAAAAGGGATTAGATACTTTTAATATAGTGATATATATATATATATATATATATTATATATATATTATAGATATATTACAAATTCATACTCAATTAAGTCTATACGCCTATACCTACATTTACAATTTGAAATTTGGTAGGAATAAGAGTCAAATCGGGGGGGAAATATTTCAAACCATGCTTTAAATACTACTTTGGTTGGGGGTGAGTGGTCTCAACAACCACCTGTCCACCATTAATACCTTCATTCCTTTCACCTTGCGTGTACGCTTCCCTCTACCAGCCGCCTACAACATTGAAACACGTTATTTTGCACATGGATACACTGCACAGTCACCCAGGCCGCGTGGATACAGGTGAGGAGTATTCTAAGCAAGATACAGGCATTATCTCAGGTGTTTTTCCCTTTTCTCCTCGCCCCTGGCCGCGCATGGTACAAGGAGGCAAATAAAAAGGGTCCTGGGCGCGTGGACAGTCAGATAGTGGAGGCGCACCAGCAAGCAGGTCGTCCAACTATGTTGTTATCTGTTCAGTATTGAATGCATCCTCAAAATCGGGTTTCACCTTCAAGATATTTTTATCAAAAAGATTGTGGGACAGAGGAGGCGCCCCAAAGGAAAATCAATCAATTAGGGGGCAGTGAAGGGCATTTTGGACAGCGCCCTGTCCAGCCATGTTGTTATCTGTCAACTATGGATCTCTTATACCAACAACTATTGCTTGTCTATTGTTCACACTCTTAAATAGACGATTTTGTAAACTTCTTTTGCAAGCATTGCAACAATTTAAATATTCTTTGTGACAGTCAGTGCTTTGTGTATCAAGTTGTCAATCATGTGGCATATCTAATTCCAAACAATCATCTTTATTTTTATATTAGCATAGTTATTCTCTTAGACTCGATAGAGGGTGATTGACTGGTCTTGATTTTGAGACTAACTTTACATTTGTTTGTGTAATTAATGGAGGTTGCCATACAGCTTGATATTTGATGAAGCTAAAACCACTCGCAGTGATCTTAATCTGTAAAAAAAAATGTTTAAAATATTTGTAAACATTGCAACAAGTAAGGTTTGCAGACATTTTACATGGGTATGCTAAGTTTCTCACTTTGTTAAGTACATACATGATTTTATCATTATAAGGCGCATGGGTATATATATGAGCATTTATGCAAGGACAGGTTCTATTGATTTACTATATTGTGTTGGCTGCAAGTGGGCAGATCATAGCAACTTATTTGCCATGTAGACTTCATTAAGCTTAGAATTTTGCATTAGGCAATGTCCTTTCACACCATTCAATAAACATAACATGGGCAACCAATTTTTAAAAGAATTGATTTCAATTCCCTTTTTACAATTTGCAAAAGATTCACAAGAAATTCTTAAATGAAGAGAGAGCATGATAGAGTTAGGGTGTAATCTACTCTATTGGCATATTGGAAATTCAACACAACTTAACTCTTTCCATTCATACTTACAAGAAGAAGATATACACTAATAATATCACTTATCAATACCTCATTTTTTTTGCAACAAAATGGAATCTAGATATGTATATGTATTTTTTGTAAATATACTAACATTCCACTAAGAGTTATCAATATTTTCATTAAGTTTTAAAAAACAATTTATTCAACATTTTTACAACATGTCTACTTTCATGTGGAAATATAGATTTGCAATAATGTAAGCTTTTTTTTTGGAATGAAAACAATATTACAACTTTCTTCCTCCATACAAGGTGGGTACAACAACATAATGTTTATACAAGTCAACAAGGAAGAAGTTCTTCACAAGCTCCAAGGTGTTCTTCATCCATGCTCCAAGTTCCAAGTATTTCAAATCACAACCAAGATAGGGGGAGAGGCAACACTCTCCTCCCAACCAAAACTCAATGGAGAAGAGAAGCAATCTCCTCCATTGACCCCCGAGCCCCAAACACAACACAATGAAGGGTGGTCTCCAACTCAAGGCAACAATACTTGCTTCCACAATACAATTTCTTCACAACATTCAAAGCTAAAATAGAAGAAACAAAGAGACACACAAATAACACCAAACATTTCACAACAAGGCTTTCATCCAAGCCAACAAGAGAAGGAACTATGGGAAAGTTTTCCTTATGCCTCCCAATTGAGATGAGATGCCCATCCAAACCCTCCACAATAAAACTCAAGCCCCTATGACTCTTATGCCTCCCTCAAGTACCCCTTTTTCCTCCCATACTCTTATGCCTCCCTCCTCTTATGGCTCCCTCAAGGACAAGGTAAGAATGTGAACATTCTTACCCAAGATGGGCATCCCTCTCAAACTCCCTCCACAATTTCCTATTCTACTCTTATGCCTCCCTCATGAGTTTTCCCATAGACCTCTCCTACACTACACATTAAGCATGCTATCCATTTTTCACAATACACAAGTAAACATACATTATCCACAAATTTAGCATAGAAGCAACAACAATATGAAAGCAAAAATGGGAGAAGGTTTCCTACCTCTCCATTGGAGAAGCCTAAACCAAGAAGCTTTGTCCAAGCTCCCTCCAAAACAATCCAAGCATGCAAGTCCAAGCTCCTTCTTTTTCTTTCTCCCCAATTCTTTTCTCTCCCCAAAAGAAAATAACAAAATAAACTCTCCAACAAAAACAAAAAAAAACTCCAACCCCCTCAACAAGAGAGGAAGTTTCCATAAATAGACAAAAGGGAAGAGTGAGGGTGATGTGGCTCCTTGTAGGATGCCACATCACACATCCTCAAGACCACCTCCCTTTAGTCAACTCAAATCCCAAAACACCATAAATGGGTGGTTGGGTTGAATGACATCTCTTTTCCACATCCATCCCTTCCCATGTGTCTTAAGGCACAATTAAATGCAAAAGGAAGACAAGTGCACTCCAAAGTCACATTTCCCTTCCCAAAACAATAAATAATCCCCTTTTTGGATTCCCAACCCATAGATATGGTTGGTAAGGGGTTTTGGGAAGTGTGGGACAAGTTCAACTTGTCCCACAAGTCCCCCAAAATTGCCCTAAATCTCAAATTCGAGATTCAAAGGATTTGGAGTGGTCAACACTCAAAACCAAGCATTCAATACATGAGGAAACACAAGGCTCAAGGAGCCAACCATCAAAATTAATTACATCCACTAGACTTCCCTCCAAAACTTAAAATTTAAAACAAGGTGTTAAATTAATTCTAAACATACTTAGCAAAAGAAATTTAAAAAAAGATATCACAAATGAAATCACCTACTAAAGTAAGTTAAAACAAGTAATTAAAATTCTTACCTCCTTGGTCACATTAGAAAATTCCCCCCCTCATGGAAATTTTTCTTAACACATAGAAGAACAAAGGTAACACAATACAATTCACTAGTTGCCTTGACGACCAAATGTTGTAACCACCCGACATCCTGTTGTGTTTGGTTCCCAATCCCCCTCATGGTTGTGATCATGTTGTGTTTCCTGCAAAATACAAAATACCTCCTTCGGCCTTGCGGCCATGTCAAAATATCCAAAATAACCATATGCATGAAATTTATTAACATCTATACGTAATTCAATCAATCATTATTTCTAGGTCTAAATCACAACTTAATTATGCATTTCATCATTATCCAAAATTATAGTAATGTAAATTCAACAACTACATTCTACTTATCATGGCGAAGAAATCCAATGTTAGAACACATGCAATATATCCATATAAAAATAATATCAGTATCCAATAGTCTGTCCATGAGTCAGTGTAGATCATACTGAAAACAAAATCCACCATAATCCAAATGCATCTAGTCACAAAACATCATGCTAATCAACGTAAGTATAAGTCATATCCATATCCAAAAGTCTGCATAACTCAAAATGATAAATCCCTTTACTTTTTAATAGTTTGGACTATGCATATAAATGAAGTAATAGATTCTAGTTTGTCGATGTATCTTCCCTTGCAGAGTTTTTGGCATTGTCCTTGCCTCTCTAATGTTGTTGCAAATGTTTGTTTCTACTCCATTATCTTTCAAGGAACTATTATTATTGTGCATTCATGTAAATGTGTTATGAATGTTGTTATTAGATAGTGGAGAAATGTCATCACCCTCTCTGATCTATATTTTGCTTCCATTTTCAGAGATTGGAAATTGTTCTCATTCCCTTCTTTTGGTGCATCAAATATGTAGTGTAGTTTTACTCCATTTGTAAGTTATTTCTCTCTCCTTGGTCCCTTGGAAATTATAGGATCGAGATAGTTAGTACCATCATCCCAGTGGAGTTATTTTGCACTATTATTAGCAAGAAGAATCGTCTTTCTTTGGAGGTATATCTCAAGTAGCAAGACCCATAACTTAGAGATATTACCCATGTTACCTATTCACACCATGACCTCAAGCACACACACTTGTGTAAAATTGAGGGTATCATTATTTAGTGATAACAGGTACCAGGAGAAATGATCTTTCTTACCTACTCTCCCCTTCCTATGATTGTGACGGCCATTCCTTGGTTTTCCACGACAATACTTTTGACAAATATGTGAAAATGTATGAATTTTAGTTAGAGGAAATATTTGTGGGAACTCGTCCCAAAATCAAGGTGGTGATAAGATAGGATCAGTTAAAATGAAGTCCAAAAGGTAACCTTGAGATTATTTCCATTTCTCATGAATATTTCATTTTTCACTTTCTACTCGCAGATGATTTCCTTGGGGCTTTAGAAGAGGGTCAATGGGTTTTTGGGAAAAGTGTCATGAATATGGTCAAATCGATCCTGGGTAATTTTCTTGGTTTCCCCCTTCCTACTACTTTCCCTATTTGGATAAGATTTATTGCTATGCATTTTGAATTTTTGGATTCATATGTGCTTCTAGTTATTACAAAAAACTGTTGGTTATTCTTCTAGTTGTTGATCCCTTCACTAGAGCCTAAAATAGGATTATTCATGCTCAAATTTGTATTAGATTATATACTAGTAAAATTTCCCCTCCATATATTCAAATATTGACTAAACATGGTGTCTAATTTTAGGACCTGGTTTATGAGGTTTCTAATGTAGTTTTCCATAAATTCTTAGAAGTAGGGCATGATTTTGGACATTACAAAACTTCAAAGGATTTTGTTAAGAAAGATATTTTATGTGTTGATTCACATAGACATGGTTTTCTCCCTAAGAATTTATAGGGTGTTTCTACCATACCACCTATCACTCCATTGGGGTCTGTTTTGGGTCTTTTGACCACATTGTGTGGAAATGGTAAGGGTTTGTTGACTTTTGATAGGTTTTTGGTGGTTTTTCCTTCTTTATTGCCTATTTTTTGCCATATTAGACATCTAGTGGATGTTGTATTAGATGGTATGGTAGAGGACGGATCTATATTTGATCTCAATACTCTGTTGGAGCTACCTACTATGATAGATATAGATTTGTACTTCCCTGTTCTTGTGAAATTTTTGGAGGAAATAAATCAGCCACCTTACCTAAAAGACGTAGATAACGACTTCCCTATTTTTTATATTCACTTGGAGGAAATATTTTCATTCATATTAGGAATAAGATATCCCCCAGATTTAATACAATTTATATTACATCAATGTCGAATAGCTCATTTCTCTTCTTTTCATGTATAGATTTAGAACTAGAACCTTGAGAATTAATGTTAGTAGAGGTAAAATATAAACCTTGTATTCCCATGATAGTGATCTTGGTATCATTACTAGAATTAGATCCAAGATATTCAAATTCAACAGTGGTTTTCTTATCACCTCATTTTTTTGTAAAAATTTGGATTAAGCTCACAATAACACTTGCAACACTTTGTATTTTTCTTATTCACTTGGAGGAAATCTTCTCAAAATAAAAATACTAATTGTTGCAAGCTTTATTGTGAGCTTAATCCAAATTTGTACAAAAAAATGAGGTTATAAGAAAACCAATGTTGAATTTCAATATCTTAGATCTAATTCTACTGATGATACCAAGATCACTATCATGGGAATGCAAGGTTTATATTTTACCTCTACTAACATTAATTCTCATGGTTCTAGTTCTAAATCTATACATGAAAATAAGAGAAATGAGCTATTCCACATTGATGTACTATAAATTGTATTGAATCTAATTGCAAAGTAACTACTGTAATGAATGATATATAAATGCTAACATACAGTAAGATGGAAGAAAACAATAATGTACAAATGTGAAATCCTAAGAAAGAGAGGGATATAGAGATACTTACCTTATTTCTAGCGTCTAGAAGTGATATGGACAAGTGAATAGCTTAAAAAGACTAGGTAGAGTGTCATAAATGCTTAATAGAGCTTCTAAGACTCAAGAATGCACCAGACAGAAGCACCCACGGAAGGATAGGAGTGCTTGGGAACTAGTGTTAGTGTGAATTATCCATATATAATATCTTTTATGTAGGAGTAGCTTCACTACTAGTCTCTCTTTGTCACTCTGGTTTCTCTCCCTGATTGCCAAACATACAAGTAACCTTCAAAATAAATTTATACCTTCACATGTCCGCAAACCACATTCATTCTAATAAAAAATAAGGAGATTGTGGATTTGAACTTACCCAGATGGTCACCCAAATATTTATCTTACAAATTATGGAATCACTACATATCAAACTCCATGTAGTTATGTGTGAATGTGTGTGTAGTTATGCCCTAGGATGCCCTTATATGAGATGCACTTATATAGTGGGCTAGAACCAGAATGATAGAGTAGCAAATGTGTATGATGGAATAGAATAGATTTCCCCTCCTATGATGTTTATGCAGAATAATGGAGCCCTTTTCCCTTGAATGACTGTGTTATATATATATGTGTGTGTGTGTGTGTGTGTGTGTGTGTGTGTGTGTGTGTGTGTGTGTGTGTGTGTGTGTGTGTGTGTGTGTGTGTGTGTGTGTGTGTGTGTGTGTGTGTGTGTGTGTGTGTGTGTGTGTGTGTGTGTGTGTTTGAGTTATTTTATGCCTTTGGATGTAAGCTTATGTGATAGTATGTAATGACTAGTGCTTGGTCATTTATTTAGAAAATATAATTGTGTATTCATATGATTCCCTTATTTGAATTTCGTAATTCACAAATGGAATGTTAACCTAAAGTAGTCAAAAGTAATTAAGAAGAGAAAGGGTTTAAAATGTCTAATAAAAAGGTAAAGAAGGAAATGAACTCCTAGGAGGAAAGAAGTGCCTAGTACTAGTGTCCCAACTGGGTGCTAGTGCATGAGGCCATAGAAAGATAATACAGTCAAATATCGGCAAGAGTTCAAGGTTTATAAAGATAATAAAACCATAGAAGAAAAATAAAAAGGATAAAGGGTGTTGTCAATTACAAGTTTTCTTTCTTAGGAATAATGTCAATACTAGCATGCTTTTAGGACCTATAAATGTACCCAAGTGCATAGATTTTGTGTCTACACACATTAGTGTTATTTCTAAACATATAAAAATTGAAACTCTTTTTGATAGTGAATCTGAAGGTAACCTCATTTATGAAGAAGTTGTAAGATAAATTACACTCAAAACTAATCTACATAATAAACATTACTCTTTGGTATGGGTATGTGACGATGCTAAATTACAAGTCATGAAAATGTGCAAAGTTAGATGTTTAACTACCTCAAAATTCATTGATGAGGTAGAATTAGACGTGGTTCAACTTGAAATTTCTAGAATTGCTCTTGGTAGTCCTTATTTATATGAAATAAAGGCATTCTTTTATATGGAATAAAATAAATATTTCTTGTTGAGGATGAATTTAAATATATTGTTAGAGCTCATTGAATCAAAACAAATTTATAAGTTTTATGTGCAAGAAATATGAAGAGGTTGGTGATTTCCATTAAATATTTTGTACTCATGGTTGTAAAATATAAGGATGATGATCAATACAAGGCATTATAAGGTTTTGATCCTAAGCATAAAAATTAGATCATTAAAATTATTTCTAACTATGATGATGTTTTTCAGGAACCACATGATTTATCTCATAAGAGGGTGTTATATAACTCAACATTCATATGCATTAGGATGTAACTCTCCCTAAAATTGGGATGTATAGGTTGTCTATGATTGAAAAAAAAGAAATCAAGAAGTAGATTATGGAGCTGCTCGAGAAAAGAGTCATTCAACCAAGCACTTCTCTATGTGGTTTTCTAATTAAATTGGTACCTAAGAAATATGAAACTTGGTATATGTGTGTTGACTATCAATAACTAAATAAAATAATGATAAAAAATTGATACCGTCTTCCTCATATTGTTGATTTATTGGTGAATTGAGAAATGTTGTTTATTTAACAAAGTTAGAATTAACAAGTGATTATCACTGAATAGACATTAGTAAAGGTCATATTTGGAAAACCACTTTTAACTAAATATAAGGATTATTTGAATGGATTCTCATATCCTATGAGATTTTCAATGCTTATGCCACTTTTATGCAGGTTATGAATGATTTTTTAAGGCCACTCATAGATATTTTTTTTAATACCTACTTAGATGATAATATGGTCTTCATTAGAAGTTATGAAGACAATATTGTTCACAATTAAAAGGTCTTGGGAACATTGAGAAAGGAAATACTATGTCTAAAAATGTCAAAATGAGAATTTGTGAAGACATTATTTTCCTTATTTATGATTTGTTGTAGGGTGTGGTGAATTGAAAATTGATCCCTCTAAATTTTAAACTATTATGATGCGGACAAAGCCTATTAATGTCATGGAAGTTATAATTTTCCTTAGAGAAATTCAATATTGTCAGAAATTTTATTCTAACTTCTCATTTACTACAACTCCTTTTCCATCCTTGACTAGTGCAAAACAGGTCTTTTAGTGGGTATCAAAGTGTAAAAAACACTTTGATACACTAAAAGAGAATATAATTACATTTCATGTTCTTGCACTCTGTACTTTAAAGTATCAATTTGAGAATGATACCAAAGTAAGTGAATATGTTATGGTTGTAGTGTTTATTCAAATAATAAAAGAATTGTGTTACCATTCTAGAACATTACCTGATGGGAAAAGAGACAACCATCCATATAGATCATCAACCTATGTAGTACCTTTAGTTATAATCAAAGGTATAATAATTCTGTAACTTTTGATGTGTGGGATAGTTACACCATCCATATCATTACCAGCTAGAACAAATGGACACAAAATAAAGTTTATGATATGCTATCTAGACCTCCTATTACTACATATATTATTTTTTTAAATATCACTATGACAAATGAAATTTATAGGGAGCAGTATGTAAATGATTTTTATTTTAAGGATCTTTATAAAGATCTGACTGATAATAAACAGGTCAAATAATTGGGTATAATTTATATAATGGATCACTATATCATGTTTTAAAAAATTTGTATTCCTAGAGATGAAAGGGTACATTTGATTAGGGAAGCATATAATTCTCTTAGTTGTCGTCATTTGGGTATTGGTAAAATAGATACAAAATTACATAGTATGTTATTGGACACCAATGCATGAAAAAGTATCTAAATATGTTCAAGATTGTATTCTTTGCGCCATAATTAAAACTAGTAATAGAATGTTGGGATTTCATACGTCACTTCCTATACCAACTTGACCATGGGAAAGTATTTCCGTTGCATTTGTTAGAGGTTTTCGTACGAATAAATAAAACATGAATATGTGTATGTGGTGGTGGTTAGATTTAGTAAAATGTGCATCTTAGTGTCATGAAAAAAGTAGAGAAGAGTTGAGGACACTATACATTTAGTCATTAACAATGCATCGATTCATTTTTTTATACCTACTTTTATTTTATCTTATTGGGATTATCAATTTATCCAAAATATTTGGTCAATATTATGGGAGAAAATGGACAAAAAATTAAATAATATTATTGCATTTCCTCCACATAATGGCGGGCAAATGGAAGTGGTAATTTACATAGTAGTTCATTTACTTTGTGGTTATTGTAACAAACTTCCCAAAATCTAGGAAGAGAATTCTTGTTATGTGGAACATTTCTATAATACTACTTTGCATTCTTCTACTCAAATTCCTCCCTTGGAAACTTGTTTTGGTTATATGATAGATTCGCTTATGGGATTTTCCTTTAGACAAGATGTAGTAGGAGATGGATGGGAGTGTGGGACTTTGCAAATAGAGAGAGCTCTCCAGATGAAGGCTGGTTCATATTCCTATGTTCAGGTGAACACATTCATATTGCAGAGGATTTACTCTAAAACCTACTCTAACTTTCCAAGGAGACAAGGTTAAGGAGATGCAAGAAATAAAGCCTAAACTAACAAGGGTGATGCACCAAAGGAATGATGAAACACCTACTTTGCAATAAACACAAACCATAAAAAATGCAATACAAATCACCATGCACAAATAACCAAGATTATAATGAGAGATCAAAAAGGAGGAAATGAATGCAAGAAAGGGTTGAAAATCATCCAAAGACATGCATTATTGCTCCAGAGTTGATATAGTGCACTGCAATGGGCAAGAGGCACAAGATTGCATTACAATTTGAATGGGAGGCTTGAAAATCCACAAATTCACTTGTAGAAAGGGAAGAAGGGAGGGTGCAAAGAAGAAATGTCTAACCTTTGAAAAAATGCACCTCTTTACAATATATAAGAAGAATGAGAGAAGGAGGTAGAAGAAATCTGGACTATTGTTCAACCACCCTAGAGACGCATTGAATCCACTTGTGAAATTAACAGGTCTCATGACACAATCCATGCCTCCATTTCCATTTCTTGTTGGGCAAGAAATACCTCATTACAGTGGTGGGTGAGAAGTGTGACAGACTCAAGAATGGTGGCATGTATTTACTCTAGTCATAGTCGAGATCATCTAAAGGTCAGGGTTGGGTGCTCAACGCGGGCTCTCACAACCTTTTCAAGATCCAAGCATTTAAAAATCTTGGCAGGAGCTACATGATTCACCAAATATTTTCCAAACTACTTTGGGTTTTGGAGTTTACCCATGCGAGATTTCATGGAGCACCACATACGTTCTTAAGATTTCGCTACCCCTTTTTCACTCCTGAAAGTTGCGATGGTTGGACACTTGGTCTCACCCACGTGCCTGCTCTATTTCTTTGTGTTTTGGCTAACTCTGCCCCCCTTTACTGGAGGAGAAACTATGTCTAACCCTAGACATGTGGAGGGCTTGCACTTTTTTGGGACCTACCTCCGAAGTTGATCTTTAAAGTTACACTGAGCTGACAGTGGAGGCTTTCACTGACTCTTAGACCTTTTTTCAATTTTGGGGCTTAGACCACTGGAGGATTTGCACAATTTAGGGCCCTTTTGATTCTACCTTTTAAGTTGTGTGGACAAGGCATGTGGAGGAGCCTGTAAGCTTTTTGCTCAATTTGGTGTCCCCTTTTCAGACCTGGGACACATGGAGGGATGGTCTAGTTCAGGTCTCCTTTTATGCCTTTGAAGTTGTGTGATGAGGCACATGTGGAGGCTTTGCTTAACCCTTTTATACTTATTCGATTTAGGCATGACTCCCTTTCTCAATCCCTGACTACGTGGCGGGTTGGCTCTCATTTGGGGACCACCTTTGGATTCTACCCTTAAGGGTGTGCCAATGAGACATGTGGAGGTTCCAGGACTTTTGGACTTTTACCATCGATGGCCAGTGAAACCTTTTTAGACTCTAGCCATGTGGAAAAGCCTGTGCTCATTTTGGGACTCCTCCTCTGTCGCACCTTTGATGTTGCTTCATTGAGACATGTGGAGGCTTCCACTGGCCCTTTTTATACTTAGTCAATTCAGGCCTTGAGTGAACAAATTATATGTGCTTCCTTGGTGGGTCCCTCATTTTTGACTCCATGTGGAAGTCCACAGGGTTTTGACTTTCACTGTTCCCTCTCACTCTTGGAATTGTGCCAAGCTGACACATAGTGCCTTCTGTGAGTCTGTTGCTTTGCCTCAACTTTTCAACAGTCAGTTCCACCTTTTTGGGCTCTAACCACGTGGAGGGCTAGCACTTGTTTGAGTCTCCACTTTGGGTTGTGCCTTTGAAGTTGTGCTGATGAGGCATGTGGAGGCTTCTACTCACTCCTTTATACTTAGCCGATTCGGGCTTCGAGTGAACATTGTCTTTCTCCATTTTTTCCTGATGAGCTTCTGATCCCCTTTAACATTGTTTGGCCTCATTTTCCAACCTTTCTCCTCCATTTTGAGTCCACCTGCCCCTTTGATTTGGGATAGAATATGATCTTGCAGGACTAAACTGACCCTTCAATTTTCTCCTGTGTAGGGTCGTGTTTGATTAATTTTTCCTAAGGGGAAAAATTGGTCAACAATTTGGTGACTCATGGGGACATTTGCCTGCTAGATGAAGAGACCAGTAGTCTTAAAGTATCCATTGGGCATGGAGTCATGAATTGATAGCCTAGTACTACTCCTGTTCCTGAAACCTCGAGCTCGACTGCTGGCGACCTATGACCCTAAGCTTGCCCCACTATCCACACTCTCAATTTTCATAAGAAAATATTGAAAATGAGGTTCTGAGAGTAGAAAATTGTATTGACTTGGGGCTTTCACCTGCTCTAGAAATGGACTGGAGGCACACTGAACTACACAACTGATACAACATGGGAGCAATGGAATTTGTGCCAAAGGCACTTAGGGAAATTGAAACCTAAACTACAACAAGACAATGTGCATATGCACTTAGAGGAATTAAAACCTACTGCTACCCTACACTAACGAAAGAGACAAGCAATTTCAAACAAAACTTGATACTGGCAATGCAAAGTAGCTTCCCTTTCTTACAATTTGCAGCCATGAAGATGATTTGGCACTGAATCTGGCTATTGGTATGAGTGAAAAACTAACAATAGGCCAATCCTCCACCCAAATCATCAAGGTATCAACTGGAAACAAAACAAATACCTCTTTTAGTTGCTCTACATTTGGATTGAAGAGGCATTGTAGCTGATCCTTGGTTCTCTGGAACTCATCCCCATGCTTAGGAGAAAGCATGACTGGTGTTGGCTCCTCTCTTGGCTCTAGTGAAGCCAAGTACCTTATAGGGCATGGTCTGGTTCTTTGAATGTGCCCAATACTCTGAATTCCAACTTCAAAAAGGATGTCTTCTTGCAAGCCTTCCTGGAAGAGGTGACTATCTACAATTAGATTTTCTTCCTATTTCACGTCTACAGAAAATTGATGTGTCACCTTGGTGAGTGGTACGAAAGGGATGGCAACGTCTCATTCTTTTCCTTCCTCTGCTTCTGGTATGGCACTTGGAAGATCAAACTCTTCCAACTTTGATTCAAGAGGCATGCTACAGACTGCAGGTTGTGCTTGCACGTCCTCCTCCATGGCGGCAGGTTCTTGTGGTTGAAGAATGAATGATGGGGTAGTGAAAGTTGTAATTTCTACGGGCTCCTCCTCATCAAAACATTCCTCCAACTCTGACAGGAAATCAAACTCTTCGTTATCCTACTGTAGCAAGATTTCTCCCTCTTGCATGGCACCCTTCGAATCTACATTATTTTCACCATGTGTAGCTCCATCTTCAAACATTAAGCTAGTGAGTTCAAATTCTTCCAAAAAATCTAGATTTTTGGAGAGATTGAGTGGGAGAGAAATCTGCAACTTCTTGTACAACCTGCTCATGATTCGGTGCCTCTGAATTCATCTTGTTCACCTTCATGTGCTCCTTGTCAACTAAACTTAGATTTAGTTGTTCTTTCTCTTCTTTATTCTCTGTTACTGCAACATTGGCTCCAAAATCAGCCCCGACCACAAGTTTCTCTTCAACTTTCGCCTCCTCTCTTGGCTTCACCATCAAGGGAATTTTTTCAACATCGAACTTAAGAGACCATCTCTTCAAGTCCTCTATTATTTTTTGTTGATTGAGCTCTTGTTGTTGTCCTCCTTGGCTGGTTTTTTGACTGTTTTCTTCCCAAGTCAAACTTGGAAAGAAGGTAAGAGGAGGGCTGGGTTGGGGGAACAACCGGTTTTGTAATTATTTGTGGTGGTGGGAGAGATGAAACTTCATGTTTCATTAGAGGGGATGACCGTTTGGAAGGGAAAAGGGCAGAAGAACTGAGATGAGATGGAAGACTAGAACTTGGAGGAGTGAAATCCACAATGGGGGCAGTAGGTGAGAGACTTGAAAATTGAAACTCAGAACAAGATGGTGCTTCTTGGGGAATGGGAAGAGGATTGTGGGGTGGAAATGCTGAATTTTCCCATTGACCTGCAAAATATTCAACATCCTTAACCCATTCTTCAAGTTGGGGCAGCATCTCAATGATGTAACCGAGTTTCTCTTGCGGGCTAAAATAGCTTGGAGTAGGGCCTTCCCATGGACAAGGGACCCTAAATCCAATCTTGAATGCTTTCTCTTGATTCGTAGCCTAGGCCTGCATCATACCTACCTCCAATTTTTCTATCTTCAGCTGCAACTCCACATTCTTGGGCGTAAGATATCCCCCATAGCTGATATACTCTTGTTCTTCCATAACTGCATAGTCTGGCTCATGTCCACACTGATTTGCATATTGCTCTTGTGAGTATGCCCATTTTTGATTTTCTTTATAACATGGGTCTGGAGGAGGTTGATAATAACCTGAGAATGAATTTTGTATGTTTGGAGGAGAGTATGGATTGTATGGTAGCTGCTGCAAATGTGAGTTCCACCGTGGGAATGAAGCCATGATTGCACAACTTCATAGAATGGAAGAGGATGAGAGAGGTGGAAGAAGAATGGATGAAAATGGATGGGGAGAAGGTCTGCAACTCAGAGGATGGGTTGTTTGACCAGATGGAGTCACCAGATGTGTTGAAACATGCCTCCAGAGGCTGGATCTCAGCAATAACACATCAAACCTGCTGAGATGAAGATGTAAAGCTCTTCAGTATGGTCCCATCAGGCATGCCAAAACTGTTGATGTGAAATCACAACACCCCTGGAGTCTGTAACTCGATGGGTTGAGACTCTCAGTGTGATTGCATAACATGGAGCATCTCTCAAAGTGTGGGACTTTACGAATCGAGAGAGCTCTCTAGATGAAGGTCGGTTCCTATTCCTCTGTTCAGGTGCACACGTTCATATTGCAGAGGATCTACTCTAAAACCTACTCTAACTTGCCAAGGAGACAGGGTTAAGAAGATGCAAGAAAATAAAACCTAAACTAACAAGGGTGATGCACCAAAGGAATGTTGAAACACCTGCTTTGCAATAAACACAAACCATAAAAATGCAATACAATCACCATGCACAAATAACCAAGACTGCAATGAGAGATTAGAAAGGAGACAATGAATGCAAGAGCGTTGAAAATCATCCACAGACATGCATTATCACTCCAAAAATTGATACAGTGCATTACAATGGCCAAGAGGCACAAACTTGCATTACAATTTGAATGGGAGGCTTGGACTCCACAAATCCACTTACGGGCAAGAGAAGAAGGGAGGGTGCAGAGTAGAAATGTCCAACCTTTTGAAAAATGCACCTCCTTACAATATATAGGAAGAATGAGAGGAGGTAGAAGAAATCTAGACTCTTGTTCAACCACCCCAGAGATGCATTGAATCCACCTGTGAAATTAATGGGTCTCATGACACAACCCACACCTCCATTGTCGTTTCTTGTTGGGAAAGAAATACCTCATTACGGTAGTGGGTGAGAAATGTGACAACCTCAAGAATGGCAGCCTATATTTACTCCAGTCGTAGTCGAGGTCATCTAAAGGTCAGGGTTGGGTGCTCAACACAGGTTCTCACAATCTTTTCAAGATCAAGCATTTAAAAATCTTGGCATGCTACATGATTCACCAAATATTTTCCAAACTTCTTTGGGTTTGGAGTTTACCCCTGTGAGATATTCATGGAGCCCCTGTGCTCTTAAGATTTTGCTGCCCCTTTTTCACTCCTGAAGTTGCGACGGTTGGACACTTGGTCTCGCCCATGGGCCTGCTCTGTTTCTTTGTGTTTTGGCTAAGTCCCTTCCCCCCTTGACTAACAGGGAAACTATGTCTGACCCTAGACATGTGGAGGGCTTGCACTTTTTTGGGACCTACCTCCGGAGTTTATCTTTGAAGTCACATTGAGCTGACGCATGGAGGCTTTCGCTGACTGCCCTTAGACCTTTTTTACCTTCACATGGACGAGGCACGTTGAGGTTCAAATTTTGGGCTCAATAGACATTTCGGAGGCTTCATGTGGAGGGATGCTGCTTTGGGGACTCTCCTTTTTGGGCTGCACCTTTGAAGTTGCACCATTGAGGCATGTGGAGGCTTCCACTGACCCTTTTATACTTAGCTGATTAGGGCCTGCTCCCTTTCTTGATCCCTGACTACGTGGAGGGCTGGCACTCATTTGGGGTCACCTTTGGATTTTACCCTTGAGGGTGCACTGATGAGACATGTGGTGTTGTCCTGGCTTTCTTGAGTTTGGACCTTTCGATGGCCAGTGAAATATTTTCAGACTCTGTCCATGTGGTGAGCTTGCACTCATTTTGGGACTCCTCCTCTGTGGCACCTTTGATGTTGCACCGTTGAGACATGTGGAGGCTTCCGCTAGAGCTTTTATACTTATCTGATTTAGGCCTTGAGTGAACAAATTATATGCACTTCCTTGGTGACCCCCTCATTGTTGACTCCATGTGGAAGTCCCACGGGTTTTGAATTTTTTTGTTCCCTCTCACTCTTGGAATTGCACCGAGATGACACGTAGTGCCTTCTGCGAGTCCATTGCTTTGCCTCAACTTTTCAATGGCTGGTTCCACCTTTTTGGGCTCTAACCATGTGGAGGGCCAACGCTTGTTTGAGTCTCCACTTTGGGTAGTGCCTTTGAAGTTGCATTGATGAGGCATGTGGAGGCTTCCGCTCACTCCTTTATACTTAGCCGATTTGGGCTTCGAGTGAACGTTTTCTTTCTCCATTTTTTCCTAATGAGCTTCTGATCCCCTTTAACATTGTTTGGCCTCATTTTTTTACCTTTCTCCTCCATTTTTGAGTCCTCCTACCCCTTTGATTTGGGATCAAATATGAGCTCGCAGGACTAAACCAACCCTTTGATTTTCCCCTGTGCAGGGTTGTGTTTGATTAATTTTTCCTAAGTTCATGAGAAATTTAAAAGTTGCCAAAGCAAGGTTCAGATCTAGGCATGACCAACATCGGGTTGATCATCATTTCCTTATTCGTGATCAATTTTGGCTTCATATCAATAAAGAGAGGTTTATAGGTGAAGGTAAAAATTTGAAACCAACTGGGTATGGTCCATTTTAAATATGTGTAGATATTGGTAGGGTCAATACATGGTGTTGTGTCCCACTTGTTGTCCCGAAAATGCAAGAAAAGATGGTAAGTGCACGGCATCCAAGGTCGGTTTGCGCGCGAACCCATTTCACACGAAGAGACACGCAAGCCATTTTTTTCCACGTGTGGCAGTTGAACGGGTTTGCGCGAATATGTGGTTCACATGAACACCTTTCATGTGAAAGGTGTTCGTACGAACCACCCTGTCTATACAGTGGAGGCGCTGTGGAGGAAATCATTTTGCTCCGCCCCACCTCCTTCGCGCGAAGTTAGTGCGACTTACCAGAGCCCACCACACCGGTGAGCACACCAGCGATGAAGCCCAGCAACGATGAGCCGAGGTATGTTAGCAAAATCGTACCCATTTTTTAGCAAACCGTAGCCATTAAAATACCATTTTTTGCACTCGTAGAAATGAACTGAATGTAAAGATCAACTCTGAAAATACCTGGTTGGCCATTTTGTATGCTACATCCTTGTTACTTGTAAATTGTCTCTTTGAGAAACTCTAAGGGCAATAGGCAATATTTATACCCTTCCATTATGTACGTCCAATCAGACAATAAAAGTATTCTTTTACCAGGTTTAGAGAAACTTGTTTTTTACAATGGACGATTATACTGTAGTTTCAAGCTACTTTATCTAGCTTTATTTCTAATAGCTTTGATCCACGACTAAGGAAGAATTCATATGGTTGTTACCTGTACATTTTTTTGAAGGGCTTCTTATAACCCTATGTATCATACACAAAGCAGGTATAACTACCTGCACCTTAGTTATATGACACACAACAGAAGATATAAGAGTTATACTACTGGATATCTGCACTTGCATACTAGGAAACATAAGTTCAGAACATGGAAAAAACAAAACGAGAGATGTATTGCCCTACCAGATGAGCACTGCAATTTGTGAATGATATCAAGAAACTCTTGCCAAATTGCTTTGACTAGATTTCTTGTGCCTTTGTACAGAAAGAGTAGATGGTGAATCAGTTCCATCATCTTCCATAGATATAGCAAGGGGATCTTAGAATATGAACATGGTACTAGACTGTCATCCAGGCTTATCTTCTAATACATATCTTCATAAAATGGCAGCAGACAAAGGAGTTCCCGCACAGAGAGAGACTGTGTTTCTAGTTTTAAGGGGTGGTTAAGAGGGGGAAGCAAGGCACCGCTTTTCTAAAACTTTCTAAAGAAGACTTCGAACTGTGTAATAATTATGATGCAAAGGAGTATTAAATGTGAATAAGATAAAAATGAATACAAAATTGGGGACTTAAATGTTTTCCTAGACACATTAACTAAAATTGAGAGCAATGCGCTATTCATTTCCTCTGAAAATAAAAGCATTGAATGCCAGAGCTTAAAATATGGGAGGGAGCTAATGGGGTATCTGATGATGTGAGATCCTCCTTGCTTGATGAGAAAATGGGCCTGCAAAAAGAGATGGGAGTGCTGGAAGTTTGTCTATAATCCTGTAAATATCTGAATGCCATGTTCCTGAATTTGCTCAAATGGTAAAGTACTAAAGACCATTATTGCCATTGTTGAGGTAATGCAATGTCCTGTGATACAGCTTACTTGAGGTTTTGGAATGGATTCAGTGGCATTGGATGTAGCACGTAAAGTAAAGGCAGGTAATTCAGAGGGAGTTGTGGATATATATGAGAAGTGGGTTCAATAGGTGACAACTTTGAAACATCTCTGCATGAGTAAGCAATTGGAATAGATAGAGGTGAGGATATTGGATCAATCATAAAAAGTAATGTCATGCCATTCGCTAAAACCGCTTGCCTAGAAGACAATTTGTAAGAAGCCTTTGTGCTTGAAACAACCCGTTGTACCATCTTTGTGCAATGTAAGCATCATAGTTGGCTTTTCTATCATTTGGGTATGGCTTGCTCAGAAGACCACAACTATTGGTGGCATCACACATGATTTGATAAATGAATCTATCACCATATGCAAAACCAAGTTCCCGAGTACCTTTGAAGTAGTGCCGTATCGTACCAATTACAGGTAGTATGGATAAGGGTACTGCATAGCACACGAGTTTAATACAAGCTGTAGTGCGACCCATTATCTAATGATGCAATGACCTAAAACTCATCAGCAAATGAACCCTAATTATGAAAGGTTCAATAGGTATATTCCAGATCTTTTCTGTGTGTTAGTCAACATGACATTGTTAAGCCATCTTTTTAGTTCATCATAAGGTCAACCTTCATTATAAGAGCGTATAACCAGTGAAGTGTCATGTTATTTTTTTGGTGCATCACTTTCTTCTCATACAATAGACTTGCTTCTCCTGTTTAGATATTTCATCTTTCTGTGTCTGTGTTTTAATAAGTATAATTTTCTTAGAAGAAGAAGAAGCAAATACAAAAGAAAGGCAAGAGGTATGTTTTTATTCTGTCCTTGTTGCTGGTTTTTTCTGTTCCTGAACAATCATTGTAATGGAGTGAAGATTTGATGAACTTGTGCTTCTGGAATCTCCTGCACAATCTTCTTGCTCTAAATACAAAGTCTTGTCAACAGTGTTCATCTTTTGAATTTAAGTTCCTTATATAACCATGGCAGAAGTCTGCTTTAAAATTTTAGGACCAAATGAGAAGACTCCTCCTTGAGGTATAACATGATCAAGCGTATTAAACTCCTTGATAAAATTCCTCAGCTAGCGTGAATAATGTTGCCTCAACTGAAAACACCCAACATGGAAACTGTGAACCATGTGTAAGTGGAGGTGTAAAACATTGCAGACCAGGAACTGACTATTTCCTCCCTCGTAAAAAGGGAGGCTTGATCCATTTCACACTTAACAAGTGACATTGCTAGCCCTAAATAATTTAATGTGGCAAAATTCCTTTTTTGTTTTGATAAGCACAAAAGCATGTAATAAATAATGAGATTGGGAAGTATAAAAACAGACTTAGTAGTATATACAGAGCTACTGGAGTGGTTAACGTGTTGAAGTAAAATAGCCAAATAAAAACCTAGCAACTGGAAATTTAAGTGGCAATGCAGTGCTAATGCAAGAGATATGAACATTTTAGAATATTAATAGCCTATCACAGCTTGAGAAACAAGATTAACAGATCCTACATATTGCAGTCTAACAGTTTCCGTGATTGGGTGCAAGGTTCAGATTCTGCATTTGCTTCTCCTCAACAAACTCTTTTCCTTTATACTAAGATTTTGTCGTGATGGCTAGTGTGCACAAAGCTCATTTTTTCATCATCAGGCATAATGTTATAAGTGAACTAAGATTCCACATGCAAAAACCAGTTGTCTAATATGTCGGGGTTAATATTGCCATCAAAAGAACAGACCTCACATTTAATCTTAGGTGTAGATGATGATGAAGAATTGTGAAAAACTCTAACCTGTAAGTGGACTAATGACATGCTGACTGGTACGATAACTGTGTTGCTTGTACAAAGTGTTTGTGTCTCTCAGTTTTAGTGCCCCTATGAGCGTGATTAATCAAAAAAATTACGGATGTTTTTAAACCTTGCAGTATATCAGTTTCCTTATTGCTCCTCTCTATTCTGCTCTTGTTTATGGCCTCCCCATAGTAATACCCTTCCCTCTTGTCATCCCTGACCCTTACTATACTGAAAGCTTTTCATCTCCCTTTCCCAGCAGCACAGAGGAGCCACAAAAGAATGTTTTTTCTATTTCTCAGAAATTGCAAGATGTGGATGATGAACGAGGGAAAGGCAGCGTGCAGGACAGTCAGCAGGGCCACTCCATCCTCAGAAAGGTGGTCCCGGTTACCGTTTGCAGATGGACACCTTTCCATTATTTATCTGCATGCTTTGGGATGTGAAGCTTCGAGATGCAATGCAACACATATGGCCATCCCTGATGAGCAGTCTTCCAGAGAAGGAATTCATCCCTCTCAAAGGTGATCAAATCTGTTAGTGCTCACAATGGGGAGAATGGTTGTACTAGAGTTTTTCCCACAAATGGTTTGAGTAGCACTACTTGTCACTTTGGAATGCCAGATCTGATTACTTAACTTTTTCATGATGCTAAGAGAATGGAAAATACTAGGCTGGGTTGCGAAACCTTTCAATAGAGAAGCCTCAACTTTGAACTCAACAATTTTTCTGTGGGCCTTGAAACTCTTTACGCACAAGAAAATGAAGGCGGAGAGGACGAGGACACTACTGGAAGAACATAATACAGGCATATGCTCTATAGAGGGACTAATAATGGAGGAGCCAAGCAGCTATGGCATGCGTTATATATTAAAAAGATGATATTGTTAAGGAGACTACCATTCCAGCTAGTGTTAAAGCCATCAATACCTTCATTTCCACATTTGATGGGATCCCAAAATAAGATGTTTACAAATTGACTGAAAAGTTCATGGTTGGAACATTTTAAGTCCTTGCCTCTTATCATTATCTGACACGGAAACATATGCGAGTTGTTTAGGGAAATGATTATAATTGGTATTATGGGGATGGCAATGATAGATAGCCCATAATGAGGTTAATGATAGTAACTAGGGGTGTTAGGAGGATTGTCAATAAACCTCGTCATATGAGGTTAGTTTTTTAGTATTATGCTAATAATGCTAGTGAATTAAACCTGGCTAAGTAACAAGGGGTTAATTTCTGTTAGGATATAGAACCTAACTTAGTTTATCATTAGAGGTATTTAAATAATGTAATAAGTTAAAGTAATTTATTTTTATTACTTTAACTTAAGTTGTTAAGTGCTAGTTGTCATTAGGTGTTAGTGATAGTTTTCTATCCTTATTTTTATTTCCGACAGTAGCTTCTAGTGGCAGTTAGAAGCTACTGAAATTTGCATGCAGTGCTAGCCATTAGCTCAACAGTGTTTTTCAACCATAATTTTTTTGTTTGATCTGAAGATACAGTTAGGTGTTTTGTTTTGAGATTTTATATATCAAAAATCTTCTCTTATATCTCAACCTAAAATATCTTTAGAGTTTTCTATGCGTAAAATTCAAGGTGTTTTTTTATTACTGGCATTATGGTTGATGATTGATTTCTATGAAAAAAGTATTTAATTTGGAAAGGAAAGTGAACACGAAACTTGGCGGGAATACATTTTAAAAACCTTTTTTGTATGGCGAACATTGTGCATTACATCATTTTTCCATAGTAGAATTCAAGACATGTTACATGTTGAAACTAGTTGTTCTAGAATTAATTCATGTGGCTTCCTCATTTGAGTTTTGAAGGGGCCAATGGTAAGTCTCTCATGGTAGGGAAAATGGGTCTAACTAAGTAGATATGAACTTGCTTTGGTATCTCGCTTATGTAAAATTCAGCGGGATAACTTGTTATAGGGAAAGCTTAGAACCTTTTTCATGGACACATGTTGTCTAATCTTCTTTTCCTTCTCCCATGTGGTTGAACTTATCCCAACAGGAAATTTGAGTTTGGTAAATGGTCATGGTCTAGGATGAAGCAACTAAATTGAAACTCACAAACAAGATTCACATCTTTTGACCAGGTTGCTTTCCAATGATTGAGTATTGGTATAACAGTATGTAACCTCCCTTAAAGATACCAGAAATCTCCAATTAGAAACAAAACAAAAATCTATTTATTAAATAAACCAAAATCTAAAATTACTGGTAAGACCAGAGAAATTGCTTAGCATTGTACAATTTTCTTAAATTGCTTAGCATTACACAATGTCTTAAATTGCTTAAGATATTTTCAAGCTATGTTGTACCATGATCCATAATGAGCACTTAAAATCTTTTGACAACGGGAATCAGCATATATAACAATTCCACATGTAAAATGTAAAATAAGCTAAAATAGTGAATATTGTCAAGCACAAAATATGCTTAAAGGCATATTTCCTTTTTAAGAAGGGCATAAGCACAAAATATACTTAGAAGGCATTTTTACTTTTTAAGAAGGGCATATTGTCAAAGCAAAAAATATAGTTAGAAGGCATTTATCCATTTAAAATAGGTCAGACCTTGTATTCTTTTACGGTAGTCTTATTTCAATCATCTTATTCGGCACAATCCATATAAGGAATGTCCAAAAGTAACCCATGTTAGGTTTTATTAATAAGCTCCATATCCTATAGTTATAGTAATTACAAATATGACACAAAGTTTGATGCAAAATGAAAACATAACATACCAGAAGAACATGTTATTTGTGATAAGGGGTGGAGTGATAAGGGTACTCCATATACAACCTTTTGGTTCACAACTAAACAAATAACATATATCAAAAACTATGTACATCTGAATTCCCAACTAACATTTCCACATTAAAAATAATAATGTAACATACATCCACATCATAAATCATGTTTATACCATACATACTTCCATGTAACAACCATATCACAATACTTGTAAACCATAAACCATCTCACAACAAGTAAGAATCACAAGTATTAAACAACTTTATTGTATAGTGGTCTCCATAGTCCCTTCAAGAAGAAAATACAATGCTATCTAGCTTAATAGTTTATTACCAACAAGGTTTAGTAATTTATTCCATGTCCTTCTATATAATACCAAGTGGCTCTGCTTGTTGGTCAATGACTTGTAAAAGTTTTTCATGGTCTTCTACATCTAGTCTCCATTTTTTGCGTTTACTATTTGTAGTCTTCACTTGCTGCAATTGTAACCCTGTAGCAATTATGCGATGGGTGTAATGATACACCTTTTTTGTCTGGTTTGTAATCAACAAAGTGAATCCCACTTTGGAGGGCTTTCACTTGTTGTAAGTATGTTCCCTGCACTACAACCGAGCTGGTAAAAAATGTTGTCACTTCACTTGTTATTTCACATGTTAGCTTTGTTCTCTCCTCTTGTGCAACGCAACAAGTAGTACTCCACTTTCTCAATATTGGCTTCTTCAGCAATGACTGCAAATACATCTCCTACAAAAAAATACAAAGAAATATTCAATGATCAGATGTATAGTATAAATTATATACATATATATTTAATTATCAAATTATACTTGATCCTTTCAAATAAAACATACCTTGTTTAACCAGTCCAGATATGTGGTCATAATCAGTTGAAATTAATGGCACATCTTCAAAACTATCATCATGATATGATCAATATGTGTCATCCACAACTAAAGGAACTTGCTTCCACTCACACTACATACCCATGTTTTTGACTATTGCACTCTGAATATGATTTGTTCATGCATTCATAACAAAAACAAGAATAATCTCTTGTACAGATTGTCTAGTTATTACTATCCATAGTCATCAAAGAGTGCAAAGACCTAGAATTGGGAATCCTTTCACATCCATACTTTGTCCTCTGATCAATACCTTCATTTAATCATGCTCAAAAGATCAATAAAGTTTAAAACAAACAACAAAAATTAGAATAAAAAAATTTAAAGTTAGTAACTTGTAGTTCACTTAATAAATCACATCAAGATTTACATATCTATGTTTTAAATGTGCATGTACATGTTATCTCCCAAAATACTCTGTGTGGGGTTGAAGCCTGTGGGGTTGAAGCATGTGATGTTGAAGCTTGTGAGATTGAAAACCTGAACTGCAAAATGTTTCTTACACCATTCAACAACGGTGTGGGCATCAATCAATCGATCTCCCTCATAATCAAATCTTTGTTTCTTTAGAGCACGTTTGATGCATGCACCCGCACCATCGTGTTCTCCCTTCCCATGACCACTCTCAAAAAAAACTCCATAAATGAGGAATTTTGTGATGACGATGATAACGACTGAGTGCAAAGAAAGGGCGAGAGGATTTGAATTGTGATGCGCAACCATCTGACCAAACAAAATGGTAATCTATTTGTATTCCTCGCTGATGAAGATATTGAAAGAACAAACCAAAACAATGTTGCACAAAGTGGGTGTCATGTTCCTTGTCATCACTTATATAGAAGTGATACTCCTTCTTGATCATTCGCTTCACATATGTACTTTCAACCCCATCCAAATCCAATTGTGCATGCCTATAAATTACTTGAACCATGATAGTAACCTGGTCAGTATGATAATACTGTGTTTGAATTTCTTTTTGTTGAGAAAATGAGTAATTCTCAGCAAAATCAACCACGGACAATATGGAACCAATAGGGAATATGTCCCTATTAGTCTTGAATTGTGTAGCCTGCCACTTTGAATAGTGAGAATGTTTGATGTACGGACCAATTAAACTTTAGAAACTTTGCATGAATGCAGCAATGGGTATTTCCTCTTCTACCAAATCTAACCTGGTTGCATCTTTTCCAAGCCTTGTTGAATATTTTATGTATTTGAACCTACAAAATCAATTCATAACATGGAAAAATTGTCATGTATTCATTTGCAATAAAATAAAAAACAAAATAAAATCTAACATCCAAATTTAAAAACATAAATTTATATATATCACCTCTTGCAAGCAACCAGGTTAACTGTGTCCAAATATTCATTTGTTTTTGGTAATAATTTATAGTCCCCACACTTGTCACAGACACCTTTGATGCAAATCATACGATCATCGTCATGATCATTAGATACGTTGCAAATAATTGAAGTAATGAATTCACTGACACGTGTAGGTGGGGCAATTTCTTCTCGTAACTTGTATACACCTAAAAAAAAACGTAGATTTTGAAATACATTAATTTTAAATCACATGTCTCAAAAAATGATATTTAAATAATTTTTTTAAATATATAGATATAAATGAAAGCATGCTTCAAAATATATATATATATTGAATCTATAAATTTTTATGTACCTGATAGTGATAATCAAACTCAATGTGATAGCGAAAACAACATGTGTCAATGACTTTATCAGCTCGCACATACCAAGGCTTCAAATTTTTAAACATTCGTTGTCCAATCTTAACATCTGGATTTTCTTCTCTAAACTTTATGTACATCTCATGTTGATTTATTTCAAGCCAATGTTTTATATGTTCATCATAGTTATTGTGAGTTATCCTATGTTTTAAAACATCCCTCACATTTGGAGAAGGATGAGTCCTCTCAGTCCAAAAAATCAAAAACTATCTTCACAATATTATCCTCTACTTTATCAAAACATGGATTTCTACACATTAGTGCTCAATTTCCTTCCATAGTAGAGTCATCCAATGTCTTCCTCCTCTTTGCATACCTGCTAGCCGTCTTTCTAGATAAACCCGATGCCTTGGCAAAGGCGGTAACATGACGATTCTTTGTTGTATCTTTGCTTACAACTAAAGTTAATATTGCTCTATGAGAAATACTCTTATCAGCAAACCTAGTTTTTGTACCCAAAGAACTTATTCCTTTAAAAACATTCCCAACAAATTATTCTTCTACACATTTTGAATTTTTCCATCCAAAATCAACACCTAACAATTCTAATGTTTCCCTCATATCAACATGATTCAAGAATGTAACGAACAAATGTGCTCTAGAAAATGTAGTCAAATTAACAAATTCACCATATACTATCTCTAAACTTTTTGTTGTTTTATTTCGTGATAGTGGTTCTTGTTCGGAAAATTCTTTTCATTTTTGTAAATCCATCTTCACCAAGTGTTTCAATTTTTTTTTGGGAATTAATTCCATAACTTTTGTTATCACTTCAGCATAATGTTGCGCATCATGATCTGTGTCCATAAACATACACATGGGATCCTATCAAAACCCTTGCCTTTACGCAATCTAAAAAACATAATTTATCATGTTTAAACCTTAGAACTAAAAAAAAAAATTAGGATCTATCAACGTTTCTTTACATATGTACCAATTTTTGCAGCGTTGTCTTTCACTTGTTGTGTCTTCTCTCTCTCTCTCTCTCTCTATTTGCCCTCCTACGAACAGATCTTCTAGCATTCTTTTCTACATTCTCTTCCTCGGTATATTTTTGTTTCTCATTCTTTGCATTTCCCATGATTCGTCCACTTCAATAATTTTCACCCGCACACATAAATCATGATAGATCTGAATGTCTAAGAGTAAACTCGATACAAAACTGTATGTGCATGCAACTCTATTTATATACAAATCTCAGTAGAAATTAGGTTATTTTTAATTTTAGTTTTCTCTAACTTTAAAACAACTTTTCTAATTTTAATAGAATTTATATTTAATATGTAAAACAACTTTTTTAATTTAATATTACATATTTTTGGTTTAAAATAATTTAAAAAAAAGACACTTAGTTTAAAAGACAAAAAATATGTAAAAACCTAAATTTAAAACATAAAAAGTGAACAATATTAAATAAGTAACTTGTAAAACATTAATTTAGAAGGGGAGACGCAATTGCAAATCATTAAATCTAGAAGGAGAAGTTTTGGTGGCGCTTTGGTGGTGAGGAGGGGGTTTTCGCGAATTGGGGTTCGCGCAAACCACATTTGCGCGAATGTGGTTTGCGCAAACCCCAATTCGTGTAAACCCTGGTGAGTGGCAATGACGTGGCTCCTGAGTGGCACATTTTGGCTCCAAATCCTTTTTGGGGACAATTGTGAGCCAAAATGTGCCACTCGGGTGCCATGTAATTAGGGTAAACGAAATAGTTAAATTACAAAATTTTGACACAAAATTTATATTCTTATTGGCTTTCTAAAAATGTAATTTTCATTTTTTAAAAATCTTTTTTACTATTATTTTTTAATTTTCACTAACATACGGTATTTTAGAACAATCAATAGTACACAATCAACCAAATTTGAAAAAAATAGTACAATATATTAAAAAAATTTGAAAAAAATATACTTAGTATTTGTTGAATTCTTCTTGTTGCCTGTGAATTTTTTTTTTAATTTCGATATAAATATTAAAATTTATTGGCATTGAAATATGGACGTCATTTATTTTAAAATATAGTTACTAAATAATTAATTAAAAAAAATATAAGTTGAAAAAATATGAAAATTTGACAGCACGTCAAAATTATAATGTTGAACATATATCTAAAATTTCATAGTGAAAAGATAAGTTTTCATTTTAAAAAACCACTAGGGGACAGTCATTCCTTTTTAATAACATAAGAAACAAAATATGAATAAAATTAAGAAAAATACCATATTTTTGGCCAATTTTTTAAATATATATATATATATATATATATATATATATATATATATATATATATATATATATATATATATATATATATATATATATATATATATATATGTATGTATGTATGTATTCTACACGCTAAACACAACATTTCGTTAGTTTGTGGAATTTCATGAATGTGTACGGTTTTGTGGCTATTACCTTCAGAAAATAAATTAAACTGAAAATTCATGTTTACTAAGGTACAAACCATACCAAAAAGTGGGACATTTTATTGTGCTTTTACCCAGTAATAAGGGATTCATATTAGAATTTCCTCCAAATATGTGGATGTATTCCATTATAAATGTTGAAACCCTGAAATTGTATAAGCCTCCCATATTCGTTGATTACAATGAGACTTCTCAGATTCATTTCATTGATAACCTTTTCTTGAGTTTTTAGATGAATTACAGGAACATACCATTCTTGACAGGAGGATGAGGACTTTTCCAAGAGTCAATGTTCAATATTTTCAAGTCGGTCTAAAGGGAATGTATCTAAGTAAGGTGATATGGATAGAAATTAGAAGGGTGAGGTGAAAATACCCTCACATGTTATCAAAATAAAACTAAACTTTTGGTGGTATAAAATCTCTTAGTGGGGAGGAGTGATCCAATAGGATTCCCACGATCATTCTAACAAGATGATCCAATAATCCATTGAAACTTCTTGCATATCATGGAGCGAAGTGAGATATTTCTAACATATTTTGAAAAGATAAAATGCATGTCAAGTATTGCATATTGAATTTTTGTATTAACATGTAAAAATAAAGATCGTATAGAGATAACATGGAAATTCTTAGTTTTCCAATTTTTCCAATTAGGGAAAGACATATGGAAAAAAATTTAGGTTAGGTTTTGTGTTCATGCCTTTGGTCTTCAAAACTTATTTTAAGATAATGGGTCATACTATTTTCTAGCTTGAGAGACTAAATAAGATTTAAATCACTCTTTCTCTAGTGGTGAAGATTTTCCATCATTCTTCACTATGATATGTTAGTGAATTTCTATATATTCACCATTCATATTTGTTTTCCCATACATGTGGAATATATTGTAAGTCAATGCAAAGACCTTACATTACATACCACCATGTGGTAGACATAATGCTATTCCAACTCATTGCTTGATTTATATCAAATGTAAAAATAGAGTTGGCAAAAAGATCACTTGGCACATTATTAGTTCAATAAACGACCCAATCACGGTAAGACACATGGAATTTTTTTTAGCTTAGGAGTTGTCTTTGGGCCTTCTGTCGACACTTGTTTTTGGAAAATGGGCCTTAATTTTTTTTGGCTAGAGATCCTCAAAAAGTTTCAAATTACTCGTTTCCCAATGGAAAACCTTTATCATCATTCTTCAATATTATATATTAGTGAATTTCTATATATTCACTATTCATTTTTATGTTCCCATACATGTGGGATATATTATAAGCCAATGCAAATACGTAACATTACAAGCCATAATGTGGTAGACCTAATGCTATGATAATTCACTACTTGTTTTCCCTTATCCAAAAACTCACTTAATATTCAACATCCCACACCCTATGGAAATGCACTAACCATACACCATGGTTAGCACCCAAGTCTTGAACTTAATCTTATCTCTATGAAAAAAGGCTAGTTTATACAACTTAATTAGTACAACCAATTGGTTGATAAAACACTTTGTTTGTTGACTCCCAAGCCATGTGTGATTATAATCCCCAAATGTAAATGATTCACGACCAATATTCATACTAAAATTGAATTATATGGGATTATAACCTTGGTTGGTGGGGTAATTTGTAACCACACTAACCAGCCCACAACCATATTTGAACTTATAAATATGTGTAAATTGACTACATGATGGAGAGGGAATGCAAGAAAGTGTAGTGAAAAAGCTTGTTATTGTTGATTTTGGAAAGGTTAGTTTATTTATAGAGAACCTTATGAATTTAAGGTAGATACAAGTTTTGTTCATAGCGACTGAGATCAAGTTATTGTAAGAAATTTTAAATCACGTTTTCTTACATTATTTATTGATTAGAACATAAAGATAGCGCACCCAGAGATATAGTCTCATAGTGAGAAATCATGTTATCAATATATTTGCACTAGTTTTTCTACTTTCTTATGTTATTACATAGTATTTATGTAATTTTATTTTTTTCTACATTACCTAAAGCCAATTTTAATTGTAATTACGAGAAATTGAATTTTATGTTATTAAAATATACTTATTTAAAATAGTTTTGAGTGTTTTTGTTAAAAAATTACTCACGATTATGGACATTATAGATGGAATGGAGAAATGGAAAATTCTATTATGTAGCTATACTCCCAAGAGGTTTCCTCACATTCATAAAACCTAGAAAGGTTCTTGTCTCCAAATTTACTTTTTATCAAATACCCTCTAAAATTGGTTAGATCATTTATTTTGAAAAGAATTTGGAAAGGTTAAGAGAATATATAACATTGGATTTTTTTTGCATATGGGTGAGTTGATAATAAGGTTATCCTTGAATTCCCACTTGGTAGTGGTCATTACGTTTCATAACATACCTCCTACAAAGGTTACATGGATGTATTCTCTATATATTTTTAGAGGAGAGATTCTAATGATGAATGACATATTTAGTCATCTTTATTGAAAGATTTTAACTTTTCCTAAAGCTAAGAAAAATTTCTCATAAGATAATGGTGATCATAACTAATATGAGGTAATTGTTGAAGTTATTCCCACTAATATGTCAGATAAAGTGGGATTTTGTCCTCTAGTCCTTAGTGGGAGGACTAGAAGTGGTTTCAAGATACACCATTTCTCATTATTTACCCATAAAAATAAAATATTAACTATCTCACATACTTCTAATAGTGGATAAACTCAACTTTGTTGGTTCCTTCGTTCTGCTACTTTTTGTTGGTAACAGGAATTTTCTATTATTTGGTATCCTATTTTGAGTCCTAATTTTCTCACTTTTCATGGTGTTTAATTTATTAGGGATTACCCATTGGCCATAGGATCATCATCCTTAGTTCTCCTAATCCACAATGTCCTTCTATTTGTTGCATTAAAACCCTTATGTACCTTTTTCATTTTTCCAAAAACATCAAACCATCTAGGCCTCGATTCAAGAATTTTTTTCACCCATTTCAGTTAGAACCCTTGCTTTGGAAATATATTTCACAAGAAGATTGGAAAGTGATTCCAATTTCCTTCATCCAAATTTAGGATACTTACATAGTGGAAATATTTTTTTTACCTCGACACAGATAAATGTTTTTTTATTTTTTATGCAGGTGTAGATTGGACTCTTTTCACTTTTAACAAAGAGATTTTTGTTATTAATTTTTTCTTCTATACTTAAATTCAAGCTTGGATGGTGGTATTAGAAGTGACCCACTTCCAAAATATTTTATACCATTAGGGTGACACCCCATGCATAGTTTTTCATTTTCTGACACCCTTTATTAGTCAGGTTTTATCAACCAGGGCCCATGACTATTGGAGGAATCCCTCCAATAACCATTTACAAATTTATTTTTTGTGGGGCTCAACTCCTTATTGTTACTCTCCTGCTTTAGCTTAGTCGGGAGGATGGGGCTTGTCACCTCATCCTCATCAAAGATAGCTTCCACCACTAGATAGTACCAAGTTCACTTACCTCACATTGGCCATGACATTTCCTTGGTAGTAATAATTTAAAACCAAATATATAGAGGAGATATCCATCAATACTATCACTAGCTTAGAGCCCATCCATTTTGGGAAATGGGTTTGCTAAGGGGGGGTGATAGATATCCTTCTCTTTTAGCAATCATTGCGGCTACGACCTAATATCTTGATATTATAGTTGGTTTTTTCCTCTAGGCTAATATTTTATTGCTTTTGTTTAACATTCCTTTGAGTAGGCTATAACTGAACGTATGCTTCAGTATTAAATTCTCTATTTTTGTGTGTAGTTATAATATCGTATTTACTAATGATATAGATGGTATTTCAACAAACAAATGTTGTCAAATATAGCAAAGAACATTGTCAAGATTTTGTTTTCAAAATATCAAACTTAACCATGTGGCTTCCACATTCATTGAAAAAATTTGTACATGATTTGTTACTCAATGTGCTTTATGTGTCTATATATATACGATTTTTTCATAATAAATTTATAATATTTTTATCACAAAATATCAAAGATTCATTATACTTATAACTAAATAAATGCAATTTTCATATACATTCCACAATTACTATTAATAATTGTCAAAATTTCTTGGAATAGTTATGCTGAAATGTGTTTTCTTGTTGTAGTGCTAGAATTATATTCCTTGTCCTTAAATTAGCTGGGTATAGGGTAGTAATGAGTTTATATGGTACACGACTATTAATATAATTTGTATCCATTATGTTATTAGTCATCATGTTTGTCAACACTTCTACCCCTTGATTTTAAATACATGAGGTTTTTGACTTTCATAGATAGTTTTATCACATGTTGTGTGCTGGATTGCATGACAATATGTCCTTAATAATTTAAAATTAATAAAAATATAAACAGTTACGTCGATTAGTGTATCTAGGTTACAATTAATCAACTATATATATCTATTACAAGAGTGAAATTTAAGTTATATAATAAAATAATTTTTAATTTTTTCTCAAACATCATTGTAATAGACAATGAAATCGGGAATTAAGAGGCTTAATATAGGGTTTACTAGTTCTCCATATTAAAAAGATAAGAGTTATTAAATGACTTGTAGTCCAATGGTGCACATATGATAGTGTAAGAGGTGTTTCTTAGCCATCTACCATGGCACAAATCCTAGCTGACACTAAGTAATAAGGGATGACTTCAAGTCACTCCCTAAGAAATATTGCTAGGAATGAAATCCCATCAATATTTTGTTGATAAGCATAAGATTTTCATGTACATAACTTGTGCAAGCTTTGGATTCAATAAAAAAAGTTTATTGTTGGGACACTTATATATGCCATGTTAGTTGTTCATTTTTATATAGAATTTGTAATGGTTTTTTCCAATCAAAATGTAAATTTGTTAATTGAGGGATAATTTGGGTGCCCATTAACATCCCAATTTTTATGGATTTCCAAGGAGTTGAGGTCAAAAAGGGTTTTCATTTTAACGAGATCAAATTCCTAGTTATTCATGAAATAAATAAAGAAATGGAGTGATCTTTTTCGTGACTTCATTGTAATGATTACATTTGTAGAGTTAGCTTATCATTTCATTGCAGAGGGAAATGTTTCTAGGTTTTAGCAATTTCTATATCAATGTCATTTCAAGCCAATTATTATCATGGCATCACAATTGTCTTCGTCACAACTGTTTGGGTCATGTCTGTAGAGGCTTGAATGATCTTCTATATTAAATATTTCATTTGCCACGTACTAATAATAATTGCCTATGCATATTCACACGAAATATAATATTATCATATGAAACACAAATTCTCATTATAATTGCTAGCATTTAGTAGTACTTCTTTATTTATTTGATTATATAATATCCTTTTTTACTAAAATTTGATTTAGTATTTATATTATAACTAACTATGGTTCTTAATATTGATTTTCACCCTCCTCTTCTTCTGGAAATTAGAATTTTAAGAAATTTTTTGTTTCAAAAAAGGATCCCTTCCAATCAAATATCTTGGTGTGCCCTTGTTTGGTGGCTTAGAAAGGACCTCAATGTGGAATTATCTCTTTCTTCGGTTAATTTGAAGCTAAATTCTTGGAATAAAAAGGAGATGGATATCACTGACTTGGAGACTGGTTCTCATCAAATATGTTCTTAGTGCCTCCCCTTTATACATGCTTTCCATTATGAAAATCCCCAAAGGTGTTCTAGAAAAGCTTATTGGGATCATGAGAAGGTTCCTTTCGCAAGGACACTCTACAAAAAGGTGAATCCATTTGATTATCTGGGAAATTTTTTCCAAACCCAAAGAATTAGGCGGGGCTAGAAACCTCAATTTGGGTCTTCAGAACTTGGCCCTGGGCACCAAACTGATCTAGAATCTCCTCACAAAACCACTGACTCTTTGCAGTCAAGTGGTGAAAAAAAATATCTGGGGGCTCATCTTTTGGAATTGATTCTCCATATAGCTAACCCTCAATGTGGTTCTCATATATGGAATTTCTTGGATGAATGTAGATATTTTTTCTTATTCAGTGCGGCCTAAAAAATTAAAAAAGGTGACGGGGTGTTATTCTAGGATGACCCTTGGAATAGTTTTCTCGTGCTTGGGGATAACCCTGAGTTTGGAAAAATCAAGAGGATTTTGGTGGAAGAATGGGGTCCGTCTGTTTCCAACTATGGCCTAATTCTAGAAAACACCCCCACATTATTGGAATGGAAAAGTAGTTCCACAATCATTCCACATAATTGCCACAATTTAGAAGAATTGTAAATACTTGTAGCATCTCTATGAAAATTTCATTTATTCATTTTTAGGTATTGTGGATTTATTTTCAACAAGTTAATTTTATTGATTAAAAATTGTAGAGAAATTACATCTCCAAACCTTCTTCATAGAAAATCCAAATTGTTATTAAATAATTACAATAAAATTTATCACAAAATCACCCACCACAATTACTCATAAAGGGAATTGTAACAACATTAACATATTTTAATATAAAATTAAAATAATTAAATACTTTGAAAATTACATTACCCAAAATTTGGATTTTTAAATTTAATAATATTGTTGAAATGCCACAATACTAAAACTCTATATGCATTATAATTTATTTGAGAAGACTAATCTAAATTTAAAATATTTTAGATATATTTAACCTATTAAAATATTATATAAATTGTTACATTCCATTTATGACATATTAATACAAAACTACTTTACATATTTTTTTAAAATGTGTAGAAATGGCATATAACTAAAAATATTAATTTTTAAAAATATATTTTGAAATAAAATATATTATAAAATTTTCGATAAGGATCTTAACAACATTAACATGAAGACCTTAAATACTTTGAAAATGTCACATTATATAAAATTTTGATTTATTTTTTATAATTTAAAAAAACATTATAGAAATGTATTTCTATTATAACATAGATTAAGATGACTAATTATAAAAATAAATATTATGAGAAAATGCAACATAAAAATATATTTATAGAAATAATATCTTATAAAAAACATGTTGGAAGAAATTCAATAGTAAATACTTAAATTTTGTGTTCAAATTTATCAAAGAAAAATAAAACATAATGAGAATTTATGACACTTATTATTTATCATTCACGTTGCATGTCTTCATGATAAACATCAAATTCATCTTGAGCCAACTCTTGATATTGCTCTGAACTAACATCAAATTCTCCTAAATCAATAAATAAATTTATCCCAGAGTCTTCTCTCTCATCCATGATATCATCATCCACAAGATTATCAAATATTGTTGGATCATATTCATCATTTATGCTTTCAGTCTCCCCATTTTCTTCTCCATCACTCTCTTCTTGTCCTTCTTCTTGTATATCTTCATATGTGTACTCAATATGTTCTAATTCTTGTTCCTGTACATGTTCTCTAAGTTCCTCCATTATTTCTACTTCATCATTATTATGTGTCTCCATCCTCATCTATAATATCAACATTATTTGTTTTAAAAATGATGCATGATGGTTCCATCTTGGATTGTGCTCTATGATAGAAGACGAATTTTGATTTTGCATATCTTGGATGATAAAAATTTGTTCACATTGCTCTGGGAATACATATGGCTCATCTGTGTCCATAAAATCTGATGTTTTAATCATAGGAAAACCATTATCATGCATATAAATCGTTCTATTATTTCCTTTCTCAATCAATGAAAACCACTTTACTAGAAATATAACCTTCCTAAAGGACCTAAAGTCAAGTTCCATAATGTCCTCCAAAATTCCGTAGTACTTCATCTTTATTTCAATTTCATTTGAATCCACCACATCAAAATATGTTGATATACCACAATCAAATGTACGCCTAAGCTTATCCATCTTCTCAATTCGAAAGTGCTTACCATATGCCCACATTGATTTGTAATGTGTCACCTACACAAATAAAATATTTACAATGCAATGTTAATAACTCATTCTTAAATATGAACTACAATACATTTTTTACTAAATAACATTAAAAAAGAAATAAACTATAAGCATGCACATACCTTCCCTAGATTTATTCCATTTACTATTTCTAATTCTTCCCTGGATATATTAAGAGGATCTCTTTTACTTTCTTGTATAATATTATCTCTCAACCAATCCCATGGGCATTTATTTGGCCATGTATTTTTATGATTTTTCAGGTAACTGTGGGACTCGACTCATGGATCCCATCCTTCTAGATGCTCTTCTATATGCAATTGTGTCAGCTTCTTCTTTCTTTGATTTGTATAGATCTATCCATTTATCCATGCATTTTACATGATGTGCAACATAGAGGTGCATTTTCTCATACTCATTTCCATCTGTAAGTGAAATTTAGTAAATTATTAAAATTAATATAAGGATATAAAAGGATAAACTATATAACCACTAGATATTTTATAAAACATGATGCATACCTCACACTTTTCTTAACCTCCCTCTTCCTTGTAGTACTTCACTTGTTAGTATATCTGGTTGAGAAGAACCTTGAATACTTTGTGTACTAGAATGAAAATCAGGTAAGTAATTAGAACTAACATTCACCATTGCTTTGAATGTGATGTAACCCTCTACAATGGAACCCTCTGGTCGAGCCTTTTGTCACACAAAATGCTTCAATACCTTCATTAAACGCTCAACAAGCCACATTGATCTTGATGCGACTGGACCACAATATTCTATCTCATTAACAAGGTGTATGAGATAATGGACTTGTGGATCAAAATATACAGTAGGAAGATACTTTTGAAGTGTACACATTAATATAGGTGCTTTCTCCTTCCAATATATAAGGTCTTCCATTTTAATCTCTTTTGAGGACACAAACCTGAAATATAATGTTTAAATAACATTAATTTTAAGTTATAAATAATTTATAATTTTATATAAAAAGATATATTAGATAAAATTAAATATTTTATGGTTACCTGATATATTTTGATAAGAAATATATAGCATTGGTTATATTTCGATCAAAGGTACTAGGAATAACAATGGGAAGTATAACCTATAACAAAGAAGTTTACATTTGTTAAATATATTAATTAATTATATCAATGAAATTTAAAGAAAATAAACATTTTAACTTTAAATATAAAACTCACCTTAATCAAGTTGTGCCAATCATGTGTTTTTAGTCCTATAAGATCCTCATTTTTTTCTCTAGAGAAACAATTCTTGATTTTGGCACCATAACCTGTAGGGAACCTTATTTTCTTTATGGCTTCATTGATATGATTTTTCTCCTCAGTGCTCAATCTCCAAGGAGAAGGGAGGAATGTGTTATCATCAGGATTTGGCCATAATGGATGCATGACTTTACTCACTTCAAGGTCTTTCCTCAACCGTATTCCATCTTCCTTTTTTCCATTGATAAGATTCCATAGTGATCTCGATACATTGCATCCAATGTGCATAACATCAAGTAGGTGTACGATGGGCATATTCCTATAATATTCAAGTTCATAAAATATTGAGTACCTTTTCATGCCCGGGGGTAGTTGTTCTGCACAAAAAAGAAAACAATTATAAATTAGTGTTATCATACTCAATGTTGGTTATAAAAGTATCAACAAAATAACTATATTTTTCCTCACCTCCACCATCATGATAAGCAATATACCAGTCATTTGGAGTCAAAACCCTTGGAATAGGTTCTCTTACTGGTTTCGTGTTAAAATCATTTCCTTTTCTTACTCTGTATGGATGATTAATAGGCAAGAATTGTCTATATTCATAGTATATATCCTTCTTTAAGTGTTTTGAGTGTCTCACAATTGTTTGAAATCCACATGATGGACATCCAGCTTTCCCTTTTGTTTGAATACCTGTAGTCATGTATTATCATTATGTCAATGTAAAATTTTGAATATTTTCAACAAGTATAAAATGATTCACAATATTAAATATCAAGAATATATTATATATCCACTAACCACAACATAAAGATAACCCTGGGGCATCATGAATGGTCCAACACATCATGCCTCGAAAGAAGAAATCTCTCCTCCCAATAGGCCTTGATATGTCATGCATTTCAAATCCCGCCCATAATTGTTTAAGCTCATCAATGAGGGGCCTCAAATATACATCCATATTACGTACTTGATACTTTCCTATAACCATAAATAAGTTAAAAATAATTAGATATTATTATAAATTTAATTTTTCATATAACACTAAAGAAATAAAAGATATAAGTTAGGAAGGTTAATCACCTGGAATAATTAGAGTCAACATTATATGTTCCTTCTTTATTGCCATCCATGGTGGGATATTATTGAGGATTGCAACTACTGGCCATGTAGACCATCCTGATGATTGAATTGAGAATGGATTAATCCCATCCATAGCTATTGAAATTCTAGCATTTCGTTTCTCACGTGAAAAATCTGGCCATTTCTCATCAATTTCTTTCCATGCCTTACCATCCCCTACAGTTCGTAAGGTTCCATCATTGCTTTTATTCTCAAAATTCCAACCCATAAAATTTGCTAATTCTTTACATTTAAACATTTTCTTAAGTTGAGGAATTAAAGGAAAATGGTGAAGAACTTTCCGAGGAAATGTTTTTGACTCAACAACACCTTGATGCTCATATCTACTAGTATGACATACATCACATTCTTGTAATGATTCTTTCTCACCATAGTATAACATACAATCATTAGGACATGCATGGTAAACATTATAGTTCAATCCTATATTTCTTAAAGAGTGTTTCACTTCCCTGTAAGACTGAGGAAGATGATTCCCCTTGGGAAGAACCTTGATAGAAAGAACTCTACATGATAAGAACACACAATCAATTAGAAAAAAATAATATGAAATATTTGTGTATGTAATCATCATAAAACATGATTAACATTGTTGATATAAGAAAACATCAAGAAATGTAATATTTAATTATTACATTTTCATACCTCAACAAAGCAGTAAAGCTAGTGTCTGACCACCCAAATATAGCCTTTATGTTCAATAACAAAAATATTGTCGATAATACAGATATTTTTGCATTTTCATACAACATTTTCCTTGCCATTTCATTCAATTCAGAGTCCTTTTCAGTGAAAATGTCATGAAATAAACTATCAATAGTTGGATCCATGTTTGGAACTTCATCATTCATTATGTCGTTTTGGTTTATATTCTCCACATGTGTATTAGTTGTATTAGGTGGAATAACATTGGGAACCTACAAAAATATTTTATATTACTAAATAATTAGTGAGGAGTATGTGAAAGTAAATCATGCCACATAACTAAAACAAGACAAGTAAAATAAAAATTTCCAAACATACCATGTCAGTAGGTTCCATATGACCATTTAATTCCAAGTGAGAAATACCTATAGAATGTCTCCATCTTCTGCGCCCTTTACATTTGAAGCATTCACAATATATACTTTGCTCATACCAATCACTAGTGTAGGGTTGAGGCCCACAACTAGAATCACTATCACTGGATCTAGTAGGCATTTTAAAATCTACAAAACTTCAAATAAATATATATTAATGATAAAAAGTAAAAATGAAAACTCTTAGTATTTAATAATTTCTAGATTATAAATGCATAATTTTAGAAATATATAAATAAACTATGTATATAACATTAATAAAATATAATTCTATAGAATCAATGCCAAATTTAATGGTTTAATTCTTTGTCAATAAGAAACAACACAATTAAAATTTAATTTTTTACAAATTTATGAAAATATTAAAATAATTCCACATAAAATGTGTATATAAAATGTAGAAGAATAATTTATGACTTAAGTTTGTGGTTTTAATAAATATTTATACTTAAATTATTTAAAACATCCTTAAGTTAATAATCATTATTATAAAATAAAAATATAACTAACACCATAATACTTAACCACTATCATTATTTATTAGTAAAAACTATCATTAAAAAATCCATAAATATAAAATCATATATATTAACAATTTTTATTTTATCTATAAATTTTTATATAAATATTTAATTATTTATTATTTAATTATTGATGCATACTTTTCTAAACATTATATTAGTTGTTTGATTCATGATCACTATAACTAGCATTAATAAATATTAGTTGTTCATTAATGATAACTATAAGTTTAGTTTTATTATCTATCTGTCCTACTCGAGTCTATCCATAATTTGTGGTATTCAACTTTTAGGAGTCTTTCCAAGTGTCCATCTTCCACAATATTTTCCATGATTTATGGTTTAAACCTAACAAAAAATCATTTCAAATACATTTGAAATTTGAATTCAAACAATTTGTAGAAGTTAAAATATTCGTTGGATCATGAAATTAGAAGGTTTCTGGACTAAGGTTTCTCACATCAACTTGCAAGGAAGATATTCTGTTTGAGGCAAGGATTAATGTTTTTTACTTATGTTATTTTATATATATTATGTACAGTTTTTAGCAAAGTCCCGTAATCCCATTTCTATAATCTAGATCTCATCAATCATGTCCTTATACTCTTTGATTGTAAGCATTATTTTTATTAGAAAATCCAATGATTGATGCCCTAGATTTTTAATGGATCATTCCAACCTATACTGTTTTGCTCTAAGCATTATTTTTATTAGAAAATCCAATGATTGATGCCCTAGATTTTTAATGGATTATTTTACTCTTATGTTTTATTTGAAGTGTTATAGAAATTGTACCCTATGAGTTTTTTAACAAACTCTTCAGATATTAAGATTTAATAGTACCCAACAACTATGAAAAAATGTAGTGACATAATAAAGGAAACAATTTTTGGTCTCCCATTTCTAGATAGAGGAAGTATGAAAAAACAAAATATTTCAATTGTAAGTGGTAGAAAATCATTTTTGGCTAGCGTACCTAGTGTTGAAATAATACAGTTCTTCTACTCAATAATTCCTTCAGAAGTCTATAGTAGTAGTAACTCTTCATGATTCACGATTAAATGATCAATTGTCATTCTCAATGTTGGACATCCCTTTCTTGATGGTGAGTACCTCCACACCATTATTTGAAACCTGATTTCCTTAGATAGGCAAACCACTCTATCGGAACCATGCATTTATTAAATAATACACACACAGTGTACTTGTCTTTCCTTAACTCTATACGTACCACTTGTGTTAGCGTAGGAAGAGGAGCCTCAGATGACATAAAACTGATCCATGTTTAAGTTTTTGTCCATCTGGAGTACCACATTATGAGGCTTTAAGATATTTGATCACCAAGGTGTAATGAGTGATTTTTCATTTGGTGTGAGGATTCACTTGTTTGAGATTTTTAATATGTATTATTAAGATTTATAGACAAGCCTGGTCGCGTAGGTAAATTGATATACATTACATTATAAATTTTATGAGGATATTGTTAAAGTATCTATGTAAGGCTCATATTACACTTCTTTAACAAAAAAAATGTGGGATGCATAATAACCAATTTGAGGATGGAAGAGATCTTGAGTGGGAGTAAAGTGTAAGAAATTTCCTTCATAATTCAAGAATACCATCATATGCAAGTAATAAGGGAATAACTAAGATAGAAAAGACAAAAAGAGAGGAGATTTTCTAGGAAATAGTAAGCTAATAAAATAAAATGTAGTAACAAAGAGAAGTTAAAAAGAGAGATGGATAAAAAAAGAACAAGATGATATCTCTCATCACAAACAGAATAATTCCCCTCACCACATAAAGGTTATATCAGGTTGAGGTCATGAGATTTCTGAACTAGAGGCAGAATTGTACAGATGCAACTGAAAATAAGGATATGTGTGATAAGATTATGGAAATTGTGGCTAAGAAAATTAGGTCAGATAAATAAATTTTGTTCCATTAAAAAATTATACGATAAGAGTGGATATTAAAGTAGAAAGAACTGTGGAGGAATCATATAAAATATAGGTAAGATCTATGGGATCCAGATCAAACCATTTAGAAGCTTATCAAATACATTTTTAACGTTGAGGTTCAAGAATCTAGCTAGGTGTTTTATTGTCCACACACACTTATCAAGTATATCCTAGCTATAAATATTCAGTTTCCTTCTCTACTTAATTTCTCCCTTTGCCCCCACGTTTTACTTTTTACTATGGGGTATAAAAGGTACCATTATATCTAAGCATCCATGCCTTATGTCTAACATATTATTTCTATTCAATACTTCACAAAAAAAAAGTGAAATTCATACATGAGTATTCTTATAGGGTTCTCATATAGTGTGCCTCTTAACAAATCAACATCAATATATTTGGTATTAAAAAGGTACATTTGATCTAGAAAGTATGTTAACCTAAAAAAATTAACTAATCACACATATTGTAACCATCATACTGTTCTGCTACCAAAATGACTTCTACAATGATATTGCAACTTTGTCTATGGAAATTAGTCACTGTAATGACCCAAAATTTCACACAACGAAAACACAGGAAAAAGACAGTAAATTTTTTTTTTTGACTTGCTTTGACACAACACGACACAACATGTCGTCACAAGGTTACAACCAACACTAGGAACCACTTGTTACGGGGGGAGACCACAAGGTCAGCACAGAAACGTTCACACCTATCAAGGACAATGTACTCTTCTTTTGACAAGACAACATGGAAGTCCAATCCACATGACACACTCACAGCTAGGGCATCCCATGAGGAATTCCTTGTTAAATTTTCTTGTTTACTAAAGTGTCTCTTAATTCTTAACTTAGGTTCTTATAAAATTTCATGTAATGATTCACACAATTCTTTTCACAAGGGAGAACTTCTTTCTTTTCAACTATTGGCTAAATAGCTTAAGGCCAGGATTTCTAAACTAGGATCATCAATTTTATGTCCAAAGCTTTTTATTCATTTGATTTTAGAACATTTTCCATTTCTTACAAGGTTAATTAATCTATTCAAGCCACTAACACAAGTTCCACACCTCTGTTACACAGGTGAAGGCATAAGTTCCGATTGAGGGAAGTACCACTTAGGGTTCATAACAATAACCTTCTTGTTTAAGGATCAAATTTTGACCTTGCTTAAGAAATATCACCATGAATTAAGGCATGGGTTAACAGAACAACACAACAGAATTTAGCTTTAGGGTCACATGGTTTACTATCCGTCTTTATTTGAGGTTAAGGGTTTATCAAGATTGGTTAAATGTTCCATCTAGACCTTACTTAATTAAGTTTGACAAAGGAAAACATTCCAAACGATAGAGAGAGATTTAAGGTTTAATTAATCGATTTCCCTCCTACTTATTAAATCCTATCATCTTCTAAAATCTAACCATTGCTTTCACCATGAGGTCATTTAATATCTCACCATAAAAGGATAATGTTTATTAGCTTGGCTTGAATAAAAAATAATAATAATAAGTTATCATATTTCATTACAAAAGATAGTTTCCTCTTGATTGTTCCAGGTCTCAAAGGTTATCAAGTAGATCACATCTACATTAATATGTTCATATACATAAATTTTGGTTTAACTTTGATCAGGACTATCTAGCTCACTTCATAGTGCTTACAAACTCATTGCTACTAAGCCTTAGGAGGATTTATTCCAACATGATGTACAACTAAAGGGACATACATCTCTTTAACTCAAGAGCAAAGTTTAACAGTAGTCGTTTGCTAAGGAAAACAAAACAAGGTTACATCAATTCATTCCAACATGATGTACAAACTAAAGGGACATACCATCTCTATTGAACCATGACTAGGGAGCAAGAGAGTAATAACATGGGACATGTCCCGCTACTATTCTAAGGATTAAAATTCACTAGAATATCCCATAACCAAGCGGTAATCAAATTTCATCTTTTACATGATAACCAAACAAACCAAAGTTTCAACAGTTACAACAACAATACTCTACAATACATTTACTACGCACTCACCCTTCTTGTAAAATTTTCAAAGGCCCTTTCCAAATTTTATAACATAGTACACATTCGTACAAAGGAACATCATAACCAAGATTGATGCAATAATCTAGAAGTTCTTCCATAATCTAACCACATAAGTCATCTGCAACAATTAATAACCTGAGTCAGTTCGCGAGAACTGAGCAAGATAAGACTATACATAGCAACAATAAGCTACTAGCTAACAAAACCATGAAAGGAAGCATTTTATTTCAAGAAATGGATCAAAGTTCTAACCTCTAACAACCTTTTGAAACAAGATATAATTTTCAACGTATCAACTAAGAAGAAATACATTTTTAGTTATGAAAATACCTAACAAAACCATGAAAGGTTTGACAATCTATTACGCAGAGACTGGATCAAAGTTCTAAATGATTAGACACAACCTTTTGAAACAAGAGTATTAGGATTTTCAATTATGTGATCCTGTAGATTATGTGATTGAAATCCATAAGGTGTAACCCAGTCAATCCAAAATACCTCAAGGAGAACTACAAAAGTTTGACAAAACCAATACGCAAGATCTTATGAAATTTAAATGATTAGACACAAGTGTTGAGAGTATTAGGATTTCAATTCCATAGGTGATCCCGTAGACCTTATCGTGATTGAAACGAACAACAAGGTGTAAAACCCATCAATCCATCATGTAATCAAGGAGGGTTTCAAAGGATGAAAATCTTATATTCAGACCCGACAACCATTATATCTGCCAGGTAATAAGTGACTTCATAGTTTTGGAATAAGGATTGAGAGGAAGGGCCACGGTAAGAATGTCCGGAATAGGCATAGCCTAACAACCTACCTACTGAACATAACGAGGGTCGGAATAGCGAAAAGTTCCATCATGTAATACAAAAGTTGAGTAGGTAATCTAGCATTCTGAACACATCCTTTCAATATTCATAAGCCACTTTAGATTTATAACCTTCCCGTCTCTAGGTAGGAACAGTGACCATGAATCTAGACTTGGTTGAAGGATTTTCCGAGAGGTCAAAGGACGGTATAATATCATAGAATGATGTATACAAAGGAAATAGGTCATCTCAACTCTCCTTAATTTACATCTCATCACTAAGTTATGGTAACCTATGCAGTGATTAAACACATAATATACCATTGAAGATAAATATCCTCGGAATAATGAGCTTCTATAGCGATGTAATTACAACCCATTACGTTCGAGTAGGTAATCAAAGCATTCTATAACTTCATCCTTTCCCAATTTTCACAACACTTTATATTCACGACCCTCCATCACCGTCATTCTAAGAGGAACAATGAAGGGTCACTCATCAAGAATGAAGTACTAGACTTGGTTTGACTAAATTAAGGAACGTCAATGTCACCTTTAGTAGTATCATGAAAACCTTGACTGTATCACGAACCGTGAAAGATATTACCTTACTCCATCAAGGCATCTATGTCTATACATAATTACATCTCATCACTAAGTTATGGTATCATCAACTATACCAGTGATCTTAAACACCATAATAGGTCATTGAATTTTATCAAATTATCCTCCAATAGCAAGAGTAGAACTTCTAAAATGGGGTTCGATGTCAATTACAATTATTACGTTCGATACATAAACAGGACATAATTCCAGTCCAAAACTTCTTTTCCCTTTTGACAAGCAAAATATATTCACGACCTTCCATCATTTTCAAAGGCATTCTAATAATTTGCACAATACACGAAGTGCATAACCACGCTTCATCATAGAAGGAAGTACATAATTTAAGTGTGACTATTTTCCTCCAAGGCAATAACTTCATAGTTAGCCAAATACTAAGTCAGTTGATGAAAACCTCTAGGGGTGATTCACGATACCGTGAAAGAGGTTACCTTACAAAAGAAATAGCGACATTTTATGTCTATACAGGAAGTAACTTTAAAATCGATATACACATATATATATCATCATACATACCATATCTTATATATTATAATGGTCATTCGATTTTATCAAATTTTACTCATAGCAAGAGTAGACCTTCAAAATGGGGTTCTATCAATAAAAGGGTTATGCCCTTCTATCATCAATAAGAACAACCAATTTCAGAGGCAAAACCAGAAACTTAACCTCCTTAACAAGCATATATATTGAACTTATAATTTCACAAAGGCACCTAATAATTTGCACAATTACTACGAACGTGCATAACCATGCTTATCATTTGAAGAGGTTAATAATTAGATACTAGTATATTTTCCTATATGGCAATAGTCTATCTTGCCTAGCAGCCAAATACTAGTCAAAGCATGCAACGTTCTAGGGGCGATTACATACCTAGGTTCACACGCCTTCTGTTTTATAGCGACATTGCTTGCACTAAGGAAGTAACTTGCAATATATTATACCAGGATTCCCTTATATGATAGGCACGACTATATAGAATGCCATAGGTATATGTATATATATTATATTGCTTCAATCGAAGCATGCTTTGGGGGGTGAGATTCAAACTTTGTTTACCACTAAGTATGAGAGCACTTGATCACATCAATAAGCTAAACACCGACCAACAGAGGAAAAACTCAGACACAAGACATAACTGATTACACCGCTCCAGCTTACTGAACAGGAAAATACCGTATTGATCACCGATTTAAATACTTTTCCTTCATCAGATTTGGGGACATCATCAAGTTTCATTGGTGCAAGAGGTTTCAGCTAGATAGTCTTGTAAGGCGTGATTATTCCAACAGCAAAACTTTATGCCTGCCAACCTGGTAACTCGTTGAAGCAGCTCATATAATGGCACAGCAAATTGTGTTTCATGAATATTCTGATATGAAACAGATCGGCCCTCTATGAGGTTCTCTTCACATGAGTTACATCGAACAAGCAAGATCTCAGATAGAATGCAATCTTTGTAAATAAATTTCATCAGGTCTGCTGGTAACACCCTCACTGTCACATAGAGTCGATTTTGAAGAAACAAAACTCAGTACATGATCTGGATCTGAAAAAATATCCTGCTACCTTCATCTCCCAAGACATTGGACACAAGACATTGCAATGATCTACATGTGCTCCATGGTTCTGAAAGGAATCTACCGTATTGATAGGAAAATCTCGAATTGAGGATGCAGTCGATACAGATTTGGGGATAATCATCAAACTCTTGGATGACAAACATGTTGGAGCTGCAGTCTGTAAGGCGTGATCTATTCCTAACAGCAAACTTTATGCTTGCCTGCCTAGATGGCTTGTTGAAGCAGCTCATATAATAGCAGAGCAAATTATGTTTCATGGATATTCTGATATGAAACACATCGGCACAGCTATGAGGTTCTCTAATGAATGAGTTACATAGGAAACACATAAGTAGGATCTTTGTAAATAAATTTCATCAGGTCTGCTGGTAACAGCTTCATCACTGTCAAATACAAAAAAAAACCACCAGAAACAAAACTCAGTGTCATAGCCAGTCTAGAAACTCTGAGATGAATATCGTGCTACCTTAGCAGCCTCTGCCCAAGCTATCATTTTCTCCAGCTTCATTGCATATATCTCCTGTGCCCGTACAATATGTTTTCCCTTATACTAGTTGAAAATAGGCAGAAGGCTCCTAGCTCACATTCCCTATTTGTTGTGTCAGCCACGATGGTATTTGAACAGTTTTGATGTCAATCATCGTTGGACCACCTATTTTTCCCTTGAATGGGGTTATAGAACCTTACCAGAAATGATATTATGGTACTATACTGCAACATGATCCACTGCCTGCAACTAGACCTAATGTACTGTTGCCTGGGCAGTTTTTGTGGATCCCCAATCAAGAACACACCATACAACACCCAATGTGACATCAGTGGAGGTAACACGCCTACTCTGAACCATAGCTTGCAGCTTGAAACTCTATAACCACCATATGCAGTTGATCCAGATTTTACAAACAACATGATCTATCGACTCAATAAGTAATGACATTGCAACTTGAACAGCAGGATCAACCGGGAGGACCATAGTCCAATAATTTGGGAGTAACCCCTGCTATAAAGTTGTTCTCACTTAAGGGTATATAAAAGAGCCTCCTCTCTAGTGTATTGTTCTAACGGCCTGCCTGTCATAGGTTTTGGTTTGCTATGTGTAGCATAGTCGAAATCTAGTGATTATACTCATGAAGAAACTGCCCTCATCGGATATCTTGGCCTTAGCAGCCTGGCTGCAAGTTGAATTCCTTAGATATAGTTAAAATGATATCAGGCAAGACGGCTCACCTACAAAATATTATCTCGTTCTTCAACTACAACTGCAACCACTTTATTGAAATCACGAAGACTGAATCACGACTGTGGAAACGCGTGCAACCATGAACAAGCAGGATCAAATGAACTCAATCGTTTCCTTGGGATCGCCAAACCAACAGCTGTCAACTAAGGTCACCTCTCTCTAGACGTCACGAGATGGGAAGGGACGGAACATGGTAGCTGCATTGACCATTGATATCCTTCATTTAACATAGGTTAACGCACAGGCCCCATTCATTACAGCACGACCCAGTAGCAGGAAAGGTGTCGTTGCAAAAACAGACTGTGCGGTACACGCCGCAACGGGGCGTTAGGATTTAAAAACTACAAAAGAACTAGCTTTTCATTTAGCGTGTGACTCCACTGAACTGCCTGTATTAGCACCATTTGTTTGAGACCCACACCCACCCACGCAACATCAACAAAGTAGACTTTCATTTACTACAATCATTCCAATCCAATGTCCAGAACATGGAAGAATTGTAGAATTCATCTGTGTGAGCATAGCTGATGGAGCGCCAACAAGCATTGTTTAGTTATTTTTAATTATTGTGGATGTTCCAAACTTTAAAAATAATGTTAATAATTTGTAGATAACTCACATGTGCAACCCTTTGTAATAGAAAATCCACAATTATCATAAAATAAAATATGAAGCTATCATAAAATTACCCATAAGTACACATAAAATATTTTAATAAGTCTAATATAAAATTAATGAATATTAAAATTCCATTTTTTAATAATGTGGAAATTCCGCATCATTCAAAGCCTTTTTTTTTAATTTTTTAATAAACAAACATACAGAAAATTAGTTAGAATTTTATAAAAAACTAATTCTCAACATACATGTACTCTATAGTATATATTTGGAATTCAATCCAAAAGCTTGAAAAATCGCAAACACTTGAATATAAAAATTAAATATTTGAAGATGTGAGATGAAACTGCAGGTAATGTAAAAGGTTAGAAATTAATTATTAATAGATTTGAAGCAAACTAAGATACTGCATGTATTTTTAGTGAGATAAATTAAAACTGCATGTTTAATTTTAAGTAGTTTAAAGTTATTAATTATTGTCTGTCATGCATTAACTATTATTAATTATTTGTTTTTAATAAATATTTATAGATTTATTCTAAAATTATATGATATTTAAATTATTACTTATTTTTAACAGTTATTACTTACTTATATATTTAGTTAAAAATTATGTTGAATATTGTTTTTTCCGAGTAATAGTAAAATTGAATGGTTCATTACCAATTTGTAAAATAATATTAGTAGATATTAATTTTTATTAATCCAAAATAATGTTAGTAAATATTAGATTTATAATTATGTGCATGTATTTGAATAATTTTATAAAATTATATTTATAGTTATAATTATTTATAGATAATCTATGAAAATAGTCATTAAAAAATAATCAACAAATCAGTTTTATTGTAATATATTATTTTTAAATAATATTATATATTAATCATTTTTAATTTAAAAACAATAATATTAAATTATACATATAAAATGCTACATTCAATTTTATATATTAATTGCGGATCAATCAATATAAATAAATAAATTCCCCTCCACATAAATATACATTGTGGAAATTAATTAAAATATTTAAAAACAAAATTTTGAATTACCATCATTTATGGAATTTACCAACAGCTCACTAAGTGTTGGTCTTACCATTATTTATGGAATTTAACTTCCACCAAAAGTTGTGATTTATATTATTCACCTGCGAAAACAAATTTCCGCCATTTTATACGAGCCGATTATTAAATAGGATTTTAAAGATTAAGTTTAGCATGATCATGAAGAAAGAATTCTTCAAATGGAGGAAAGAAAAATTGCAACCCAAAGGGCAATGCTAGAAATTCAACAAAAAAAGTTAGAACTTCAAGAAAAAGAGCTAGAAATGAGAGAGCGTGATCATAGACTTAACATTGGATTTTCTTTACCAAATGGAATTCCCAATTGTCCTAAACATAACAATCGTCAAACCAATAGTGTCACAAATACACATGGAATACATGATAACATGAATAATGTAACAAATCCTTCATCAAGCAATGATGAAATCAATGACGGACATTCAAATATCCCTTCAAACAACATATCTATTTTGATAAGAGCACCTCATACTACCAATTGTGATCATACACCTAATTATATTCTAGGAAACAACACCTTCTCTCTTAATTCTCTAATCCACGATAAAACATTAAATGTACAAAAGGTAGAGTCCACAAGGAGAAAGAAAGCAACACTTTATGTGGACAATAAAGGAGAGGCCATAAATGTGGAGGGTGGGATAGAATTGTATCATACATTGTATGATTATACAATGAGGTTATTTAGACCAACAATCAACAAGCCTTGGCCATAACAATCGAAGGAAAAAAAGTAGGAACTATAAGAATTTATGGCTACATAATATGGTCATTGTTTTGATAAGAGGTGGATGAAGTCAATGGCATGTAATCAACTTCATACCAAAAGAGGATATTTCAAAAAGGTTTTAAAGAAGGATGGAAAGACAGTACCCCCTAAGCCATATGTTGGAAAAGAAACATGGAATTTTTTTAAAGAAGGAGACAAAGCGTGGTACAAAGGATAGAAAATATGAACGTTTAAAATATGTTACTAGAGATTGAGGTCAGCACATGGGTACATGCAAAAATTGGGAAGAGGTGGTGTACGAGCTTTAAAAGCTACAATGGTGAGTATTTCTAATTTTTGTAATTTTTGAGCTTTTCAATTTATCTTAATATTTTATTGAATATTTTATTTAAAATTTCATGAAGTGGAGCCGTTATCAACGACTTCCTACTGAAGAAGAAATCAGATTTGCTGGAAAAGAGGGTTTTATAAAGATGAGGAATGAAAATATGGAAAAAAGCAATAAATCAAATGAAAATAGTGATACGTTAGATTCGGTTATTTTTTTATAAGAATTATTTTTGTGTTGACATATTTACTATTAGAAATATTCTTTTTATTTTATGAACAAAAATTTCTTACGCTATTAATGCTTTCATTTTCTTAATATAGGAATCAACAAAACAATGCCTCAGAGGAGATGATAATTTTGAAGGATAAGAAGATATAACTATTGGTATAGACAATTCTGAAGATGATGTAGGAACCAAAAGGCCAAAATTCTCTTAGAGCATTTGAATAACAATAGTTATTGGAGCAGATTTCTAGTTTATTTAAGGGTTGTAAGGATTTTTCAAAGACAATAACTACTACGATTGATCTAAATGTTACATTTATTTGACAATATTAATCGAGGAAAGTTAAAAAATATAATGTCGATGTGTACTCTTTCTATAATAAATATAACATATTTTCTGTCCACATATGATCTTTTTCAAGTTATTTTTTTAGTTTTTGATATTTTATATTATTATTTAACTTTGTAGTCAGAGATTTCTTTGAAATTAAAAAATGAGTGAATACATAGAGAAAAAAAATAGATAGTTAAATTACATTTTTAGATCATATAATATGAATAGTAAACATTTCTTTGAAATATATTTCTCAATATATAAAAATGAAAAATAAAAAAAATTTTTAGAAAGATATTCCAATTTAATTTTAAAATTAAATATTTTGGTCTGTTCTAAATGTTCACAATCTACATAAAGAATTATTTAAATGAATATGAAATTTGGTTGTAATAGTAACTTTTCTACATTTTTAAAAAAGATAATTTCACAATTAAATATTATTGTGGCAATCAAATTATAGCTTCCACCTACAAGTTTTATGTGGTAAAGACAATTGTAGAAAAATTTGTTGAAATTTCCACAAATATAATATTGAAGAGAGATATGAAATAGCAAATTGTTGATTTTTTACAATGATTAAATCTATAGAAAAACTACATTTTGGTGAAAATTGTGGAATACTAACAGAAACAAAAATTGTAGAAATGTTACCAATATCACGAAATGTGGACGTTATACAATTTAAAAATGGAGGTTAGCTATAAATTTTATAAATTGTGGACCATCCACGGTTTAATGAATTGTGGAAAAACTTCAATAATGTATCAAATTGTGGATTAGCTACAATTCCAATGCCATAGTTTTAATTTTTGGAATATCCTATAACCACAAAAATATTGTTGAAAAATTGTGGCAAAAGATTTAATATGTTGTAGTGTATATCTCTCTTTAGAAACCAAGGCTAGATTTCATTCGGCCCTACAGGAACAATAAATTACTCTTTTTGGGGGTAACGATGAAATTGTTTGGACTGCGGCCTTTTTTGGGGAATATTCCCCAAGTTATGGTTACAAATTGTTGCATGCTAAGCAAGATGAGAGATTCTAATCTAGAAGGCCTGCTAGTCCTCCTCGTGCCCTCCTAAAGCTGGCCTCTTCACTTGGATGGATTTTAAAGGAAAAATAATTACTCAGGAAAGAAGGAAAGGTTTGGGTTTCATGGACCCTCAATGTGCTTTCTGTGTATGAAGCATGAGGAGGATCGTGACCACCTATTGCTACATTTCCCCTTCACAGCAGAGTGTTGGATTTGGTTGTGTGCCAGGCTCAATCTTTCATGGGTTCAATCCTCTAATCTTCCTAAACCCATTTTGGCATGGCCTATTAACCTTCATACCGGTGCTCTCTCCTCAATTTGGTTGTTTGGTATCGTGCTACTTCTCTAGCACATCTAGTGGGAGCATAACAAAATAATATTTAGGGAGGAAAAGAACTTTGTGGAAAGGGTCATTCTCAGGTTGGAATGGGATATTTCTGAGGTGGTTTCTGCTAATTGGTCTTGCTACCACCACTTCTCCACTATTGACAGGGAAATTGAGTAGCGGTGGCCAAGAATCGTCAAGCCTGGGGTGGGTGCCCAGAGTCTTGTGATATCTTCTGCCTCACTCCGTAGGTTGGCTCGTTGGTACCCTCCCCTCGCGGGTTTCCTCAAGCTAAATTTTAATGGAGTGGCCAGAGGTAATCCGAGCACCTCCGGCATTGGCTACATTGTAAAAAATGAAAATGGATTATTGGTGGGAGCATCTTCCTTCAAACTCAGGGAAGGCACATGTAATTCAACTGAACTCCAGGCTCCAAGAAAATGAATTAGTAGCCTCCTTGAAGGTGGATAAATTGGAAATAAAAAGGGGATTCGCTAGTAATTGTGAATGCCATAATTAAAAGGAAAGCTCTATCTTGGAAACTGGACCTAGGAATTAAAAAAGTCCTTTGGAAACTATGGAAATTCAGTTCCTAGAACATTAAGCATGTGTTTTAAGAAAGAAATCATTGCATGGACAAGGTGGAAAACATGGGGATCAAGAAAGCACAACAGGAGAAAGTGGCCTTCAATGCCAAAGTGTGGGAAGGATTGGAGTTATTGGTCTCACGCAAGGTGAAATCAAGTGTTTTCGCCACCTAATGGTGCACTTTTGTGAAGCATTCGATCTATTTAAAGCTATAGATAAGGGTCTCTCCTTACATCTGTTTCCTCCCTTATTTTTTTGGATATGGATACCCCACGCCTACCGCGTATTGCTTTGAGTTTTGAACTGCGTGAGATGGCGTTTTGGTTCAGGATAACAGATAACTGACTGAATAGGATTTTTCATTTTTCCTGCGTAGAAGAGATGGAAGCCATTAAAGATATCTTGGGTGGTGCTTTCCTATCTACGGAAGGTTGGCCACGTGTCAATAGTGGCATCGCCTCTATGTTCATGGAGAACTTGTTGATTATCCGTCCTTTAAAGGTGGATGTGGTGAATTTGGCTTTGCACTAGCTTCGACCTACATTCTGTGGAAACCTGGCCTCTAAAGTCATGAATTATTTCCTGGCATTCTGTACTATGGAGGAATCGATGCAGGGTGCGTCGAGGGTGGATGTCAGTGTCTTAAAAGAACTTGAAAAATGGTTTGGCATTCTACTGGCCTTCACTGAGCAGTTGGTGATGTATGCCCGGGACCATGCTGCCAACCATGCCCGCCTTGTGCTCCCTAATGTCAAGGCCCTCTGTGCTCCATTGGAACCTATCCCACCTGGGTGGGCCGAGTTGCGGCTGTCTACGGTGGGGGTGTATGACTTTCTCTAGCTGGGTTGGGTGAATGCTGAAGTGAAGGTTGAACTAGAGGAAGAAGACAGCTCAGGTTGGGTGTCTCTGGCTTCTAGTGTTGTTGTCTCTTTGGAGACTGGGGAGTAATTCCTCTCATACCTAGCATTATAGATATAGTATAATTTCGGGTAATGATGGTCTATGTTCATGTATATCCAGTTGTTTTATTGGGATTTTCTTGTTTTTGATTTGAACCCTTGAGGCCTGGCCTCTATTAATGTAAATAGGGAACGGGTCCCTTCAACCCATTTTAACTATAAAAAAAAATTATGTAGTATAAATTTTCAATTAATTATAAAATGGATTCATAAAAATGTAGGAATCTATTTGATATAACCAATTCTCTACTACATTTGCATTTATCTTTCCTTCAAACACAAGAATGTCCAGGCTTACTTGAAACCTGGGAAAACTCAACCACATAAAGTTTTACATGATGATAAGGTGGATGGAACTTTATTTTCAACAACTTATTCAAAATTATGTGTTTTTTCTATCAGCGCTTTTTTGATTTCATCCTTTATCATCTTGTGTAGCTCATCTTGTGCTTGGTTTTCCTTTACCATCTAAAATTTGTAGAAGCGACACAAGAGATATTTTGATGAATATTATGGTTTTACACTAAGGATCAATTAATTTAACTATATACAATAGGTAACACAAGATGAAGAACCATTATGATACCAATGATCTAGATCCCATTGTGTTAGAGTGAAATGATATAAATGATGAGCTAGATGTGTTGTATGTGTGTATGTGGAAGTTTACAAAATGATGGAGATCAAGGAAATTAATAGAAGTATAACACAATGTTTATTAATTTGTGTTATGTACGTGACATATTTTCAAGGGATATGTATGTTTTCCTATAATCTATTATCTTCCTATAATATAATGCTACATATGTATACATACATAATACAATGTTGTAAAGGCATCAAGAGCCGTAGTGGAAGTTGAACCTTTTAGGCTTCCGTGTATGAATATTTTCCTTATGAAGGTTACGTGATCAAACTTGCATGTGCATGGTATGACTAAAAATTCACTAGCATAATGTGGGATTTGAAAATTCCACTTAGCATGGCACATGTTTTCTATGTGGAAAATGTGTAATTTGAAGGTCATGCAAAAAGTTTGAATTGGATGTTATGTTTAGAGGTGTTATATAGATAGTATATGTCATGTTGAGGTTTTGGCATAGGGTAATGTAGTGTTATGGAGTGTTGTGAAAGAAACATAATGTTCTTAGTACATCATCATAATCCAATTACAAAAATTTGTTACAGGTAATGTGTAATGTTGCAACATTGGATCATATCATTTTGTTGCAAGTGCAACAAAATGATATGATCCAATGTTTTCTTTTGAGATGTGTGGCATGTTACTTGGAAATATGCAAGAAGTGCATAATGCAAATGGTTACAATGTGATGCTCAAAATTGTGGATGTGTGGAATATTCCATGGTGATGTGCATGAAACACATCATACAAGGTTTTGTATAGTTTTACATAAATGATCAAGGCACTAAAAGAAAGAGCATGAGGTGAAACGGCTATTCATAAGTCTTTCATATATAAATTAAAAAATTCTAGCACCAGAAGGAGATTCCAAAATCTTCTCCCATTCTGACAAGTAATTAAATTGGTAATTATTTTCAAGGAGGATGGTGTTGAACTAAATTGAGGATTTCATGTTGACATAATATCCTTATTATTATGTTCCCCCTTGCAACGTTAAAACTAGCAATTATACGTGAAATGTATGGTGTGAACACCGGAAGGGATATAGTGAAGAAGTGAAACCAGATGAAGAGAAATGAAGGGGAAGGAAGAGGGGTGTAGAAAATGTGCATTTGAGGGTGGAGAATTAGATGGGAAAGGAAAGAAGAATCGAGGGGACAATGTGAAACTATATGAAATACGAAGAGCAGGACATGTTTGGTAATCGTAAAAAAGATAAAACATGTTTTTTCGGTAGACATCACAGAAAATATTTAGGGAGATACAAGAAAATACAGGAAGCAGAGAAAAAATGTTGTTGAGGTGAATACCTGATTGAATTTTCATATTTTGACTCCATTTGGTAGTTAGAGAAATTGTAAAAGTAAGGGGAATTTGAATGCATGGTGTACGAGAGACATTAGGGAAAGGTGTACGTGTATTAGTCACGTTAACGATGAGGGTTCCAAACTATTCACGTAAATGCAATTTGCATTGATTTAAAAAGCATCATGAAAAATAAATAAATTATATGATTAGTTAGAAAAACAAATAAATAAACATTCTCCAAATTGCACCTGTATCATTAATGAATTGGTAAGTTTTAAAAGGTTGACGCAAGAAGGAGAAGAAGATATAATTTGTTTTTTCAAATAGTATAGTGTAAGAAGGAATGATTGTTCCCCCTTCTATTTGGTCTGGTTTGCATCCACACACGTCTGAGACTTGAAGAGCTTCGAATAAATATTGAAAAGGCTTATCCATATTTCTGTGAGCAATTATAGACGAAAACCAAGGCTTCTTGTAGAAATTCCACGGAGGGGGAAAGAAATAGGGGATAAACTAAAATAAAGCTTACAATCACATGGCTCTGCATGTGAGTGTTATTTATTTATTTCTACTGAATCATTTCTTTTAGGTCTAGTTGATTATGGCTCTTTTATTGAATGGAAACAAAAAGACAAGCAAAACATTTGTGTCGCCGATGATGACTAGAATGTCCTTTAACAAACTAATCTCGTACATGTCAGTTATGCGATTAATTATAGACAAAAAATTGGAGCTTCTCGTAGAATTTCCACGAGGGGTTAGAAAGAGGAGCTAAACTCTAATAAAGCTTAGGATGGCATACTTTACATTTGTTTTTATGGGCTTTCAATATAGATATTCCTTAGATTGATAAGATTGTTGTTGAAAAGATATGATATGAATCATATAGCTTCAAAAGTATTTGTTTCTTCATGTATTTAACAACAAAATAAAAGTTGAGTGGGAAAAATAGACCCATGTTCCTTTCAAACCCACCAACCAGGTTAACCGCTCTTCAAAACCCAAAGCAGAACATGGCGACCAACACATCATAACTTGCCTTTCACGTGAAATGTACAATGGAAACGTTGAAGGGCATATTTTGAAGGATTCAAATTTGAGGGAGAGAAATAATGGCAGAGGAAGAGGGGTGAAGAAGGGACTAGAGGGTGGAAAAGTGACGACAGAGTGGAACGACACGAAAAATATGTCAAAGCGCAACTGCTAAGTAAATTTTATCTTGTAATCAAGCTATGATATATTTTTATTTAATGGATTAAAGGTTTTCAAATAGCAGAAGATAGATTTTATTTGTCAATCAAACTTGTTATTTTTTCGTTTCGTAGCACTAAGGGTTCATATTCAGTGATTTTATCCTCAAATTTTTATCATTTTTCTTTGACTCTAGATTTATTATGTTGTGAGAAGAAATTGGTTTTATTTGAACATTAGGTGGTCATTCCCAAAATATTTGGGCCTGTAATTTTTGAAGCCTCAAAGCTTGAGATTTTGTTCCTACAAATGCACGTTCAACATAAATATGAATGAATGCAAAACTATATAAATTGTTTTTATAAAAACGTTAAAATAATGTCAAAGCACCTTATCTTAAATTTGTAACATACTTGTAATCATTTTAAATATATAATTTTTGTTATGGATTGTAATATTGGGGAAAAAAATACAAAATACATACATAACTATATAGTTGGGTGTGATAGTGCATCGAAAGCTATCCTTGAATCTTCAATGATTTGGCGATCTTCCAAATGTGAATACAGAGCACGGAAAGATTACTTGCCTACACGCAACACGGATTCCTTGAAACTGAATACAGTAATAGCTTTGATAATTAATTTCTGTAAAAGGAGTAGAAACGCAGAGCCATGCAAAACATCATCTCCAAATAATAATGGGGCCTCCTTTCCCTAGGAGTCGACCTCTACGGATTGTAAACAATTAGAAACTTTGTTATTAATGGAATCACCTAACTGAAAAACCACTCAAAGGTAGCCTCTTCCGAGCTAAACAATAATGTCTACGCCATCAAAACCGCCATCCTGCTCATGTCCGCATCCAAATTAGATCCCAGAACGGCATCACAGGAGACATACTCGGACGGGTCTGTATAAGTAACTTGAGCATTGGTGTTCAGCGCAATCTGCGATAATCTCGTTCTGCAGCAAAACCTACTCGATGTCTCGAACCCTGCAAAAAGAAACACATTACCAAAATCTCTAATCTCCAATAATTATATTTCGCGAAAATCTGTCACCATTGAATTATTATTTTTATTGTTATTTGGATGAGTTTGAAGACGCACGGGTCGCACAACCACGAATGAATTGTAGTCGCATAAATAGTTGAGAATATTTATATATGTGTTGAAGATATGTTTCAGGTAAAAGCTAACACAACTCAATTGATAAGTGTGCAGATCTTGTCTCCCGAACCAATTGGAGCGATTCAAACCCTAGACCATTCCGCTCTTTTCTGTAATTCTGAGTTTCTAAGGGATTCGAAACCTAGCCAAGAAGAAGAAGAAGGTGGAGAGGAATCAACTAAACGTGGTGCCTACAGGTACCTTTTTGCTTATAAATATATATTGACTTTTCAATCCAATAAAATGATGGTCAAATTTTTTATATGCAAGTTGGAAGTAATATTAATGCCTAAATTTTACACTTATTTTATGGGGAAAAAACATGAAGTGTAAATGGTCATCAAATTCAAACCCATATAGGTTATGCCTTTATGCAAAACCAAAACAAGAACCTTACATATTTCAAAAATAATTACAAGTATTTCAATAATAATAATAAGTCAAAAAGATAGATGTGACCACCAAAAATATTTATTAGTAAGTGAATGTAAATGTAAAATCCTTTTTTTTTTGTTGAACTCCAGGCAGGCGGCCTGTCCCCACAGCGCGGGGCTCCAAAAATAAGATAAAATAAAAAAAATTTATGCTATGGAGGCAGCTTCAGTGGAGCGCAGAACTGAAATTCTCCTCGGAAAGTGCCGTGAGGAAGTTTTTGGCGATATGCAGCAGCTACAGGGTAGAGAAGTAAACTTATCTCAGAAAATCAGTGGCCCAGAGAGAGCTGTAAGTGCGACAGCTGCTGCAGGGTGATCCCAAGGAACCGTTGGTGTTGATCCTGATGTTCTGGTTGCACATGACCACAGATTTAGACATGTTGTTGCAAGAATCTGTGGTTGCTGTTAGTAAATCCAGACAGATAAAGACATGATAGTCAGGGCTGATTTAAAAGATTGTTGAGTGCTAGAGGTGATAGAAAGTGGAAGCTAAGTATGGACAAGGCAGTCCTTCTGATGTCTCCTGCCAATGGCGGGACCAAACAAATCGGTGAGCCGAGTTCCCTTCAATTGCAGGAGAAACACCCTGGGTTGGGTGGCAACGCAACGTAGAAAATGCTGGGGTGCAATTTACTTATTTGAACATAGATTCCAAGTGGCCTGAAAAGTTGTTTTCTGATGCGTCTTTTACAAGTGTTCCAGCAGAGGGCCGAGGCAACCAAGGTTGATTTGTCAAGGAATGGATCTCAGGAATAGAAAGTGCCAAATAATTCATCATCCAACTTTGATTATTCCATAGTTAAGCATTTGACTGCAACCATCTGGTTGATTCGAGCCATACGGTTTTTTGCAAACATTCAAGCACATGATGAGGCACTGGCCTGGTGATTATGTGGCCCTATGTTCCTTATGCCAGGTTTGGTTATTGTCTTGTATGTAAGCAGGAGCAAGTAAATATTGTTTTAGCGGAAGCGCATCAAAAGGAAATGTGTCGTTACTTGTACAATCATCCAGGCATAATGAAGACGGTGGATGGGGGTTAGACATTGAAGGTCACATCATAATGTTTGGTACAGTACTAAACTATGTAACTTTGAGACTTCTTGGCCAAGGGTCTGATGGAGGAGATAAAGAAGCAATGGAAAAAGGTCGTGTATGGATTTGGACCATGGCAGTGCTACTACTATACCTTCATGGGGAAAATGTGGCTTTCAGTTCTTGGAGTATTTGATTGGTCTGGAAACAGGTTTCCATTGCCTCCAGAGATTTGGCTTCTTCCATATTTTCTTCCCATCCATCCAGGGAGGATGTGGTGTCACTGTCGAATGGTTTATCCAGGAAATTCACGGAATGCCAATGTCATATTTTTTTGGGCGGAGATTTGTGGGACCTATAACTGAGACTGTTATGTGTTTAAGAAAGGAGCTTATACAATGCCTTATGAGAAAATAAACTGGATGATATAGCACGTAAACCTTTGCCTGTGCAAAGTTTACCGGAATGGTTATTGTTTCTCTTGCATGGTATTGGGACACCGTGTGGGTGAGAAGCGTGATTTTGGTGGAGAAATAGTTTTGGGACTGCTGGGAGAAGGGGTCTGCACATGCGTGGTCATGATTTATAGCGTTTAAAACAGGCATGATAAGCCCTAACCCTCTCTCTTAATGATTTATTTCTTTTAGCATTTAGATAAATCAATATCTGCAACTTTGTTCGAATGCTGTAGATGTGGGTTTCTTTTGGAATGTGGATGTGTTTTTGTTTTACTAAATAGATAGCGTTTGGACTCTGGATATCATATAACATGTATTTACACATATTGACTCCTTCTTGAAAGAGATGCTCAAAAAGAGACGAGTTTTCCAAATGACTTTTAATCATAATTGCATGAACTGATCTCTCCCCCTTTACAGTTTATCTTATTTACTATTTGAGTAGAAGAAATCTCTACATCGATTCTTGCCTACTGATCTTATAATGTTGGTTTATCTTTTGCCTTGATTATTCCTTTGAATGATGGTTTCTGTAGAAAATAGTATGGAGCGTGAATGAGGTTTATAATTTTTCTTGTATTGTTTATATTATGTAGAACATGGCTTGAAAAAGGGAATTTCCGATATGACTGTATTTGGATTTTACTGTGGTTTTATAATAATTTAAACCCCCATTAGGATTGGGGGCTTCTATTTGGGAAGAGTCATACTAGTTTAATTGGTCTTTCTAGATAGCTCCATCTGAGTCATTCGATTATCATTTACCTTGGGGATTATTGAAAACCCCTCACCAGGCCCTCTGCTATTATTATTACTATGAGCTTATTATTAGATTGGAACCCTCCTGAAGCATGCGTTAATGGGTTTTCTATGACCTTTACGAATATGTTATGCACGCAAGTCATTATCCTGTGTGGATAATTCTTTGGCTTAATTTTTGAGGCACTACTTGGATCTTTGAATCGGTTAAAGTAATATTGGATACATCGACATTCTTCAAGTTTGATTGATATGTGATGCCCTCATGCATATGAATTCAGGCAATGCTTGAAATATGAAATTATAAATTTATCTTATACTTTGACCTTGAAGCTTGTCGAAAGACTTTTGGTAGGAAAACAGATGAATAGGGAAGTTAAGATAACTACCCTAAAATGGAGTCATGCATAGCCTTAAGTAAAGGTGACAGCTACCATAATGGGACTGTGCATACCATGTATGACAGTAAGGATATAAGTCCACCTGAAATTATTTAACTTCATTTTATAGAACAATAATTAATACCCATAAATTGGGGTATGCAAGTGGAGGTTGAATTATATAACAGGGTATATTATGTTATCAGGTAACCAGTAAGGATAAATATGTTATTTCAATACTTGGTTAACGAGTGGAATATTTTCTGTTATTTACGATGATTATTATGTTAGCTAAAAATTGATACTTGCATCTCAATTAGGAGTTGAGATAATGTTGATACTTGTATTTATAGTGGCTTGGACTGCGCTTACATATCTTAGTTAGTCAAATGTATCTTTGACATATTAGCAAAACATGACAGTATTGTTGATCGTAACTCATTCCAATGAGTTGGACCCTTTTACTAGAAGAAATATATAAAGACATGGAATAAGCAACCAAAAGGATACCTAAATAATACATGAACTTGTGGATTGGTGGAATCTTTGTTAACATAAGTATATCCTTAAAATTGTGAGATAAATATCCAAATTATACTTACATATCACTGATTATCTATGAAGGTTTGATACTTGGGTAATATCGATGAATAATATAAGATTGATACTTGTATTTATTATATAAACTTAATGTCGTTGGTGCTTTTATTTAATTGAAAGATAATATTGTTGGGTACTTATATATGTGAAGTAGGTCGAGGGTATTAGGTGAGCGTCATTATTATTACTGTAATTTAAGTATGATTAATTGCATGGTTAAGGTTGTATATCTAGTCACTTGGAATTGTGTTCTTATGTAAGCAGATCTTAAGGAAGTGAACATTAATGAGTATGAAATGTATTATCATGAGATGTGCAGTTAAGTTTTAAATGTATGTTAGAAATTTATTTGATAAGGAGTATTGCAAACTTTCATTTATTTAAATACTAGATGGCATAAATTATTAGGTGAGGTTTATATCTTATCATGCTTAGTTCTAGCGAACTGACTCTAGATAAATATTTGTGCAGATGGATTATGCGAGTAGATTAAAGGAAAAGAGTGTAAAAGTTTCATCAGTTCAAATTATGAAGTTCTTTGTAGAAAGTTCAATGCGTTGTAAATTTTGTAACTTTGCTTGCAAGGAGTTTAGAAGATCTCTTGCCTTGGTATGTTTAGAAAACTACGTAGTGAAGTGTTCTTTCCCTTTTGTTGTTAGACTAGTAACTTATCTTGGTGAGAAATGATATTCAATCATTACATTGGCATAAGTATTGTAAAACCTTGTTTTTGAGAATAAAGTGTTAAGTCAAAACTCTCTGACACCTTGTAATGATGTGATATAAGTAAAATTAAATGGAGTGGTTAACCCTTATAGAAGTTAACTAAAATATATATATTCAGATAAATTAATGTAGAGATGACTTACTTGAGAACAAGAGATTCCTGAAGTACTCAAAGGTGAAACTATCCTTGTAAAGTAAAATTTTATAAATTGATATCCCTAGCTAAACTAGTGAACACTACCCTTTTTGGTGAACTCTAAAACAAGCTTAAAGGAAAACAATGGTTAGTTTCTGGAAGATTTAACAAGTAAGAGAAGAAATTTAGCAATTTATCTCTCAGCCTATTTGAAAGTAAGTAGTTTCCTTTTGATAAACTCTTTCAGTTAAGCCTAAGTAAAAGCGTTAATAATTACGTATAAAACCCCAAGCTCCAATTAAACCTTACTCGACCTAATCTCCTTATCTCTTTCCCAGGATACTTTGTAAGTTCCTCTTGATTTTGTTGAAGTGAATTCTTGTTGTAGCAATAAGTAAAATAACTTGTGGAATTTAATTATTCCCTTTCAGTTGGTAAGATGAATGTTGTAAGTGAACTTCTCTACAGTGTATAAGAAATTAACTCAGTTGGTAAGATGAATTTGTGAATCATATATTGAATCCTTCTGAAAACATAAGTCATGAGTTAAAGGGTGTTTTATCAAAATAAATAACCTTCAATCATTTCTTACTGTGGCTTGCCCTAGCTGTAAGTGTGTCATGTGGTTGGACTTCTATGTTGTCTCATGTCAAAAAAAAAGTGTATTGTCCTTTTGGGTGTGAACGTTTCCGTGCTGACCTTGTGGTCATCCTCTTAATAAGTGGTTCCCAGTGTTAGTTGTATCCTTGGTGACGACATGTTGTGTCATGTTATGTGTCAAGCAAGTCAAAAAAAAAAAGTTATCCTGTCTTTTACTGTGTTGTTCGTGTGTGTGAATTTTTGGGTCGTTACACTTGGTATCAGAGCATAGTTCATGCTCTCAAACCTATGGGCCGGATTGGTGTTATATGATGATGTTACATGGTGGTGGTGGTGTTACATGATGATACTGCATGATGATGATGATGTTGCATGATGGTGGTAGATATTGGAAGAGTAATGTGCTTCAAGCGTGATGTGATTATTGTCGTAATTGTGATATTGTGAACGCACGTGATGTGTATGTCACTTTGTGCGTGTTTGTGATCATGTTGATATGTTGGGGATGGGAGTATTCTCTCTCCTTCTTGTGGATTCTATGAAGAGTTCACGTGTGAATTATTGTTTGTGATGTGTGAAAAGAATTATAATGTGGATGACATAGTGTTGGAGCATTGTGACATATTGTGATATGTAGGTGTATCAATGTGTTGTATGACTAGATTGATGTTAAAAGAAATGAGTTGTATCATGATGTTTTTACCATGTTTTGAAGAAATGTGTGTACCACCTTGTTATGTAGCAATGGATGTTATGTTGTGATGTACTATGTTCATCGTATGTATGATTTGTGCAAATATGTAATGCTTCATGTTGTGATTTTGGGTCATACGGTGAGTGTATGAACCCTATCGTATGGTGATTGCACTTTGGGTGCAGAATGTGGTAAAGTGATGTGTTACACTCAGTGAATGTATGATCGTGATCTACCCTGTATATGTACCATATGTAAGACGTTATGGTAGTTATGTGTGTGCCACCGTTATGTTAGTGATGTTGTTGTATGTTATGTTGTGAACCTTACGCTAACCGACCCTGAGGGAAATCGGTAGAAGTGTATGTTGAGAGTGAGGAATGGTGTACCATGGGTCAATAACTCGAGCCAAAACTCGGTTTAGTAGATAACATGTGATTCTTTCCTCTCTCCCTATGTGGTTGTATGTATGCAACCTTAGTGTATCTATGACTATGTTTAGCCTTGTCGAAGTGGTGGCGGGATGATTCAGATGGAGGTGATGACAGTTGTATTATTGATATGTATTTTACGAGCTGAGGCTCGATGTTCCGAGTGCTAGCAACTCGTTGAGTACCCCTTTGGTGGCTAGATAAGGCCACACAGTTATCGTAATGTGACATTATTATAAGTTGATTTTATTCGTAAATTGAGCTTTTTACTTTATTTTGTAAGGACCAGCAGCTTTTCTTGATTGCCATGCTTTACAATTTTGGGCATTTCCTTGGTTTGTGGCACTAACATGGGGATTTTGATACTAACTATGGCTATTTGGCCATTTATTTTGCTTGATTTTGGGTCTTCTTTTAAATTTGGAATTTTTACCGCCTTGCCCAAGGCTTGTACTTTTCCACTTAGCACTTTGATTGGATTGTTGTGCTGGTTCTATTGTCGTGATGTGTGGAATAGGGTCATGGGATGCACCATGGAATGGTTGGACCTATGGACCCGCTTCCTTGTATGGGGGTACGCCCCAAGGAGTACATATAACTAGCGGGTTGTTGAACCACGCGTTATTATGTCACTTGGGTTAGGAGTGTTCGAACTCTATGTGTCTTGGACCATAGGGTCAACCGGCCTCCTTGAGGGAGGCATAAGAGTTTGAGGGAGGCATAAGAGACTTGAGGGAGGCATAAGAGTTTGAGGGAGGCATAAGAGACTTGAGGGAGGCTTGAGGGAGGCATAAGAGTTTGAGGGAGGCATAAGATATTTGTGTATGGTTGATGTTTGAGGGATATATGTTGAGTTATTGTGATGTTTGGTAGTGGTCTTTTGATGTATGTGTTACTCATGTCAGATGGATATGTGTTGTGATGTTGTTGTGGATATGTCATTGATTCCCTTGTGGACACTATGTACCTGTAGCATTTGTTTGGTGTTATGTGAATTTTTTCATTGATGCAAATTGAGGAACTGTCTGGTGGATTGTAGTACTGCTTTGGTTAAGAATTTTAATATGTCAGTCATTGATGTGTGACGAGTACTATGTTATGTGGACTGTGCCTATTCTATTCCGTATTTGGGTAACCTTTTGTGGTGTAATACAATCATGAAGTATATACTTGTGTGCTTGTGAATCTGTAGTGTCTTGTGAACCTGATAGGGTGTTGTGTTAGCAGTTCATGTTGGGCACCCACAATAAGGAATAAACCAAAACTCTTCAATGATGAAATTTTAAAAGAAATTAAACTAAGAATAATGCTAATGGAAAGAGACTAATGAAATAATAAATAAGAGGGAACTGCCAATCTTCACAGAACCTTGAAAGTTAAAATTTCTACCAAATGTTCCTAAGGCTACCTTGGACCGTGCTTTAATCAACTAAAATTTTAAACCATAGGGTGTACTTTCTCCTTTACCTGTTCTTGGTTGCGAACCATTTCTTTTCCTCTGTGTTATGTCGCATCGAGGACGATGCTTTCTTAAGGGGAGGAGAATGTAATGCCCCGTTCGGCGGACTTACCCTAGTTCTCCTCGCAATGACCCCTTGGCTTGTTGAGCGTCGATTGAACCTGCCTATTGTTGGTGTCATTCACCTTGTGATGTTTTACTCGAACCTTTCCTCTCCTTCATGCCTTTCTGAATTCATAATTTTTTTGTGTGTGGACTGTGTAATTCCTGTTTGACCTTTTGTTATTGCTTTATCATTTACGTCGATCTGCAACGTATTCAATTTGTTATTGCTTTGGACCTTAGTTAAACAAATTGTTTTGATTATCTTACCTTGAGTTCATTTGTAATGTTCATATTCCTTTTTGGTTTGCAAGTATTCCTTGAACTAACTAGAGAATTGTCCAAATTATCGTGATTGCTCAAATAAAAGAGTTTTTGCAGTTATGATTTATCATATCATGGTAATCTTGTTGATATTTTAAGTATAAACCTCCAGTGAGATTTTTTGTGACAGACTGACGTTTCTGTTTTGATCCCTAGACCTTGAAATTTTTGAAAACTTGACAACATAGTTTATATTATCACAAAAGGAGTCATCCAGATCATTGTTTTGACATATATTGAAGAATGTTTTGGAAAATAGTGCTTATGCCAATATCACAGAGACTAAACTTTTATCCCTAGTAAATTGCCATCTTGTTTTCATTTTGAAATGTTGACAGCTGTGAGGAAGAAATTTAATAGCCACCTGCCATTGCCTTCAATTGTATCTGGTTTTTAAATCTACTTTGCGTTTGCAATCTCTCCTTCTTGCCATTTTTTTCTACCTGGTTTTGAAAGAGTTTTAATGTTCCAAAATGAAGAAATGGTGCTGTTTATTACTTTTGAGCTCAGTGTTCTTCCTATAAACTGAAATTCATGGAGTCTTTTATTATGTGTTGATTGCTTTATTGTTCCTTTTTGAGTAGTTTTATTGATCTTTTCCTGGACCAAGCCTTTTAACTGTGGAAATCCAATGGGCATCCTTTCTATGCAAGTGTTGCTGTAAATTTGCGTTGGGATGCTCTCAATAATTGGGTGATATGGTTGGTTTTTGATGAAGCTTCAAGCTAGTGAGGTAGGCGTGTTACCTCCACTTTCATTGGGTGCTCTAAGGTGTGTTCTTGTTGGGGATCCACAGCAACAGCCTGCAATAGTAAATAGCCAGGCGGCAGGCATGTTGCAGTGGAAGAAGCCTTTTTCTTTTTGAGTGCTTCCAACAAGCAGGTTGTCCAACTATGTTGTTCCTGTTCAGTTTCGAATGCATCCTCAAATTCGGGATTCTCCTTCAAGATATTGTTATCAAAATCGATTAAGTGACAGTGATAGGGGTGAGATTTGTTCCACTTGAAATGTAACCGAAGAGTATTCATAGAGGCTGGATGCTGTTAAATGGCAGATCAGATTCACGGGCACAGGATCTTATGTTTTTTGCAAGTTGGAGATTCCTATTTGACTTCCTTCACTTGGCTTAAGATGTTGCATGGAAGAGTGGGATCTCATAGAGCTTCCATGGTCTTTGAATCGATTAAGATGATTGCTGGCAGTGTGGTTGAATTAAAGTGAGACTGTCTCATCTATTGTCTGGATTCCCTGGCAAGGGTTAGTTTGGAAGCTTTATATGGGAAGCTTCTTCGTGGAGCAGGTTTTCTCCTGACTTGCATTGAAATGCTTGCTTTCCTCGGCCAACATTGAGCCATTACAAAAGGTGAGCGATGGCTGAGCATGTTGGCTTGGACGTAAATGGTGGTTTTTTTGAGCACATGGAATTCAACAATCTGCAGCTGAAGATCTGCATTGAGTTATCTGTGATAGCATGCCTTTCAGCTGCAATTCTCATCAATTACGGCAACAATCAACAAATAACAATTCCACTTCTCCTTCTTGCTTCTGCCATCTTTCTTGTGCGAATGGGTTGTCAATCAAAACAACCTAGCTGCATATTGCAATTTGTTGATTACATGCCCTTGTTCCTTATGCCCGGTTGGGTTATAATGAGCAATCTTGTAGGATTCTCAGAGACCTTAATGCAAATTAAGCAGGAGCTTTCAGACTAAATGTTGTTAAAAGGACTATGATGGAAGAGAGCATCAAAAAGGAAACTTGTGATGCTATATTTGTAAATTGGTTAGGCAATAATGAAAATGGTGCATCTGGGGGTGTTACAGCAGTGACAGGTTTAGGCAGGCACAGGTTTTGCAATTTAGAAAATGTCTATGCAATGAAAGTTGAGGACTTTTTTCAAGATTCTGAGAAAGATGTAGGAAGAAGGAATGGTAAAAGGTATTCCTATGATTTGAGACCATGGCAATTGCTACCATTGCTAACCTTTCATGGGACCAAATGTGGCTTTCAAGGTGCTTGGAGTATTTATTTGATGCCACACAACCAAAGGTTATTGCCTCCAGAGATTGTTTCAAAGCAAATATAAAGTGGTTCCATCTACATCAAAGGGAGGATGTGGTTTAGTTGATTGGTAATGCCATGTGAATTTTTATGGGGGAGATTTGTGGGACCTAGTAACTGAGCACTGTTATGTTTAACAAGCTAATGTTATACAATTGCCTTATTGAGATTGAAAATAAATTGAGCATTCAGTTCTAAAAACATTTTGTTGCAAACAACCGGAATGGTTATTGTTTCTCTTGCATGGTATTGGGACACGTGTGGGTGAGAAGAATGAGTTTGGTGGAGAAATAATTTTGGGACTGCTGGGAGCCTTGGTCTCTGTGCGTGGCCATTGAGGATAGCCCCAAACAGGCATGATAAGCCCTAACCCTCTCTCTTAATGATTTATTTCCTTTAGCATTTGGATATATCAATCTCTGTAATTTTGTTTGAATGTTGTAGATGTGGGTTTCTTTTGGAATGTTTATGTGTCTTTGTTTTACTAAATAAATAGCGTTTGGACTCTGCATATCATATAACATGTATTTACATATATTGACTCTTTCTTGAAAGAGATGCCCAAAAGAGATGGTTTTCCAAATGACTTTTAATCATAATTGCATGAACTGATCTCTCCCACTTTACAGTTTATCTTATTTACTGTTTGAGTAGAAGAAACCTCTACATCGATTCTTGCCTACTGATCTTATAGTGTTGGTTTGTCTTTTTGCCTTGATTATTCCTTTGAATGATGGTTTCTGTAGAAAATAGTATGGAGCGTGAATGAGGTTTATAATTTTTCTTGTATTGTTTATATTATGTAGAACATGGCTTGAAAAAGGGAATTTCCGATATGACTGTATTTGGATTTTACTGTGGTTTTATAATAATATAAACTCCCATTAGGATTGGGGGCTTCTATTTGGGAAGAGTCATACTAGTTTAATTGGTCTTTCTAGATAGCTCCATCTGAGTCATTCGATTATCATTTACCTTGGGGATTATTGAAAACCCCTCACCAGGCCCTCTGCTATTATTATTACTATGAGCTTATTATTAGATTGGAACCCTCCTGAAGCATGCGTTAATGGGTTTTCTATGACCTTTACGAATATGTTATGCACGCAAGTCATTATCCTGTGTGGATAATTCTTTGGCTTAATTTTTGAGGCACTACTTGGATCTTTGAATCGGTTAAAGTAATATTGGATACATCGACATTCTCAAGTTTCAATTGATTGATGTGATGCCCTCATGCATATGAATTCAGGCAATGCTTGAAATATGAAATTATAAATTTATCTTATACTTTGACCTTGAAGCTTGTCGAAAGACTTTTGGTAGGAAAACAGATGAATAGGGAAGTTAAGATAACTACCCTAAAATGGAGTCATGCATAGCCTTAAGTAAAGGTGACAGCTACCATAATGGGACTGTGCATACCATGTATGACAGTAAGGATATAAGTCCACCTGAAATTATTTAACTTCATTTTATAGAACAATAATTAATACCCATAAATTGGGGTATGCAAGTGGAGGTTGAATTATATAACAGGGTATATTATGTTATCAGGTAACCAGTAAGGATAAATATGTTATTTCAATACTTGGTTAACGAGTGGAATATTTTCTGGCATTTACGATGATTATTATGTTAGCTAAAAATTGATACTTGCATCTCAATTGGGAGTTGAGATAATGTTGATACTTGTATTTATAGTGGCTTGGACTGCGCTTACATATCTTAGTTAGTCAAATGTATCTTTGACATATTAGCAAATTATGACAATATTGTTGATCGTAACTCATTCCAATGAGTTGGACTCTTTTACTAGAAGAAATATATAAAGACATGGAATAAGCAACCAAAAGGATACCTAAATAATATATGAACTTGTGGATTGGTGGAATCTTTGTTAACATAAGTATTTCTTAAAATTGTGAGATAAATATCCAAATTATACTTACATATCACTGATTATCTATGAAGGTTTGATACTTGGGTAATATCGATGAATAATATAAGATTGATACTTGTATTTATTATATAAACTTAATGTCGTTGGTGCTTTTATTTAATTGAAAGATAATATTGTTGGATACTTATATATGTGAAGTAGGTCGAGGGTATTAGGTGAGCGTTATTATTATTACTGTAATTTAAGTATGATTGATTGCATGGTTAAGGTTGTATATCTAGTCACTTGGAATTGTGTTCTTATGTAAGCAGATCTTAAGGAAGTGAACATTAATGAGTATGAAATGTATTATCATGAGATGTGCAGTTAAGTTTTAAATGTATGTTAGAAATTTATTTGATAAGGAGTATTGCAAACTTTCATTTATTTAAATGCTAGATGGCATAAATTATTAGGTGAGGTTTATATCTTATCATGCTCAGTTCTAGCGAACTGACTCTAGTAAATATTTGTGCAGATGGATTATGCGAGTAGATTAAAGGAAAAGAGTGTAAAAGTTTCATCAGTTCAAATTATGAAGTTCTTTGTAGAAAGTTCAATGCGTTGTAAATTTTGTAACTTTGCTTGCAAGGAGTTTAGAAGATCTCTTGCCTTGGTATGTTTAGAAAACTACGTAGTGAAGTGTTCTTTCCCTTTTGTTGTTAGACTAGTAACTTATCTTGGTGAGAAATGATATTCAATCATTACATTGGCATAAGTATTGTAAAACCTTGTTTTTGAGAATAAAGTGTTAAGTCAAAACTCTCTGACACCTTGTAATGATGTGATATAAGTAAAATTAAATGGAGTGGTTAACCCTTATAGAAGTTAACTAAAATATATATATTCAGATAAATTAATGTAGAGATGACTTACTTGAGAACAAGAGATTCCTGAAGTACTCAAAGGTGAAACTATCCTTGTAAAGTAAAATTTTATAAATTGATATCCCTAGCTAAACTAGTGAACACTACCCCTTTTGGGTGAACTCTTAAACAAGCTTAAGGGAAAACAATGGTTAGTTTCTGGAAGATAATAAGATTTAGCAAGTAGGAGAAGACTTTTTAAGTGAACTAAGTAAAAGCGTAATATAAGTATAAAATAACTCAAGTTGGTAAGATGAATTTGTGCGAATCATATATTGAATCTTTCTGAAAACATAAGTCATGAGTTAAAGGGTGTTTTATCAAAATAAATAACCTTCAATCATTTCTTACTGTGGCTTGCCCTAGCTGTGAGAGTGTGAATTTGTGGTTGGACTTCTATGTTGTTCTGTCTTAAAAAAAATAACCTATTATCCTTTTGGGTGTGAACATGTTTCCGTGCTGACCTTTGTGGTCATCCCCGTAACAAGTGGTTCCCAGAGTTGGTTGTAACCTTGTGACGACATGTTGTGTCGTGTTATGTGTCAAGCAAGTCAAAAAAAAAAAATTATCCTGTCTTTTACTGTGTTGTTCGTGTGTGAATTTTTGGGTCGTTACACTTGGTATCAGAGCGTAGGTTCATGCTCTCGAACCTATGGGCCGGATTGGTGTTGTATGGTGATGTTACATGATGGTGGTGGTGTTACATGATATTGTTTCATGGAGATGATGATGTTGCATGATGATGGTAGATATTGGAAGAGTAATGTGCTTTAAGCGTGATGTGATTATTGTCGTAATTGTGATATTGTGAACGCACGTGATGTGTATGTCACTTGTGCGTGTTTGTGATCATGTTGATATGTTGGGGATGGGAGTATTCTCTCTCCTTCTTGTGGATTCTATGAAGAGTTCACGTGTGAATTATTGTTTGTGATGTGTGAAAAGAATTATAATGTGGATGACGTAGTGTTGGAGCATTGTGACATATTGTGATATGTAGGTGTATCAATGTGTTGTATGACTAGATTGATGTTAAAAGAAATGAGTTGTATCATGATGTTTTTACCATGTTTTGAAGAAATGTGTGTACCACCTTGTTATGTAGCAATGGATGTTATGTTGTGATGTACTATGTTCATCGTATGTATGATTTGTGCAAATATGTAATGCTTCATGTTGTGATTTGGGGTCATACGGTGAGTGTATGAACCCTATCGTATGGTGATTGCACTTTGGGTGCAGAATGTGGTAAAGTGATGTGTTACACTCAGTGAATGTATGATTGTGATCTACCTTGTAAGACGTTATGTACCACCATTGTGTTAGTGATGTAGTTACATGTTATGTTGTGAACCTTACGCTAACCGACCCTGAGGGAAATCGGTAGAAGTGTATGTTGAGAGTGAGGAATGGTGTACCATGGGTCAATAACTCGAGCCAAAACTCGGTTTAGTAGATAACATGTGATTCTTTCCTCTCTCCCTATGTGGTTGTATGTATGCAACCTAGTGCAACTATGACTATGTTTAGCCTTGTCGAAGTGGTGGCGGGATGATTCAGATAGAGGTGATGACAGTTGTATTATTGATATGTATTTTACGAGCTGAGGCTCGATGTTCCGAGTGCTAGCAACTCGTTGAGTACCCCTTTGGTGGCCAGATAAGGCCACACAGTTATCGTAATGTGACATTATTATAAGTTGATTTTATTCGTAAATTGAGCTTTTTACTTTATTTTGTAAGGACCAGCAGCTTTTCTTGATTGCCATGCTTTACAATTTTGGGCATTTCCTTGGTTTGTGGCACTAACATGTGGATTTTGATACTAACTATGGCTATTTGGCCATTTATTTTGCTTGAATTTGGGTCTTCTTTTAAATTTGGAATTTTTACCGCCTTGCCCAAGGCTTGTACTTTGCCACTTGGCACTTTGGATTGGATTGTTGTGCTGGTTCTATTGTCGTGATGTGTGGAATAGGGTCATGGGATGCACCATGGAATGGTTGGACCTATGGACCCGCTTCGTTGTATGGGGGTACGCCCCAAGGAGTTACAGATAACTAGCGGGTTGTTGAACCACGCGTTATTATGTCACTTGGGTTAGGAGTGTTCGAACTCTATGTGTCTTGGACCATAGGGTCAACCGGCCTCCTTGAGGGAGGCATAAGAGACTTGAGGGAGGCATAAGAGTTTGAGGGAGGCATAAGAGACTTGAGGGAGGCATAAGAGTTTGAGGGAGGGATAAGAGACTTGAGGGAGGCATAAGAGTTTGAGGGAGGCAGAGGAGACTTGAGGGAGGCATAAGAGTTTGAGGGAGGCATATGATATTTATTTGTGTATGGTTGATGTTTCGGGATATATGTTGAGTTATTGTGATGTTTTGGTAGTGGTCTTTTGATGTATGTGTTACTCATGTCAGATGGATATGTGTTGTGATGTTGTGGATATGTCATTGATTCCCTAGTGGACACTATGTACCTATAGCATTTGTTTGGTGTTATGTGAATTTTTTCATTGGTGCAAATTGAGGAAATGTCTGGTGGATTGTAGTACTCTTTTGTTTGAGTATTTAATATGTCAGTCATTGATGTGTGACGAGTACTATGTTATGTGGACTGTGCCTATTCCATTCCGTATTTGAGTAACCTTTTGTGGTGTAATACAATCATGAAGTATATACTTGTGTGCTTGTGAATCTGTAGTGTCTTGTGAACCTGATAGGGTGTTGTGTTAGCAGTTCATGTTGGGCACCCACAATAAGGAATAAACCAAAACTCTTCAATGATGAAATTTTAAAAGAAATTAAACTAAGAATAATGCTAATGGAAAGAGACTAATGAAATAATAAATAAGAGGGAACTGCCAATCTTCACAGAACCTTGAAAGTTAAAATTTCTACCAAATGTTCCTAAGGCTACCTTGTGGACCGTGCTTTAATCAACTAAAATTTTAAACCATAGGGTGTAATTTCTCCTTTACCTGTTCTTGGTTGCGAACCATTTCTTTTCCTCTGTGTTATGTCGCATCGAGGACGATGCTTTCTTAAGGGGAGGAGAATGTAATGCCCCGTTCGGTGTGTACCCTAGTTCTTGTCGCAATGACCGTCCTTAAGCTGTGTGAATTCATTGTCTTGATCATTGCTGAACCTTTTTGTCATTGAACCTTGAACTTTAACCTAGTGTAATGTCAAACAGGATTTTTTACATCATCTATTCTTCCTTCTAGTAATAATTTTTGCCTTAATTATTGACATTATTGGTTTGACAAATCGATTACGATTTATTATTTATTTTTCTTTGCAACATTGTTGATCCTTTTTGGTTTTGATTATTGTTCTTGTGATATCCTCATTTAAGTAGGTTTGACCAATTATGATATAAATTCTTTTCAAGGTATTTTTGTTGATCTCATGGTGGCGCTTGAATCTAAAGGCAGGACTTCAATTTTTTTTTAATGATGATGGACCCTTGGTAGTTCAAGGATGTCTCTAATTGTTAACTTAGACCTCCTTTGACATAAATTTGGTCTAATACCAAAAGCGTGGGTAATCAAACCCATGGAGTAAAATGAAATTGTATTTTCATAAAGCTATGTTTTGGAATTGCTTGTAAATTGAAATGATTTTAAAAAGGGTTCAGAAGAATTACATTGTGGGACCCAACATAAGGTTTTTAAATGGTTTATAACTGGTACATGGTTGTTTGTTTTAATTTTTTCGTTAATTTTAGTTAAGAGCTAGGTAGTGGCAAATGCAAATGGCCACTTGAGTTCATTGTTGACTCCTTTTCCTTTTCTAGCGTGTTAGATCCTTCCTTGTCAATGGTGGAGTGGACTCCACTTCATTTGGTTAGGCTAGAGATTTGCTTCAAATCTTTTGTTTCTGTTGACTGCCTGTTATCCTTCTCTACTGTTTTCCATGGGTGTGTTGGATGGTTAGAGGCCATGCTTCAAGTAGTCAAGGCTAGTTTAACTTCTTCATGGTTAGTTGGAAATCTCTTCATTGGGGGTTCAATATGCGTGTTTTCAACCAACATTGAAGTCTTCAGTGGGATGCAAAATGATTTCCTCACGCATGTTGCTGGTAGAGCACATCAGATTGCAAAGCATCCTGTCCAACCATGTTGTTATCCAAATTGATTTAGTTTTGACAGCATTTTAAAAGTTTGTTCTTCTTCATTTCTTTTGGCTGCATATTGGTTCCAGTTGGACCACTTTGTTAACTTGCTGATTGTTTTGCCTAAAGCCAGGCTCTATGCAGATGTGAGTGGAAGATGGCCCTGCACCTGGGTGCTGCTGCAAGTCTTGACTTTTTAGAGGAATTCCATTTGTTCTGATGTAGTATTTAAAGGATTCTGGTTCAATAATGTTTCTATGGTGAATCGAATTTCATCTTACAATGTTGATAGTGCAGATCTTTGTTATTCCATGGATGACCTGAAAATTTGCTTGCCAACATTTTTTTGGGCCTTTTTGTTGTACGATGAAACTCATGGAAGAGTACCTTCAAGATCTGAATTGTTTCATATCAAAATTGACTCATGGTGAAAAGAGTGTTACCACAGTTGCCTAAAATGAAAATTTTTATTCAAGGTGAAAGGATTTCTATTGGAGAACCTTTTTGTGCTTCCAACAAGCAGGTTGTCCAACATGTTGTTGTCTATTCAGTAGTCGACTGCATCCTATTCGGGAGATCTCCTTCAAGTAGAATTTTATGCAAAGCAGCTCAATTTTCATCTTGCCAACTTTTCATTTCTTCAGGTAGTTGTTTGAGATACTTTTTTTCTGTTGAGCAGTTTCACATGGGGATACGAGCAAGATTGAGTTTCACTGAATGTTTCTATTTCAGGAATTTTACTGAAGCAATTTGCTTTGCACTGAGCAGGATTTGGTACTGTATTTCAGGCCAAGATAGATCAGATGAATCAAGTTGTTGGAAGCTCAAAGGTTGGGTACCATTTTACATGTTGCCTAGTTCCTTATGCACCGAGCTTGGGGCTATAGAATGAAATGTACAAGATCTGAAATCATGTAATGGGGATTAAAGTCTTGGATGAAACACCAATTCTCTTAGGCATAATGATCACGATGGATGGGGTTTAACTTTGAAGACAACTTGGAGAAAATGTTTTCTAAATATATTTTTGAGATTCTTGGCCACTGGTGAACGGGAAAGTAGGAGATAACCAAGTTCAGATGGAAATTGAAGGATTGTTATGGATTTTGGACAACTTCATTAGCTGTCTAATGCTATAAAAAAATGCCACACTTTCGGTTTTTGGAGATTTGATTGGTTGGAAAAATCCATTGAGAGTGCAAAGATTTGGCTTCTTCCATATTCATTTGCAATATTAAGCCAGAAAATCTCGACTTGGGTGTCACTGGTCAAATGGTTTATTTCCAGCTGTCATCAAGGCGCACTGTGAGGAGATTTGCAAGGGCATAAGAAGACTTTTATTTCCAGTTTCTTATTGCAATTTATTCTAAGCACTTGTAAGATCTAGTTATGTGTGTGGCCGCCCGGAAGGAAGGTTATTGTTTGTACCATGGTATTGGGAAGCTTGTGGAGTGAGAACGTGCTGAGGAAAATGAAATGTTTTTGGAATGTGTTGTAGCTGCTGGAAGCCTTGGTTCGACGTGGCTGCATTGAGGAAGCCCAAACAGGCATGATAAGACTAACCCTCTCTCTTAATGATTTATTTCCTTTAGCATTTGGATAAATCGATCTTTGCAATTTTGTTCGAATGCTGTAGATGTGGGTTTCTTTTGGAATGTTGATGTGTTTTTGTTTTACTAAATAAATAGCGTTTGGACTCTGGATATCATATAACATGCATTTACATATATTGACTCTTTCTTGAAAGAGATGCCCAGAAAGAGATGGGTTTCCAAATGACTTTTAATCATAATTGCATGAACTGATCTCTCTCCCCCTTTACAGTTTATCTTATTTACTATTTGAGTAGAAGAAATCTCTACATCGATTCTTGCCTACTGATCTTATAATGTTGGTTTATCTTTTTGCCTTGATTATTCCTTTGAATGATGGTTTCTGTAGAAAATAGTATGGAGCGTGAATGAGGTTTATAATTTTTCTTGTATTGTTTATATTATGTAGAACATGGCTTGAAAAAGGGAATTTCCGATATGACTGTATTTGGATTTTACTGTGGTTTTATAATAATATAAACTCCCATTAGGATTGGGGGCTTCTATTTGGGAAGAGTCATACTAGTTTAATTGGTCTTTCTAGATAGCTCCATCTGAGTCATTCGATTATCATTTACCTTGGGGATTATTGAAAACCCCTCACCAGGCCCTCTGCTATTATTATTACTATGAGCTTATTATTAGATTGGAACCCTCCTGAAGCATGCGTTAATGGGTTTTCTATGACCTTTACGAATATGTTATGCACGCAAGTCATTATCCTGTGTGGATAATTCTTTGGCTTAATTTTTGAGGCACTACTTGGATCTTTGAATCGGTTAAAGTAATATTGGATACATCGACATTCTTCAAGTTTGATTGATATGTGATGCCCTCATGCATATGAATTCAGGCAATGCTTGAAATATGAAATTATAAATTTATCTTATACTTTGACCTTGAAGCTTGTCGAAAGACTTTTGGTAGGAAAACAGATGAATAGGGAAGTTAAGATAACTACCCTAAAATGGAGTCATGCATAGCCTTAAGTAAAGGTGACAGCTACCATAATGGGACTGTGCATACCATGTATGACAGTAAGGATATAAGTCCACCTGAAATTATTTAACTTCATTTTATAGAACAATAATTAATACCCATAAATTGGGGTATGCAAGTGGAGGTTGAATTATATAACAGGGTATATTATGTTATCAGGTAACCAGTAAGGATAAATATGTTATTTCAATACTTGGTTAACGAGTGGAATATTTTCTGGCTTTTACGATGATTATTATGTTAGCTAAAAATTGATACTTGCATCTCAATTAGGAGTTGAGATAATGTTGATACTTGTAATTATAGTGGCTTGGACTGCGCTTACATATCTTAGTTAGTCAAATGTATCTTTGACATATTACCAACAGATGACAGTATTGTTGATCGTAACTCATTCCAATGAGTTGGACTCTTTTACTAGAAGAAATATATAAGACATGGAATAAGCAACCAAAAGGATACCTAAATAATATATGAACTTGAGGATTGGTGGAATCTTTGTTAACATAAGTATATTCTTAAAATTGTGAGATAAATATCCAAATTATACTTACATATCACTGATTATCTATGAAGGTTTGATACTTGGGTAATATCGATGAATAATATAAGATTGATACTTGTATTTATTATATAAACTTAATGTCGTTGGTGCTTTTATTTAATTGAAAGATAATATTGTTGGATACTTATATATGTGAAGTAGGTCGAGGGTATTAGGTGAGCGTTATTATTATTACTGTAATTTAAGTATGATTGATTGCATGGTTAAGGTTGTATATCTAGTCACTTGGAATTGTGTTCTTATGTAAGCAGATCTTAAGGAAGTGAACATTAATGAGTATGAAATGTATTATCATGAGATGTGCAGTTAAGTTTTAAATGTATGTTAGAAATTTATTTGATAAGGAGTATTGCAAACTTTCATTTATTTAAATGCTAGATGGCATAAATTATTAGGTGAGGTTTATATCTTATCATGCTCAGTTCTAGCGAACTGACTCTATAAATATTTGTGCAGATGGATTATGCGAGTAGATTAAAGGAAAAGAGTGTAAAAGTTTCATCAGTTCAAATTATGAAGTTCTTTGTAGAAAGTTCAATGCGTTGTAAATTTTGTAACTTTGCTTGCAAGGAGTTTAGAAGATCTCTTGTCTTGGTATGTTTGGAAAACTACGTGGTGAAGTGTTCTTTCCCTTTTGTTGTTAGACTAGTAACTTACCTTGGTGAGAAATGATATTCAATCATTACATTGGCATAAGTATTGTAAAACCTTGTTTTTGAGAATAAAGTGTTAAGTCAAAACTCTCTAACACCTTGTAATGATGTGATATAAGTAAAATTAAATGGAGTGGTTAACCCTTATAGAAGTTAACTAAAATATATATATATTCAGATAAATTAATGTAGAGATGACTTACTTGAGAACAAGAGATTCCTGAAGTACTCAAAGGTGAAACTATCCTTGTAAAGTAAAATTTTATAAATTGATATCCCTAGCTAAACTAGTGAACACTTTCCTTTTGATAAACTCTTTCAGTTAAGCCTAAGTAAAAGCGTTAATAATTACGTATAAAACCCCAAGCTTCAATTAAACCTTGGTAATAACTAATGACGTCTTAAAGAGGAATTTAACTCGACCTTAATCTCCTTATCTCCTTCACAGGATACTTTGTAAGTTCCTCTTGATTTTGTTGAACACGAATTCTTGTTGTAGCAATGGTAATGAACAAGTTCTAGTAGCGTAAGTATGGAGTTAGTTAGCCTTGTGGAATTTAATTATTCCCTTTATTAAATTAATGGAACTAAACAAATCTATTGTCGTAAAGTGAAGATTTTAAGTGAACTTCTCTACAGTGTATAAGAAATTAGCTCAGCTTGGTAAGATGAATTTGTGCGAATCATATATTGAATCCTTCTGAAAACTTAAGTCATGAGATAAAGGGTGTCTTATCAAAATAAATAACCTCAATCATTTCTTACTGTGGCTTGCCCTAGTTGTAAGTGTGTTCATGTGGTTGGACTTCCTATGTTGTCTTGTCAAAAGAAAGTAAATTGTCCTTGATAGGTGTGAATCGTTTCCATGTTGCCTTTACGGCCATCCTTGTATCAAATTTTTCATAGTGTTAGTTGCATCCTTGGTGATGACATGTTGCGTCATGTTACATGTGTGTAAAATAATGATAGAACCAATATAAAAAGTTTTTGAATTTTAACAAATGTTTTTTGTATAAATTTAGTGTATATCTAATTTCTATTTAAACGTTACAAATGGTTTGACATAAATTCAGAATTTGAGGAGATCTTGATATACTATGTATGTGGACACATTCTACTTAATATAGATGCTTTCAGAATGTCTATTATTTCATTTTATGATCTTGATTGCTCATTGATTTAAATGTTGGATAAAATTGAAAGGATGTGGAAATTATGAACAATTGGTAAATTTGATTTTTATTTACACGAGAAGTCATGTATATTTCAACAAAATGAGGAAAATGTAGATTTGAATCTACAATAGAAATTTCAATTATGTGGATGTCCTTAAAATATGGAAATGAGGCTTTTAGAAAGGTATTGTTTTGAAATCTGCACCCATTTATCAAAACAACCGACTCAACAGGGACCCCAAACTCCATATAGTGAAGGATCTTTAGGGTAGAAAACAACCGTGTATAACATTTGGAAACTAGTTCTATTATGACTATTGATTGTTACTATTTGATAGCTGATGAAGAGTATCCCACATTCAAGCTATTGATGAATACAATGCATGTGACCTTAAGGAAATATTTGAGCAAGCCTACAATGACTTAGCATAATTTTATTATCTCATGGAGAAATTACATAATTCAAGAATTGGTGAAAAATTATCATTGATGTGCAAAAGACTCATCTTACAAAATTAAAGTGAGATGTAGTTAATCCATTATTAGGATGGGACAGAAAGGAGAAAAGAAAAATATAAGCCTGGTATTACTTGGTTAATAGTCTCCCCATTTGCACAGAATACAAGGTATAATTTTGATGAGTCTTGTTCTCCTTCTTGCTTGGGGATTTAATGATTTTTATACTCTAGAACTGTTTTGGAGAATTAAGTGGGGATAAGACTTGTTGTCCCTAGTGTAACGACCCAAAATCACCACACACCGAACAACACAGTAAAATACAGGATAACTTTTTTTTGACTTGCTTTGACTCATACACGATGACACAACATGTCATCACCAAGGTTACAATCAACACTCTGTGAATCAATTTGTTATGGGGAAGACCATAAAGGTCAGCACAGAAACGTTCACACTTATCAAAGACAATTTATTTTTCTTTTGACAAGAACAACATGAGAAGTCCAATCCACATGACACACTCACGGCTAGGGCAAGCCACAGTAAGAAATGGTTAGGAGTTTATTTATTTTGGTAAGACGCCTTGGATAATGTTAAAGGAAGAAGGTCAAATGAATTCACCCTTAAGACTTCATTAGTTCTTACTGAGGTTTAATTGAAGCTTGAGGTTTCATACGTAATTATTAGCGCTCTTACTTAGGCTTCACCGAAAGAGCTCATCAAGAGGAAGCCAACTGACTTTTAAATAGTCTTATACACTGAATTGAGTAGTCTCACTTAAATTATCTTCTCCTACTTACTAAAATCTTAATATCTTCCAGAAACTAACCATTGTTTTCCTTTAAGCTTGTCTTTAAGCAGTTCACCCCAAAGGGATAGTGCTCGCTAGTTTAGCTAGGGGTATCACGTTATGTAAATGTTTACCTCACAAAGGATGTTTTCACTTTTGATCACTCATGGAATTATTTGATTTACAAATAGATCTAAACCTTTACATTTATTTCTTTGAATATAAAATCATTATTTTTGTTTAGCTTCTTTAAGGGTTAAGCCGACCTCATTAAAGCTTTACTTATAGAACCCATCAATCGCTAAGGTCTTAGAAAGATTTAACTTAATAATTTATTCTCAAGATCAAAGTTTTACAATACTCATATGCAATGTGAAGAGATTGAATGCCATTTCTCACTAAGGATAGAGTTTCAAGCTTAACTACAAAAACAAGCACAAGACACTACTATTTCACGTAATTCTCCAAACAATACAAGGCAAGAGGTCACATCAACTCTCTTTACAAGAAATGTTACACAATTTACAACACATTGGACATTTTTTTTTACAAGGAACTTCATAAATGGTACAGATGAAACTTTTACACTCTTTTCTTCTAGTCTACTCAGCATAATCCATCTGCACAAATATTAACTAAAGTCAATTCGCAAGAACTGAGCATGTTAAGACTACCCATTGCAACAGTAAGCTAACATTTTATAATATCATGAAAATAAAATTCTAAACTCAAGAATGGATCAAATCACAAACCACTAATCAATATGTTTCACAAGATGAAGAGATTTATACCAGCCAACAAGGAGGAACCCCAATATTCAAGTGAGAGAGATATTCCAAAGACAAACAAGGTGAGACCTTATTGGTGAAGACAACAAAGCTGAGAGTATTGAGATTTCAGTCATGTAATCCTATGGATTACGTGATTGAAATCTAACACCCAAACATCATTCTATTATTATTAACCAAAAGGATAAAGATCAGTTAGATGACTTCACATATTCAAAATCGCTTGGTAATAAGACTTCATTGACACACGTCCTTGTTTTAGGAAGAATATAGGCCCCAACCATATATATGAACACAAAATCAGTCAAAGATTAAAGTTAACTTCACTCGACTGAATAAACCAACATACATATAGATACTACTCAACACAATAACTGAATCTGAAGATTCAATATACCAAGTAATTCTCACTCAACCGAACCTAATTATTTTTCTTCAAGAAGTTAAATAAATTAGATTCTATCCAACTAAATTACATTCAACCAACTATAGTTGGATTACACAAGCAAGAATCAAGAAAGAAGTCTTTTCACCAAAGGTGTTATTATCTTACATCACATAATCAGTAATAAACCCGTAATCCCACCACTCGTATGATCATTGCAAGAGTTAAGAACTTATCTCCCTATAATATGTAACTAACTCGATTCCTACCTTTTCCATTTTCATACAAGTCTAACCCAATTCGAAGAAAGATAACCATTCTATTTTCATACATGCCTCGGTCAACACTTACTCAGAACGTCCCTACCTAAACTATTGAAGGTTTGCTAAGCTACAAAATGGATTTAATAGAAACCCATTTCATTCGATACTTGAATTTAAACAAGCAAGGGATAGTCTGTTGAAAATATAAGTGAATTGACACAAGATCCTCTACTGTGACCCAACTCGAGTCACCAATCACAAGGTTAACAGTCAGCGAAGAAGGAATACAAAGAAAAATACTCTTCCTATGAACTATGCCTTCTCTTCCATCTCTAAAACAACATATGAATAGCTTTTTGGGCATACCCATCTATTTCACGACTGTCTACTCGACCTATCCTCATAGTCGCTCTAAAAGAAAAACATCTGCTACTAAAGAGCTTTTTCGATTGAACTCTTTTATTTCGAAAAGAAAAAAACGAGGCAGAAAGGAGTGTATACATGCTATCACAGTTGCTACCAAGGTATGAAAAAAAAAACAAACTCCCAATAGTCCTTCCTTTCCTTCAATCTAGGTCGATTCACAAGGAAAAGCAGAAGCCCATTCTAAATGCCATAACAGATAAAAAACAAATAGAAGGACATTCAATTCATGACATAATAAAAGGGTAGTAGAAGATTGTAACGGCATGTTTAACATGCCTAGTTTAAAACACCATCTCCATATGCATAAGATTGTTTCAATGCAGCTGCTTTCCCTTAACCCAAAGTGCTCTGCGAGCTTGAGCTAGCACCACATTCACGCGGTGAAAAATAGCTACAAAGCCAACCCCATGATTTGAAGCTCGAACACAAGACATAAAGATTAAATCACGCTCCTGGATCTGAAAGGCATCTACCGTAATGATAAATAACCTTTTCCTCCATCAGGTTGGGGATAGCATCAAACTCTCGGTGCAAACATTACAGCTGTAGCTTGTAAGGTGTGATAATTCCAACATAAAACTTTATGCCTACCAACTTGGTGACTCGTTGAAAAAGCTCATATAATGGCAAAGCAAATTGTGTTTCATGAATATTCTGTTATGAAACAGGTCAGCCTCTATGAGGTTCTCTTCCATGAGTTACATCGTACAACAAGCAGAAAGGTTTCAATAGAGGATCTTTGCAATAAACTTCATCAGGTCTCCTGGTAACACTCTCACTGTCACATAGTCAATTTTGATATTTAAAAAAAAAATACCTTGAAGGAGAATCCCGAATTGAGGATGCAGTCGATACAGAATAGATAACATCATAGTTGGACGACTTGCTTGTTGGAGGCACTTAGAAATGCTTCATTTTCTGAAGGTATTGGATGTGAATCAGAATCAGGATTTGCATTCTCTTCAGGTATCTGGGAATCAGTACTCACCTTTAGTACTGGTGGCTATAAATCATGATTTTCACTCCATCCTCACATCACTTTTTCACTCAATGAAGCCTCATTTAACTGTTTTTCCTTTTCGGTTTGATTTTCTTCTAAAATGAATCCACCTTGGTGACTAGAAAGTCCATCTTGAGATACGCTCTTCACATTACCTTCCTCTATGTTAGCAAATATTTCTATGGCAGTATGGGAGCCTTGAAAGTCCTACCCAGACTCTCTGTATTCTCTATTCTTTTCACCACCAGGACAGAAGTCACTTTCCAAAATGAAAAGGCAAGACAGCTCAACTAAAACTTTATCTCATTCTTCTACTACAGCTATAAGATTTTACAACAACTGATCATGACTGAGGTCATGTGCAACTAGAACATCAGGATCAACACCAACGGTTCCTTGGGATCACCCTGCGGCAGCTGTCGCACTTAACTCTCTCTGGAGGCCACTGATTTTCTGAGATAAGTTTACTTCTCTACCCTGTAGCTGCTGCATATAGCCAAATACTTCCTCATGGCACTTTCCTAGGAGAATTTCAGTTCTACGCTCCATTGATACTACCTGTGCAGCATGATTTTGAGAACCCACTCCCACCCTCGCAACATCAGGGTGACAGACCTTCATTTCACCATCAATGAATCCACTATCCAGAACACGCTGTAGCAATTCATCTGTTGCAGCATTTGATGGAGCGCAAACAAGCATTCGTGGTTTAGCGCAGGAAGAAGGAGGCGTCTAGGAGAAACCGTGAGAGAAAGAACTTGACAGACAAGATTTTGATGCCTTCTCAACCACTCCACACGCAGACTAACCAAGGGAGATCTCACGCGGTCCGAGAGGATAAGCAAGCAGTCAAATAAGGAGCAAGGAAGATTTGCAAATCAGGTTTAGTAAATGCAGTGCAGCCACCAGCCAGAAGACTCCATCACGTCAGACTTTAAGAACTCCACCCTCCATGCCAAGAAGGAGGTGAAGCTGACCGTGACAACTACAAGTCTATGAGATTTCCAGAAGGATCACTCATATACAACAAAGGTTATAGCCAAATCATGGACTTGTAGTTACGGGTTCACTTTCATATTTTAGAGCATGCTTGCACATAAGAAAGAGATATACATTTCATAAGGAATCATTCGCAAATCAAAGCAACGGGGAAAATGTTGGTCTATAGTTCATCTTTGGGGTATTGCACAATAATTCAATTGCAACTTCTATTAACTGAAAGCAAGTATTCAAGAATCTGCAATGAGGGACAACTAACAAACTCCACATTTTGAAAGGAATATCAACTGGAGAAAAAATGTTCAAACTCTAAGTAGGTGTCTAATGTTTAAAAGTTGTACCACAAAGGATGAGACTATACTCATATGCGTAAAAGAACAAAGAGCTTTATCAAGCACAAGTTTGTGACATCTAGGAGATGCAGTTAATAATTCATCATCAGTTTTCATGCATGAATGACTTCACAAAACAAGAAGCATAGAAGGAGTAAGATGATTCCATGAAACATCCCAGGTTTAAGAGTAATTCAATGGAGAAACAACTATACTTATTCATCATTTTATAGCCTCTCAAGCACCAACATCTCAGCAGAGTTGATATGGGTAATAATAATCATCTATAGCTCAGGAAGGGAATCATATATGCCCTGAGGAAATTTTTATCCTTTCAGATAAAAGGGAATATCAAAGAAGAGAGCTATAGTTGAAATCCTAAGTACATGAGAAGATTACAATATTGCAGCCATTCAGACCTCACTTTTAGGTGTTCCTAGAATAGGTTGCATCTTAATCATCTCGACGTGGCCCGAGAAAACTCGGGGGGGGGGCATATATTCAATGATGGGAAAAAGCATTAAAATGTGGCCTAAAATGCTTTAATAATTGAACACAAAATTTTATAATTTATTTACACAAATAAAAAAAATATAACCAACATGATTTTATTACAATAGTTTTCTCCATAAAATTCTCATAAGCTAAGAGGTATAAGAAATTTTGTATGATTTACTATTCAACCTAAGAAGATTAAATCGCATGCAGACGAGCAAGCAAGAGGAAGAAAGAGTCGAATTATCCATTACTCCCAATGATTAAAACAACTTGCAAACAGGCTTAAGCAATCAAGCAAAGAAAACTAGAGGTTGACATTCCAAAGTGAACATGAAGTAGGGAACGACCATGGCACCAAGATGGGTAACCACTTCTTCAGTGCAAGACAGGGTAAGAGTCACCTAACGATAGAAAGGGGAGTTCAATTCAACATTCAATGAAACGCAAAAGAACAAAGACATGTAACAGTGAAAGTCGATGCCGAACAGGGCATTACACACACCTCTTAAAGTTACCGGCCCACTAGGCCTATAATGTGAGGGGATTATTTTAGGCTTTTTTGTGTGTTTTAAAAGATAAAAAGATCAATTAATTGCACTTTTTGTACAAGAGTATTTAATTGTGTCTTTTAGGGGTGTGGGTTTGGGTTTGAGTGTGTAAGAGGGTTGTCATTCCCTCAACCAATAATTTATTATGATTTGCAGTTTGGGTTTGACCTTGTGATGTGGAATGAAGGAGAAAGGATGTGACATCTTCCATGGATCCACATCACCTCTCATTCCTTTCTTTTCTATTTATTCCAATTTGTTTGAGAATTTGGGGGTTACTTTGTTTTTGGGCTCTAGCATTTTGAGGTACTTGATTTTAGGAGTACTTGTTGGAGTTGAAGATAACTTGTGATTGCCTGGGCTTGGAAAGATTGGAACTTTCTTGTGGATTGTATTTCTTCAAAATGGCAAGGTAGGGTCTTCACCTTGTTTTCTTTTACTATTTTGGTTACAATGTTTGGGCATTAATGATTATTACATGTGTGAATTTGGAAAGTAGAATGGCCTAAGGTTGTGTAGGAGATAGTGAAATGGGGATAAATTTTGTTGGGAGGCATAAGAGTTTTTATAGGGTATTTAGGAGGGAGTCGGGTTGGGGTGTCTCACCTTGTGATGAGTAGAACTTGTGCTTATATTATTGTTTTGTTCATTGTGGGAGGTATAAGAGTAATTTTTCTTGTAGGGATGCATAAGAGTATTTGGGGCTTGAATGAGTTTTGGAGATTTTAAGGTGGGTAGCCAAACCCTTGGGAGGCACAAGTGGAATCCCCATGTTTGTTTCTCTTCTTAGCTCAAGTTTAGATCCATTGTTTTGGGAAACTTATGTGTGTGGAAGTGATTTTTTGTGGTTGTTATTTTTGTGTGAATGTTTGGTTTGAATGTGAATGTGGAAACCTTGTTCTATTTCCAATGGTTATCAAATACCCCATATTGTTTCTGTTAGTATCCAAATTTTTTCTCCCTTTCAAGCTGAGAAACATCACAGATTTGACATAGAGCTTAGAGATAGATAGATCATGATGTGTGTCATTTTGTAGCCAGGGATGAGATCTAACTAGCCCTTTGTCACTCATATTTTTGGAGAGATGGATAGCACCTTCAAGAGGATTTGACCTATCCTCACTACTTTAGATCTATGCCTTTTCGACCAAGGTGAGAGGACCCATAGTGTAACCTTTGTTTCATCAAGAAGATAGTAGATATCCTTCTTTTGTACACAATTTTATGAAGAAAACTTTGGGAAAATGTACGATCATTACTCCATAATTTAACTCTTTAAGAGTTGTCACTTCTAAAATATGGAGATACTTTCAAAACAAGGGCTAAGGTTACTAAAGACATTATTAAATCCTGATTGTTATACATATTTTACTAAATAGATTTTGTTCCTTTGTTGATATGCAAGGCAAACAGGGGTAGATCATAATGGATTCATGGTTTTTGAATCATTTTGGTGGGAGATTAAGTAGAATAAATTTGATTATTACCAGATCTATGAGAAACTTCACAACAATGGACAACTCAACAAGATAAAGCATCAAAATAGTTAAAGACGTTCCTTTAGCCATAATTTGTTCTTCAATGGATGCCCAGACTCAAGGATATTTTAAACACAATCTTTGAGAATCTAGCATGAGGGATCTTGAGATAAAATACTCCATTAAACACCAAAATCATCTAATCAATCATGCCTAAGGTACACCCAAATACTTACAGGATAATCTTTATCAACAAATGACAATGGAATGATTTTAAATTTTTTTATCTCATCAACAAGATGAAGGATATTCTTGAAATTAAATTGCAAATACCACTAAACTATCACAAGGTATGAGATCTTGTGTGATTTCACAAATATTTCAATGTAAGATTGTAATAGGAATAAGAATAAACTACTTATGGAGACATTCTGAAACAAAGAAGACACTAATTGCTATCCAAGATTGAACTCAAATTAATTTCAAAATTACTCAAATTCATCAACAAAGGGAAAGCTTCCATAGAGCAATATTAGTGCTCGTCAATGGCTATACATCTGTAACTAACATTGAAATGATAGAAAATCTAACACAGAAGAAATTAACTAGGTATCTCAGATGGGTTTCTTAGGAATACGGGATTTTCTCAAATTTTTTCTTATGAAATTTAATCTCCCAACCCTTTGCAAGAGTATTCTCAGTGCATTTATGCATTTTACTCAGCTCATATTTTCCCCCCAAAAGAGAATAATATTCAAGGTACCTTTGTCTTGTTACCAATTTTTCTTGAAAAGTGATGTTTAACAAATTTGTATCCAAAAACTGCAAGGTGGACCAATTATGAACTGATCACATTTCCTGGGCCCTTGACTAATGACTAGGAATGACATGCCACAATTTTTTTGAAATTATTCTAATCATTATGATTCTGTCATGCGAGAAATCCCCTTTTTATTCATTTTTCTACAAGCTCTGCACAGACTGGATATGATAGGTAATCCTTTTTTCACTCTCGAGGCAACACCTTTTTCATCTTTTGTACGCTTACAGTCATTCATCATTTCATTCATTTTCCTTTTCTTTCCTTTGCAACTCTTTCCACGCATCCAGCGTCTCTGGTAATTCCTATTTTTGCAGGTTCCCTGAGAAATTCCAACTTCAAAATATCGATCTTAACAATCCTTGGAATCACAAATTAAGTTTAAAAATCCATTCAATGGCACTTTACAGAATAGAGACGAACAATAAATTTCATCAAAAAATTATGAAAAATAACAATGTGTATCACATCTCTAGGAGTCTTAGAGAAAAAATGGATAGCACCTTCAAGAGAATTTGATGCAATGTCACTCACTACCTTTAGATTCTTCCCCTTCTTGACTTTAGGTGAGAGGACCCATCCATGTGTAACCTTTGTTTGACCGGAAAGGAGAAGTGTAAGAGATAGTCCTTCTTTTACAAAAGTGTGTGCCTTCCATGTGCCTTGGGCCCAAGAAAAATGCCTTTTGGTCTCTAAAAATGTAGTCAATACTCCATAATTTAAGCTAGTTAAGAGCCTTCACATGTCTAAAATATGGAGATACTTTGAGATGGTCCCCAACAAGGCTAAGGGTTACCTGAATACATTATTTAAGCTCTTGATGTGTCTCATTTCGGCATAGTTGTTACTAAATAGATTTTGTTCCTTTGTTGATCATGCAAAGGGAAAAAAGTGGGTAGGATCATGATGGATTCAATGGTTTACTTGAATCATTTTGGGGGGAGATCCAAGCAAGGATAGAAGTTAGCATTATACCAGATCTATGAGAAACTGTCACAACAATGGACAACTTCAATAGAAAACATCAAAATATTAAAGACGTTCCAGTTAGCCAAATAAGAATGGTCCCTTCACATGGATGCCCAGATAAAGACATTTTAACACATCTCTTTGAGAATCTAGCATGAAATCTTGAGATAGAATACTCGGTATTAAACATCCAAATTTCTCCCTAATCAATCAACGGCTAAGGTAGGACCCTAAGGTGACTTACAGATAGCACACTAGTTGTATCAGACAAATGACAATGGAATGATTTTAGCATTTTTTTATCATGCACAACAAGATGAATGGATATTCTACCAGAAGAATTATATATTACAAGATACCACTAAACTCATCACCAGGTATGAGATCCTGTGTGATTTCACAAATATTTCAATGCTAAGATTGCACCATAGGAACAAGAAAAAACTACTTATCCAGACAGCTTTGAAACAAAGATAGACACTGAAGATTTATCCAAGATTGACTACACTTCTCAGATGTTCAGTAATTACTCAAATTCCATCAAGATTTTAGGGAAAGCTTCACCATAGAAATCTTAGTGCTCATCAATGGCTATACATCTATAACCAAATTGAAATGATAGATAAATCCATAACATAGGAAACCCTAACTAGGTATGCTCAGATAGTCGTTTCTAGAACTTACGGAACTTTTCTCATGTAATTACATCTTATGAAATTTAATCCCCAACCCTTTGCTAAGAGTATTCTCATTTGCATTTATGACAGTTTACTCACTCAATTTTCCCCCCCCCAAGTAACTGATGCCAATAATATTCAAGGTACCTTTGTTTGTTACCAATTTTTCTTGAAAAGTGACGTTTAACAAATTTGTATCCAAAAACTGCAAGGTGGACCAATTATGAACTGATCACATATCTTGGGCCCTTGACTAATGACTAGGAATCCATGCCAAATTTTTTTTGAAATTCTTCTAATCATTATGATTTTTTCATGTGAGAAATCCCTTTTTATTCATTTTCTAGAGGCTCTGCACGACTGGATATGATAGGTAATCCTTTTCACTTTCGAGGCAACACCTTTTTCTTCTTTTGCACCTGCAACATTCATCATTTCATCATTTTCCTTTTCTTTCCTCTGCAAGTCTTTCCCGCATCCAGCTTCTCTAGTAATTCCTATTTTTGGAAGTTCCCAAGAAATTCCAACTTCCAAATATCGATCTTAACAATCCTTAAAATCACAAATTAAGTTCAAAATCCACCTAGCAAACTATAAAATGCAGGAAAAACACCATTTGAGCTCGGAAATGAATCTTTCTTTCAAGAGAGAGAATTTGGAAATGATATTAGGCCCAAGTATGATATATCAAGCCGCATCCAATCACATTTCCATAGATATTTGGGACAAAAATGATAGGAACAACAAAACGTGACTGTGGAAAATGGAAAGAAGGTAAAAAAAACATGAGTTTTTGCCCGAGTTACAGATTTTTTCATATGGACATAGGGACAAAACAAAATTCTTGATTTTAAGTGATCCTCGACCAAGGAAGGGACTGATTATGGAAACCAAATAGAGGACATGTTTTTCATGCATCAATAGGGGGAGATAGAAAATACGACAGATCTCGTAAATTGAAGAATTTCAAGGATAAACAGGGAGACCAAATTAAGCACCAACATTGGATCTGACTCGGGGATGGGCACTCCCTGTGAGTGCCACAAGAACAAATAGCAAACCAAGTGTCAAAATAGACCATTGGACAATAGATTTAAAGAATGAGAGCTGTAGAGAAGAACAATAATAATTAGCTCCCCCAAGGATAAAATGAGAAACAAACAAAACGATTGCCAAGGACTAGGATGAAAAACAAAATAAGAAAATAAGAAAGAAAAAAAAAAAACCATAAGACTATACATTGTACAAAGGCAAGCTTCCTTATTTAAAGTAAATAATCAAGGAAAATCTTCCAATGCCTACCATTTTGATATGAACATACTAATCATTTTTGATATGTATTTAACAAATGGTCATATGATTGTCTCTCTTTTCCATCCAAGTCACTATCTGACCACATTAATTTATGCTTAACCTTTGTTCCTGGGTCAAGTTTTTTAACATCTTTCTAGGTTGCATCAAACATAAAATTCTCAAGAAAAGCATCCTGCTCATGATACTTGCATTGATCAATTTAATATTCCTTGAAAGTAACATAGATCACAGAGTTATCAATATCAATATTTACATGCAAATCATCCTAGAAATGATTAGAGGTCTGATGACCTAGATGGAGAATTTAATTCAACAAAGAGACTACTTGATTCAGAAGCACTTGAGGAAGTATTGAAATCTTAATTCATAAGCTGATCATTTTCCCCAATGAAGATCTTTTTTCTTAATGCTTGATCTCCAACAACCTTCAAAATTCTTCTTCCTTCCAGCTTTGCAGATATTAGTGACAAATCTTACTTGATATATGTTAAGACACTGGTGTTTATAAAGAATTTAAACAGCATGGAGTCACCACTAAGGATTTTCACCTTAGTTTGTGCAAATGCACTATGAAAGACCTATCAAATGTCTGTCAATACTATACTCATGCAAATATTGCAAGATTTTCTCTTATTATACCCAAATTTATCAATGATTATACAAAATTTAGTGCAATAACTATATAACATGGAAATATTTCACTCAGAACTTACAACTTCGAATAATTCCTATAGATCTAAATAGAAAATGATGTTTAGGAAATGTATTAGCACTTAGATCATGAAAGAGATATTACCAGGGTCGGTATGAACTGTATTTGTAAGATACTTCAAAGATTCCTTGGAAATGGTGCAATTAGTATTGTTGCCAGGATAAATGGATATGAATTGGCAATAAATATACAAATCATCCTCAGAAATGCAAATCAGGTCCACAGTAGTGGCGCCACTGGTGTTGGTATCCAAATTTGTTCTCCCTTGTAAGTTGAGTAGCATCACAAATTCAAAATGGAGCTTAGAGATAGATATATCATGATGTGTGTCATTTTGTAGCCGTGGATGAGATCTAACTAGCCCTTTTTCACTCATATTTGTGGAGAGATGGATAACACCTTCAAGAAGATTTGACCTATCCTCACTACTTTAGGTTGTGCCTTTTTGACTAGGGTGAGAGGACTTGTAGTGTAACCTCTGTTTGATGAAGGAGATGGATATATCCTTCTTTTACAAAAAATTTGTGAAGAAAGCCTTCGGAAATATGGTCAATACTCCATAATTTAACTCTCAAGAGTTGTCACTTCTAAAATATGGAGATACTTTCAAAACAAGGCTAAGGTTATTGAAGACATTATGGGATCCTGCTTGTTCTACATATTTTAGTAAATAGATTTTGTTCCTTTTTTGATATACAGGGAAAATAAGGGTAGTTCACGATGGATTCATGGTTTTTGAATGAATTTGGTGGGAGATCAAGTAGGATAAATTTTATTCTACCAGATCTCTAAGAAACTTCACAACAATGGACAACTCAACAATAGAAAGCTTTAAAATAGTTAAGACGTTCCTTCAACCAAATGGTGTGATTCAATGGAGGCCCAAATCAGCACGTTTTCACACAATCTTTGAGAATCTAGCACGAAGGATCAAGTTAAAAGACTCAATTAAACACCAAAATCTCTAATCATTCACACCTAAGGTACACCCAAAGACTTACAAACAATATTCATCAACGAATGACAGTGGAGTGATTTTAAATTTGTTTATCTCATCACAGGATGAAGGTTCTTCTTGAAATGAGATTACAAATGCAACTAAACTATCACAGGGATGAGATCTTGTGTGATTTCAAAAAATATTTCAATGTAAGATTGCAATAGGAACAAAAGAAACCATTTGCAGACATTTTGAAACAAAGAAGACATAAATTTCTAGATATTTAACACAAATTAATTTCAAAATTGCTTAGATTCATCAGCCGAGGAAAGCTTCCAAAGCAATCTCAGTGCTCGTCAATGGATATACATCTACAACCAACATGACATGATAGAAAATATAACATAGATGGACTTAACTAGGTATCTTGGATTGGTCTCTCTGGAATATGGGCTCTCTCAAATTTTCTCTTAAGAATTTAACTCCCGACCTTTTTCAAGAGTAATCTCATTGCATTTAACTCACTCAAATTTCCCCCAAAAAAGAGAAAAATATTCAAGGGACCTTTTCTTGTTATCAATTTGCCTTAGAAAGTGACGTTTTAAAAAATTTGGACCAAAATCTTCTAGGTGGACCAATTACAAATTGATCACATTTCTTGGGCCCTCGATTAATGACTAGGATGCCATGCCACAATGTTTTGGCAATCCTTCTAATCATTTTGATTTTTCCATGTGAGAAATTCCCTTTTTAATCATTTTTCGAAGGCTCTGCATAACTTGATTTGACAAGAAATCCTTTTTTCCATTGAGGTAAACAACTTTTTCATCTTTTTCACCCTACAAACCTCCATCATTTCATTATTTTCCCTCTCTTTCCTCTGTAATTCTACCCCGCATTCATATTCTTTGGTGATGCCTATTTTTACGAGTGCCCGAGGAATTCCAACTTCAAAATATCAACCTTAACAATCCTTGGACTCACAAATTAAATTCTGAATCCATTTAATGGAACTTTGCAGACAAAAACGACATGGAATTTCATTAAAAAATGATGAAAAACAACGTGTATTCACATCTCCAAGAGTCTTAGAGAAAAAATGGTAGAAAACCAGACGTAATGCATAACAAATTTTGATTCTTCCCCTTCTCCAATTTATTTTATACCCATCCATGTGTTTCCTTGGCACAACTACAAAGGATAAGTCGAAGGGAAAGTTTGCAAACAAGCGCGAGCCTTCCACGTGCCATGGGCCCAACAAAAATGCCTTTTGGTCTCTAAAAAAATCTCATAAGAAAAGTAGCCAGTGGAAGCCTTCACGTGTCTCAATGGTGCACTTTGAGATGGTCCTCAAAAGTAGAGACACCAAACAAGCATGATCTCACCACATGTCTCAGTCCGGAAGAGTTGTTGAAAAATTTGAAGGATTAGTAGAATGTGCCATGTGTTTAGGGTCTGCGATAGTTTTCCTTAACTGTTGAAAAGTACAAAGCAAAGGCAGAAGAAGTGAGTGGAAGCCTCAAAGTTTCTTTCTGGTGCTTCTTAAAAATAAAATTTAGGGGCTGGTGCCCAAATAGGCGTGGTCCCTCCACGTGTCCCAGTCCTTTTAAAATTGCTTTGAAAACTTTAAGTATAGAGCGGATCCGATGGAAGCCTCCACATGTCTGCTTGTTGCAATTGTTAAGGTGGGACCCTAAGGTGGATCCACAAATGAGTACATGCCCTCCACATGTCCATGGTTCACCCAAAACTATACCACCCGCATGAAAAAATTGTCTAAGTTTGGGCAAGGCAGCGGAAACTTCCACGTGTCCCCCTTATGCAACTCCAAGGCCAAATAAAAAAGAAATTTTTCAAATGAGCGTCAGCCCTCCACATGGACAATCTATGAGTTTAATTAGTCCTTAGTGTTTTTGAAGTGCCTCATCGAGCCGCATCCAACCAGAAATGGCCATGTTTCCATAGATGCAAGAAAAACACCATTTGAACCCGAAAATGAATCTTTCTTTCAAGACAGAAATTGAAAATGATATAATGCCCAAATATGATCCAATGATGTTTCCATAGATATTTGGGACAAAAAATGATAAGGAAAGAAAAACATGACTATGGAAAATAGAAAGAACAAAGGGACGAAAAAAAAAAATTCTGGATTTTAAGTGATCCTCAACCAAGGAAGGGAATGATCAAGGAAACCAAGTGGAGGATAGAGTTTTCATGCATCAACATGGAGAGATAGAAAAACGCGAAAAATCCCGTAAACTAAATAATTTCAAGGAAAAACATGGCGAGACAAAAATTGAGCACCAACAATTTCATTGTTGGGGCTAGGGCCCTAATGAGGAAGAATGATTCACTTCCTCACTGGATTATTGTTTGGGTGGAGAGTGTTTCCTACTCCCACATTTTAATTGTGGTGTTTGATCTTGGAATGAAGGTGGATCTTAAATGAAGAATAAGTTCTTGTATTATTTGGAGAAAAGAATCAATAATAATCTTGTAAATATTTTACAATGTGGTCTCCATTGTGTATGTAGGGCTTGTAAACTTGCATTTTAAAAGTAAAGATCCTTTTTTTATTTTATCAAATTTGTGATATTATTCCTCATTGTAAATGAAATTAGAAAGATTGAAAATTACTTCCTTGTTTGTTGAAAAGAGAGATACTATTATATTCTTGAATGAATCAAGTTCTTAAGAATATTTTACATTGTTTGGGTAAAGTAGAAACCTTGAAATGGTTGAGATGGAAATGCATCTCTTTTAATTTAAGTAGGTTCATTATATCCAAAGTGTGATAGGTTTCATTTTCAAAGTAGTGAGAAACATTTTTAATGCACTTGTTTTAATTTGTTGTCTCTTATTCCTTGTGAGAAGAAAAGGGAACTAATTCTTTTTTTTATTGAAAGCGAAAAAGAAATGTTGAAACTATTAATAACTATAGTTACATTCCTTGTTATTTTCAAGGAAAGGAAGTAGTTGATTAAAATTTTAAAATGAAGGAAAAGTGTCCTCCTTGCAAATTATTTTGAAATGAATAAGCAATCTTGTTATTTTTTTCCATTATCATTCTTCTATGAATGGGTAGAAATTTTTATAGTTCTTTCTTTGTCTTACCCTACTCAGAATGACTTGGTTTTATTTATTTAAATAAATAAAAATTATAAGAACAAATATAAACATTTATAATTAAAAATTTATTTAATTATATGAATTTATTATTATTTTCTCTAGATTAGAACCTTATTATTTATTAAAAAATAAATTGATGTAATTATATTATATAATATAAATCTTAATATTAATATATATATATAGACATACACACACGCAGCGCACACACACACACACACACACCCACACACACACACACACACACACACACACACACACACACACTATAGTATAGTAGTATTAAATGAGTTTGTAAGGGCCAATGGATCCACGACCAAGGTTTCACATTGCTAAGTTAAAGGGGAATCGGGGGTAGATCGCCATCTCCACCCTCATCCTGTATTAATATGGGATGCGGGGTGGGGTCGGTGACCTCACCCCTTACCCACTTTTTAATACAATCAAAAAACTAATATCAACCAAAACCATTATTTGTTGTTATATGTGCATTGTGTCAAAAAAAAAACTTAGTCGTGGCCCCCCCCACACACACACACACACATATGGGATGGGAGATGGGGTTGACAACCTCCCCCCCACTCTCCACCTTGCTCACTTTTTAATACAATTGAAAACTAATATAAACCAAAACCATTATTTGTTGTTATATGTGGACTCTGTAAAAAGAAAACTTAGTTTTGTGGGCACTTACAAATTATTTCGATATATATATACATATACTTGTGTGTGTGTGTGCGTGTTCTGATTTTTGTTGAAAGAATTTAATTAACATTGAGTGGTATGTACTCATTATTTCTTGGGGATTTCGGATTTTGACTTATTCAGCTATTTTGGAGACTTATGGGACAAGTTAAGCTTGTCCCACACCTATTAAAGTCACCCACCCACAGGCCTATGATGTGAGGGGATTATTTTAGGGATTTTTGTGTATTTTAATGGAGAAAAAGAGCAATTAATTGCTCTTTTCTTACAATGGTATTTAATTGTGTCCTTTAGGGGTGTGGGTTTGGGTTTGAGTTTGTAAGAGGGTTTTCATTCCATCAACCAATAATTTATTATGCTTTGGGGTTTGGGTTTGACCTTGTGATTAGGAATGGAGGAGAAAGGATGTGGCATTGTACATGGAGCCACATCACATCTCCTTCTTCTCTTTTCTATTTATTCCAATTTGTTTGAGAATTAGGGGGTTACTTGTTTTGTTTTTGGGCTCTAGCATTTTGAGGTGCTTGCTTTTAGGAGTTCTTGTTGGAGTTGAAGATAGCTTGTGAATACTTGGGATTGGAAAGATTCGAACTTGCTTATTGATTTCAACTCTTGCAAATGGAAAGGTAGGGGGGGGTCTTCACCTTTTTTTCTTTTACTATTTTGGTTTTCATATGTTTTTGCATGAATGGTTATTGCATGTTTGAATTTGGAAATTAGAATGGCTTGAGATTTTGTAAGATAAAGTGAATTGGGGATAAATTTTGTTGGGAGGCATAAGATTTTTTTATTAGTTATTTAGGAGGGAGTTGGGTTGGGGTGTCCCGCTGTGTGATGAGAAGCACTTGTGCTTATCTTTTTGTTTTGTTCATTGTGGGAGGTATAAGGGTGCGGGAGGCATAAGAGTTATTTTTATTATAGGGAGGCATCGGATTTTTTTGGTCTTGAATGAGTTTTGGAGGTTTTAAGGTGGGAACCTAAACCCTTGGGAGACACAAGTGGAATCCCCATGTTGGTTTCTCTTCTTGTCTTGAGTTTAGATCCATTGTTTTGGGAAACTTATGTGCATGGAAGTGATTTTTTGATGTTGTTCTTTTTGTGTGAATGTTTGGTTTGAATGTGAATGTGAAAGCCTTGTTCAGTTGCTAATGGTTTTCAAATACCCCATATTTATCATTATTGGGGCTAAGGGGCCAATAAGGAAGAAGGATTCACTTCCTCATTGGATTATTATTTTGGTGGAGAGTGTTTCCTAGTCCCACATTTTGTTTTTTTTTGTTTAATCTTGGAATTAAGGTTGGTCTTAAATGAAGAATGAGTTCTTGTAGCATTTGGAGAGAAAAGAATCAAGAACCCTCTTGTAAATATTTTACCATATTGTCTCCATTATGTATGGAGGGCTTGTAAAATTTCATTTTAAAAGTAAAGCTCTTAGTTATTTTGTTATAAAATTTTGTGATATTATTCCTCAATATAAATGAAAGTAGAAAGCTTGAAAATTACTTCCTTGTTTGGTTAAAAGAGAGAGACTATTATATTATAGAATGAATCAAGTTCTTAAAAAAAATTACATTGTTTGGTAAAGTAGAAACCTTGAAATGGGTTGAAATGGAAATGCATCTCTTTTAATTTAAGTGGGTTTATTATTTCCAAAGCGTGATAGATTTCATTTTGAAAGTATTGAGAAACTTTTATAATGCACTTGTTGTTTTAATTGGTTCTCTCCTATTCCTTTTAGATGAAAAGGGAAATAATTCTTGTTTTATTGAAAGCGAGAAATGTTGAAACTATTAAAAAACTATAGTTACATTCCTTGTTATTTTGAAGGAAAGGAAGTAGTTGATTAAATTTTTGGAATGAAGGAAAAATATCGTCCATACAAAATTTTAAAAAATGAATAATCAATCTTGTTAGTTTGTTCAATTATCATTCTTCTATGAATGGCTCCAAATTTTTATTGTTCTTATTGTGTCTTACCCTACTCTAAATGACTTATTTTTTTTATTATTTAAATAAATCAAAATTATAAGAATATATCTACACATTTATAATTAAAAATTTATTTAATTATATTAATTTATTATTAAATTTATATGTATTACAAATATTTATTTATTAAAAATAAATTGATGTAATTATATTATACAATATAAATTCACACACACACACACACACACACACACACACACACACACACAAACACACACACACACACATACATACATATATATACATATATATTATTATTTATATTATTAAAATAAAATAAAAGATTAAAATAAATAGTATTAAATGAGTTTGTAAGGGCCAATGGGACAGTGGCCAAGCTTTTACATTGTTAAGTTAAAGGGGAATGAGGGGGAGATCACCAACCCCACGCCCACCCCATATTAATATGGGATGGAGGTGGGGTCGACGACCTTGCACTTCCTCCCTCCCACGCCCCCCAATTTTTAATATAATAAAAAAAACTAATATAAACCAAAACCATTATTTGTTGTTATATGTGGATTGTGTAAAAAAAAGCTTAGTCCTGTCTGCTTAAAAATTATTTCTATATATATATATATATATATATATATATATATATAGGATGGGGAGTCCCCCAACCCCCCTTGCCCCCACCCGCCGCCACTTTTTAATACAATTAAAAACTAATATAAATCAAAACCATTATTTGTTGTTATATGTGGACTGTGTAAAAAGAAACTTAGTCGTGGCCGCTTATAAATTATTTCAATATATATATATATATATATATATATATATGCCCCAACTATTTGTGTTTTATAATTATTTTAAAATATATCAAAATGGGGAAAAATGCCAATACCCAAATAAGGCAAATACAAAAAGATAATATTGCAATAAATAATAAAATACATAAAAACCCTAGAAGAGGGTATGAATGGAATATTAAATAAAAAGTCCCTCCATGAGCTTGAGCATTCTTTCATGGCCTCCACTCTCTTTCTCGTCCAAATCTGTAAAATGAAAATATACCAATATGTCAAAAGAAATGAAAAAAATGATTTTCGTCAGCATGCTTAGGGTTAGTTGGATCCCTAAATCCAACGGCTCTAAATGAATCCATGTAATGCATGAGATTCATCCCTACAAAAGTTAGGTGATAATTAGGTGGGTTTAGTTTTAAAATAAAATGCATGGGTATTTTTTTGAATGGGGCCACTTAAGTGGTGTAGGAGATGAATGTATCTTGTAACCTTAAGGTTTAGTGGTGACTCTTAAAATAAAATCCTATGACATTTTTTAAAAAAAATTAAATTTACCCCCCCTCGTGGTGGTTAGAAAATAATTTTACTATGGATTAAATTTATTTGTATTTAATTTAAGCAGAGGGTGAGTTTAGGCTTAACCCTAGAATGTTCAATAAATAAATGACATTAGAAATTTGTTACTAAACTCAATAGAGATTGTAACAGGAATATTTTCAAATCCGAACTGGAGATTAAATAATATAAATTAGTTTTTAATTAAAATGAATCAATTATTAAGAAAGAAATAACTAAACCAAGCTTAAGGTTACCCCCCTTTTAACTGGCTTTAAACAACATCAAAAAATTATCTGTAAATTTTTCCAATCTAACCATTGGGTTGTATTGGGGTTTTTTGGGAGATTTTTGTGGGTGTTTCACTTGGTATTAGATCCCTAGGTTCAACGTTTGGACCCTTGGGCACACTTGTAAACAAAAAAAAATTAACCTAGTACAACCTAGAACTAGATCACGCAACATTGCATTTTTTTTTTTGAAATTTAGAAAACCCTAGAAAACAAGAACAAAATATAGAGTGATAAACTAAATCTCGCCTTAGTTTATGCAAGATGCACAGACTGGAAGAGGGGTTCTTACATGTGGATCTAGACTTACCACCCCATATCAGATAGTAGCAGCCATATTTCCTTAGATATTGTAGACACTGTAGGATGTTAATGCCACTATACACGGGGGATCTTTAAAAGGGAAACCTAACAGATATGATAAAGATCTATCAATAGAGCCTCATGCACCTCCATGACACAGTGATGAGCATAGGTAAGAGAACTTCCATATGGAGTCAGCTATAGAGGATTCACCTTAGAGGGGACATGGAGATATGGTTTTAGGACACATAGATTGATCTCAGAGCCCTAGGCCAAGGGATGAGCATGCAAGAGACCTAGGGGTTGATAGTCATCAGCTCCAAATCATATTAGGGAGATCCTGAAGATATTCACATCTTATTATTCTCGTGATACATGAGGTTTTCAGGAAGAGGATTGGTTAGTGAGCTTGAGCGGGGGTGCTTCTAGATTTTCCCACATACTGGAAACACAAAAGATCATGTTTCAATTCATTTTTCTAAGGGATGGTGCAGGTATCTAGGGGAGGACACAGGAGAAGAAGATCCATGTAGACTTAGAGACAATCACTTGAGAGATCTTTGATGAGCATTTCAAGAGTAGATACTTATCTGGGAGGTTTATTTAGTAGAGGATAGATGAGTTTTATGACTTACGTCAGGCATCCATGATAGTGGTAGAGTATGAGAGTCAGTTTCTAGACATGCTTTAGTACGTCAACTACATGTAGAATGAGAAGGTCAGGATTCACAAGTTCATCAGGGGTTTGAACTTAGATTATGGAGGTGTAGTATGCATTCATTTCTCATAAACCTTAGCAGATATCATTGAAATGGCCTACATTACAGAGGAGACAAAGGGGAAGATGACGTAGGCCAAAGATAAAGTGTGGAGCCATATTTAATAGATGTAGGATATAAAATTGAGGGGGTAAGCTCCTCCTCATCATGGTGGACATGGTTCTGCACATTCTTCATTCTGGACACCACAGTAGCCACCTCAGTAGTAATAACAACAGACTCACCCATCGTTTAGAACTCCATAGAGGTTTGACACTCAAAGGGGATGGAGTATTGGGCCTCCCCCTAGGGTTCCCATCATGACACAAGAATCACCTAGGGATTAGGTAGCATGATCTCATCAATAGTGACCACAACATTCCATAGTAGGATCATTAGGATCCATGACACAGAACACTAGAGTACCTGCTAGAGCCACATCTCATTGGAGGGGACAAGGTAGTTTCTATTGATGCATTTTACTTGGGCATCATTGGAAAGAGTTCCATAAGAACCCTAATAACAAGGGTAAGGTACTGATTTTGGATCTTATAGTGTGTGACATGGAGCATAGCCATCGGATTTATGCAGCGGACAAGAACCACCATGCAGAGCATCATTACACGGTGATTGAGACTATAGGTAGCATTGGTGGTATTTCTAGCTTTATTCTATTTGATTATGGATCGTCTGATTCTTTTATTTCACCATCTTTAGTAGAGCATTCCAGGATGGTGGTAGTTAGGCAAGGCCTTAGTCGAGATTTCAAGAAGGATTCTAGAGCCAAGATCTCAGTAGATTCCTTAGTCAAAGAGTGCTTAGTGGACACAAGAACATTCACCACTACTGTGGATATTCATATTATTCCTTTGGGTTATTATGGAGTGATCTTGGGCATGGATTGGTTATCTACACATAGAGCCATATTTGACTATTATAGGAATGTTATTTCTTGTATAGATGATTTGGGATTGATTTGGTAATATATGGAGTTAGGAGACCCATCTCTCTTCGTATTATTTCTGCTATGTAGATTAAGAGATGTGCATGAAATGGGTGTCAGTTAGATGATAGTACTGTTAGTGATAGGTTAGAAGATGGGGTTGGTGGACCTCCACTTTATGATTACCCCACCTTACAAGAATTTTAAGATGTATTTGCTAGTGATTTTTTAAGGTTTCCTCCTCCACGTGAGATAGAATTCGTCATTGACTTGGTTTCGAGAGCAGATCCTATCTCACGTTCTCCATATAGGATTACCTCCCCTGAGATATGTGAGCTCAAATTATAGCTAGAGGGCCTTCTCTAGAAATTCCTAATCCATCCTAGTGTATCTCCTTGGGGTGCACTGGTGATTTTTGTAAATAATATAGACGGATCCTTGCGGTGTGTGTGGACTACAGACAACTAAACAAAGTAATAATCAAGAATCCTTACCCCTTTCATCACATATATGATTTATTTGATCATATGAGGGGGGCCACATTATTTTCTAAGATAGATATTAAGTCAGGATACCATCACTGAGGATTGTAGGTATGTATCTACAAGTTAGATTTCTGTTTGAGATATGGGCACTATGAGTTCACGGTGGTACCATTTGGTCTAACAAATGCCCGTGCAGTATTTATGAGTCTGATGAATGGGGTGTTAGGAATTTTTTTGGATCGATTTGTGCTCGTGCTTCTTGATGAAATTCTGATATACTCTTGTATGCATGAGCAGCACCATGAGCACCTTCGTCATGTTCTATAGTGTCTTTGTGAGTAGTAGCTTTACGGTAACTTGAAGAAGTGTGCATTATTTAAGTTAGATGTGTAGTATTTGGGTCACATTATTTCTTGGGTAGGTATCATAGTCAATCCTTCTAATATTAGATACATTATGTATTGACCAACACCTACTAGTGTGACCGAGGTGAGCAGTTTCATGGGATTGGCAGGTTACTATAGTAGATTTATTTAGGACTTTTGTTAGATTGCATACCCCATCACTTCCATTCAATGGAAAGGTAAGAAGTTAATTTTGTCAGATAGATGTGAGTAGGCCTTCAGGACACTGAAGGAATTCCTTACGAAAACACCCATTCTTACAATGTTATATCCGTAGGAGAGTTATTCGTTTTCTCAGATGCTTTTTTGGCATATGAATAGGGAGTGTATTGATGCACGAGGGCTGAGTGGTAGCATTTGAGTCATTAGTCTACAAAATCAAGGATTATGAGCTTAATTATCTCACTCATGACCTTTCTCTTATAGTATTTGTGCATGCTTTTGTTCAGTTTAGACATTTTCTTTTAGGTATGAGATTTATTCTCAAGACTAATCACTCAAGTCTCTGTCACCTCTTCACTCAGCGCAGTCTTAACGCTCTTCAATGGCATGGATAGATTTTATTTGTGAGTACTAAATGGAGATAAAGCATGTGAAGAGGAAGGAAAATTTTGTTTTTCATGCTTTGAGTAGACAAAGACATTTGGTTATGGATATAGTAGTTGGTATAGACCTGAGGAGTAGGATTTTATAGTAGTATCCACATGACAGCTTCTATCTTTTAGTGAGAGCAAAGATCAAGTCTCAGATACCACTTGAGGGGTAGTTTTGATATAATTTATTTAGAGGTGGATGGTATTCTTTGGCACAGAGGTTGGATCTATGCTCCCAGATCTGGAGGATTGAGGCAATATATCGTTGTTTGAGGCACACCATGTACCCTATTCAACCCATCCAGGGGTGAAGAAGATGCATGGCTCGTTGAAACAATTATACCATTAGAGAAGGCTACAAAGAGACGTGGTTTGTTTTGTGTCTCGTTGTTTATAGTTACAGAATGTAATGGATCAACATCAGCATCCAGATGGCCTTCTATATCCTCATGACATACCAGACTAGAAATGGGACACCATTTCCATGGACTTCATTGTAGGGCTACTTATGTCGAGATTCCCCATGATGCCATCATGGTCACAGTGGATAGATTGAAGAAAGTGTCTCATTTTTCTCTAGCAAAAAAAAAACCTAGTGCAGTGGCCCGAATATATCTAGAGAAGAGGAAGGCCCTTCCCTTCATCAAATATTTTTTATACCTACTCTTTAAAGCGGTGGATTACAAAAATATATTTCATGCTTCCCCTCTAAGCTTAGAAATCAGCTTGGTATCAACACTACACCTTCCCAACCTTCACCCTCCATTCCCCTTTATTTGTATTCTCCTTCTCATAGACTTTTTCATAGGATTCGTCTCACTTTTAACTGAGATTCAAATATTTTTATCATTAGTAAGAGTGGTATGGTTACTTTCCCCACTTTCTCCATTGATGTCTCTCACTCATCCTCTTTACTGGATTTCATCACCTCTGATTCCTCTGAACATTCCTTAGTTTCCGCTAACTAATTTCATACCTGACTTCTCTTTCATCTTTGACTCTTGTCAACACTACTTTTGTTTCTCCTCTGATCTCCTCGGATGTCATAATGGCTCCGATTGAATCTATGCTCATTACCTCAGAGTTCCATGAGGTGATCCACCATTCTTCTCCCGTGGATATTGTTATTGATAGGGATATTCTTGATGCTATTTTATGTCTCTCTTTTGTTTACCCTGACTCCCCTCCCATAGAAAAATTATATTTTCCTACTATCTTTGTGGCAGATTCTGATATTTCTGTAGCTTCGAAGAAGCATATAGAAAATACCCCTGCCTAACAAGATCTTGATGAAGCACATATTGTGTTCCACGTTTTCAGGATAATCAATAAAGCCTTCTATTCCATCATAGAGTGGAATAACTACATAAATAGGACATAGAAAAGTTTCAACGAAGATTACCTGGACCTTTTCATGTTAGGAGATGGGCTGGTGGAAAAATAAGCTACTGCTATAACTAACGAAGAAGCTAATACTATAAATAATATCCATAGTATACAATGGCCCTTGCTAGATGTGGGTTTTTTGAATTTTGTTTTTGCTACCTATGGATATTTTCTCTTCCTACATTACTGCTACTATATCTTACCTTGAATTATTTTTTAAATGATGAGGGTCCTTTCGAAATGCCCACTTTTCTCTTATTTCCAAAAAATCGATTGGTTAAAAAAAAAAAAAAAAAAAAAAAAAAAAAAAAAAAAAAAAAAAAAAAAAAAAAAAAAAAAAAAAAAAAAAAAAAAAAAAAAAAAAAAAAAAAAATACTGAGAAACTACCCATGAGCGGTTAAGAACTTATCTTATTGGTGGTGTATGGTACTTTAAAAGAGTATGTAAATGAAAATAAAATAAATGGGTTCTTAAATAAGCCATAACAGAAGAGGAGGATGTGAGATAAATCATAACATGCATATACAACTAGGGAAACATCATGTTATTGGATTTCATGATGAATCAATATGTCATGGTAGTCATAAGAACATTATGTGAAGGTATGCTTATTACCACACAATACACTAAAAGGGAGTCTTCCCCACCTATATAAATTACTTTGTACCCCATGTTTTTAAATTTTCATATGAGAAGACATGGGATACATTAACGATCACCAAAAAAAGTGTCTACATGATAGAACAATGTATCTCCTTGAACATTGAATATTACAGGTCATAAAATAAAAATATATCTCCTAAGTATTTTCTACAAACTATCTAGAACATACTAAAACATAGAATATTACTTATTATTGAAGAAAAACTATATCCTGAGGATTCAGTAAAAAAATCATGTTGAAATAGGTGCTCGTATATAGGCTATTATTAATATTTTGGATCAAGCACATAAGGAATAATGTAATAAGTGTTAGAAATCACTAGAGGAGCATTGAATCTACAACCAACCTTATGAAAATCAATTTCAAACATTGAATTAAGGAAATCCATGTCTGAAAAAAATCCAATTTAAATTCCACATGTAAAGAATCCCTCCATTAATGATGGATTTTTTTACAAGTGACCAATTTAGAAATAACCCCACTGTAACCCTCTAAAGGCTCCCATAAAATCATATTTCTATAATGTGTCCATCAATATCCAATAATATAGAGTTATGGAGAATAACTAGACTCTTTTCATTCATGTGATATTATATGACATATAAAATGAATCATATCTCAAAAGATGAAGAATTTTTTTTCCCACTATGCTTCTAGGCCATGTCCATACATGGAACTGGAAGTATGTTTCCCTTAAAAAATTTCAATCACAAATTTTTAGAGGAGTTTGACATCCAAGTGTTCAAAAAATAGAACCTGTATGTCCTAAATGAGATCAAGCAAGGCCATTCTCATTGTTTGGGTAGATATGATATGAGATTTAAACCCATGATATCAAATCTCTCTTATGACCTTCATCTAGTACAAAATGCATAATGGTTTGTAGGGTTATTTTTTACATTATTACAAAACACCTTGTAATCAAGAATAATTTTGTAGATCTATTAGGAGAATTAGAAGAAGTGTTATTGATAGAGGTAGGAAGAAGCAAGGATATATGATTAATCTTTTTTAGAGGAACATACATCTAACATAGTTAAACAATAAAAAATCCTAACTATTGGTGGTGTGTATTAGAAACACGTAGGACTATGGTTTTTTTTTTATCATATGGAGAGGAATACAAAGAAAGTTTTTCCAAGGAAAGGTGTCTTCTTTGAAATAAAGGATTTCAAAATCTATAATGAGAACCTTTGTGTGTAGTTATCTATAGTACTATAGAGAGAAGATTAGTTTAAGGTTTATATATATATTTGGGTGTCAGAAACCAACACCCATGACACATATCATTGTATTTCATTAAAGAAGAAAAAGAGCTGAACATGAGAGGTACAATTTAGGGAGTAATTTTACCAACTAACAAATCCAAGGTTATAAATTTGGAAGATATCGTCATGATAGATAAGTGGGAAGAGTAAGATAATAGTGTCCCGTAGGATTTTCCATCAGTGTAGAAACTGTTGAATTTTTTCGCACATGTGCAAGGGACAAAATTGAAAATTTATGATTTTCATATTGAGGGAGTTGAGTTGAGGGATCTAACTAAAAAGAAAGGATGAATGGGTCTCACTGTGTTAGTTTCATAATTTCTATCCTCCCCCTGAAATGCCTTTTCCAAATTTATCATCTCCATCATGATCTTGCATCATCCCTTCAATACCTGATGCAAGATCTTGATACAGATGGGAAAGTTTTTAGCGCATTAGTTAATAAGTTAATACATTGTTAACTATGTTAGTTGTGAAAAGTTATTTAACTATTCCTGTTCATTCCTCTCTTCTCCTCAGCTTATATATGGCTTGCATGTTTTGTTTTACAGACGCATTGAATAAAACATTCATTCTCTACTATCATTGGTAATAGACTGTTTCCTTTCTCACCCTAGGCAAACAACACCTACAGCGTAAGATCCCAACTTGCTAAGTGTTCTGTGTGCATAGAACTTTTATCTATTTTGTTTGAAGCAACAGAAGAAGCATGCATGATTCTGAGTTGCTAGAGAAGAAAAGGAAGGAGGACGTGCACAGTGGGAAAGGGGAAAACGCGTGTAGTTTTTCCTCTGTTGGTGCGGGAGAAATAAAATCATTGCATGGCAGGAAAACCAACATAGAAAGTCCCCATTAAAATATATGTGGTGGAGCAACTTATGACCTGCGGATGTGGCAGAAACTAAGTGAAAATAAGATCTTGTTCGGCATATAGACTAGTGACTAGCGAACCATTTTGAGTTCATCATCCATGTTTTGTGTTGCAACTAAACTTCTTCTTTGAACAAAACATATGTGGTTTTGTTTGGAAGATAATGGCATTGCATTCGGTCCCATCCTGATCAAACTAGCCCATAAAGGAGAGTTTGAGGCATATCCACATAGGTTGAGTCCTGTATACTGGTCAAGAAAATCTCTGCAGACATATAACCTATGTAAGCATGTGGAAGACAACCTGCAAAGAGGAAGAAGCATTACCTTGCCATGTACATGTCGTACATCTCTGATGTCGAGAGTGTTACAAGAAACCCTTCTGCTGGGTCACCTCTGAGAGCCCAAGATGACACCATCGGCATATATTTTTCTTTTCTTAATGAATTATTGAATACCGGCAATGTCTTATTTGATGAATTGGTGTGTCAAGGATTGTTCAACAATTTCTTGTTCGACGTATGTTCTCAAGCACACCGAATCCACAAATAATCAGAGCGTGGCTATGATGTAGATGATGAACGTGAAGTAGAACACCCATAGAAGTGTCCACATCTCATTGCATGAGCTTATAGCACCCATCTTCGTGATAGGTTCCTTCAGTAAGCATTGTAACCATTTTTAAAAAATAAATAAATAAAGTACAATTTTGATTTTTTGAAAATGTCTGCACCTCGCATTCTGTTGTCAGATGCTAGTTGCTCAAAGGGCAAAATTTCACCGCATGGAAAACTGAGATGTGAATGATTCTTCAATTTGAATATCTTTGGGGGATCATTTCTGGTAAAGACACCCCTCCCATAGAAGCTGATCTGTTGGCTACGTATGAAAAGGCCGAAGCAAAAGCACTAATGCTTATCACCTTGAGCCTTTCTGAGGAGGTTCAACCATACATTTGGAAAGCAACCACTTCCTCTATAGCATGGGATGCATTGTGTACCATCTATAAAGCCAATAATATGACAACGAAGTTGCATCTTCAGACAAATCTTCACATAATGAGTATGCATGATGGCGAATCAATCAAAGCTTTCTTGTGGCATGTGGCCGAGTTGCGCATAGAAATTTTTGCTCTTGGTGAACTCGTAGATGACAAGTTGGTAGTCTCGGTCATGTTGTGAGCTCTTCCTTCCCAGTTTCAGACACTGATCACCATGTTGACCACCACTTAACAGGAGGTGAGTTTTATGACACTGGTGAATTATCTCTAGTAGAAAGAAGCCATTCAAAATGTTCAAGAAGCCTTCGAAGACAAGGCTCTCATCACGAGGAAAAAGCATAGCAACAAGCCTCAGAAAGGTAAGTAGTCCCCCAGAATCAGAAGCAACATCCACAGTAGTTACCTTCTCAGTGGCCACCCCAGAAGCAACAGAACAAGAAGGCCGGTCGATGGTGCCACATTTGCTCCATGGATACGTACATGACTGCGAACTATTATTACAATGGTCGCAAGTATGAAAACTCTAGCCAAGAGAGCACTTCTGGCCAAGGATATTCCAATAAATCTTGATGGCGTGCTCGTAATTATAGGAAGAAGGGTCATATTACTGCTCAAAAGGATGACACCTTCAATGAAGAGGTTCCAGACACAACTCATCCAGACATTGTCCTAGTCTCGCAGACTTCACAGCTGTCTGAAAAGTGTCTGGTTGATTGATTCAGGTGCCAGCGAACACATGACTAGAAATAAGAAGTTGTTCCATACCTTAAGTGACCAGCCCACTAGAGATTGGATCACCATCACAAATAATCAGGAATATATTTCAGTGGGAATGGGTGATGTCATCATTCCTCTTAGGACACGAAGATGTACACTCATGAAGGTACTATATGTTCCAGGTTTGACTTCAAATCTCTTGTCTGTGAATCAACTTCTTAATCATCGAATGCAGGTTCAATTCTTTGTTGAGAATAGGGTCAAGTCCTCCATCATTTCCCAAGGAGACTTAGTTATTACTCGAGAATTTCTGAAGGGCTATCTATTTACACTGGATGCGGTCACTTCATCTAACATTGCTCTCTCTGTTTCAAAGGCGGAGTCCACTATACTATGGCACTTTCGATATGGTCATCTTTCTGCTGGGGCTCTGCATCAACTTAGTGCCAAGGAAATTTTAAGAGGGCTTCCGCCACTCTCCCATTCCTTACCTATTTTCTCGAGATGTCTTGCGGGAAAACAACACAGAGGTCCGTTCAAATAGAGCTCTTATCATTCTACGGAGCATCTTTAGGTTATACAAACCGATCTGTGTGGACCCCTACTAGCTAGCTTCCAAGGTTTTGAATACTTCCAGCTCATCATTGATGATTACTCATGGAAAATGTGGGTATATTTTCGCTGGAAGAAGAGTGAAGCCTTTGCCAATTTCCAAACCTTTTACAAGCACGCCACCAGGTAGTCTGGGAAGCCTCTCCTTCTCCTCCACGAAGATTGAGCGGGGGAATTTGTATCGAAGAATTTATTAGCATACCTAAAGCAACATGGCATTTAACAACATCTGACTAGACCCTATACGCCCCAACAGAATGGGATTTCTTAGTGACACAACAGGACTATCATGGAGATGGCTCGTTGTATGCTTTTCACCACCAAGTTGGAGGATCAGTTTTGGCAGAAGAAATCTAGAAAATAGTGTATCTACTCAAGTGGGTGCTCATGAAGATCTTGTAGAATAGGACACCATAAGAGGTATGGACTAGTCATAAACCTTGTATTCATCATTTGAGAGTTTTTGGTTGAACTTCATATATGTATGTTCCAGATGAGAAAAGGAAGAAGATCGATCTAAAGACAATGCCATGTCTTTTCTTGGGGTATAGAACTACCTCAAAGGCATATCGTCTGAAGGATCCTGAGGCGAAGAAAATCTATGAGTATCGAGATGTGGTGTGTGATGTCTTGTCCTTTGATTCCCTGCCACACAATGGAGATCCAGTACCGACCTCGTCAAATACATTGCTCACACATCTAGATGATGAGCAAGATGATTCTTCTTAGAGAGAAGAATAGCTGAGTGGAGATTTGTTCATTGATCTAGGCACACTAGAAAACACATCTTCACATCAGCAGTAACAGCACCAACATCTAAAATGGGTCTAGAATACTATTGGGGATGCACACCTCAACTCACTTCTTAATACTTCTATGGGATTCAGAACATGAAGTCAAGCCAAACCTGAGGCAAATTTTGCGCTTATGAGTTCAGTTGTTGATAGCACTGAACCTGACATTGTTCATGAGGCATTAGACCAACCATAGTGGAAATAGGCAATGGATGTTGAATATGATTCCCTTGTTGAGAATCAGACATGGGAAATTGTCGATCTGCGTTTAGGTAAGAAATCCATTAGCTGTAAATGGATTTTTAAAACAAAATATAAGGCATATGGTTTAATCGACAAACACAAAGAAGGACTTCTTGTAAAGGGTTATGGTCGATAAGAAGGAATTGACTATGATGAGACCTTTGCACCCACTGCAAATATCAAAACCATCAGAATTGTTTATGCACTGAGAGCACAAAATGGATGGAAACTTAAGTAGATGGATGTCAAGAGTACTTTTTTGAATGGTGATCTAAAAGAAGAAGTATACATGGCCCAACCTAAAGGGTTTGTAGATGAGCATCAACCACATAAGGTATGTCATCTGATAAATTCACTTTATGGACTCAAACAAGCACCTAGGGCATGGTATATAAAAATTTATGATCACCTATTACATCATGGATTCACTCGTAGCCCCTCAGATACAAATTTGTATATCAAGAAGGTAGGAATAGATATTGTCATTCTTGTTTTGTATGTAGATGATCTTGTGATCACAAGAAGTTCTGACAGTCTTGTGGATGATCTAAAGAAATCCTTCAACATGACAGATTTGGGGCTACTTCACTACTATCTTGGCTTAGATATATGGCAGAAGAAGAATCATATCTTCGTCTCCTAGATGAAATAAGCAAAGACAGTCCTTGAAATGTATGGAATGTTAGATTGTAAACCAATTTCCACTCCTATGGAAAAAGGTTTGCAATTATCTAGATTCTAGGATTCACTACAGGTAGATGGCACTCACTACAGGTAACTTATGGGGAGTCTCATTTACTTGACTTATACCAGACCAGATCTTTGCTTTGCAGTGAGCTATCTCGCCAGATTTATGCAAGATCCAAATAAATGTCATTGGATAGCAGCAAAGCATGTGTTGAGATATGTCTGAGGTACACTTGACTTTGGTCTTAAGTATCAGAAGAACACTCAGTTCTTCTTACAGGAATATAAAGACTCGGACTATGCAGGATCTGTTGATGACAGGAAATCCACTCCAGGGTATGTTTTTCATCTTAGATATGGGCCTATCTCGTGGATTAGAAAGAAGAAAACTGTTGTTGCTCTCTCATCCATTGAGGCTAAATATCACGTCGTATGAGGAGATGTGTGTGAATAAATTTGGTTATGTCACATTCTTGCCGATATAGGGATTCCTGAAGAGAAACCTCCCGTCATTCACTGCGAAAATCAAGGTGTGTTGAAGCTTGTGAAGAATCCTATTTTTCATGGACAAACAAAGCATATTGAGGTCAAATGTCACTACATTCGTGAACAACTATTGAACCACCAAATTCAGCTCCAGTACTACCTTATTGATTTTCAGGTTGTGGATATTCTCACCGAGCCTCTCGGCAAGGTGAATTTTGATTTCTTTAGGGGCTACATATGTAGGAAATATGTATTAAGGGGGGGAATGTTAGTGCATTAGTTAATAAGTTAATACATTGTTAAATGTGTTAGTTGTGAACAATTATTTAACTGTTCCTATTTGTTCCTATCTTCTCCATAGCCTATATATGGCTCGCATGTTTTGTTTTACAAACGCATTGAGTAAACCATTCATTCTCTGCTATCAAAATTCACTATAAGTTGAAGATGGACATCCCAAAGCAAGAAAAGGTACTAGTCCACGTCCAAGGTTGAAGTAGGTTGGTTTGTTTGATTTCATTCATTTTTGATTTAGATTTAATCAAAGTGCAATTGATTCTTTACTTTATGATTACATGAAATTACTTAGTGTGTTGAGTTACAAAGAGCTCATTTAACATTATTTCAATGAAAAGAAATGCAAAAAAACATGTACAACTCATCACAATAATTAGTTTTCATTTTATTCATAAGTAAAGTGTACAATGATCCCACATAAGCCATGGGAAATGAATCATCAAGTACATAAAAGAAAGTGCATATATATGAAACTATAAATATAAGAGAAGGGAAGAAAATCCATCATTGACTGGAATGAAGTGGATTTTCTTCACTCATAGCTCCTTGATTTGTAGCTTCCTCGTTCTTTTCCTATTTCCTTCTAGTATTAGAACGCCTAACTATAGAAATAAAAAGATGGTTAGAGCTCCAGGTTTTCATTGTTCTCATGCACTATACAAATTTAGATATATAAAATTTCTTTCATGTGTACGAGTAAATTGGAAACTAAAAAGGATGCATGACAGGGAATTAAAAACAAAATGATCATAATAAACATAGTATTCTATCTTCAAGACAAAGTAAACAACATCATCACTCATGAGAATAAAAGCGACTGATTATCATCATCTAGAGGCATTCAAGAAGAAATTTCAGAACTGTAGCATGAAGACGAAGTCAAGAAGGAGCAAAGGAAAAGAGATGCTTATGACCTCTACCATATTTTCTAACTGTTTTCTTAATGTGTAGGTATAGGTATTAAAGACCATGCTTTATCCTTGTTGTATTCATTCCTAAAATAATATGAATTGAAGACCTTTTCATTCACATCTCAGTTAAGTTTTTAAACACAAAAGAAAAGCCAACTTATAAAGAACCATGTAAATTTAATGAGCATCAATAATGAATGAGGACAAAAGTATAGAGAATGAGATCACAAACATGCAAATTTATTTGAAAAAAGGGAAGAGGTTGCTAATCATTCAAGACAAGATGGTTCAATGAACACATTTCAGGTATGCAAGTTTCATATTTGAAAAGATGTGTATGCCTTAGCAACATTGATTTGTTAAGAAATCTATCAAATTTTAATGCATTTAAGCTCAAAGTAATATCAATGAGGCTAAAATATCACTCTCTCCATTAGTAGACATGAGTTCTTAAGAAATAAATAGCTACAAATATGTCAATCTACAATAAGAATTCAAGTACAATGGGCCATAGGACCAAAATGGAAACAAGAGTACAAGTTAAGTGAGAATAAATACAAATGAGTCAGGTAATTTAAGAACTATGAGATATAGATTTTAAGGCACAATCATAACATGATGAGATGAATTTATTTCCATACATTTGGAAAAGGAACAAAGTGCAAAAGAATCAAGCTACATGTGATTAAAATAAAAATTCTACAGCAGGTAAGCAGAGTAATGACTTATAAAAATGCACTTTCATATTACAAATTACATTCTCATGAAATTATGAAGGAGACAATTAGGATTTTTCAGTCCATGTTTTTTATGCAATGAATCAAAGCTACAAAACTTTCATGGCATAATCAAGGAACATCTACAGTTGTTTTTTAGACATACAAGGCTTTCAAGAATGCAACAATGGAATACAAATTTTAAAGTATTGCATTTTCCTCAAAAAGAGTAAACATCATACATTTCAGATATTTCAGCAATGAGCTCATGATATTTTTTTTTCTAAAACTCAAACATGTTTTTGTTTTGAAATGATGATTGAAGAACAAATTTAAAATCACTAAAAGTAAATCTAGGCTTTCTAAATTTGAGATACATAGTTTCCAGACTGAATACAAAAGCCTTAAAATTACAAAAGCAAGATCAAGCTGCTCATAGGAAGAATACCAAGCCGTGAAAACACTGGAACATTTTGAAATGTCCAAAATACATTCAATTAGAACAAGGTTTTCACAGCTGCTCAATGAAAAACCCAACTTAGTCTCAAGTAACAAAAGCCTTTTAATGACAAGTGAGCACAAATTTCAGCCACATTTTGCAGGAATCAATGAGTACAAGATAGTAGATTAATAACAAAAGAAATGCATTTACAATGAAAGCATGCTTATCACATACTCCAAATTTATGAGCAAATACTGGATAAAGACAAAGCTTTACAAATGAAAGATTTTGAGCCACATTTTCAAGGAACAGTTATAACCTTGGTTGGTGTTACAATGCTATTTATCTGAACTGCAAGTTATCAATTGAAAATCACAAAACATTCAGGCGGGAGAAGATAATGTACAAACTCAGTTGATGGGATTCAAATTGGTGAAGCCCAGATCTATATGCAAAATTCAAGAATCAAGTCTGCAAGCAAATGCAAAAGCTATTTTCAAATAGAACATGCAAGTTCCTTTGAAAGCAACACAAAGTTTTCAGGCGGGAAAGGTGAATGTACAACTCAACAGCTAAAACTTTAAGGATCTAATGAAGTAATTCCAAAATGGATGCAGAGTTTACAAAATTATTTCCCAAATCAAACAAATGCTTAGAACCATAGCTTCCAACTACTGAGTTAGTTTTACAAAGTCATAGCATGAGTTCAGACTCCATGATTGAAATGCACATTACCTAAATAATGCACGGTGGTTTCCAACAACTATACAGGTAAAAGTACTTCCAACAATTGTGATGCAAGAGTATTCCACAAGCTAGGGAAGCTTGATACTAAGTTAATTAAATCCCGACCTCATCCAACATCAAACCCATGTCAGTGAAATAAGTTTTCAAAATCTAGCGATCCTCCACTGAACGAATTTCAGAGGATCTAAAAGGAACAAGTTTCCAACAATATACAACAAACTAGCAATTCTACATATAAAAGTGACGGAAAACTCAACCAGAATGTACACCAAGTTACAAGCAAACAATAACGAGCAAAGACCAAATGCACTAACTCTGCAAATATGAAAATGCATGGTCAGACTTTAGTTGAAGCTACAAATAGTTCATAGCAATCTTGACATTAACAGTAATCACGAATGGTCAAAGCTTACCTTTCATAACATGGTGAGATATCAATATCAAGTGCACTATAAACCAATCATGTAGCACCTAAGTTTCAACAGAAACAACGAGCAACACAATTGAAATGGCATGCTAGTAATGGCAAATCAATGACACCCTTAGCTAGCTCAAATTTGGGTTAAATAGCAGCTTGACAATTAAGTAAATGGCAGCAAGCCTTTGAGAATAACTAATGGTGAAAAAACCCCATAGACATTACGACCTCGATTCATGAGGGATTCAAAATAAAAGAATACATTGAGCCAACATGGTTGAAATGTATGCATGCTGAAATGAAAAACCCAGAGTCATACATTATCCTAGGTTGAAATGAATTTGAACAGGTTTTAAGCTAAGCACAAAACAAGAAGTATTTTACATGGCCTGAGATTTCAAGTCAAATACTTAATGATGAAAAAGCCTCCATTAGAACATGACCCCGATTGCATATGTGGATAAAGTTGGAACTCAAACCCTACAAATACAAGAAACATGAGTTCCATGGCTGCAAGATGCCAAAGGTTGAAGTTACAAGTAATAGGTCAAATGCAATACAAGCGTTAAATAGGCCGAGGTAAGGTAATTTTACATGGCCAAGTTTCAAGTCAAATAAAATGATGCAAAGCCTCCATTATCAACAGAACACAAGCTTTTGGGTACAAATGGAAACTACAAACCCTATGGCCACAAATCTAAACAACATAGAGGAAAAGACAAGTACCCCTACCTTCCAATGTAAAGTTAAATAGGTCGAGGGTAAAATAAAGCAAAAGTGAACAAAATCGAATGCAAAAAACTTTAGGGTATAAAACGAGTTGAGCTCAAAACAACCTAGTTTTGGTTTACCACAGGTTAAAAATGCATGGTGGCCACTTTTTCCAAAATAATAACTCTTCCATGTCCACAAAAACCCAACCATCCAGGTTTAATGCTTGAGTACTTTTTTGTGACCCACTTTAACAAACAGTGGGAGGGTCAATAGTTATTGGTGTTTCAGGGTCGAGCTGATAGCTAAGGACAACCTAGGTTAAACATTAATGCTTGAGCCATGGTGACCACTGTATGAGAGAATTGCATCTCCAACCCCATAGGTGGCAGGGGACTCAGATATCATCCATCAATTTATGTATGGAGAACCCAGATAGAATTAAATGCACATATACATGCTAGGTTAGGAGGTCGAGAGCAACAACAATGGAGACAAAATGCTAAGAAAACCTTCACCAAGCTTGAGCTACATAACTAAAAAATATGAAATGCAAATCCTGACTAGGAAATGATGGAGGAAAGACTAAAATTTGCTAAGACTGAAGCTCCAGAGGCCCAAACATGGCCATTTTAGAAAAAAATGATAGCTTTCTCCATGGTCTCGAGAAGTCTCTAAAAGAAAAAACAAAAAGTAAAATGGAAGGAGGTTAGGGTTTCAACCCTAATCCAATAGAGGATTCGGTTAGGTGGGTTTAACCATGGTCAATTTGACCATATGGTTAAAACCACACAACCATGATAACATTTCACTTTTAGCCATTCCAACTACCACACAAGCAATGATAACATTTCACTTTTAGCCATTCCACGAATGAGTATGAAATAATTGTAATGTTTTAATGTGGAGAAGGGGTGAATCATTACACCAAGGCCAATAAAGCAAGGTGATGACCATGCATGCCATGATTTATTAGCAATCTTGTGCACTTAGGTAGTTAATTCTTGTGGTTTTTCTCTGAGTTAATTAAGTTAATTACTCATGCTATCTGCCCTTATTGTGAAAAATAGATTCTTGTGTGTTTTTTTAGTGTGTGCTTATTGAAAGTTGTGTATTTTGAGTCATCCCTTCACAGATTTCTATTATTTTTCCTTGAAAATAACTAAAAATCCTCTAGTTTGTGCAAGTTTAATGTTTTATTTATCAATTTGTGCACATATATATTTCAACAGTATCCAAAAATCCATGGTTTATCACCCCCTTTTCTTAGTTTCCATTCTAACCCTTACACCCACTAAAATTTAGTTAGGGATACACTGAAAGGGAACCAACCCTTCAAATATGGAGATTCACCTCAATTTTAGGGGTACCCACAACCCATGAGGTGTTTCCATTGTATATCTGTAGAAGTGAGGAAAAAAAATATAGAAGATCTACCAATCCTCACAAGGGTGTACTTCTGCTACGATAACAATTTTTGGCAAGCACAGTGAGACCACATATCAGATTGGGTGATTATTTTTAGAGTGCAAATAAATATGGCGTCTTTTCATGGATGTACCTAAAAGTTCAGTTACTCATAATCAACAACCTGAGATGTTTTTTGCAAGAGTGATCAAAACTCAAGAGGACATAAGTCCTGATTTACGAGTTGCAATTAGCCAAGAACCCTTTAACCAGTTTCGACTACTTATTTCCTTGATTGTTCTAGATGACGCTTTCAATAATCAACACTATTACAATGAATATTAGCCACTTCCAGGAGGAATTACTTATATTCATAAATTAAAGATTCAAAGCAAAACACATTTGGCGACTATGAAAAGATGATTTTAGACCAGTACTGTCTGTTCCATACCTAAGGTGATAATAAGGTCTTCAGTTAGAGGTATCCCATCTAAATTCTTGCAATTACCGCTTAATTCATCTAAAAGAAGAAAGTTTAGGAGTACTGCCCCTTACAATAGGCCAAGTTCTCCTATTGCTATTCAAAATTTTATAATTCAAATCCCCATATCCCCGATGGCTACCCAATGAAATATGAATTTTGTGACTGTCACTGGTGGAAACCCATTATTGCTTGCTCAATTTGATCCTATACCATTAGCTACCCTTAAAATCCTGCCTTATTTTACTGGGGGAAACCATACAAGACCTTTTTGAGCACGTAAGAGAATTATCAAATTTGTGTTTTGTTCATAACATAACTCAAGAGAATGTGGCATTGAGGTTATTTGCTGCTTCTTTTAAGACATAAGCTCTTGTTTGGTATAGAAGTCTACCCATAGGAAGCATTTCCACATGGGACCAATTAAGGACTACTTTTTGTAAGAAGTTTGAAGACAAATCATACAACTTATCATTGGTAGAACAATTGCTGACAATTAAAATAACACCTTAAGAGTTTATGATCAATTTCAATTTGAGGTTTACTAGAACATGGGATAGAATACCTCCAACAGTAAAACCTTCAGCTGATCATGCTTTCCTTTATTATCTAAGAGCACTAAATAGTGATATTGCAACAATGATTTAGTCAATGGGTGCTTCCACACTCCTTGCAACTTATGACATATCCATAAGGGTTGAAAATAGTCTCGTTCAAGCTAATAAATTATCCACAAGACCCTCAAAGCCTATTACTGCAAAATTGGATCCTATTCCACCACCTCTACAAAAAATAGAGCATATTATTTCTGTTCAACCCAATGATTTAATTGAAATTAAAGGAACCTTGCAATAATTAGGAAATGAGGTAACAACAATGAAAATTCAAATAAATTAGTCTAACAAGCCTTACCAAGCACCTTATCAAGTTGGTAGACCCCCTTATCAGCAAAATCAGAACTATAGAATCCCTTAGAAGCCTAACTCATCTGATCCTTAAGAACCATCCTCTTCTAATCCACTTATGATAGTCAATGTTTCCCAATAATCAGAATGGTTTTTGCAGTCAGCCCTCTACTCAATTTTCTTTCCCAAATGTAAACTTGAACCTAATACTTGTTTCCCAACCTCAATTTGAAACATCTAATATGCCTCAAATAGAGGGTGGACAACAAGAAATGTGGAGTCAAAGGTAGTTAGAGAAAAAAATGGTAAATTATGAGGAAGATGATCATTATGTAATTTTGACCAAATTTAAAAGCAATGCTCTTTTAGACGAACAAAGAAAGGAAAAGGGTGCAATGAAACAAGATGTAACAGTTGCAGATTTTCCTCCCTACTTTGCACTTTGCTTGTCAAAGGATTTCTAAGAAGAGATTCGAGGGTACCTCTATTTAGATTGGTCCTACCTTTTCTTCACAACAAGGTATGGTGCAAAATTTACTGTAAATTCAGAACCATTTGTAAGATTTCATATTGAGCCTCATTTTTCATATTTTGTTGCTAATTATGTTATAATAGATCAAGTGTATTTTGATAGAAATGTTAATCTTTCCTCTTTAGATGTTGTTTTTAATTTTTTCATGGATGAAAGAACAAAATAAAATTATACTCATGATCCTTACAAATAAATAGAAGAGGAACTACCTAGAGTATATTGTCTTTAGGTAAGAAGCACCTCGATGCCTTAACTGTCCAAAATAGAAAATTTTGAAGAAGGGATGTGTCTGTTAGCAAATTTAATACATTGTTTATTGGTTAGTTTGGGTACAGGCGGTTACACCTCCTAACCGTTTTCACTGTGTATTTATTTCCCCCTCGTGCATCCAATATATTCATTCAGACATTATTTTATATTGCTCCTGTGCTAACATTGGTATCAGAGCGTGGAAGTGGGAGCGAGGGAGCCAGAAAGGTTTGTATTCCATTAATTTCATGGACTGTTGAATATATGCTGGAAACCGCCACTTCCCCTCCTTCGTGGAATTTATTTGAGCCTCTATCCATCCTCTGCCTGTGTGCTGTGCGTTATTTGCTGTTATTTGCTGTTCTTTGATTGGTGCGTCCTCTGCCTGAGCGTGGGAGAAGAAAGAAGACTGCTGGAGGAAGCAGTTAGTTGTAAAACCATTTTTTTCTATTCATCCCTAAAACGCGTGGAGAGGAGACTCAGATTCCTCTGCCAGTCCTGTCCATTCTGGCTGTGCTGTGCGTGGAGGAAACGGGCTGTGTATGACCTGTGTGCTGAAGGAGATCCTCAGCCTGCGTGGAGATCCAAACAACCTGATTTCATTCCCTCTCATTGGAGCCGCTGTTCTTTTGTTTGGACATGGCTGGAATTGATGTGCAGACCTTGCGTGAAGGAGAGAAGATAACTGAGCTGGAAATACTGAGCCTAATTCACCTGCGTACGAGCATGGAGCCATGGTTTCAAGAAGCCGGCGCCAAGGGCCCGCTGTGGGAAGAGATTTCCACCGGAATGTCTTGTCTGGGATACGACCGCAGCGCCAAGAGACCCAGAAATAATGGGGAACGTGGTGTTTAACAGCCACCAACCAGTGCTGTTAGATTCATCCAACCAAAAAAATATGCAGCGCGAGGAGATCATCTTCATTTCCTGTGCATTGTGTTCGTGAGGGCTGCATAGAACCGCGGGCCAAGATACCTAAGAATTGAAGAAGACAGTTATGAAATATAACCGCTTCAAACAAAATGAGAAGACCATACCTGTACGCAGTGATAACATGAAGAATTCTATTTTTTTTCATGTCTGGAAATGTGGCATTGATCATTAAACTGATCCAAGTCTTCCTGCGAGTTATCCCATCAATGACCATTTCTCGGCGTGTGAGGAAACAACAGTGACCAGAAGAGTAAATAGTCAGGCATGTGAGCGTACTCAGAGGAGGATACCCATGGTACAAGCCCACAGTTCAAGAATTCAAAAAGAAGAATCAGTCACCAAAGAGGGAGAAGAGAGCATGTGGCAATGACCACTGACCAACTTATCAGCACTGTGTGGAGTTTGACATGAGTGGCATCGTCCACCAAAAACCCAGGTGTGTGTTGGTAGACTCCTTCCCCCAACATCTTCTCAACTGTTGTTCGCAGACCATGCAATACATTAGCAAGCGCATCGTACAAAAGATCAGGAGACATGTGGAATTTGTTTGAATCAAATCGGAACAAACGAGATTAAGCCCCTTCATTCATTCATCAAATTTACTATCAAAGATGGACACGAACAACCAGCCTATGATCCCATGCAACAGTCTGAGAGCATGAAAGTCACGCCCAGAAATGTTAGCAGCATTGCAAGCAACCATAGAGACGTGCCGCATTTGAGAGAACCGAAGAGCATCGGTATCTACTCATAGCCAGTCTCCAAAACTTGCAATCCGAGGACATAATGGACTGAGTCTTGTTTGAAATATAGACGGAGAAGATTTGTGTCAATCCAGATGACAAATGCGAGATTAAATGCCCTCAGGAACATCTGTGGCACATCACACGAGCTTTCAAGCTCACTTCTTCATCTATTTCTTCTACAAACGAGAGCACATCTATCATAGAGATTCAAGAAAATCTAGGCAAAGTCCTTGTTGCAAGAAGCAAATAGGACATGTCGTGACGCAACAAGATGATGAATCTGGGGTAGATTTGTATAAACAATATATTAAGGGGGGGAATGTTAGCAAATTTAATACATTGTTTATTGGTTAGTTTGGGTACAGGCGGTTACACCTCCTAACCGTTTTCACTGTGTATTTATTTCCCCCTCGTGCATCCAATATATTCATTCAGACATTATTTTATATTGCTCTTGTGCTAATAGTGTCAGATCTATTTCAATGGAGAAAAGAACAAAAAATAAGTAGGTGTTGCTTTAGTGTTTTTTTTCCATCAAAAGAAAGGTACTTTTCAACTTTAGGCCTACAATTTGGTTGTACTTGTCAGGTTGTTGAATATGAAGGTCTAATTCATGCCCTACAATTGGTAAGAATAAGAGGAATCAATTCAATACATGTTTTTGGTGATTCATTATTGGTAATTAACCAAGTTAGAGAGTTGAATGTTTCAAAGAACTCATTGTTGAAGTCTTATAAACATAGAGTTTGGGACTTAATAGAAGTTTTTTATACTTTTAACATTTAATCTGTTCCAAGGGAAAAGAACAAACATGTAGATATGCTTGCAGTAATTGGAGCTATTTTTGATGTTCTTGAAGAAGTTCAAAATAATAAAATACAACTACATATAAAACTGATTATTAGACCTTTAGTACCCTATATAATGGAGGAGAATTGATAAGGTTTTTGAGGATGACAAGAAGGTACTAATATTTTTATAAGGAATAAGTTGAGTTTTCATTAACTAATCAAGCCAAGTTGTAAACAGTCAATAATACTGATCATATTGTGTAGTTGAAAGTTAACAAGTTATGTCAAGGACTTTTTTACATTGGAAAAAATCTTCAACACTGATAACCAACTGAGAAAAGACAAAGGAACTATATCAACTCATGTTGATAAATATGATGAAATATCATTTGAAGGTGATAAAGTCACTGTACAAATTGGAAAAGTATGTTCTATTACTAAAAAGAAAGTATTTGTTGATTGATGTAAAGAATTGATAGATGTATTTGCTTGGGGATAGCAAGAGCTTCGAGGTTTTGACCCCGACTTAGCTTAACACACTATTGAATTACAACCTTATTCAAAGCCTGTAGGGTAGAAACAAAGGCCCATAAAGTCCTCAAATAGTGCCTTTGACGAGAAGTTAATTATCTAAGATCCATTAAGCACGACATAATCTTCCCTATTAAACAATGTAGTTGGGTAGCCAACCATGTTCACCTATGAAAGAAAAAAGGTAATATCCGCTTATGTATAGATTTTAGAGACCTCAATACAACTTCTCTAAAAGATCACCATCCGTTGCTCCATATGGATAATATTTTAAGGAAAAATTTAGGTTCCGATAGATTATCCCTTTTAGATGGGTACATATGGTATAATTAGATTCTTGTACGAGAGAAGGACATGTGTAAGAAATATTTTACTATGAAGTGGGGGACTTATCCATATAAGAAAATGCCTTTCAGTCTCTCAAATACTGGTGCTAATTTTCAACGTGTAATAGATATGGATTTTCAAGGCCTATTCAATAAATGTATACTTGTGTATCTACATGAATGTAACTATTATTTTCCAAAAATTCTAATGATCATCTGATACATTTGAGATATACCTTAGAGACTTGTAGGTAATTTGGGATTTATTTAAATCCCAAGAAATCAATTTTTTTAGTATATGAAGGTAAGCTGTTGGGTCACATTTATTCTAAGTAGGGCTTAGCAATTGATCCAAAAAGAGTAGTTCCAATTATATAGTAGTATTTACCACACCATAAGAAGGCTATCTTGAAAATTTCTTGGGAAATATAAATTTTGTAAGGAAATTTGTACCCAATTTTACTTGTTTGGTCAAACCATTGAATTTTATGCTTAAGAAAGGTCAAGATTTCTCATGGTACCAGCAAAGGAGAAAAATGTTTTTGAAACCATCAAGGTGGATATCTATCAAGATCCTGACTTTGGCTAACCCAAATTTTGATGAGAATTTCATTATGTATGCTATTGCAGGAGTTAAAAATCTTTGAACCATCCTCTTACTCAAGTACATGATGATAATATTGAGAAACCAATTTCCTTTTTAGGGAAAACGTCTTCATGATTATTAGAAAAAAGGTTACGCCTTTTTGGAGAAACAAGTACTTGTAGTAGTAATACGGCTTAAAATGTCGAATGTACATGCTGTAAAATAATCAATATACATGTGTTAGTGTCCCATCAAAGCGTGTGAGAGTCTTTCCTGTTGAAAAAAGAGGTGAACGAAAAGAGAATTGGATGGATTACTAAGGTAATGTAGTATGATGTTGATATAAGAGTGGCTTAAATATTAAAGGAAAAGGAATTTTTGATCATCTAATTTCATACACAGAAGATTCAAGAATGCTGCAATATTATTGCAGCCTAAAAATCAGTCAACCTTAACCTAATCAAGAAGTTCTTGATTTCAAGTCTAGATGGCTGATATGATAAGTTATTTGCAAACATGGACACATACCCCAAAGGTATGGACATAAATAAAGAGAAGACACTTTTGTATACAAATTTTTTCCCTTTTGTCTTATATTCATGGAATACTTTTCAAGAAAGGATATAAATTGAGTATCTTTTGAGATGTAGTAATTTGGATCACATGTTGAGTAGCTTTTTAAAGAGCTTCATGAAGTATCTACAGGAGGCTACTCTTTTCAGCAGAGGAATAACCTCCCCCAAAATTTTGAGACATGGGTATTATTGGCCTAGACATCTTTAAGGACTTCCATATGAATGGATAAAAAAATGCAAACAATGTGCATTCATTTGTTGGTAAGGTAATGGCTAGACAACTTTTCCCCTTCAACCTATATAAGTTGATTAACCTTTCATGCAATGGGGTCCATAATTTGATTAGGTACATGATTAACCCTCCTTCATCTTCAAGGGCCAAAAATTTATTTTAACAGCCACAACTTATTTCACTCATTAGAATGAAGTTGTAGATCTTAAAGAATAAAATGAGACATCCATTCTTTCTTTTTATAACAATATTATTTCTATATTTGGTGTTCCACCCACCATAATTTCATGTAACACTCTATATTTTCTTGGAGAAAAAAGTAACTAGATTGTAGATGTAAAACATGGCATTTACTTAATAAAATTCATCCAATTATTACCCTCAAGATAATATATTGGATGAAAGTACAAATAATAATCTACTGAGGATAATCAACAAAATCCTGAAAGAGAATAAGAAATCTTGATACACAAGGTGTAATGTAGCATTGTGGGCTGATAGAATAACTCCAAAAGGACAACTGGTAATTCACCTTAAAAATTGGTTTATGAAAGAGATGTAAGAATGGATATCTCTCTTGAGAAACCAACCTTATATTTATTACATCATCTTTAGTTAATTCAGAATGATACTATGTAGGTTAGATATATAGAGCTAATGGAATTGTAAGATTTATGGGATCAATCCCAAAAGAATATCTCCAACAAATACATCATGCTCAAGTAATCATGCACATCAATTATCTCATAACATTCGGAAGATTAAATAGAGTTATTGGATGTGTTATAGTGATAATGTAGAGATTTTGTAGGTTTAGAGATGTAAATAATTCATATTTCAAGGTAAATAAATGATTCCATCAATCATAATTTTGAATCAAATCAAGAGCAATTATAATATGCAGCAAGGAACATGAATAAAAGTAAAATTGTGAGGTACAGTTTCAATTTCCAAGATCTTAAATTTTTCTTTTAAGACAATGCATGAATATGAAATTGTAACATCAAGGTACAAATATAAACTACCAAACATGAACTCATCTTGAAGTAAAGTGAATTAATCACATTGATTTCCACCAATTTTTCATTAATGCAATGTTCAATACGAAGGCCACAAATATAAATTTCAAACTTGAGAATACAATTTAGATTATGCAGGTGCAAATTTCAGTATATCAACATAGACAATGCATCAAATAAAATAAAATTGAGTTTCATTGGAATTCATAACATATTCACACGAGTTATAAATTTTATATAAATTTATTCTTAAAATTTGTAATAAATGGAGGTGATGCATGTTCACAAGGAACAAAATTTTTCCAGATCAAATTGAAGAAGGCACTAAAAGACAAAGTTTAAGAAATAGGGAAGAGGAATTTGAGTTTAAGCTTTGATGATTTTCCAAATAAACAAATCAAGCACATGTGTTAACATCAAAATATTGCATGTAAAAACTAGGTAAGAAGGCTAGGCTATAGACACAAAATGAAACTAGATCTGAATTTTAATGTAGTAACTCAACGAATAAACCCCGACCTAGTTATGGATAACAACAAGGAAATCTTCGAAATAGTTCTACCCAGAAAAAATACAGGTGACAAGGTTGGAATCAAAAACCCAAGAAGGAGGTATCTACCACTATTGTAAGGCTTACCCCATATCCAAACCCATCAACTTGAAACCCCCTAAATTGTGGTAAAAGCAAAGTCCAGCACATAAGCTCAAAAGCCTTTATCCATATAAAAAACACTCTAAAAAAGGGGAGAAAGAACTTAAATTGAGCCATCATTTACAGGTAACCTAGCACAAAATATAATGCGACACAAAATGAAAGATCTAAACAACATAATTAAGAAGCAAACCTCCAATTGCAGTTATAGGAAAAAAATCAAATCCATAATGGGTAAATAGAAACACATGTTCAACAATCCCATTTTAGAGGAAACCCTTTAATGGGTATATTCATATTTGAATAAAAACACAAAAAAGAGAATCCTCCAGAAAAAATATACAATCCCAGGTCTAATATGAACCATATTTTTAAAGTACGCAAAGCAAAATTTCAAATGATCGAGCCAGAAATTGTAGATCTAAGCTTAAAATTTTGAAAAATTAGTTTTTAAACTCACCAATAAGCTTGAAAATACAGAAATTTTGGGTTATTCATTCAACCTCTTTTACTAAAACAATAATAATGGTGTCCAAGGATCTGAACAAGGTCAAAAAAATTATCTCCATGTTTACATATCTAGCACAAGTAACTCGCAAGCCCGAGCTCAAGACAAAACAGAACCAGAAAATGATAATGTGAAATACACAAACCCAAAAGCTATTATTGACTCTCTAGCAACAACTGGAAGGGAACTAAATTATAAAAGGAAAAGACAGAGCTTTTACACATGGTGGAGAAGCTATCGAATAAAAGCTTAGTGTAAGTGTATGGAAAGGGGGGCCAAATAAGTGAACACAATTCCATTTTTTTACCATTTTGGCCATAACACATTCATGTTATGGCTTGGTCACGTTATTACGCAACAAAATAAATTCAAGGTTGCACTATAACTCATGTGCATTATGGTTTGATAAATCTAAGTCATAACGCACTCTCATTTCAATGTGTTATGTGGTAAATTTTCTTGTGGATGGCTTTTATTTACTAAAACAAATTTAAAGTATAAGTAATAATAATAATAAAAGAAAATTTATACTTTAAATTTATTTTAGTAAATATAATATGTTAGGGTCATTCTACACCTTATATAACTAGTCTCATAGCTCCATCTTTTATAGTTTAGAATATAGTTTTTCATAGTCTAATGTAGTCGTTACATAGGCATTTTTCAGTATTTCAACATTTAGCCTTCAAGCTTTAAGGGCGCAATTTATACAATCGATATCAGTTTTCTGAATGAATATAGTCATTGTTTAGGTTTTAGGGCCTTTTTCATTTGTTATTGACATTTTTAGGAATGTTAATTGTGTTAAAACTTTATATTTTAATCATCACAACTCCTAAAGGTAGCAACATTTTCTCAAATATATGGACTCATGCAGCTCCTAATAACACTTAATAAATCAAAAGGCATATGCAAATTTTTATCGATTCAAATAATAAAGCAAACGGTCATTATAAGGTTTGTGAAAGATTTGAAACATCATAAGGTGATGCAAAGCTCCAACACATTTCCATGCATTCATAAACTCATAATAACCAATTTCAATCATTCTCATTACTATCTTATTTTTAGAAATCTTTTCAACAAGCTCTATAGGCTTAAATATGCATAAATAGGAAAATCAACCTAAAACATACCCTTCCAACCCCCATATCTTGCTCTCAGATTTTGTACAAAAGCCCAATAAACTATTAAAATGGCTCATTTTCTTGTAAAACCTCATTTTCTCATACTTCCACTCTATTCCTCTCACTAGATTTAAGTGTCCAAATTCCAAATCAAGAACAAATTTGGAATTTTTAACTTCCATTTTCTCCTTTCAACTCTTTATTTTATTTCACCATGCTTAGAATAACATGAAACCATTGAACTCTTTATATTATTAGATATTGTTTACTTAAAGACTGTGTTTTGGTGTTTTGATGATTAATTTCAGTGGCTTATTGAATGTTGTATCTCTCTCTCTCTCTCTCTCTCTCACTCCCTCTTTCTCTCTTTTTGACTCACTCACTGTCTCAGATATTATCTCTCTCACTATATCCTTATCATTCTCTAGCTTTTTAATTAACTCTTGCTCTCGCTCTCTCTCCCTCTCATGTTTTCTTCCTCTCTCTCTCTCAATCTATTTTCCTATCGCACTCTCATTGACTCTTTCTTTATTTTGAATAAAAAAATATTTATTTTTATTGACGAATTGATTAGGAGTTCATGATGACCACAAGAAAACTTGGAAATTATTTAAAATCCATATAGTCTATAGTAGTGATTAAAAAGTGAAAACTACTTTTGATCTTCTGCAGTACAAGGATTGGAAAACCTCAGATATTTCCAGTAGGTCTTGTGAGATATTTCATATTTAGGATTATCAATATTAGGACCATATTTTCTAGTCTCGTTCCTATAACCATGATTGATTATATTTGTATAAATCCCTTGTTTATGATGGGTGGGACAAGTAACTAAATGGATATGGCATCTACCTTGTGCCTCGCAATGCATATTACACATTTATGCCAAACATGCTTCTCCCCACATATACTTGTGCTATTGAATGCTAATTTATCCACACTCTAACAAAAATTTCATATTTCTCATATTTTCATATATGGTATTATGCAATCCTGGATGACCAATTTGAAGCTAGAAAAAATAATTGTTGACAATTGTTGCACTTGTGCAAAAATGGGTAAATCGAAAATTTATTTTTGATGGGAGGAATTGATGGAATGAACCTAGCTATGGGAGTGAAATAGAAGTGAAATGTCACTTTACTAGTTTCAGAATGCCTATTTTCTGCTCAATTTTGTTTCCACAACATCTCTGTCATGATCATGCACCAGATCCCTCAAGAAACAATGTAGGATCTTGAAACAAATGAAAGGAAATGAAAAATAGAAATATGGACATCCCAAAGCTTGGAGAGGGATAGTCCACTTCAGGGATGAAGTAGGTTTTAGATTATCTTTTCTCACTTTTGGGTTGTTATTGATTATATTAAGTTCATTAATTATGATTAAATGAAATGTTGCTAGTGTGTATGAGTTGTACATTTCTCATTTTGCATCATGTAACTGAAAGAATAATGCAAAATAGAGAAATTTACATCTCATCACATAAAGAAATGATCATTTATTTAATAATTATTAAGTACAATGAACCCACAAGCCATGGGAATAACTTGGAGAACAATATCAGAAATGAAAGTGCACATATATACATTTATGAAGAAAGGAGGAAGGTTATCCATCATTTCATGTAATAGATGGATTTACCACATTTTTGACTCTCTACTATACTTGTTGCTACTCCTTTTAATCTCCATTAGCTATTGAATCATACTTGAAAGTGAAAAAAATGTTAGAGATCTAGATTTCAATCACATTGTATTTACAACTTTAAATGATTGCACTTTCAAGTAATTCACTTGAAAAAGGAAATACATAAACAAATCAAACAAATGATCAAGTACATAAAAATGATACATTGTATACTAGTGAATCCAAGGTATAATTTCATTCATGAAGTACTAATAAAATGAGAGAAAAAGAGATAGCCCAAGACAAATCAAAAGTGCAAGTACATCAAGGTTACTAATCATAATGGCAAGCTTCAGGAGTCATGAAGTATATATGTTATATACATCAAATGCTACAGTGATGTTCAAATAAAGATCTCTGTATTCGAAGTTCTAACTTTCAAGTCACAACCATGTGAATTCCTTATAAGATTGCAACTATAAAGCATAAACAATATTTCATGTCAGGAGTGGAGTAAAGATGATACAAATGATATATCGAACATCATTTTCCATATGACATCTATCTCCTAAAAATCAAAGGAATAAAAAATTTCTATAACCCACTCTTGTGGTATTACCAGTCTCAAAGGATCACATAATTAATGACTTAATCAATGATTTTGAGCTCAGAGTTTTATGATTCAAACAAAGACATTAGCTAAAAAGACAAGTACAATTTTCTAGAGGAGCTGCAAATTTTCAAAATGTTTTTAGCCATGTATTCACAAGTTTCTAAAGAAATAAGTAAAACCAACATCATGTTTATGAGAGATTTATTGATATACCTGTAGGGAAAGTATGAAGCAAATGAATTCAGGAAGGTACGATAGTAAAGAGCTATACAACTTTCAATTAGCAAGCAAAGGATAGTTTTGAAATCATCATGGAAAGGATGAAATGATAGTCACCCCTTAAAGTTATTTGATTGCAACATATTTTATGTTATAAAAAAATATGGCACATTTTTAGAAGTTATCATCTACATCTTCAAGAAAGTTACAACCTTCACATATATGAAAGGAAGAGACATTTTAGTATGTTACAGTCATAACTATAGCACTCAAATAGCCTACAAATTTAAATATGAAGCTTTTTCAATTAAATTTGTCATGATGGCTTACTTAGTTTTTGATCAAATGTATTATCTTTAATGCAAGGAACTTTACAGTTACTATTTCTCATTTTTGAAAAGAAAGGAAAGTCCATATCTTCTCAAAACTATGAAGCTACACTATTACATCTCCCCCTTGCATAACAATGAGTCTAGCTGAGATTAGTGTTAGTTATGAACAACACGTGCCATCAAACCACAATTCAATATGACTGAAAGCTTATGCTCTGTATGAAAGCATAAATATTTTCTCATCATGTTTCAATGGTCATCTATTAGTAAACATTCATTCAAGAGAAAATCAAAAGCAACAGATTTGGAAGTGATTTCCATAATTATATCTCTCTTAAAAAAATAATAATATAAACTATAGATTTTGGATAAAATATTTTGAAGGAATCATAAATGTTACAAATTTGAATCTCATGGCTTTTAAAACAAGGTACAAAATATATTTTTTTTAAATGTAATCATAGGTTATAATCCATACATACAATTATAATTGTGCCTAATTTAAACCGAGAAGAAAGAGACAGAAAGTGTGTATTATCAGTAACATTGCAGAATATTTTACACTATGTCTTAGAAACTAACTTTCAAGATGTTCAATATTCTTTTGGGGTAGTAAAAAGACTCTCAACATTACTATCTTGGTCGTGAAAATAGTTTTCCAATGTGACAACTTACATCCTTTCAAAAAAGCATTATTTAAATTCAAAAGTGATCAATTCAGGATGAAATAAGATCAAAATTACAGTTAACATAAGTGAACTACTTTTAAATGTAAAATAAATTTCAACCATACTCAGGATGCTCGAAGATAGAGTCCATGTAGAAGACATAGCTCCAACAATAAATGCATTAGAGCCACATGCTCAAACGTAGGTTATTTCCGTTCACAACGAATTCATAAATGAGAGAGTTCAAAATGATAGAAAGACTCAAAATCATGATAGACACAATTGAAAAAATGGTGAACGTAGATTTGCGGAACACCTTGGTTCGAAACAAAAAAAAAAGGAAGAATGAACTGCATTCAAACAGTAGAGCTCATTGAAAGAATGTAGAATCCATGATCAAATGACATAAAGAACCCATCTCAGATGTAAATGTGCAGCTCAATTAACAATTGAGATAACTGAATATAAACATGATAACGAGCTCAAAATTTTCATAGTAGAGCTTTGAAATGAAAAACACAACAAAATAACCCAAGTGTCAATAATAGCTTTGAGGATTACAAACCCTAAGAAACATAAAACCAGATACATAAAGCACAAGGGTTTTATGCCCAAATTTAAATGACAACTAGGGTATTTAAACAAACCCATTTCATAATGACAGTAGATCGTAAGGAATATACAGTCAACGAAAGAATGAAAAATGATGGCATGACATACATATACACAAATATGGATTTGTTCCAAAAAATACAACTTACCTTGGCAAATGACAAAGAAACTAAATGCCTATGAAAATGCATGGAAGATCCCAGAATGCAAGATGCAAGTCGAATTAAGTAAGATATGAATACCCACTTCAAGAAAAATTCCAGATTTTATGTTTTAAGGAAACTAGGAAATAACTGTTTCCATTTTCAAGAAAATCCCATTGGAAAATGCATAGAAAATAGGAAAATAGAAACCGGAACATAAAAACTGAAAATCATAGAAAACCCTCACATCACATAGAGCACTAAATATAACTAGGGAGCATAGCTCATAACCTTCAAACAAAAATTGTAAGTTAATTATATTAGGCAACACAGAGGCCAAGTTACAACTCACCAGAAAACCAAAGCTAAATGTTTAGTAAAATGGTGAAGTCCATCTTGCCAAGAAATAACCTTTCTGAAGCAAAATGTGTAAATACCAATGATAGACCATGGTTTTCTCATGGCCAGCCTCAGCATACAAAAATACTAATGGAAAATTTTGTTAGTCCATTACTTGTAAACTGTCAACAAAGAAAAAAAGAGTTTCAAATTTGTAGAATGTTGACCATGCACAAAAACATAAAGGAAACAAAGTTTTTTTAAAACATTAGTGTTTGGGATGCAAGAAGGAAATAAAACAAGTTACAAAGGATGTGCAACCAAGTACTTACCCTCTTATCCATCTACAGTCACCTCATAGAAAAAAACAGAGGTAAATACCAAAAGCTCGAGTGGGTTAATGATGGTAGCCATTTTGAAATAAGTTACAGATGAGCAGAAATGGTTGAAGATCTTCACCATTTTTTATGAGCAGTATGCATATGAGATCTTCAAAATTTAAAATGAGATTTAAAATACCAATAATGGAAGCCATATTTTTTTTGGAAAATATTCATGAGGTCAACGGAGCTCAACAGATAATGAGAAACTATTTAGAGTTTAAATTTTACATGCCCAACTCCCCAGCGAGTTAACAATCAATGATGGAGATTTAATGGTAAAAAGATAAATGGTGGGAAACCAAATCACCACCCATAAAGTAAACCCTAGACTTGACTGCAGTGATTTCGAACTTAACTAACGTGTTATTAGGTTCATGTTATCCTTTTTTTTCACCCCATTTGCAAAATGGATCAACCTATAGGTATCGAAATTGATAGTTAATAGGAGCAGTTTACAGGAAATCATGTGGCTAGCCTTCTCCCCGCGATAAAGGTTTGGAGATGGGTTTTCTTTAATAGTAAAAATTGGGAAAATGTATGGATTTTCACCTTGTTGTTATGTGTCAATGTAGCTCTTGTCGGGCATCAACACAACTCTTATGGGTCATTAACGTAGCTCTTGTCTGGTGTCTATGCCACTCCTGTTGCATGAAAACACAACTTCTTGTTGCATGAAAACCTCATTTCGGTGTGGTGCGATAGCATTTCTTCTTTTCATGTGACAAGTCTTTCCCTTTTTAGTGGTGACCCTTCATGTTTCCTATTAGGAATCAACAATTGGTTACTATTGTATGACATCAAATAGTTTAAGATATAACTAGACATCAATGACATCGTACAGGGTAGCTCAACAACTGAATCAATGAGGAATGGCACCCCTGTTCACCATGAAAGAAAAGTACCATTGGAAAGTGAACCAACATGGTCACCCATACCTCTTTGTAGGTAATTAATGAAGGATGTTGGTTGGTATCCCCTTTTCTCTATATATATGTAAAATCCCCTCATTTGAAGGGAGAGGGATTTCCAAAATTATAAAGGAACTCTGCCAAATTATTCTAGCACTTTTGTGAAGGATTCTTTCCTTATTCCTATACTATAATGGATTATGCATAATTTTAAGAAAAAAAATTAGTTTTTTGTGGATCTTCTTTATCTATCTTGATTTATATTGCATTTCTTTACTTCTATTATATTTTTTAGGTATATTATGCATATTGTGTTCCTTTGGAGGGCTTAAATATTTTGTGCTCCACGAGATTGGAGGTTTGAATGTTTTTTAAAATTGTTCCATTTTATCTTTCCTCTTCTTCCCCATTTCCCTTCACTTTTACTCACTGGGAATCTCTCTAGACTTGTTTTGGTGTTATCTCATCCTTTAGTTTAGGATTTACATTTTATGTATTTCCGTCTCTCTACTCCCTTGGAATTGATATTTTAGGAGTATGCTAACATTATAATAGGTCAAGAATCATCTTTTTCTGGAGGTTTGTCTCAAATCATTAGGGTCCCACACCTTGAGACAATCCCATGTTAGTCAAAATTAGGGTTTTGTAGTTTGCAAATCCTAGGGTGCAATTGTTCTGACATAACAGTTCTGGCACGCCTAGTGGGACTAGAAGAAATCTTCATTTTAATTACACTAAGATTGATGTTCACTTGTTGTAAAATTCCATCTTGTAAGAGGCTTTGAAATAGCACATCTGGTGACTCCTAAGAGGTAGAATCTACTAGTTTAAGTAACTCAAACTCGGTAGATTCATGAGAATAATCAAAACATGTTCAATAACTAGAGAAGAGGGACTATTTGTCTATCTACACTTATCCCAAGATAGAACAAGAAGGGGAAGAAGAGTGCAAAGGTCTCCATCTACAATAAATAAAACCTTATCAACACCTCCACAGGGTAGGCCTTTTATTCAATCACCTAGAGTTATCTGACGAATCAGGATGGCACAACCCAATCCTTATGTCAACTTTATGGGAAGCAGCCAACTTTCTCTCAATGTACAAAATCTAGTTTCAGTTGCAGCATTGAAGAACATTCCATATTTAATTGGAGAGAACAAAACAACTCAGATTTACCACATCCCTAACATCATAAATATATGTGCAATTCACAAAATTTCTTAAATGGACATTACATTTAAGGTGTTAGCATCCTATTTTAAAGGTAAAGCTTTGCAATGGTTTAGAATTCTAATAGTAGGGTTTATCTAGAATTGTGACCATTTGTACATAGTTCTTCAAAATCAATCTGGGTAAAAAGGAGAATATATCTCTTTATTGGAACAATTGACAACAATCAAGATGGATCCTGATGAGCAGATGCTGGATTTCAAATTTCAGATTCCAGTAGACATGGGATAGGATTCTGTTGGCCGGAAGACCAACAACTAAAATTCTTTTTCTATACCTCCTTAAAGATTTAAATTCTATTATTTCCATGATTATTCAATCCATGGGAGGTATAACTTTACCCGCATCCTATAACATTTCTATTAGAGTTTAAAATTTCTTAATTCAAGCTCTCATTTCTACTCAAATAAATCATAATTCTAATGAAGCTTCTACCTCATCTTCTAGTACTACAAGTGAGCTCCAAGAATTCATGAAGCGGCTACAAAATGTTGGTAATGATTTGGTGCAACTTAAGAGGTAATAAGCTCAAAATTTCAAATCATATCAACCTCAAACTAAACCCAATAGACCTCCATATAAGCCTAATAGGCCACCCATTCAAAGTGTAAATTAGAAACGAGTTAAACCTCCCCACTTTTAGGGGAATTATATCCTTACAATCCCAATATTGCATCCATGTCTAGAGCCTTGGTATCATTCAAAAATTACTTGGCTCAAAAATATGATTGTTTCTTCCCATGCAATCAACCTCATAACAAGTTGATGTGTTTCAATGGTGTGGAACAAGAGACATACCAAGAAGGAAATTAGTGGCATGAAATAACATAGCAAGATGTACCCTCAAATGAAACCACGCTTGTCATTTGGCAGGATGAAGATTTTTGTGGTATAAACAAAGCCCTTTCTCAAAGTGTTGTAGCTAATACATGGTCTAAAAAAAGGAATATTGGAGAGCAAAAATCATTAAATTCAAATGATACTCAACCCTCTATCACTCAACAAGGTATTAGTAATCAATGTGTAGCTCCAAACATGTAGGGTCAACACAAGCCACCTTCTAGACCAGCTCAAGTACCAGTTATAACAACCCATGTGCAAGAGAAGATTGTGCAGGGCAAGGGGTAGAAGATAGATAGATCATATCCATTTAACATCATTGAATATATCAAGAAAAATATGTAAACATATCAATGTGGGAGTAATTAGCTATCCCATGATAAAGAGACTTATTACAGGCAGCCATGTCAAATTTGTCGGCAACCAAATCAATAATCCAATCAACAAGAAAATATGCTTACCAATACAACTCAATGAGGTGGAAATGAAGGAGACCACCAAGGTAAACATTTGAACCCCCCACCATTTTATATCTCATTGATCATCAAAGATAAATTGTTACATAATTGTATGATTGATTCGGGAGCAAGAAGCTTAGTAATGCCAAAACAAATATCTGATCATTTGGGCCTTTAATATGAAGTCATTTCCAAAGGTGTTGTGTAATTAGACATAACATTAGTAATGATGGTTGGATTTGTCAAGTATTTTACCCTCACGTTGCATGCATGTCCCAATTTAATGATCTTGCAAGATGTTTTTTTCATAGACCTGCTACCACTTTTTGCATTATGCTTGTCAAGAGACTTCACTGCCAAAATTGGAGGTTACTTATCAAATTATTAGTAACATATGCTCTTTAGAACAAGTTATAGAGCTAAGGCTACAATTTGTTCTAAACATATTACAAATTTCCTTATTGAGCCTCATGTACTGAGTCCAATAAATGCAAATTTCTTAGCATTTGACCAAGAGGACTTCACAAACACTCTAGAAGTAGATAAAAAATTTGGGGGCATCCTGAACTTGACTATTGATGAATGGGAAAAAAAATTTCATAGATATGATCCACACAGAAATTGAGGAGGCTGAGTTGGGAGTTTACTATTTGCACAAGGAAAACACACCCCTTCCTATCCTCACCAAACTAGATGATAAGGGTGATAATGAAGTATTACAGCTATTATTTGATGGCTCAAAGAGTAGGTGAGGAACTGGAGGAGGAGCAATACATTTGTCACCATAAGCTATGAATTACTACTCAGCTTTCCATTTTCAGTTTCCTTGTTCAAACAATACAGCTGAGTATGAAGCTTTGATACATGGATTGAATTGGGAAATAAAGATAGGTATACAAGACTTGCAATTGTTTGGGGATAGTGAATTAATTGTCAACCAGGTTAGCGGATAACATACTGCTAATAATGATCTGCTTAAATCCTTCAAGCATTGAGTATGGGATCAAATTGATGATTTTTAAGCATTCAATATTCAAGTCATATCGAGGAAGAATAATGAGGCTGACAATAGGCTTACAACAATTGGAGCAACATTTGATGTTGTGGATAGTATTGAAAGAGATAAAGTGTAACCACATATTCATTTGATTGTGAGGCCAGATGTGTCAAAAAATAACATGAGCTAGTAGGTATTTTACAATGATCTAAAATAGATCATTAATTTCTTATAGGAGGAGGCTAACTTCTTGGTTAAAAATCAAGGGAAGTTGGAGAAACAATATGGTGATCAAGTTGTTCAACTAAAGACAAACAAGATACCAAAGGGTTTAGTGACTCGAGAGTCAATATTCAATCACATTGATCAGTTTCGGAGGGAAATAACAAACATTCAGGTCAAAGGTGAGGATTCAGAGACAATTTTAGTTGTAGAAGGAAAACCACTTCAAATTGGCAAGGTAAGGACTGAACAAGAAAAATATGAATTTATACATATTTTCCAATAATTTCGAGATGTATTTGCATGAAGCTATGAAGTTTTGAAAGGATTTAATCTTTAGCTAGCACAACACATGATTGAATTGAATTCGGGAGCTAAACCCATCAGGAAGAAGGAAAGGCCAATCAATCCTCATAGCGAACCTCTCATAAAAAGGGAACTAAACAAACTCATTGAAGAAAGCATCATATTTCCGATCAAAGACTCTTCATGGGTAGCAAAATCTAGTGCCGGTTACGAAGAAAAATGGGGAAATCAGGTTATGTGTAGATTTCCAATTCTTGAACAGGGTCTCTCTAAAGGACAACTACCCACTCCCTTCCATGGAGAAAATCCTTAAAGTATTAGCCAGTTCGGAAAGGTTCTCATTACTAGATGGCTGATCGGGCTACAATCAAATCATGGTGAAGGATGAATATTAATTTAAGATAGTCTTCACTATGAAGTGGGGCACATATGCGTACAGGAAGATGTAATCTATATTTTCTAAAGTTGGAACCACTTTTCAAAGGGAAATGGATATGGAATTCAAATGGACAATCAATAATATAGTTCTTATGTATCTATATGACATTACTAGATTCTCCAAAAATGCAGCAAGTCATCTCTTTCACCTCAGACAAATGTTCTAAAGATGCAAGAGATTTGGAGTGTCTTTGAATCTGAAAAAATTCATATTCTTAGATTATGAATGAAATATCTTATCCCACGTCATGTCTAAGGAAGGTTTGGCAATTGATCTAGAAAGGGTAGAAACCATTCAAACATTTCCATTACCAAGTCGCAAGAAGACTCTCCAAAGCTTTTTGGGGAAAATTAATTTTGTTAGGCGGTTTCTTCCTAACTTTTCCCATATTTTCACACCACTAACGATGATCTTGAAAAAATACCATGGTTTTTAGATGGAATGTTGAAGGGAAAGAAATATTTGAAGCTATAAAGCATGTCATTACATAGGTTCCAACCCTCATAAATCCATATTTCTTGAAGGAATTCATCTTATATGCTTTTGGAGGCACATATACAATATCTTCCGTACTGGGACAACCAAATACACAATGAGTAGAAAAACCTATCACATTATTCATCCAAATACTTAAGGATTATGAGGTGTGATATTCATTAATTGAGAAACATGTCCTTGCTCTAATTAGAAGTTTAAATAAATTCAGACATCTAGTGTGAAATAACAATATTCATCTATTAGTTTCACCTGCTGGTGTAAAATATTTTCTTTTGAACAAGGACCTTAATGAAAAAGAAAGTTGGTTGGATAACCAAGGTTAGGGAATATGATATTAATATAAATGTGACCAAATTAGTTAGGGGGAAAGTGTGAGAAGCTATCTTCTACCCAGCATGTTGAATCAAGAGACCAGGAAGAAGATGTTATGGTGTTGCATGATGGTCAAGAAGAAACTGCAGGTGGTATATCGAATCCTTATTGGACTCGGGATATTAGACATTTACTTAAAATAGGTCAAAGTCTTCAACGATTGAGTAAGTCCAAAAGGAGGTATTGTAGACTTCATTGCATCGCATTAGTACTTGTAGATAATATTTTGTTTAAAAGGGATGTAAATGGTGTCCTCCTAAGGTGCATTAATAAATATCATATAGAGAGGGTATTGCATGTGTTTCATGATGGAGAGGAAGGTGGTAATGTTTCCCCAAAAAAAACATCTATTAGAATCATGAGGGCTGGTTATTACTGGCCTAATATTTTCAATGATTGTTACCCAAGGATCAATAAATGCAAGATGTGCGCCTTCTTGATAGGTAAAGAGAAGCTATCAGCCCTCCCACTACGTCTTATCTCAGTTGAGTAGCCTTTCTTGCAATGGGGGCTTGATTTTATTGGGATGATCAATCCAAGTTCTATTCTAGGCCACAAATGGATTCTTATAGCCACAAACTACTTCACTAAGTGGAAAGAAGTGATGACACTTAAGGAATCAAATGAAGCTAACATTTTGAACTTGTATGAAGGTATTCAAACAAGGTATGGTGTTCCTTCCACTATAATATTAGAAAATTCCTAATTGGGTTGTTAGAAATGAAATCTACTTGAGAAATTCTTCTAACTACTACCCCTAGGGTAACAAAAAAGTAGAGTCCATGAACAAGAACTTGTTGACAATCATAAGAAGAACCCTAGATGAAAATTAGAGGACTAGACATACCAAATTGAAATCAGCCTTGTGGGATGATAAAATCACTCCCAAGAAGTCAACTATTTGTTCCCCCTTAAATTTGATTTATGGAAGGGAAGCAAGGCTTCCAATATCCCTTGAATTACCATCCCTAGAGCTTATCTAGCAACTAGAGTTGTTTAAGTTTCCAGCTATGGAATTTGGGTATGATAAGCTCATAAAGTTGGAAGAGTTAAGGAAGAAGAACATAAAAACAATGGAGAAAGACCAAGCTCAAATAAAGATGAGATTTGACAGAAAGGCCAAAGATAGAACTTTTCAAGAAGCATACCTAATTCTAAAGTGGGATACAGATAGAGCCAAACCAGGAAAGCACTCCATGTTTGATGCAATATGGAGTGGCCCTCACTTGATTTTAAGGTGCAAAGAAAACAAAGGTTTCCAATTGAAAAAATTGGATGGAGAAGAATTGTTGATCCTAGTCAATGGAATATATCTCAAGAATTATTAGTGATGGAAGTATCTTTCTTGTAAATAATAGCCAAGAGTTAGAATTCCTCCAAGTGCATGCAACACAATGTTCCGTTGTAGCTAGGGTTTCTTTCAGATAAGTTCTTGTGCACACTCTACATGTTCTATTTTGGATATGTATGATTTTGTTATTTTTAAGTGGTTCTGTAAGGAAATAAGGGATAAAATATGTGGAATAATCCCTCATAGAATCGCAACAATAGAAACTAATATGCAGAAATTATTACAGATCTCAAATAAAATTGTAGAATAAAATAACACAACACAAAGAGACAGTATTTAACGTGGTTCACCAAATTTGGGCTACGTCCACCAAGAATCACTTGCTTAGATTTTATTACAAGCCACTACTCTCTCAATACAATACCCAGCTCCATTTGGAGCTATTCTCAGCAAACTCTACAGAATTCACAGCCGAATTCAAAACACATCTGCAATACATTTGCTTGTTTATCTATCATATGCATAAGACCATATAAATAGACAACTACTTAAGTAGTTTGATACAAAACTGTGGGTATCAAAACAATGGGCAAAAGACCAAAAAAACCATGGGCCCAAAAACAGCCCATAATGGTTACATATTACCCATGGGTTAATAAACCACCCATGAAAATTTGCATCAAGGGATTTGCCCCCGAACCCCCCTGACACGCTCAGCTGCGAGCGGGACCGTCGTAAAAGTACCCGAGTGTAACACATAGAAGGTGTACCACACTCTAACATGAAAATAGGCTCCACAATAACAGGTTCTACTTTGTTGTTGTTTCACTTTCTAGTTTTGGGAAATATGTAATGATGAAGATATGTCCCAGTAGTGTTTTAGAGGTTTAAGGGGATTCGGGAATCAGCTTAGTGTTAACAATTAGAATGAATTCATGCCCAATGGATGAAAAACCACTTATCTTTTAGATCTAGTAGGAAGATCATCTTGTAAGTCACCAATTTTTATCCATTTTTTGCACCCCCCTTGTAAAATGGATCAACCTATAGGTTTGGGTATTGATAGTTTATAGGGAATCTCGTAGTGAGATTTATCTCTGCAGCAAAGTTTTACAGCTGGGTTCGATTTAATATTCAAAACTAGAAAAATGTAAGGATTATCACCTTGTTGTCGAACATCAACGCAACTCCTATCAGACGTAAATGAAGCTCCTATCATGTGTTAAGTAATATTTTGTCGGGTATCAATGCATTTCCTTTTGAGCATCATTCTATCTCCTATCAAACGCGTCAACGTAGCTCCCATCACATGACAACACAACTTCTTGTCGCACGAAAACCTCCTTTCGCTGTAATGTTACAACATTTCTTCTTGTCATGTGACAAGTATTTCCCTTGTTAGTGGTGAATCTTCATGTTTCCTTTCAGGTGTCAACAAGTGGTTCCTATTGGGCGACATAAAAGAGTTTTAGATATAGATAGACATCAATAAAACCATACAAGGTAGCTCAATAATCAGATTAATGAGGTATGGCACCCCTATTTGATGTGCAAGAAAATTTCCATTTGAAAGTGAACTAGCATGGTCACCCATACCTTCATGTAGGTAATTAATGAAGGATGTTGTTTGGTATCCCCTTTTCTCTATATATATGTAAATTCACCTCTTTTGAAGGGAGAGAAATTTTCGAAGCTGTAAAGGAACTCTTCCAAAATCATTTCAACACTTTTGTGAGCTACATGCTTCAAATTTATGCATTTTGTGAAGAATTATTTCCCTTTTCCTGTACTGTAATGAATTTTGCATCATTTTAAGAAATATAATTAGTGTTTTGTTGCTCTTCTTACCCTAGCTTGATTTATATTGCATTTCTTGCCTTCTATTATATTTTATAGGTATATTGTACATATTGTGTTCTTTTGTAGGGCTTAAATTTGTTGTGCTCCATGAGATTGGAGGTTTGAATGTGTTTTGGAATGGTGGAATTTTATCTACCCTCGCCTTCCCCATTTCCCTCCACTTACACTCATTGGGAATCTCTCTAGACTTGTTTTGGTTTTATCACCTCCTTTAGTTTAGGATTTACATTTTAGATATTTCTCTCTCTCTACTCCCTTGGAATTGATAGTTTAGAATTAGGTTAGCATTAGAATAGGTCAAGAATAATCTATCTTTGGAGGTTTTTCACAAATCGCAAGGGTCCCAAACCTTGAGACAATCACGTGTTAATCAATAGTAGGGTTTTGTAATGTGCTACTTTTTGGAAATACCAACTCATATGTGTCAAAACCACAACAAACCCTAACTAGAGTTAAATTAAAATCTCCACCGACATTATAAAGGATTGAGTATCATGAAAAGGGGACCAATATTACATTAAGATAATTACCTTTAGAATAAAGTCTAATTAATATATGTGCATGTTGACTTAAAAAGGGGTCTAAAATAATGTTTCAATCAAATGAAGGGAAAATAAATTATCATACACCATGTTTTAATCAAGTAACCAATGATTAAGATGGATGACACATGCATCAGATCAATCAAAGAAGACCTAGATAATGTATTCAAATGGTGCCAGATTCAGAAAATGATTCATTAGTCGAGGTTTTTCCAAAAGTCAAAGAAGGAGCTAATGCTTGCCTTAAAATTTATAAAGTTACGTTAATATTCAAAAAAAGGAGTATTATTATTGCACATGAACATGTCACCAAAGGGAAAAGGTTTTATTTTGTATGTGATCACATGAATTTAGGACAATGACAAAGGAATTGTCACATCATCCACTAGATGACAGAGTTACAAATAAAGACAAATTTATCATTGTAAGTGGATGAATACACACATGTCACATCATGCACAAGAATAAAAATATCATGCACTTGCATTGGAGGATACTTGCACACCAAGAAAGAGCTATTGTAGGCTATTTTATTCACCCAACCTTATTTATTATTCTGGAATTAAAATAGAGCATTAAACTATACTTTGACTAAGTTTATTTTTGTAACTAAGGATTTTAATTCCTCATTGTAATTAGTATGTCTATTTTTATTCCTTTACTTATTCATGATAAGGTTCTAAAATTACCATGCATGGGCGAGTAAAAATTGCAGTCTATTTTTATGAGGGTTTGGGTGAAATATTTTTCTATAGATTGTGCACACTAGCAAGGCACAAGGAGGAATTTTTTGATGTAGGATTGCTAAAGAAATTTTTTTGCATGTTTTTCCCTTAAATCAGAACCAATTATTACCTTTCCAATTATTTTCATTGGTGTGTATCTTTCTGTTATCTATTTTGAATGCTAATTCTCATATTCAATTATCTTACCGTGTTGCAAATTTGGTATTTTATGCATAGTCTTAGTGTGCATGTTTAACTTGATGTGTTCTGATTTATCCTTCACTACATAAGTGTTTTTCCTTAAGATTATGTCAAAAACCATCAGCTCATGCATCTATAATTTGTTATCAATTTTATTGTGGATGTACTCAGTAAAAACCCTCAATCAATTTGGTGTATCACCTCATTTTTAATTTAGTTACAACAATATTTTTACCCTCAAAACCAAAAAAAATAGTTTAGGATACATCAATAAGGAACCAACCTTGATACTGGAGACTCACCTCAACAATAGGTATACCCACATACCTCGGGTGTTTCCATTGTATCTACGGAAGTGAGAGATAAGGAAATATTAGAAACCCTACTGTCATCTCTCAACAAGGGTGTACTTCTGACAATTTTTACACTTTTGCAAAATGGGAAACTTGATACTTTGTTTTCGATGAGAATAATTGATTGAATGAATTTATATAGGGGAGAGAAATAGAAGTGAAATTTCACTTTACTAGTTTGAGAATACATATCTTCTACTTAGTATGTCTTTCCACAACATCTCTTATCATGATCGTGCACTAGATCCCTTAGAAGACAGTGCAAGATCTCAACACAAATCAGAAGGACACAAAAAGAAAAATATGAATAACCCAAAGCTTACAGAGGGATAGTCCACTTTAGGGATGAAGTAGGATTTAGATTGTCTTTGTTAAGTTTTAATTTTTTATGAGTTACACTAGGTTCATTAATTATGACTGAATGAAATGTTGGTAGTATGTATAAGTTGTACATTTTTCATTTTACATCAAGTTCCTAGTTACAATTCATCACATGAATAAATTCTCATTTATTTCATAATTATTAAATAAAGTGAACCCACACAAGGCATGGAAATAACTCTAAGAAGAAGAGAATAAATGAAAGTACACATATGTAAAGTTATGACAAAAGGTGCAAGGAAATTCATCATTTCATATATTGGATGGCTTTCTGGAAGTTTTGACTCTCATTTGTCCTCTCTGCTCCTCCTTTTCATCTACATTAGTTGTTTCGTCTTACCTGAAATGAAAAAACATGTTAGAGCTTTGGATTTCAATCATATTATATTCACAACTTTAAATAAATGCACTTTCAAGTAATGCACTTAAAATCAGAATGACAAAAAGGAATCAAACAAATGATCAAGTACAGACGAATGATATAGTGCATAACAGTGAATCCAAGGTATAGTTTCATGCATGAAGTAATAATAAAAAGGAAGATGAAATGTCATTCCACAATAGATCAAGAGTGCAAGAACATCAAGCTTGCAAATCATGAGGACAACCTTCAGGAGTCATGAGGTATATATCATACGTACAAAAAATGCTACAGTGATGGTCAAACAAAGATATATGTATTAAAGGTTCTAACTTTAAATTCACAGCAATGTGAATTACTCATAAGGTTGCAACTATAAATCATAAAGCATATTTCATGTTAAGGGTGGAGTAAAGTAGACACATTTGTGTAGGGAGCAACAAAACTAATACAATTGATATATCAAACATCATCTTCCACACGACATCTATCTCATGATAATCAAAGGAATAAAAGGTTGCTACAACACACTCTTGTGGTATTACCAGTTTCAAAGGATCACAGAATTAATGACTTAATTAGTTATTTTGATCTCATAGTTTCATGATTCAAAAAAAGACATCAATTAAAACAGCAAGTATAGTTGTCTAGAGTACATAAAATAGAGAATACAAATGCAATTTTTCAGAATGTTTTCATCCATGTATTCACAATTTTCTACAGGAACAAGTAAAAATTATATCATGTTTCTGAGAGACTGATTGATATACTTTTACAGAAAGTATGACGTAGATTAATTAAGGAAGGTACTATAGTAAATAGCTATATAAGTTTCAATTATCAAGTAAAGGACAGTTTTTAAATCAGCATGATGAGGACGAAATTATATTCACCGCTTAAATTCATTTGATTATAAGAGTTTCAGCTATAAAACAACATGGCATGTTTTCACAAGTTATCATCTTAATGTGCAAGCAAGTTACAACCTTCGCAAATAAGAAAGGAAGATACATTTTACTGTGTTACAGTCATAATTACAACACTCAAATATCATACAAATTTCAATATGAAGCTTTTCAATTAAATTTTCCATGATGGCTTACTCTGTTTTGGATCAAATGTATTATGTTGATTGCAAGGAACTTTACAGGTACTTTTGCTCAGTTTTGAAAGAGAAAGAAATTCCATATCTTCTCAAAACTATCAAGCTACACTATTACATCTCCCCCTTGCATATAAATGAATCTAATTGAGATTGGTGTTAGTTAAGAACAACACAAGAAAATAAAGCACAGTTCTATATGATTGAAAGATTATGTTTTGTATGAAAGTACAAGTATTTTTGCATCATGTTTTAGTGGTCATGTACTAGTAAACACTCATTTAGGGAAAGCAGCAGATCTAGAAGTCAGTTGCATGATTATATGTCTCTTCAAAAGACAAAGAATACAAACTATAGATTTTGGATAAAATATTTTGAAGTAATCATAAACGTTGCAAATCTGAATATAATGGCTTTGAAAACAAGCTACATGACGATTTTGTTTTCTAAATGTAATTACAAGTTATAAACCATACATAAAATTGGAATTGTTCCTGATTCAGAATGAGAAGAAAGAGACAAAAAGGGTGTATTATCAGCAACATTGTAGAATATTATACATTATTTCTTTGTAACAATGTTCCAGGATGTTTAGATTTTTGTCTGTGTAGTGAAAAGAATCTCAACATTACTGTCTGGGTGGTGATAACAATTTTTCAATGTGACAACTTACATCCTTTCAGCAAACCATTATTTAAATGCAAAATGGATCATTTCAGGATGAAAAGTGCTATCAAGATCAAAAATGTAGTTAAGAGAAATGAACTTTGTTTCAAAGCAAAATACATTTCGGCCATACTCAGGATGCTCAAAGATGGAGTCCATGAAGAAGAAATAGCTCCAAAAATAAATGCAATGGAGCCACATGCTCAAATGTAGGTTATATCGATTCACAACAAACTCATAAATAAGAGAGCTCAAAATAATAGAAAGACTCAAACTCATGATAAACACAATGTAAAAAACGGTGAACATAGATTTTTGGAACACCTTGGTTTGAAACGACATACAAGTAAGAATTAAATCCATTCAAACAACAGAGCTCAGAATGCATAATACATGCTCAAACGACACAAAGGACCCAACTCAGATCTAAATGTACATCTTAATCAACAATCGAGATCACTGGATATAAGCATGATACAAAGCTCAAAATTTTCAAATCCAAGATTTGAAATGAAAAAAACATCACAACATCTTAGGTGTCAATAATAGCTCTGAGGATTACAAACCTTAGGCAACGCAAAAGCAGATACATAAAGCACGACGATTTAATTCCCAAATTGAAACGACAACTAGGGTATTTAAACAAACCCATTTCATAATAATAGTATAACTTAATAAATTTATAGTCAAAGAAAAAATGAAAAATGACAGCATGGCATATATATACACAAATATGGATTTGTTCCGAATAATAAAACTTACCTTCACAAATGAAAAAAAAACAAAACGGCTACAACAATGCATAGAAGATCCCATCACGCAAGGTACAATTTATATTAGGTAAGCTACAAATACCCACTTCAAGGAAAATGCCAGATATTTGGTTTGAGAAAAACTGGGAAATAACCATTTCCATTTTGAAGCAAATACCAGTGGAAAATCATGAGAAAATAGGAAAATGGGAACTAGAACATAAACAATGCAAATCATTATAAATCATCAACTGAAAGAGAGAATTGAATATAAGCATGGAACACAGCTCACAACCTTAAAAAAATGGTGAATTAATTATATTATGTAATGCAGAGGCCAAGTTACAACTCACCAGAAAACTAAAGCTAAATTTTCAGTAAAATGACGAAGTCCCTCTTGCCAAGAAATGACCGTTGTGAAAGAAAATGTTCAAAATATCCATCATATACTGGGGTTTTATCATGAAGAGCCTCAGCATATAAAAATAATAACGACAGAGTTCATTAGTCCATTACTTTTAAACCATCAATAATGAAAAATAGAGTTTCAAGTTTGTAGAGTGACGACCATGCACAAAAACACAAAGGAAACACAATGTTTCAAAAACATCAGTGTTTGGGATGCAAGAAGGAAACTAAGCAAGTTACGAAGGATGTGCAACCAAGGAATTACCCTCTTCTCCATCTACAGTCACCTCCTATCTAAACACAAAGGTCAAAACCGGAAGCTCGAGTGGGTTAATGATGTTGGCGATTTTAAATAAGTTATAGACTAGAAGAAATGGCTAAAGATCTTAACCATTTTTCATGAGAAGTATGCATAGGAGATCTACAGAAGTTAAAACAAGTTGGAAAATACAAACAATGGAAGCCATAAAACGTTTGACAAAGATTTTCTAGCTCGAAGGAGCTCAAAGAATAATGAGAAATGATTTAGGGTTCAAATATTACAAGCCCAACCACCCAACAAGTTAACAATCATTGGTGGAGATTTAATGGTACGAAGATCAATGGTTGGAAATCAAATCACCACTCCCAAAGAAAACTCCAGACTTTGACTTCAATGATTTCGAACTCAACTACTGAGTTATCGGGCTCATACCTATCAAAACCATAGAAAATCCTAACCATATTTAAATTCAAATCTCCACTGACATCACAAATGGTCAATTATCTTGATAGGGGGACCAATGTTGAATTTACTTTATTACCTTTAGACTAATGTTTGATTATTATATGTGCATGGTGACTTAAAAAGGCGCTTGAGACCATGTGTCCATAAAATTAAGGGAAAATCAATTATTATACACCATGTTTTAATCAAGTAACCAATGATTAAGATGGAGGACACATGCATTAGGTTAATCAAAGAAGAAAAATATAATGTATTCAAATGGATCTAGATTCAAACAATGATTATTTAGTTAAGTGTATGTTCAAAGTCAAAGGAGGAGCTAATGCTTACCTTAAAATTTACAGATTTACCATATTATTTAAAAAAAGAGGAGTATTATTGTTGCACATGCACATGTCATAAAAGGGAAAAGGTTTTGTTTTGTTTTCATCCAGAACTCTATTTGAAAAAAAAAAAAAACTTTTCAGAAAGTACAATACATCCAGCTCCAACTCCACAAAATTGAATTCCCTGTCCCGTAAAATGCAAGAAATCCATGGCAAACTCAAAATGACTTCCCACACTGAGAATTCCATAACTTTTGCATTTCCCAACAAAATTGCACAAAATTGGTACCATTGGAATCATAAATCCAATCCCAACGCACCAAAATAAAGAAATACATAATTTGATTAAGAATTGATGGTGATTTTGTAGAAAATGTGCCCAGTTCAGAATAGCAGCTTGGTGGTGGTTGGGGTGGCATTAAATGAAGGATGGGAAGACATTTTTCACTGTTGCAAGTCATGGGACAGAATGGAGAGCCATTTGAAAGAAAAAAACCATCATTTCATCTCATTTATGACATCTTTCAAGTGGTTGGAAGGCAGATTTCAGGATTTTCATTTCTCCCTTTCTCTCTCCTCTAAGAACTTTATAAATAATAATGTTGGGGTCATTGTAAAGGGGGGATGGTTTTTGAGTAGAAAAAGTCTTTCATTCTGGTTTTGTGAATCCAATGTGATGCAGGCCCTTATAGTAGACTCCTTACATGCTAATCTAGGCCTTTATTTTGTAATAGATTGAATTGTGCATATCAATGAAGCAATAGATACCAGTTGTTTGATGCCTCTTCCCCTACTATGTTTGTTTGCATTCTTCTTACCTCTTCAACCTCATTGCAAATACATGGTGTCTATTTTATGCTATTTTAGGGATTCATTACCATTATGTGTGTATGAAATATTATTGTGAATATAGTTGCTAGATTATGGAGAAATATTGTCACCCTCTATAGTATGTGATTTTCTTTGATTTTTCACACATTAGAAAACAATTCTCACTCACCCATTTTCTGGCGTATCACCACTTTAGTGTAGGTTTTTTTTTCATGTACCATCTCTCCATGGTCCCTTGGAAAGTTAATTTAGGACAGGAAATTTTTTTCTACATTAGAGTAGATTGTGGTAGGTAGTTTAGGAGAAATAACCAACTTTTTCAGGAGGTCTATCTCAAGTAGAAATTCCCACAACTCGGAGATAGTACCCATGTTATCCAGTCACAACATGAGCTCAAGCGCACACACTTGTGCAAATGGAAGGGTGCCATGATCTGGGGATAACACTTCTATCAATCGAATCATCATCGATTTTTAGTTATTGACTCTTACTTCTTCCATTTTTAAATCTATCTGATTGTCCTTGATCCATCTTTATTTCATATTTTCTCAATCCATGGATTCCCTTGGTTTTTGAAACCTTTTCCTTTGTATCATGGAAATTTTCTTTTATCTTCCTATTTTCTCTTTTCTTGATGTCTATTTAGTTATATGTGTATTTTCTATACTTCTTGCGGCATTTACAATGTTATTGCGGATGATATCCTTTTTTTTCCTATATGCCTTCCCACATTTTTTCCAGGTCATATGACTATATTCTTATATACGTAGTGGCTTTTACAAGCATGATGTAGTTCTCAAAATCATTTTCTAGTACTCTACAACTTTTTCTTCAGTTTTTTCAGCATCATCTTTCCGTCACAATTTTTTCTTGTTTTGTGCAGCATTACCGCTGACTTCCTTTTCTCTACGGCTTCACCGCTTACACTCATGGCTTCTTTAATTCTTACACAGCTTTGTTTATGGCTTTCAATCCTTCTCTGTGACATCTTCGAATATTCTTAGACTTCGGTGACTATCTTTTAACTTCATCATCTTCAAGATCCTTCTTCTATCTGCACTATGTCCATTGGTTTCTTTTTATTTGGTAGATTCATTCATTTAAATTTCACATTCACATACCTTTGGTGGATTCTTGTAGAATTATTCTTCCTTCTACAAGTCATAAATAACTACTCTAATAATTATGCAGCAATCTCTTGACTTCAGAAGATATCTCCTTAACTCCGCTACTTGTACAAACACTTACTAACTCCAAAATAAGAACTTAACAATGATCATCTTGAATCCTCTGATAGATGACGCAACCAATCAAGATTCTTCACATGCTTTCCTGATCTACTTTTTGATTCTGATGCTTTCTGTTGGGAGATGATATTACCAATCCGTCATCTTATTTACGTATTCACTATTTTTTCCTTTGAATTCCATTTCACATTAAATACTTATGTCATCAATGTAACTTGACATCAATGACAACATATTTGACAATGAAATAGGTGCAAAAATCTCCCCTTTTTTCATTGATGGAAACACACTCAAAAACTTATAACCGTTGATCATAAGAAACAATGGCAATCATGGTTTATGTTCTCCAACTGTTTGCTCCCCCTTTGACCACAATGACAAAGGACTAACTACACTGTAAAAATTTGAACACAGTGGTAAGATAGATTCATCATTTCTTACCTTGAGAGGCTCCCCCTTGGCACATGCTTATGATTTATATGACCCTATGGTATGCTCGTGACAATAATCTCCCCTTAAGTTTATGCATACATTCATATCTTGAGCTCACATACTTGTCTCCCCTATTGTAAATAAGATCAAAAATTGGCACTAAATAAGGGCTTATTTTACCTTGGAATTCTCCCTCTAGAACTACATTCCATATGAATTTTTCTATCTCCTATTAGCAGCAAGACTGATCCGCTTGATCACTTAGTGCACTCCCCCTTTGATAATACAATGTTTTTAACTATTAAAAAATATCTTTAATTGCATGTTGTAATTCACTCCAATTGTCTTAGAACTAGCACCAAACTCTCTTTGTCCATTTTCTCTTTTGAGGCTATATTTCATCTTTTATGTTATCATGATTTTTGTCTCAGACACTTTTCTTATGGTGTCAATCGTCCTCTTTTAATTTCTTGGTCTCTCAAAATCCTGATCCTTATCCATTGCTTAGTGACATGTTTCCTCTTGTGGATTGCATTAATCTTACTCATCTTGTAACCTATTGATTTCTCCAATATCATACCCATAGATAGTGATTAACTCATCCTGATCGTCTACTCAAAAAACATATTTCTGAGCATGCGGTATGCTTAGTTTCAAGATACCAATTGTTATGAGATACCAACTATTACATCAATTGTTATGCAAGAGTACTCATTGGAAGACATCTTCACCATCATTTCATCTAATACTTTTCAAGAACATTTTTGATACCTTGAATCTTTCCATTTGGAATTTGAACAAAGACACCATCTTCCATACTTGTAGTTAATTGCTCATCATGTTACTCATATAGATCTTTGATCACTTTTCCTTACACTTGTAGACTATGAAAGTCTTGCATTAATTTACTCATATCAGTCTGTGTGACAGATACAATTCTGGAATATGCACTTATACAAGAAACATGTTTCACATTTTTCAGTTTCAGGGATCATGACAACAAACTTGACGAAAGACACTTATGATTGGACTTTTTTCAATACTTCACAAGAAGACACAACATGATTTCACTTTCATGATAAACTTTGACAAAGGATAGTTTTCTTTCAAGACTCAAAGCACGATTTTTTAATGACCACTTGACTGGAATTTTCAATCACTCAACATGCATGTGCTTCTAACAAACTCAAATCCATACTTACTCACTTGATGTATCAAGAGCTCTTCTGATTTTGATTTTACCATACAACCATCTTGTTCATTGATCCAAGATTTCTCTCATGGAACCACTTCTCACTTCACTATACCAATGACAAGGTTAAGGAGAAACATGCATGACCAGCATACGATTTACAAATTTCTCTTCCTATGTTGGCTCGGGAGGATACACAAGAACTTCAACGTATACAACACTATATAACATGGAGAAAATTATATATGGCATACCTTGACATACCTTGCTTAGACATGCCTTAACACTAATTAAAGAATGTCACCACCAACTAGCATCTTTAACATTCTTGTTCAGCCTCACCATGATGGAATTTGTACTATGTTTGTTATATATTTGGTATACCTTCTATAATCTTAGAGAAGGTATATCATGTCTTCTTAGGCTTGGTTAAAATAAAGAAGTCATCAAAACAATATGATGACTCAGTTTCATCTTTTCTGGTCCTTGTTTTCTTGTCAGTATTTCTAGATGTATCTCTTTTGTATCACTATCATCATTACTTAAGTTCATCATTTCCTTAATGTATGTTTGTGAGACACATATACTGCATTTTCTCTATCAACGCTTGAGGAAGAAATTCTTCACTACTTATTTTTGGCTTGTCTTCCTTCTTCTTGCCTTTGTCATCATTCATTGCTTGCATTATCTATGTCTATGATATCTGATGTCTTTACATTATCTACCCATATTATTTTTTTGTCCTTTTTTTCTTCTTTGACTTCTGAAGTTTTTCTTTCCTTGATCTGGTTTGTATACCCATCTCATCTTCTTCTCTTCAGGAGTTGTTTGAGTCTTGGCAAATTTTCTATATGATTCTTAGGAATCATATTTATGGTAGAATCTTTATTTTCTTACCATCTAAAGGTATGAGGTCTATTGATGCCCATTTAGGTTGTTCATTTTGACATCAAGTGCTTTGAATAATTCCCAATTTTATGACATGTATAATGCACATTACATGATTTATCCTTTTATCTAAATGTGAGTGATCATTGCTAAATTGTCTCAAGGATTTTTCTAAGAAATACCTTGCAATGTGTCCGTCTTTCATGACAATTAAAACACATCTTATTCTTTCTCAGACTCAGATCATAGTGATATCCCTCCATGGATTTTAGTTTGTCTATCTTGAGCCATTTACACTCTGCGGCCTTGTGACCAAAACCATAGCATGAGTAATAATATCCATTAAATTTTCTCTCATACTTGGATAAAGTTGGGTTATCTGATTAACTTGAATCATCCAGTGTTAGTCACCTTGGTTTGATTCTTGTTTGGTTGCATACTGGAACCATCCTTTTCATTCTCCTTATTTTCTGAGCATCTTTGACAACTTGTTTGTCTTGATTCATCTTTCAATCCTCTTTTCTTTACTTGGTCCATTTCTTCTCTGAGATTCTTTAGATCAGCATTCAATCTTTCACATTCCTTGCTCTTGGCACGAATTGATGAATTACATTCCTCAGTCCTCTATTACACCAGTCTATACTTTTTTTCTAACAAGTTATTATGCTGTATTAGTAACTTGTTCCATTTCAAGTTTTTAGAGTTTTTAGTTCATCTTCAAGCTTCTTGCAGGCATATTATTTATCCATGTTGTTCTTCAAATTTTCTTTCTTTTCCTAGTCTAGATCTTTCTCAAATATCTTCATGGCTGAGTTGAGTTTTTCAGATTCTTCTATTTTGTCCCTGAGAGATTTAGAGATCAAATTCAATTTTTCCTCAAGTTCCTCAATATTTTCTTCATGTTATTTCTCCATTTGGATCGCCACCACTTCATGATGTCTGATTTTATCTTATTGTTCCTTCACAAATATTTTCATCTTGGTGATTTCTTTGTCTTTGAGTTTGAGAGAGTTCAATACTTTATTTGATTGAGAATCATCTTCTACACATTATTGAGCATCCTCTTGTTCTTGTTTACTCAAATTATTTTCAAGGAGAGTGATGTGCTTTTCATAGGCATTGATGTAGGCTTTCAACTTCTTATTTCTCTTCCTGATCTTTTCCAATTATTCTAGAAAACATTATAGCTCGAGCCTCTAGATTAACCTCAGCTTCTTCATCATCTGAATCATTTCTTGAGTTGCTGCAACTTTCCATTGCCATCATCAACCTTTCTTTGTGATCTTCATCCTAATACTTTCTGTAAGTAGATTTTTTCATGCTTATGATTTCTCTAGGATAACCTCCAAGTTGTTAAGCTTTACACAAGAGAAACATCACTATGATACTAATTGTTAGAGATTTCAAGCACTAAGAGGGGGGGTGAATTAGTGCTGATAAAACTTACAATCAAATTTCCTGATTTTTCTATATTTGTTGTTGTTAACTATTATTGATTGTTACAAGCATGCAATATTAACCATGAGACTATAGAAATATGAAGTATACACACACATTCACATGAGGAGACAATATATAATGTGGGAAAACCTTTCGAGAAAAAAACCCACTGAAACTATTTCGCATATTACTTCAAAAAAAACAAGGACTTGTCAAGAATATTACACATCCTACAAGATTTTTTTAGTGAGGCACCAACCCCACAAGGACCCACCCACCCCTACACCTTTATAAGCAGTATATTAGTCAACACAATTCCTTCATAAACTTTGTAACTCAAGATTTAAAATTATTACACATCACAAGATATTTCTTTTGAGGTACCAACCCCAAAAGGAGCACCAACCCCTTAAATATTCTAAGCTATAAACTTAGAATTTATTTTCATACACATTTTGATCACTTAGTCTATGTGTTGCATACATAACATGATTATGATCACTTTGTTGTTTCATTCATTTACAATCACTCTTCAAAGTTAGATATGCAATGTTTTCTTTACCTCTTTCTTGTCTCTCCTTTCTTCACATTTGACTTATCAGGGATTTTCTGCTTTTATTTGCACATCAGTTCTTCATCTGATAATGTTGTCTCCTTCTAGGGACACAACTCTTCTCTTTCTCTCCTGCACTAGATCTTCATTATTCTATCACATGTATTATTTCTTCCTCTCAGTAGTGACTATGTCCTCATCTTCTCCTTTCTCTTCTCTTTAGTGAATATGTATCATGTGACTACATCTTCTTACCTTCCACAAGGCTATTCTCTTTTATCATCTCTCCTTTATCTTCATCAGATATTCAATTACATCTTTATGTCATTTCCTTCTCTGAAAATTTTTTTGGTTTGACTGCACTATCTCTCTTTTCAAGAGTGTTCTTTTGATCTTCAAATCATTTCACCTTCAACTCACAAGAGTTTTCTTTCTGTATCTATCAATTTGTAATGCATCTGATTAATTCTCAGACTTTGTTCTCATATTTGCATTACTTATTCGATCTCTCTCTTCTTTCTTTGTCTCCTTTAGCTCGATTGCATCATTTTATTTCTTGAGTATTCCCTTTCTTCTATCACTCCTTTAGTTCTAGTGTATCATTTTTTCACATCGAGAAACTCTTTATTTGGCTCCAAGTCATTCCTATAATCTAATTGATCCATTCCCTTTCTTTGATTTACGTGTCATGCACACTTCCCACTTTTTCTCCTGAGAATATGAGCTATTAAATGCATGTTGTTAGCTTCATATTTTTTTATTTCTATATTTGGCTTAATTTCACCTTCTTCTATGTATCTTCTAGAAATTATTTATGAGCCAACTCCTAAAAATAGATTTTTGAATTTTTAGGATTTCCTCATGATCAGGAATAAACGATCCCCTTTCTTCTCTAGTATTTAATTTGCACCTTGGAATCAAGAATCTTCAGGGAGAGTGTAACTGAATTACTTTGAAGTCAACAAGCATTAAATTATGGTAGCTAGAATAGTGAATTTCATCATTCTGTATGGAGTTCTAGTTGTACATGCAATCGCAATCTTCTATCAATTGAATCATCATCAATTTTTGATACCGACTCTCACTTCTTCCAATTTAAACTCTATCTGATTTTCCTTGATGTCATCTCTAGTTCATATTTTCTCAATCCAGTTGCTTCCCTTGGCTTTTGTGATCTTTTCCTTTGTATCATGGCAATTTCCTTTGATCTGCATCTTTTCTCTTTCCTCGGAGGCTATTTAGCTATCTGATGGATTTTCTATGCTTCTTGCAACTTTTAAAATGTCTTGTGGATTTTCTCCTTGTTTAACTTTCCATTTACTACAAGGAACAATTTGTTCCATGTTGTGAATCTATTCTTATATACGTGGCTTTTATAAGATAATCTTTGGACTTTCCACATGTTTTTCTAGTACTCTGCAGCTTTTTCTATTTTATTTGTGGCATCATTTTTCCTTCACTAGAATTTTCTATTTCTGCATGGCATTACCCTTGACTTCCTTTACTCTATGGCTTCACCATTTAGACTCGTGGCTTCTCACAGTCTTAAACACATATTTGTTTACAACTTTGGCAATCCTTCTTGTGAGACATCTTCTAGACATCTATGCGAATATCCTTAAACTTTGGCATGGCTATCTTTGAACTTTATGTCATTTCTTCTTCTTCTATTTGCTACTTGTCCTTTGGCTCACTTTTGATCTTAGGAAACTTCATTCCTTTACCCGTGGCCTTCACATACCTTCCACGGATTCATTATAGAGTTGCTAAAAATCCTTCTACAAGTCATTCGACGGCTACTTCAAGACTTTTGTGGCCATTTCTTGACTTCGGCGGATATCTCCTTATCTCTCGTGGCATTCCCAAATAAATGACTTAAGTCCCTTTTAACTTATCATTGATCATCATGAAACCTCTGAGAGCTGACACTACTAATCAAACCTTCTTCACAATTTCCCAGTTTCATTGATTCTAATGCTTTCCCTTGTGAGATGATACGGTCAATCCTTCATCTTCTTTACTTATTCATTCTTTTTTCCACCAATCCCATTTGACATTAAATACTTTGGTCACCAATGTAGCCTTGACATCAATGACAACATATATGACAATGAAAAAGTGTACATTACTCATATAGTGTACAGCACATTTCCCAATACTTTCACACATGAAAACGGGCTCCACAACCAGAACAATCTCCCATTCTGGAGACTAGTGTTAAATACCTCTAGAGCAAAGCTTCTTCAACCCTTCACTAGTTTCACGTGAAGACCAACTAAAGCTGAATAATAACTTCAGTTTTTCCCTTGTGTGACCACCTTGGTCATCATGTCTGCAGGATTCTGACTGGTATGAATCTTCTCCAACTTCAACTTATCTTCCTCCAAAGCTATCTTGATGAAGTGATATCTCAACTGTATATGCTTTGTCCTAGAATGGAAAGCAGAGTTATTAGCTAAGTGAATAACACTCTGACTATCACTATATAGCTTCCAACTTCCTTCTCTTATGACCCAACTCATCAAGTAATTTTGTATAGCCAAATCATCTCCTTGCTAGCTTCTGTAATCAGCAACATACTCAGCCTCAGTGGTTGACAAAGCCACAACCTTCTTGTAACCGTGAAATCTAGCTCACTACTTGTATCACCTACAGTAAATACATAACCTGTTGTGCTCTTCCTACTATCTCTAAATCTGCTAGCCATGTCTGAGTCAACATATCCACACAAAGTAGTGTCTGATCCACTGTAACATCAAAACAATACCCATTGTCCCTCTCAAATACTGAAGTATCCACTTTACTGCCTGCCAGTGCTCATTTCCTGGATCAATCATAAATCGTACTCACTACTCCCCACTGCATAAGCAATATCTGGCCTAGTGCATACCATAGCATAAATCAAACTATCAACTGCTGATGAGTAAGGTACCTTGGACATATTGAATCTCTCCTCCTCTAGTCTTGGGACACTTCTCCTTTGATAACTTGAAGTGACCTGCCAAAGGAGTCCCAACCAATTTAGCATCATGCATGTCAAAACCTATCCAATACCTTCTTAATGTACTCTTCCTGAGATAAAGTTAGCTTTTGTTCCTTCCTATCTAGAGTTATCCTCATACCAAGGATTTGTCTGGCTGTCCCAAAATCCTTCATATCAAAAGATTCACTTAGCTGTTTCTTGAGTACTTTTATTTCTTGCATGTTTTTACCTACAACCAACATGTCATCAACATACAAACACAGGATAATGTAACTTCCATCCTCAAATTTCTTTGTATACATGTAATGGTCAGAATGACATCTAATATAACCTTGCTCCATCATGAAGCTATCAAATTTCTTATACCATTGACATGGAGCTTGTTTCAAGCCATACAATCTCTTCTTCAGTTTGCACACCATCTCCTCTTTACCTTTGACCTCATAGCCCTCTGGCTGCTGCATATATAGATCCTCCTCCAAATCACCATGGAGAAATGTAATATTTACATCAAGCTGATTCTAAGTGCAAGTCTTCTGCTGCAACTATTCCAAGAATAGTTCTAATAGAAGTCATTTTTACTACAGGAGAAAAAATCTCATCAAAATCTATACCTTTTTTCTGTGCAAACCCCTTGACCACCAACCGGGCCTTATATCTTTTCTTTCCTCCTTCTTCCTCTTTGACTCTGAACACCCACTTGTTCTGTAATGCTCTTTTTCCTTTGGGTAGCTTCACCAAATCCCATGTCTGGTTCTCCATGAGATCCTAATGCTCCTCATCCATGGCTTGCTCCCACTTCTTCCTAGCATCTACCTACATTGCTTCATCAAATCTCTCTGGCTCTCCACTATCAGTGAGTAATAAATAATAAAGAGAAGGAGGAAAAACATTCAGGTTCTCTTCTTACCCTAGAAGACCTCCTCAATATAGGATTTTGGGGTTCCTGTTGAGTAGGTTCCTGAACTAATTCATGTGTCACTTTTCCATCCGAAAGATCCTCTACCACTGCATATTCTTTCTTGGATTCTTCCTTATTTTCCTGCAACTGTTGCTTATACATGACTTTCTCATTAAATATTACCACATCCCTAGATCCAAATGATTTTATTGTCCTTAATACTCCAACATTTATATCCAAAGTCATCACCACCATAACCAATGAAAGTACATTTTTCTGATTTAGCCTCTAGCTTGGTCCTATCATCCTTGTCTATATGAACAAACACCTCACATCCAAAGACTCTAAGAAATGAATAATCAACTTTCTTACCATACCAAGCCTCCTCAGGTATGCCTCCATCCAAGGCACTTGAGGGTCCTTTGTTTATCAAGTACACAGTTGTGCTCACCGCTTCTTCCCAAAAAGAAAGAGGCAGTCATGCATGTAACCTCATGCTCCTAGCACGTTCCATTATTGTTCTGTTCATCCTTTCTGACACCCCATTCTGCTGCGGAGTTCTTGGAACCATATTTTTCCTATGGATTCCATTCTTATAATAATAATCATCAAATTCATTGATGCAATACTCCCCTCCATTATCTGACCTGATACATTTTAACTTAAGACCTGTTTCATTCTCTACCAAGGCTTTCCATTTAACAAAAGTCTCAAATACATCAGATTTTTTTCTAATACAATAAACCCAAACTTTCCTTATTACATCATCAATAAAAGTAACATAATAACTTGAACCCCCAAGAGATGATACCTGAGCTGGCCCCCACACATCAGAATGCACCAGCTCTAACTTACTCTCTTTCTTCGTAGGTCCAACCCTTGAGAAACCTTACTCACTTTGTTTCCCATGTATATATAGTCCTCACAGAACTCCAAACATGTTTTCTGTATATCTAGGAAAATCCTTCTTTATGATCTCCATGCCCTTATGACTCATATGACCGAGCCTATAGTGCCATAATGTTGTATCTACTTCTGAAGCCACAAGATTACAAACATTAGTGTTATAAGTGGTTAAATACAAGGTTTCAACCTTCTTACCTCTTGCCACCACAAGATCACCCTTGGTAACCTTCCAAGAGTCAGCTGTAAATATCACAGTACAACCATCACTTCCCAACTGCCCTTCCGATATCAAATTTCATCTTAATGTAGGCACATGTCTGACATCCTTCAATAGCCATGTATTCCCATTCTGCATCTTAACCTAAACAGAACCTTTTCCAACTATGCTACAAGGATCATCATCACCAAGAAAAACATGCCCAAAATCTCCTTGAACATAATCAACAAAATAATGCCTATGTGGAGTAGCATGGAAAGAAGCCCCTGAATCTAAAACCCAAGATTCAGTAATATTGTGCAAAGAAAGAATCAAAGCATCCTAACATACATTACCTGTTGCCACATTTTCCTCCTTGTTTTCTTCCTGTTGTTTCTTCTTGTCCCGAAGCTCCCAACAATCCTTCTTTGCATGCCCAGACTTTCCACAATGCTAGCATACTATCTTGCTTTTGGATTTTGACCTTGCCCGATCCTTTGATTTTCCATGGCTTCCTCTATTCTTCTGTCTCCCTCTAGTTTCCATTGTCAAAGCATTCCCTGAAGTAGAAGATTCACCAGATCTTTTTTCTTCGCATTTTCTCTACTTAAAATCATCCCTACAACATCCTCAAATTTAAACTTTGAGTTAGCTGGAACCGAGTTTCTTACCAACATTACCAAGCTATTCCAACTCTTAGGTAAAGAGCACATAAAACTAATAAAGCCCTAACTTCTTCATCAAGTTTTTTCATAACCGAAGCTAGCATATTTATAACCATATTAATATCATTTAAGATGATCTGCTAATGAACCATTCTCAAGACATCTTCATATTAAACAACTTTTTCATTAAAAATATCTTATTAAAGCCAAAAGGTTTTTCATACAACTTCCCTGATACATCCATCAGTTCGATTTTATAGTCTTTTCCTTTTAAAACATTAAATAATACCGAAAGATGCAAGACACAGTCGGATTGTCCCAAGTGCCTTCCGTATCCAATAAATCCCATTTCCGCATCCGTCATACTCGAGGATTTGTTCACCTTCTTAAACAACGGAGTATAAAGAGGCTTCTGATAAAGGTAATCTTCCATTTGCATCTTCCAAAGACTGAAATTATGCCCATTAAATTTATCAACCCTAGATCTTCTGTCATCTGCCTATAGCTACCACTCAAGCTAAAAAGCTTTCCCTGTGATTCAACACTTCAGGCAAACCAAACCAGGCTTTGATAGCAATTGTTAGGAAATTAATAGGATAAAATATGCGGAATAATCCCTCACAGAATCGCATTAATAGAAACTAATATGTAGAAAGTATGAATAAATCTCAATCTAGAAGTGCATACTAAAATAATGCACAACACAAAGAGATAGTACTTAACGTGGTTCACCTAATGTGATCTACATCCACTAAGAATCACTTGATCAGATTTTATTACAAGCCATCAGTCTCTCTCAACTATAGTACCTCATATCTTGTTTGGAGTTGCGCTAAACAAACCCTACAGAATTCACACTTAAATTCACAAAAACATATTCACCTTCACAAAACACACTGTTACATATGAATACCATACCATATGTCCATATATTTATAAGTACATATAAGTAGGACAAATTCTTAAGTAGGTGGTTTTACAAAACCATGGGTACCGAAAAAACCATTGGCATAAAACTGTCCCATAAACGGCTATGGGTCCATTATCCATGGTCCATATGAGATAAATCACGTTTCCCATGAAAAATATCTTCGGGGGCTTCCGTAATGATCTAAGGCCAAAAAGCACTAGATCTCACACCCCAACGAGACTCTGTTGTGGAAAGTGTACAGTATTCTTAGTGTACAGGTCTTTGGAACACTTTCACACATGGGAGAAAAGGCTCCACAACCTATGACATATCACATAAATCAAGATTTATTAGGATGAGGAAAACCTAGGATAACATATTTTCCTCTAAGTAGATGAGACCGATTTATGAACTATGTTAGCATGCTTGCCATGACAAGTTGAGGAATTCAAAAAGATGGTCTACATACATAGTGAGATGATGAAGAAAATATGAAAACTATTTATCCTTTAACATGGAGAAGGCACACACGAAGGTTTTACAAAGTATACGTAAGAAGCATGTATGCAACTATTCCATGAACCTTTGAATTTTATAGAAACTGAACATTGACATGGATGTTGAACCTAAGGAGGCCATAGTTTGATCTTATACCACACCTTCCCATAATGCTATAAGTGGTTAAGATAATTTAGGTTACTATGTTGAATTATAAATCAAACCTATTATATTCTTAGGGGGTATGATGAGTGAAAGGAAGTGCATAGGATCTTATGGGTGATGATGAAAAGGTTTAAGATCCTAAAGGAAGGTTGTGCACCTAGTATAGGAAGAGATATTCAAACATTTTAATGAACCCTAGCCTACACGTAAAATTTAAAGAAGGAACTGACAAGATGTTAGGAAATCTTGCATCACTATAGATATATTTGATAGTTAATTAGAGTGCGTTATGCCCCATCCCTAATCAATACAATTACATATGGTCGAATTAGGATTTCTGTGTATACCTATAGATTAAGCTGACATATCACATGTGTGACCATTTATCATTTTCCTACATTCTTTAACCAAGGAAATCCATTAACACATGGTGCTTTCTCATGGTATCCATAAATTTCTCTTTTACATGATAGAGATCTTATGGGTATCATTCGAGTGAGGCTTGTACATTGAGGATCAAGAGAAGAAGGATTTTAATGTATAAGGAACTGCATATGGGGAAGTTATTGTATACACATTTGTTCCCTCTCTGTTTCCAGTATAAAAAGGATGTATAACAAGTATTTTTGCTTATAGTAGTTCAAGCATTGCTGATGAGATTTCAAGTAATTATATTGGATGATCTAGGTTTAGTTGGATGACTGGACAGTTATTTCAAGGATCTTTCTAGATTTCTTAGCATCAAAGATGTTTGAAATATGCAAACTATTTTAAAGCTTAATCTCTAGACCTAGAGCCAATGCAATCAAGCATGGATGTGACAACCTATAGCTATTTTTAATTATAACACCATTTGGATATTTGCTAGTGCATATCATCTGTAAGGAAAGGTTGGATTATAGTAGATCCAACTCAAAGGTTGCTTCGGGACCGCTGCTAAATAGTATCCGAGTGTACATAATTCATACTCTGCACATAGTTGGTACTTAGTATAACTCTAAGGAGATGAAATGCTAAAAACATTCCATGAATGTGGAACAATTTTTCCATCCACCTTGCTGAATGTTAGTCATGGATGGGTGGATTTTGAGAAATATATTGACTAACATGGGCACATAAAATATCTTGATGGATGGTGCTTACTTTGGTCATGCATGAAGAAAATGCAGATATCATGTGCATACCTCCATTACAAAGCCATCCTCTAATGTAATCATTTTGAGAAAACTAAACTAAGGCCACCCTATATAAGTTAAAATGTTACCACCTAAACCAATGTTGGAAAAGATTACAAGGAATAACTACTACTGACAGAGATTGAGACTAGGGTTTTAGATGGTTCGGTAAAAAGAAAAACATGAGAGGGTGTACATTCACATGGACATCACAGAGTTGCATCAAACTCTTTAAATCCTAGAGATATTGTACCAGTGGCTAATGTCATGGGTCCAACTCACCATTATGACAAGATATTATGCGGGTAGGGAAATTATTTTCAAACGATCGCCAAGGTGTATTATCTTTTAGGTCTAGGTTAGTGTGGCACAAATTTACAAATGATGTGGCCATAAATATTGTCAAGAACTTGACCAGGTCATAACTTGAGCTCTAGCACAAATAGAATTGAGTCCATATGGATCAAATACTACATAGGATTATTAGATGAATGCTCCGGTTAAAATATTGGAGCAATTTTGGCACATTTTTGGGCCCAGAATCCTACTATCTTGATGCCAAAAAATATAGGACTATTAAGTTGTAGTTTAGTTTTTCCCTATTTTAGGGAATTAGTTAATTTTAGTCTATTAGTTGCTAATTATGAGTTGTAAAGTTGGCAATTACTAACGTAATTTAGGAATGTAGAAGATTCATGGCAATTTATGTTACCAATACGAATAAGCATGCATCGAACTTACTAAGAATACTAGGTTCTAGTAAACTGCTAAAAACTAATAATTTCCGCCACCTAGAGTAGATTTAGTCAAAGTTAGTTAGATTTTTCTTGGAAACTCAAGTTGCGAGTTATTTTCCTATTTAGGAAAAATTTTAATTCATGATTTAAGATTGAAGAACGAGATCTATTTTCTTCTTGGACTGTTCATATTAATTGCAGTATATCGAGTTTTTTTAGAATTTGGCTCACATTATTAGAAATGGCTAGAGACATACCAAATGAAAAGGGCATTGATGCTACAATAGCCATATATCATTATAAGATAGGGGGGTCTAGCTCTTAAGGTCACCAATATCCCAAACATGGCAACTAGGGTAATTTTACATCGTAGAATAAGTAGGGTGTAAGCTAGGGGCCATTGAGCGATGGAAGACAAGGTAAATATGCCCTGGTTACATATAGCACAAAAAATGGTCAACAGAGACCTACATACAACATCATTGAATACATTGCAGAGAGATTCGTGAAAGAGGAATGAAACGAAGTAGATAAAGGTGAGAAGATAACGATCTGGGGAAAATTATTATTATTAATTGTGTTCAGTGAAGTTGGGGTAACAAACGGTCCCAAGGAAAATATATGGGAGTTTTTGTTAGAGAACAACATCCCAGACACAAGATATGGAAAGTATAACGCTATGTGGAACTTCTTCGAATACATATAAGGAGCACGTAAACAAGTGGTTCCGCTAAGAATTCAAAAGGAATTTAAGGGAGAATGGCACATTCTGTACGTGTTACCCAAGTTGTTAAATGGGGAGGCTGAATTTGTAGTCTACAATCATTTCAGCTTGGGGTGCTTCCATGTTGAAGTCAAAACTTAAAGAGAAGAGCCCATGGTGTAAGTTTCCCTTTTTGTTTACCACAATATATTTTAAGGACTCTATAAATAGGTTTCATGACACGCATCAGATCTAGTTTGATGTATAAAAAGTGTTTCGCAGACATTCACATACTAAGTAAAACATATGTATGGCCAGGTAAGGAGGCCTATGTTAAAACTATGGATTTTGATACATATGGACATCATTCTAGAGAGTTTGGCTATAGGGAAGATTGAACCAACTCATGTCTACATAATCAACCTCATGACCAAGGTTCAAGGATGAAAAAATGGAGAAGGTTCTTGGTTATGGATCTTCCAGGACCTCTTAAGAAGAAGAAAACAATGGAGACTTCAAGGAATGTTGTATTTATGCCCCCTACTCTAGAAAACCCAAGTACATATAGGACTTGAAATCCCGAAAAGTACTATAACTAGAGGAACCTAAAGACAATGCTAGACTTGTACACACCAAAAGGATTTTGCTATGGAGGATGTGTTCTTCAGGCCAGACACCAGTGTTGAAACTTCAAAACCAATAAGGAATTTTTCACCAAGTGTGACTCCTGTAAAGTGATGAAAATAAGGAGGGAGGAAAAGGCATGTGAAATATATTAATACAAATGTGTACACTGGAATAGAATCCACTCCCCAAAGAGAGAGTAGTTCGCAAATGAATCATGCATTGACTTAGATGTTGAAAGGAAGTCCTTTGATGCTCTTGCATAACCTTTGGATGCAACCTTAGAGGGGAGTGATAGCTAATGTAATTTGTCTTGGTCCCCTATCTCCCCTCACTGGTCACATAACTCTCCCCCTATATTCTATATGATCTCCTTCTCTGCTCTCCCTCTCCACCTATCTAACCTCAGAAATGTGCTTCTCTACCAAAAATCTCTACCCTCTGCTCCGTATGGCTAGAAATAACCCAAATTATGTGAGTAAAGTATAAAGAGGTCAGCGGTTCTCTCAGGGGACATGATCACCTTCCCTCCCCACTCCCTCCCTCCATAGTTGGGTGCTAGTGTGCAGGATGAGAAATGCAAAGGAGTAAAAAGTAAAACTGAACAAAGAAGAGTGTAAGACCAAAAGTGGCAGTAGAAATAAAGAAAATATTTCCCAAGACATGGGTTCATTAGTAATTTTCTTACATATGAATCATATGAATAGTAGTATGTAACCATCACTAGATAATTACCCAAAGTGTGTCATTTTATGTCTAAATTTTCCCCCACTTTCCCTTACTACCTCTCTCTCCATCCACTAAGACTAGATGATTTTATTTAATGAGCCATATTAGTAATTCATCACACCAAGATTTTTTTATAGATTTCAATCATTTTTGTAGGAAGTGTAAATTTTCGGTCAACTGGTACCATGTGATTTAATTAAATTTACATATTTATCAGAGGAATAAGATCAAATGAATAGAATTGTCGTAGAAAAGATCTATCATGAAATAAATAAGCTAGTGTAAGAAATATTGAGATATTAATGAATTATCTTGTATGTAAAGATCTAGGCTGATTTTGGGTTAGGAAACAAGATGACAAGGTTGAATCTAAATTGGGTATGCTATGCTTGAGGAATTGGGATCAAAAACCTATTTAGAAAGGAAATTCTATACGAGGATATTAATTCCCATTAACTATTGGATAAATGGGGTGTTATTGTCCTTACAATAACTTTTCTTATGATCTTTTCAAGGTCTGATGTTGTCTTCTTCCATTATATTTTTATCATACTAGCTTTTCTATAGCGTTTTTTTCACACTTGAACCTATAAAAAAACTCGAACTACCTACAAAAAGGCTCAAGAAAAATTAGATGACGTAACTAATGCATATTCTTAAGTTAGAGTAACCTTGGCGGTCACTCCAATGTTATTATCACAGAGAGTTGTACTACATTTTAGACTCTATGCAATTATAATATATGTGTGATTGTACTATGTCCCTTGAAGCTAGGTTTCCCTTGTGCTAGTCATACAAACATAGTCATATATAAAAAATTTATCCACAAGATGAATGTGTGAGATGGAATTCAAAAATATCCCCTGTTATGTGCTGAATAATGTAGTCATTGATTTTTTCTCTTTTCCCATGTAGGAGATAATAAGAAATAGCCAAAGTTATCTAATGCCTAACAATAGTAAGTAAGTAGTGTGTATATATGACTTCCATATTTGAATTTTGAAACTTAGTTTAAACCACAAGGTGATACAAAGAATTACATAATACATGTTATCCAACTTTTCCTCTCAACCAAAATTGATCAAAACACAACCTTGCACCAGAGAAATGGGAGAGGGTGGTTTAGTCATGTGAGCTCATACCTGATTTAAAAAATCAACTTGTGGATGGGATCGTCAATGAAATGTAAGATCAGTAAAAGGTGGCTAAGAGAATGATGAAGGAGATCGAAGCTCAACTAGAAGAAAAATAGAGAAAGGCTCTAAGTTTTTAGTTTTTGTGTCTTTGGCACTTCGGAGAAAAGTAGGGCAAAAAAATGGGTAGGAAATGTCTCAAACCTGAAATCCCAAAGATCTGAAGTTTTGGACTTTCAGATTTCATGGTTTTAGAACTCTTAGGCACAAAGTTGGAAAATCAGCTGCAAAAGTCTGAAATCCCAAAGTCTGAAAGTACAAAATTTATATGTTTGACATTTTAGGGATTTGGAGACCTCAAGAAGTGTTCTAGAAATGGATTGGAAATGTCTAAAATCCCGAAGTCCAAGAGTCCAATATTTTTGGTACTTTCAGGGTTTTAGGAATTGTTGATGGCAAATCACAACACCCCTGAATGTCTGCAACTCAATAGGTTAAGACTCTCAGTGTGATTGCATAACATGGAGCTTTTCCAAAGTGTGGGACCTTGCGAATCAGAAAATCTCTCCGAATGAAGGCCGATTACTATTCCTCTATTCAGATGCACACATAAAAATGCAGAGGGTTTACTCAAAAATATAATCTAACTTGCCAAGGAGACAGGGTAAGAATATGCATAAAAAAAAACCTAAACTAACAAAGGTGATGCACCGAGCAATGAAGAACACCTCTCCTGCCAATAAACACAAACCATAAAAATGTAATGCAAGATCATGCATAGATAACCAAATTTGTAGTGAAAGATTAGGAGTATGTAAAAAAATACAAATAGGGTTGAGAATAATCCATAGACATGCATTATTTTCTCCAAATATTGATACAGTACAGTATGAAATGCCAAGAGGAAAAGTTGCACTACAGTTTTAGATGGGAGGTTTGAACTCCACAAATTTGCCTGCCAAAAAGAGAAGAAGGGAGGGGAAAAAAAGGAATGTCAAACCTTTAGAAAGAAGCCCCTCCTTACAATTTATAGGAAGAATGAGAGAGGTTAGAGAGAGGAAATCCAAATATACCCCAACCACCTCCAGGTTGTATTTAATTCATCTCATTATGGCGGTAGGTAAGAACCCTAACATACCCAAAAAATGGCGAACTATATTTTATATTTTTTGAAGAAATTTTTCTCACCCAGTTAAATATATCAAGTCATAATTGGACAGAGGACTTTGTAAGATTTCCGAAAATTCCAACCTTGCGTGAACCTGAGCTCCCTGTGAAAAGTTATGGCCATTTGAATATTCCCCAAGTCAGGGTCTGTTAGTAATCGGGTTCAGGGTTCTCCTTTGCATTTGCATTGGGTTTGGAGGGTGCATAAACATGTTTTCACCCCATGCTTTCCTGACTCCAAAACGTGATTTGCCTAGGTAGTGTTTCAAGTTTTCAGAACTCCTAAGCATCGGGACATGACTTGCGATTTTCATGCTTCATGTCTCATGTTTCTCGAAACCCGAAACCTGAAATCCTTTGTGTCGGGTTTTTGGAACTCTCCAACATATTTCCTTTGTGTCAGGTTTTTGGACCTCTCCGACATATTTTCCTTTGTGTCAGGTTTTTGAAACTCTCCGACATATTTCCTTTCTGTCAAGTTTTTGGACCTCTCTGACATATTTCCTTTGTGTCGAATTTTTGGACCTCTCTGACATATTTCCTTTGTGTCAGGTTTTTAGACCTCTCGGACATATTTCCTTTGTGTTGGGTTTTTATTTACCCAGGTGGTAGATATATTTAATAGGAATTTTGTGAATCATGCCAGAAAAGGAGGGAGAAAAAATCATGAAATCCTGAAGGTCTGAAGTTCAAAATTTCAGACTTCATATTTTTGGAAGTATCAAGTCCCAAAACATGTAAATCATTCCTCAATGTCCAAAATCCCAAATTCTGAAAGTCCAAAATTTAGCACTTTTGGGCTTTTGGGTTTCAAACTTTCAGATCTGTCAGTCCCCCATTGTTGCAGAATGACACCTTGACATTCATATGGCCATAAATTTTTACTTAGAGCTTGCATTTTCACAAGAAAGGAATTTTTGGAAATCTCTCAATGTTTTTTACACAAATACAATTAGATATGTTTGAATTAGTGGGACTAAGTCCTTAAAAATTAAAAATATAGTTTTCCTTTGTTTTAGATGTCCCAGGTTTCTCACCTACCACCATAATGAAGGTATAGGCTTCCTTTCTTACCCATCAAGGAAAAACACATGGAGGCATGGGTTTTGTAGTAGAACCCATCATTGTTGTAGGCAAATTCATTTCTCTTTTGAGGTGGTTGAAGCAAGAATTCAAATTATTCTCATCTCCTTCTCTCTTTCTTCCTATATATTGTAGAGAGGGGTATTTTTCTAAAGGTTAGACTTTTTTTGATTTGTAGCCTCCCTTCTTCTTTGTCTGTAAGTGTTTTTGTGGAGTTCAAACCTTCCATCAAAATTGTAATCCAAGTTTCTACCTCTTCGCCATTGTAATAGATGATATCAAAATTATAGAGCAATAAAATAAGTCAGTGGATGATTTCAACCCTCTCTTATGTTCAATACCTGTATTTGATCTCTCATTATAGTATTGGTTATCTGTGCATGGTGGTTGTATTACATTTTACTGGATTGTGTTTAACAACAAAGCAAGTGTTCAACATTCCTTTGGTGCATCACCTTGTTAAGTTTAGGTATAATTCCTTTCATATTCTTAACCATGTCTCCTTAACCATGTCTCCTTGGCAAGTTAGATTAGATTTTAGAGTAGATAATCTACAAATTGTATGTGTGCACCTGAAAAGAGGAATATGAACTGGCCTTCATCCGGAGAGCTTTCCTGATTACAAAGCCACACACTTTAGGAAAAGCTTCATGCTATGAAATCACACCGAGAGTTTCAAACGATCAAGTTGCAGACATTCAGGGGTGTTGTGATTACACATCAATAGTTTTTGGCATCCCTAGTGGGACTAAGAGGCCATTCCATAAGATTTTAAGGAATTTTCATCATTTTTAGACTTAGAAATTGTAGGTTCTCTCCAATTTCAGACATTTCACCTCTCAGGCTAAACTCTGAAACTGATTTTCAAGGGCTTAACTTTCTCAACACAAGTTCAAATTTCTCCAGTCGATAGATGAGGGGATAATCTTAAAAATGGTATTTTTTTTTTTTTTAAATTTTGATTTTTGAAATTTTGGAGTTTTCAAATTTCAGGTTTTAGGTTTTCTGAACTTCAAGTTTTGGGATTTTGGAATTTTAGACTTCTCCAAATTTCCATGTTTCTCGTTTCAGACATTCAAAAGTCTTGCATTTTTAGGTTTTCAGGACTCTCATCCCAAATCAAATTTTGACCTCTACAATCTTGAAGGTTTTAATTTTAATTTTGTCTAGTTTCGTGTGTAACTTGGCAAAATCCAACCATTTTTGGCTCATTTCCCAACACATCTAGTGACTCTGAACTAATAGGATTCAACAGTGTAGCAACACAGGTTTCCCAAGAACAAAACAAGAATCCAAACTAGGTATGATACACGAGAAGAGGGACTATTTCTCTACTTGCAATTGTCACTAGGAAGAGGAAGGAGAGGAAGAAGACCACAAAGATCACCATCTCTACCTAACAGGACCTTGTCTACACCTCCACTTGGTAGAAATTTTCATCAATCAACGAGAGTTCTTTGACCAATGAGGATGGCACATCTACAACCCAATCTGTATGTCAACTTCATGGGTAGTAGCCCACTTTCCATAAATGCTCAAAATCTAGTTCTAATTGAAGTATTGAATAACATCTTGTATTTCACTAGAGAGAACCAGATAACTTTGATTGACCACATCTAGGACATTGCAAATGTCTGTGTGATTTATTAAATCAATGAAATGGATATTGCGGTCAAGTTGTCAACTTCATATTTTAAGGGTAAAGATTTGTAATTGTTTAGTATCCTAACAATAGGGTCTATCTAGAATTGGGAGCATTTATGCACAGGCCTCCACAATTATTTTTTGGAAAAGGAAGATAATTTTTCCTTATAGGAACAATTGACAACAATCAAGAGGGATCTTAACGAGAAAATGATACATTTTAATTTCCTCTTCCAATGGACATGAGATAGGATTTCGATAACTGTTAGATTAGTAGCTGAAGGAGCATTCCTCTATTTCTTGAAGGCTATAAATTCAGATATATCCATGATGATCCAATCAAAGGGAGGTGTTGGTGTTCAAATTTTTCTTGCCCCATTTGTCATTAAAATTCTTCAGATTGTGGCCTTTGTCTTTTTTTCTATCTCCCCAAGCTTAAATGGTAGTTTTCCTACATTTTATGGTTTGACGGGTGTAATTTCCTAGTTGAAATTACTTCTTGGAATCAGTTGAAAAGTGGCCCTTTCTAGTTTAATGCAGCTCTACTGGGCACTTTAAAAATTTTAAGGCTCACTCCAACACAAAACGTGTCCACGTGGAGCCTTCCGTCAGGCTTTCTTGTACTTATACTTTCCACGTAACTTCCTAAAGGGGTCTAGGACACGTGGAGGGACCACCCATGTATGGGGACTGGCCCTTGATTTTTATTTGGAAGAAGCGCCAAGAGGACACTTGGAAACTTTGTCGAACTAAGACACGTGTAGGGCCCGTGCTTATTTGGGGTCTCTACTTTTCAGGACCATCTCAAAGTGTGCCATTAAGACACATAGTAGGTAGTGCAATGGAGGTGTAGGCCCATGAGGAAAATATGGAACTTTTTCCTTTTTTGAAAATAGGAATAAAATTTGTAAGTTGAAGCGTAGGTCCGCTGGGACCCACATTGGGACATGTGTCAAGCCCATTTTTCAAAGGGTGGAGGGGCAGAGAAAAATGTGAACATTTTATTTTTATCCAAAATTTTTTATAAAATGTCAAAAGGTTCCCCCAGACCCATTTCCAATCTCATTTTACCATGTGGAGGGCTCTGATTAAAATTTGACGAAATGCAGGATCAATAGTAGCTGTGCGTTTCATTTGATTTTACAACCATTGAAGATCCAATATTTTTGGAGATGCATTTTAGCATCATTCTTCATCAAATTTTTGGAAAATTTGTGTCATTTGGGTCTACAAAGTTTAGTTGAATCAATTTGGGAGCTCAATTTTTAGATCTGAAGCACTCTTGAAGTGAATTTTTTGCTCAGGCTCATGTAGAAACACAATATGCCAAATCTAGAAGTTGCAAAATAAAATTGCAGAGGAAAAGGAAGGAAAAGGGATGAAATGATGAAGTTACAAGCATGAAAGGTGAAAAACCCATTGCCACGAGAGAAAAAATGGATGACCTTTCAAGACCCGCTATGTGGAGGCTCCAAGAAATGATTAAAAAGTGGATTTCTTGCATAACAAAATCAGAATGATTAAAGGTACTCCCAATAAGTTGTGGCATGGCATTATAGTCAGTAGTCGAGGGCCACCTTGCATATTTCAGATATGAATTTGTTAAACTTATGTCTGAAACAATTGGTAGCAAGAAAAGGTCCCTCGAATATTCCTCTTTTTTGAGGGAAAAATGTGCTGCAGGAACCAAGGATGAAGAATATGCCTTTGGTTAGAGAAATGATCTAAATATTTGCAATGATTCACCTTTTTGGAAACACCTGAATTTTTTTTGTGTGAGTCTATTGAATGTCACCTTATGTAAATCCTGATCTGATATGTGCAACAAAGGTTCTTCAAATATTCTTCTTTTTGGGGGGGGAAATGGATGTAAAGCGTGTATTATAAATGCAATGAGATTACTCTTGCAAAAGGTCAGGAGTTAACTTTCTAAAAAAAAACCAAGTTAACTTCCTTTGTGTTATATTTTCATTCATGTTGAGTTGGTTATGAGTTTATAGCCATCAACAAGCTCTGAGATTTTTTAAATAACTCTCCCTTGCTGATGAAATATGATAATATTTGAGTCAATTCATGTTAAATCTCCGAAAAATTTTGTGTTTATTTCACTTTCATAATTTCTGTAGGTAATTTTTCTTATTCCTATTGTAATCTTGTATCAAAATCTCTTTGAATCACATAGATCTCAATCCTTGTGATAGTTTAGTGGCATCTCCAATTTAATTTTTCAGAAGAGTTTTCATTTGGGAATGAAATAAATGATTTAAAATCACTACTCTTTCATCTATTGACAAAGTTTTTTTTGTAAGCCTCTGGGTGTACCTCAAGCGTGATTGATCTTAGATTTTCATGTTTTATTGGGTCTTCTAACTCGAGCCTTCATTCTAGAATCTCGATGATTGTGTGAAAAAGTGCATGTCTGGGGCTCCATTGATGCACACCTTCTAGTTGAGGGAATTTTTAACTATATTTGATGCTATCTATTATTGAGTTCTCCATTTGTTGTGAAGTTTCTCAAGGATCTAGAAAATTCCAATCCATCTTGTTGATCTCCCACCAAAAAAAATTTCAAATAATCAATCCTACCCTGAACTACCCTTGTTTTTCTCTTTGTATCCACAAAATAACAAAATTCATTTGCTAAAGTATGCAGAACAGATCAAAATTCCAAATTTCTTCAGTAACCTTAGCCCTGTGCTGAAAATATCTCCATAATCTGGAAGTGACAACTCGTGAGAGTCATATTTGGTGTGTTGATCATATTTTCTGAGGATTTTCTTTATAAAATTTGTGCAAAAGAAATGTATCTGCATCTCCTTCAATAATTAGAGGTTACAAAATAGGTTCTCATACCTTGGTTGAAAGGTACAACCTAAAATATTTAGGATAAGATCACATCCTTTTAAGTTGCTACCAACTTCTTCAAGGCCTGAGTGCTAAAAAGCTAGTTAAATTACTTCCCTGGCTACAAAATGACATATACAAAATATTATCTTTTTAAGTGTCCTGTTAAATCCATGATGCCGCTCGATTTGTGAAGAAGAGTAAATCCAGGTACCAACACTAATGGCACTATTGTCAGGGACTTCTTTGAAGAATTTAACGTTTTCAAACCCTGGTAATGTTTCTTGTAGTTCTATCTGCAAATACATTTTGTAAACATCATTCTCTGATCAGATCTATAAGAATTAAACAAAGTTATAAGTTTTGCATGTTGTTTATCCAATTTTTTAAGTAGTTATTGTACTAAATTTTCCTACCATTGATAAATTTTAATGAAGGAGGTTCTGATTTGTAAAGATTTTCTTGATTTTTAGTGTTGACAAACATTTGATAGATTATTTTAGTGCATTTGCACAACTAGGGTGAAAATACTTAGTGGTGTCTTTGGGTTGTTTTGATTTTGATAAATGCCAGTGTCTTAACCTCTGTCAATTGGGAGTTTGTTGCCAATATTTGCAAAGCTGGAAGGAAGAAGATATTTCTTCGTTGTGAACCCTAGTAGAAGGTTTTTTCTAGACTTTAAAAAGTCTAATTTAGAGGAGGAAAAATTTGGAAGGTTGTGGGAGATCAAACATCAAGAAAAGAGATTTCCATTGGTGAACTTTATTGCCACACAGTTGAAGATTGAAATATTTCCTTAACTACTTCTACATCAGGTAGCATCTCTGTAAATCCAAATTCTCCATCTGGAGAGGTTCCATCATCTATATTTGAATCATTTTCTTCTTGATCTACCATCATGTTTTCAAAATCTAATAAAGTTTTATAAAAGACAAAGCCATTAGGGGATACTCATTTTGAAAAATGTATCCCTGTACCACACAAACCCCTTACCCCTCATCACTTTATTTCTTTTGAAAGATCACCTCCTCAGAATAATATGGCTTAGCCTCCACCCAAACCTTGATTTTTCATTAATAATTTTTGTCCCATCAGTTTTAGAGGTATGGATGGCTATCCAAATGCTATGCCACAAGATGTGAGAAACAAATTGCCTAAGTTTCTAGGAAATAATGCAATAGCTAGTGATCAGCACTTGAAAATATTTGTCAATATGATGGAGGATTTCGAAATAGATTTTGAAGATGTATACATTAAATTGTTTATTCATACATTAGAAGAGGATCCAAGGGACTGTTATAAATCTCTACCTAATAACTCTATTGATTCTTGGACTGAAATGAAGAATACATTTAGATTGTAGTATGGTGACAACAAAAACCCTAGGTTTCTTTTGTCAGAATTTGAGAATATTAAAAATAATCCTAATGAGTCAGTGCATGAATTTAATATGAGATTCAATAAGACATTGAGAATACTACCTACGAATTTGAGGCCATGTGATTAATCTTGTCTCATAAAGTATGTTGATGCATTTGACAAGAAGGCATGATACTATTTGAGGGATAAAAACCCTCACACTTTGAGGCATGCCTTTACTATGGCTATACAAATTGAGAACAACATCAAGGCCATTGGAAAACCTCAAGCAAGCAAGAGTGTGGATCTTGGGGAGGTTGTTAAAACTCTGGTAGGGGCTAATAAAGAAATATCCTACAAATTAGCCCAGGAAGAGAAAGGAATTGGGTAGAGTCCACAAGCCTAAGAAAAGGTACAAAATCATGAGAGATTTTGCAATCATCTTAGTTGTGATCAGTGGTTAGATGACAGAGGTAAAATACCCATGGAATTTGCAAATAGACATCCCTAAGCACGTGAAAGTAGAATGGTGCCTGATCCTCTGACTGCTCGGGTTGTTGCTGTGGATGAAGCCAATGTGATTGATCGGTGTGATAGATGCTTTCTACCCCATCCTCCATGTGAAGTAAATCAGAAAGAAGAAGAAAGCTGATAATGACGATGCATGCATGGTGGATTCCTCTACGAGTTTCACAGCAGGGAGCAACCTCAACTGAGCTGATGAGTGTCAGAACTGCTAAAGATTTCTGGGATTGCATTCACTGGGTATTACCTCTTCCCCCCCACTCATACTTCTGAAATTGATATGGTGCAAGCTTTGGAATTGCCTAATAATGATTTTGAATACTTAAGGGCCACTAATGATTGAGAAGTATGATGGAGGGATCCCTTCTGAGGAGGATAGGCAGTTGTTAATAAAATGTTGTGGTTGGCCATGAAAAATAATATAATACCAAGAGTAAGGTTTCCAAAAGGGCAGTGCCTCAAGCCAAAATAAAAATTCTAGTGCTTACAAGTATCCTAAAAGAGACTCCAAAGAAAGATACATTTGGCAAAGGCCTTGTTGTCTCAAGTGGAACTTGTTTCCCTCCCTATGCTCAGACTGTAAAAAACTCCTGTGCCATCTGATGAGTTTGTCAATCTCCCTCCCAATGTTGCCTTGCCCAAGTTATGTTCCATATGACATAGCCCCAAATGTTGATTCAGATCAAGATTTTTTGTTCCTGTTGTTGAATTGCTTAGAAATCCCTGAGCATAGGGATAGAGCATTCGAATATTGGGATTTAGAGAAGAAAAGGACACCACCCAAGGCAAAAATGTTGAGGACTCCGCCTACCCATTTCAGAGTTGAAAAAACCCCAAGTACTGGAAGAACTAGGTGAGCCACCTGAAAGTATATTTGGGAACATCCTTGGTTGAGTCTCAGCTAAAGGTGGATCCATTTTTTTACTACTTTGATTATTAAGGATAAGTTGTTACAACAACTGTATGTTTGATTCCGGAGCATCATGCAATGTTATGCCTCTTAAGGTCATGAATGAGTTGGATCTCAAAGTAACAGCAGCTTATGGGAAGTGTATTGCCATGGATTCCAGGGAGGTGCCAGTGGTTTGGACGTGTCAAGGGTCTGATAGTGCAAACTTGCAGCTTATCCGGGTGAGAACCTGAAACTTGATGTTGTTTATTGTAGATTGCACCTGCCAAATGGGGTATGTTGTTGTCTAGAAAATGGGCTGCAAATGTTTGGTGGGAGTGTTCAAATGGATATGTCCTATGCCACCATCCCGATTGAGGGCTGCCTTGTCAAGTTACCTGGTGAAAAAGAAAATGTTATATCTTATTGAGGACCCCAACAATGCTTCTTATGAAGTATTGCATGCAGATATTGTTATTGATAACTCTGTGAGCTATGTTGCTTTCAAGGAATATGAAATTGGTCAATGCAGGTATCATGAGCAGGATGATTTTCCTGAGACTTTGATGTTTGATGTAGCCCCGAAAGATGTTGAAAAAACTTGACACAGGCACAAGGCGGTAAGCCTGAAAAGGTATGGTCAGATAGCAACTCGGATGGAAAATGAAAAACAACCATATGACCAGTTGTTAAAGACATCAGAACTGCTTAGGCATGGGTCATATCCAAAAATGGCAGGCACTTGAGGTTTTTCCTTGATTATTTTCTTTGAATCAGGATGCTCTTCATTGTACAGTGTATAGTTCTTTGGTTTTGTTCTACTTTTTGTGTTTTTTGTTCATTCTGGTCCGTGGTGGCCTGGTTTTGCCTGGTTTCTCGGTTCGTTTTTTGAGGATGGTTCTCGTTTTCTGCTCTGCAAGCTGACTCCCTTTGCCCAATGGATATTTTTTGGCACTTGGTCTACTTTTGTTTCTTGTGGCACCTCACAGGGAGTGCCCATCCCTAAGTCGGAGCCTGTGTTGGTGCTCAAATTTGTCTCGCCCCATTTGTCATTAAAATTCTTCAGATTTTTTCCTTTGTTATGTTTTCTATCTCGCCAGGCTCAAATGGTGGTTGTCCCTGCATTTTACAGTTTGACAGGTGTAATTTCCCGGTCAAAATTACTTCTTGGCATCAGTTTGAAAAAATGGCCCTTTCTGGTTGGATTGCGGGCTCTGCGGGGCACTTTAAAAAATTCCAAGGCTCATTTCAAACCAAGACATGTCCACGTGGAGGCTTCCGCCCGAGCCTTCCCATACTTAGACTTTTCACGCAACTTCCTAAAGGGGGCCTAGGACCACGTGGAGGGGACCGCACATGTTTGGGGACCGGCTCTTGAGTTTTTATTTTGAAGAAGCGCCAGGAGGACACTTGGAGACTCTGCCGAACTAAGACACGTGTTGGGCCCATGCTTGTTTGGGGTCCTCTACTTTTCGGAACCATCTCAAAATGCCACCGTTGAGACAACGTAGCAGGCGGGGAAATGGAGGTGCGGGCCTGCGGGGGAAAATATGGAACTTTCTCCTTTTTTGGAAAATAAATAAAAAATAAAAAAATGAAACGCAAGTCTGCTGGGACCCACATCAGAGGCTAAAGGCGGAAGGGCGGAGCAGCCGGGGAAAATTTGGAAAATTTTCCTTTTTTCCAAAAGTTATAAAAATGTCAAAAAGGTGCCCCCCAGACCCATTTCCAATCACATTTTGCCATGTGGAGGGCTCAGATTAAAAGTTGAAATGCAGGATCAACAGTAGCTATGCATTTCATCTGATTTTGCCTCCATTGAAGCTCCAAGATGTTTGGAAACGCATCTTTGCATCATTCTTCATCAATTTTTTTTGGAAAATTTTGTGTCATTTTGGCCTTCAAGGTTCAATTGAATTAATTTGGGGGCCCAATTTGTCAATCTGAAGTACTTTTGAGGAGGATTTTTGCTCGGGCTCATGCAAGGAAGCAAAACGCCAGATCCAGAAGTTACAGAATAAAATTTCAGAGGAAAAGGAAGGACAAGGGACAAAATGATGAAGGTACATGTGCGAAAGGTGAAAAAGGCGTTGCCATGAGAGCAAAAATGGATGACCTGTCAAGACCAGCTACACGGAGGCTCCGAGAAATGATTAAAAAGGGATTTCTCGCATGACAGAATCAGAATGATTAAAGGGGACTCCCAAGAAGTTGTGGCATGGCATCCTAGTCAGTAGTCGAGGGCCACCTGGCATATTTCGGATCTGAATTTGTTAAATGTCTATCTGAAACAAATTGGTAGCAAGCAAAGGTCCCTCAAATATTCCTCTTTTTTTTAGGGAAAAAAGGTGTTGCAGGTGCCAAGGATGAAGAGTGTGCCTCCAGATAGAGAAAATGATGCAAATATTTGCAATGATTCACCTTTTTGGAAACACCTGGGCAACCTTTTTACGAGTCTGTTGAATATCACTTTCTGCAAATCATGATCCGATATGTGCAACAAAGGTGTTTCGAATATTCCTCTTTTAGGGGGGGAAATTGGATGTAAAGGGTGTATTATAAATGCAATGAGATTACTCTTGCAAAAGGTCGGGAGTTCATTTTTCACGAGAAAATTTTGAGAAAAAGCTCATCTTTCTAAGAAACCAGGTTAACCTTCCTTTGTGTTGAATTGGTTACGAGTGTATAGCCATCAACAAGCTCTGAGATTGTTTTAAATAACTCTCCCCTGCTGATGAAATATGATAAACTTTGAGTTAATTCGTGTTAAAATCTCTGGCAAATTTTGTGTTTCTTTCACTTTCAGAATGTCTGCAAGTAGTTTTTTCTTGTTCCTATTGCAATCTTGTATCAAAATCTCTTTAAATCACACAGATCTCAATCCTCGTGATAGTTTAGTGGCATATGCAATTTCATTTTTCAAAAGAGCTTTCATCTGGGAATGAAATAAACGATTTAAAATCACTTTTCTTTCATCTGTTAACAGAGATTGTTTGTAAGCCTCTGGGTGTACCTCAGGTGTGACTGATCTTAGATTTTGATGTTTTTATTGGGTCTTCTAACTCAAGCCTTCGTGCTAGAATCTCAAAGATTGTGTGAAAAAAGTGCATGTCTGGGCCTCCATTGATGCACACCTTCTGGTTGAAGGAATGTTTTAACTATTTTGAAGCTTTTCTATTATTGAGTTCTCCATTTGTTGTGAAGTTTCTCAAGGATCTGGCAAAGTCCAATCTATCTTGTTGATCTCCCACCAAAAATTTATTCAAAATTACCAATCATACCCCGAACTACCCCTGTTTTGCTCTATATATCCACAGAAGAACAAAATCCGTTTGCTAAAGTAAGCAAAACAGATCAGGATTCCAAATGTCTTCAGTAACCTTAGCCCTGTGTTGAAAATATCTCCATAATGTTGAAGTGACAACTTGTGAGAGTCAGATTTGGTATGTTGATCATATTTTCCCAGGGGTTTCTTTATAAAATTTGTGTGAAACAAAGGTATTTATTTCTCCTTCAATAATCAAAGGTTATAAATTTGGTTCTCTTACCTTGTTTGAAAGGAACAACCTAAAATAGTTAGGATAAGATCACATCCTTTTAAGGTGCTACCCACTTCTTAAAGGTTTGAGTGCTAAAAACTCAGATAAATTTCTTCTTCGGCTACAAAATGACATATATAATCATTTAACTACTTTTAAGTGTCATGTTAAATCCATGATGCTGTTTGGTTTGTGAAGAAGAGTAAACTAGGGTACCAACAAGAGGAACAAAACTACCTAGAGCCTATAACATTGCTATTAGAGTAGAAAACTACTTGATTCAAGCTAGTAAGCTAGCACAAAGGCCACCAATGCCTCTCTATTCAGAAATGGGAGCTCCTACAACTAGTCAAAGACTATAGTTGAATCCCATTCCACTCCCTAGAAATCAAATTAATAGTGAGGCTTCTACTTCTTCTAGTGCTTTCAAAGAATTACAAGAGGTTATGAAACAGCTACAGAACCTAGGAAATGAGCTAGTGAATATCAAGAGATAACAAGCTTAGAGGTCTAGACTGTATCATCCTTAAGCTCAATATCAAGCTAGGCCCCCATATCAGCAGAATAGACCACCAACTGAGACTCCAAATCAAAACCAAAACTAGGGACAACCTCAAGCTTCCAGGCCATTCCAACCATATGATCCAAACACATCTTTAATAGCAAGGGCCTTGGTTCCAACAAAAAACAACATGGTACATGAGTACGAATGGTGTTACCCCTGCAATATACCTAACAATCAATCAATGTGTTTCAATGGTACCCTAAATCAAGCTCTAATGGTACAGACCATTGGTGTTTCCTAGGAACCAAGTCAAGGAGGAAATCAATAGCAAGAAACTTAACAAGAGGCACCTCCAACAGAAACCATGTTGGTCAATTGGCACACATAAGGTTTCTGTGCAGTTAATCAACCTCCTTTTCAAGGTGTAGCTACCCATACATGATCAAATAAAAGGAATATTGAGGAGGGACAACTGTCTAATCTAGTTTTTTTTCTCATCCCACTCCTATACAACAAGGAGTTAAGAGACAAAATGGAGCCCTGAATTTGCAAAATCAACATAAGACACCCATTGTAGAAGCACATGTGCATGTTCAAGCTCTGAAAAATGTCATGCCAAGTAAAGGGAAATAAAAGGATAATTCATCCCCTTTCAACATCATCAATCATATGAATAAAACACATCTGAACATTTCCATGTGGGAGTCACTAGTAATCCTAGGACAATGAGATTAGTTGCAAGTTGCAATAGCTAACTGGTCTACCTGAAATAGATCAAACCAAAGTTAGGAGAAATTTATGACTAACGCATTACAACAGGGTAGGGGTCAACCAAGAAATAATTTTAAGCCTCTACCATTCTACGTGTCATTGATTGTCAAGAACCACTTTGTACATAACTACATGATCAATTCAATGGCAAGTAGTTCATTGATGGCTAAGAAAATAGCATATCGATTCGGTCTAAAGTATGAGCCAGTGATCAAAGGAATAGTGCAACTAGATGCAACATTAGTAGGAATGGTTGGGATCATCAAAGGGTTAATCTTTACATTATATGCATGTCTAAATGTCATAGTTCTGTAGGATATATCTGTTATTGACTTAACACCACTCTTTGCACTATGTTTGTAAAGATATTTCACTACCAAAACTAGTGGATAACTGTCAGCATATTGGACCCACATGCCTTTCATGATGAGGTATGGGGCCAAGGAAACCATCAGATAACAATCAATTGTAAACTTTCACATTGAGCCTCATGTTCCAAGCCCAATTAATAAAATTTCCCAACCTTTGATTAGGAAGAGTGTTCAAATGATCTAGAAATAAGTACCAATGTCGAGGGCATTCCAAATTTAACTCTTGATGAATTGGCAAAAAAAAGGCATGCATTGACCCATTTAAGGAAATGGAAAAATCTAAACTGGGTGTATATTGTGTACACGAAGAAAATTCACCTATCCCTGGCATTACCATGCCAGAAAATAAAGATGAGAATGAATTTTCCCAACCATTTTTAGATGGTTCACGAAAAAAAAAGTTGCTGGAGTAGGTGTAATGTTAGTTTCACCACATAACATAAAGTATTATTCAACTTTCAGATTTTAGTTGTCATGTTCAAATAACACAACTCAATACGAGTCTTTGATTGATGGACTTCATTAGGAAAGGAAAAAAGGCATAAATAATTTGTAGGTATTTGGGGATAGCGAGATGATTGTTAATTAGATCAAGGGACATCATGTTACAAATAATGACCTACTCAAAAGCTAAAAAAATAAGGTATGGGACCTAATTGAGGATTTTGAAGCTTTCAACATTGTGTCTATACCCAGGAAGAAGAATCAAGTTACAGATAGGCTCATAACAATTAGAGAAAATTTTGATGTGGTGGACAACATCAAAATAGAAAAAAAACATCCACATATCCATGTGATAGTAAGGCCATCCGTTCCAGACAATAACACAAGTTGGTAGGTGTTTGAGAACGATCAACAAATCATCAATTTCTTGTAAGAAGAGGCTGAATTCTTAGCTAGGAATCAAGATAGATTAGAGCAGTAGTATAGGGATCAAATAGTGTAGTTGCGGACCAACAAGATTCCTAACAGTTTAGTAATGTTGGAGTCAATATTCAATCCTAATGACCAGTTTTGTAAAGGGAAGGCTAACATAAAGGTTAAAGGGGAAGATTTAGAACCTATTTTGGTTAGCGAAGGAAAGACACTCCAAATTGGAAAAGTAGCTACCGAGCAGGAAAGATATGAGTTCACATAAATTTTCTAGGATTTTCCAGATGTGTTCAGCTAGAGCTATGAAGACCTGCAAGAATTCAATCCGAAGTTGGAACAACTTAAAATAGAATTGGACATGGATGTTAAGCTCAAAGTGAAGAACATTCAACCCGCACATTGAGCCTCTTATGAAGAAAAATCTAAATAAGCTGATAGAGGAAAGAAATATATTCCCAATCAATCACTCAGGATGGGTTACAAACTTGGTGCCCGTCAGGAAGAAGAATGAAGAAATCAGGGTGTGCACGGACTTCTGAGACATGAACATGACATCTCTCAAATTCCATTATCCACTTCCTTCAATGGAACAAATCTTACAGGTAGTAGTTGGATTAGAAATACTCTCTCTCCTAGATGGATACTCAGGATACAATCAGGTAATGGTTAAATAAGATGATCAGTTCAAGACATCTTTCACCACCAAGTGGGCCACCTATGCCTACAAAAAAAATGCCATTTGGAATGTCAAATGCTGGTGCCACTTTCCAAAGGGTGATGGCCATGGTATTCAAGGGTTTGATCAACAAAATAGTACTGATATATCTTGACCATATCACTGTGTTCTCTAAGAATGCAACAGATCACATCTTTCATATGAGACAAGTCTTTCAAAGATATAAGAGATTCAGGGTATCATTGAATCCCCAAAAATGCATATTCTTGGCTCACGAAGGAAATCTCCTAGGCCATACTGTGTCAAGTGAGGGATTGACAACTGACCTGGAAATAGTTGAGGAAATTCAAGCATTTCCATTGCCAAGTCATAAGAAGTCTCTTCAGAGATTTCTAGGACGGATCAATTTTGTTCACAGGTTTGTGTCGAATGTTTCCTCTCTTGTGAAGCCAATAATGATGATGTTGAAGAAGAGCATAGAATTTAAGAGGAAAACTTATGGAAAATCAAGTTTTGAATCTATCAAAGAGGCCATATCTCAAGCTCCAACCCTCGTCAATCTAGACTTCTCTAAGGACTTCATGCTCTATGCCTTTGGTGGTGGGGACACATTTTCTGAAATCCTAGTGCAACAAAATGAATAAGGGTTCCGAACAGCTGGTTTCCTTCTTCAATAAAATTTTGGAATAATATGAAGTGAGATACTCCTTCATTTAAAAGCATGTCCTTGCAGCGATCAATATTTTCAAGAAGTTTAACACACCTAGTTTCAAATAGCAAGATCCAATTTTTAGTCTCTCATGTGGGAGTCAAGGAATTCCTGTTAAAAAAATACGGGAATGAGAAATGTGTAGGATAGATCAATCATGTAATGGAATATGAAATTGAAATTAAGGTCACTAAGTTGTTCTGTGGAAGGGGCTATGTGAACAACCAGCCTCGAGTCAGCAATTTGATGTAAGTAGTAAAAATAGGGTTGGTTTGGTACTACAAGAGGGTCAATAACAAGGAAATGATAATGCACGTATCCCTTGTTAGACTCAAAATATTATACACTTCCTACGAATAAGCATATGCCCTCTAGAAATGATCAAAGAAAAGAGGACATACTTTAGATTACAAGTCATTCCATATGTGCTTGTTGATGGTGTATTGTTCAAAACGGACATCAGTGGTGTTCTACTGAGATGCGTTGAAATGGAAAAATTGAGCGATTGTTATAAGAGTTTCATTATGGATAATCTAGAGGTCATTTTTCCCCATGGGAAACAAATCTCAAGATAATGAAGGTAGGTTATTATTCACCCACAATGTTCAGTGACATTTATACATGGATTAAAAGGTGTAAAAAATGTACATTCTTCAAAGGAAAAGAAAAATTAGAAGCACTTCCATGGCGCCCAATTTCAATTGACCAACCATTCATGCAATGGGGATTGGACTTCATTGGGGTAATCAATCCAAACTCAATCCAACATCACAAGTGGATTCTCATAGCAACAAAATATTTCACCAAGTGGACCGAGGCGGTAACACTCAAAGAAGTAAATGAGTCTAGCATACTAGACTTTTACAAAGGGATAATGACTAGGTTCGGAGTACTGACCACTATCATATTAGAAAATTCATTGGTGTTCTTACGTTCTAAGATTACAGAATGGTTCGTCAAGAATAGAATCTACTTGATAACCTCTTAAAATTATTACCCAATGGGTAATGGGCAGGTAGAGTCTACGAACAAGAATTTACTAAGAATCATCAAGATAACTTTGGATGAAAATTAGAGAATCTGGCATACCAAGCTCAAATCAATCTTGTTCTCTAACAGGATAACACAAAATATGTCAATAGGTGATTCCCCTTACAAGATGGTCTACAGGAAAGATGTAGTGTTTCCTATATCATTATAACTACCTACATTGAAGGTCATGAAGTAGTTGGAGTTGTCTGAGTTTGAACAAATGGAGGCCACGTATGCAAAACTGATGGAATTGGAGGATATCATAGAACATGCAGTTCAAAAAAATGGAAAAAAAATCAATCCTTAGTCAAAAGATGGTTAGATAGGAAAGAATGAGGAAGGAGCTTTCAGGAAGGGGACTTAGTTCTGAAATGGGATGCACATTAGGAAAAAACTAGGAGGGAATTCCAAGTTTGATGCCATTTTTAGTGGCCCCTACATGGTCATATGATGTGTAAAACTAGCAATGCCTTCCAATTGTCTACATTGGATGGAGAGGAGCTTCTAATTCGGGTTAATTGGATCTATCTTAAACATTTTCTACTAAAGAGAAAAGGTTTCACCCTTGTAAATATTAGCCTAGAATTTTAATTCCTATAAGTGTCTATGCACACTATCTTGTTATAGTTTAGGTTTCATTTTCCCTCAGTGCTTCGGCACAGGTCTTGTTGCTCCAAGATTGTATCACTATGTCATTCAGTGTGCCTCCAAGTGAATGTTGTAACAATCGATTCTAGAAGCAGTTGGAAGCTCCAGGTCAATAAATTTATCTACTCTCACAAATCTCATCTTCAATATTTTCTTATGAAAATTGATAGTACAAGCAGTTAGGTTTAAGTTTCAAGAACAAGATCAGTATCATGATACCATTCATGACTCTGTGGACAATGGATACTTCAAGGCAACTTATCTTTCCACCTAGCATGTAGGTGATCCCACGAGTCACCAAATTTTTATCCAATTTTTCCCATCAAACAAACTTGATCAAACATGACCTTGCATAGGAGAAATGGAGAGGTTGGTTCGGTAGTGCGAGCTCACATCCAATTTTTAAAATCAAGTTGTGACGGGATCGTCAATGAAATGCAACATTAGTAAAAGGTGGCCAAGAGAATGATGAAGGATATCAGATCTCAACTAGAAGAAAAAGAGAGAAAGGCTCAATTTTTTTTTAGTTTTGACATTTTTGGCACTTTGGAGAAAATCAAGGAAAAAATTAGGTAGGCAATGTTCGAACCCTGAAAACCTGAAAATCCAAAATTTCAAACTTTATGATTTTGAGGTTTCATAACTCTTAGGTGTGAAGATGGAAAATTGGCCCCAAAAGTTTGAAATCCTGAAGTTCGAAAGTCCAAAATTTAGACTTTTGGGATTTCATGGTTTTAGAGACCTTGGGAAGTGTCCCAGAAATGTACTTGAAATGTCTGAAATCCCAAAATCTGAAAGTATAAAATTTTAGACTTTCAGGGTTTCAAAAATTTTGGAAATCATGCGAGGAAATAATTGAGAAAAAATCCCAAAATCATGATGGTCCAAAATCTAAAATTTCAGACTTTGGATTTTTTAGTGTTTCAGACTTCAGAGTTTTGGAAGTATTGAGCCCCAAAACATGAAAATTGTTACTCAATGTCTGAAATCTCAAATTCTAAAAGTTAGAAATATCAGACTTTCAAGTTTCATAGTTTCAGAACTCTCATTCCTCCATTTCTATAGACAGATACCTCGACCTTTAGATGGCCATAACTTTTGATTGGGAGCTCAGATTTACACAAAAAAGTAAAAATATAGTTCACCTTTATTTTTTGGTGTCCTAGGTTTCTCACTGACCACCATAATGAAGGTATGGGCTTTCTTTCTTTCCCATCAAGGAACAACACATGGAGGCATGGGTTTTTACAGTAGGACCCATCATTTTTGCAGGCGAATTTATTACTCTTTTGGGGTGGTTGAAACAATAATTCAAATTCTTCTCTTCTCCTTCTATCATTCTTCCTATATATTGTAGGGAGGGGCATTTTTTCTAAATGTTGGAAATTTTTGGCATTGCACCCTCCCTTCTTATTTGTCTGTAAGTTATTTTTTGGAGTTCAAACCTTCCATCAAATTGTAATCCAAGTTTTTGGCTTTTCGTCATTGTAACGGATTGTATCAAAATTATGGAGCAATAAAATAAGTTTGTGGATGATTTCAACCCTCTCTTGTGTTCATTTCCTTCATTTGATCTCTCTTTACAGTATTGGTTATCTGTGTAAGGTAGTTGTATTACATTTTAATGGTTTGTGTTTAATAGTAAAGCAAGTGTTCAACATTCCTTTCATGCATTACCTTTGTTAGTTTAGGTTTAATTCCTTGCATCTTCTTAACCCTGTCTCCTTGGCAAGTTAGATTAGATTTTAGAGTATATCCTTTGCAAATTGTATGTGTGCATCTGAATAGAGGAATAGGAACTGGCCTTCATGCAGAGAGTTTTCCCTATTGTAAATTCCCACACTTTGGGAAAAGCTTCATGTTATGCAATTACACTGAGAGTTTCAACCCACCGAGTTGTAGACATTCAGGGTCATTGTAATTATGCATCAACAATACCCAAATTTAAGTGGCAAATAATAATTTAGAAAACTAAAATGAAAATAAAAAATCTCCTAGAAGGGACACTAGCACCCTAGTGGTAGTGTCCTTAATGGGTATATTATCCCAATCCAAGAAATAGAAACAAGAAAAAGAACGGGGACATGGGTCCCTGTGACTTGACCAAAAGATATAAATCCAATAAGAATAAAACAATGTCATAATCAAAATTAATAAGAGGAAATAGAAATGTTAAGAAAATGCATCACCAGTGTCTAATATTCATACTTGAAATTTATGTGTATAACAACATAGTAGAGGCATGATGTAATAGTAATTAGAGTATAGTTTTATTTGTACATTTTCCCTCCTTTATGTTATTTGAAAGAAGTTATATAGTATAATGGATATAAGAAGAACATACCTACATTAGGCCAAAGGAATATTATTTGACGTATATCGATAGTAAGCATCTCAACATGGAAAACCATGGATCATAGTTTTGATCTATGTGACGTGAGTTTGTTGTCACAAAATGAGTTGTTCAATGGAAACATATTTTGAGATATATGAGACTTTAGAACATGGAGAATGAATATTTTTTGGGAGTGATTAATGCCCAAACCGAAGTTAAAATTGCATGTATTTAAGAGTCAAGGAAATGAAATGATATCTCATTTCCATCACTTTACGATGTAAGAATCTAAATAAGGCCAAATGCAAAAGTGTTGATTTGCTCCCAAGTTAGGTGATATGGGAGGGATATTGATACTCTTTGAATTTGGATTTGGAATATTTTTTGAAGAGTTATATTGCCACTAGATTAAGTCATTTGAGTGGAAAGTTGTGAGAAACAAAGAAAATTAAAGAACATGAGATGATTTGGTACTTGGAATATACTGAAGTTTATGATTACGAGTGAGAAATATTTTTAGTATTTGAATATTTCCTCACAATCAATTAAAAATAGCATGTCAGTGTGCAGTGTGGTTGTATGTTTCATGTAAGTATTTTACTTAAATCATTGTAAGAGGGGTAATAGGATACCCTTGAATATTTCCCCCTTGTATTGAAGGGTTAGAAGTGAGATGGTGAATGATGAGATGAAATAAAAGTACAAATGTTGTTTGTAGAGGATTAAGAGTCGTAGAAAATAGAATAAGTAGTGTTGAGTAGTCACAAATTACAGAAAGTGTGGTATTCAATTGTAGATGTGGTGTACCTTAAACATATAGTGCTAAAGGGGTTGAAAGTGCTGAAAATGGTCAAATAGAGGTTAATATATGCTAAAAACATTGTAAGTGGATGAGTTATAATGAGAAGAAGTATTGCAATTATAGTAGAAAGAAAATTTTAGTATAAATAGTAATGTTTGAAAATAAATAGTAATTTCATTTTTGACATAAATTAGTTTTGTTTTGAACTCAAGGATTAGATGATGCCACATGAATGAGAGGTGACTCCATCGAGGTTTGAGAGGGTATATCTACCTAAACCGTAGATCAATTAGTAACTATTTTTCCTTTTTACCAGGCTAGGAATTATTGTAACACCTTTTATCATTTTTTGGTGATTTTTGAAATTTTTAGAACTTTTTCATATCTATCCAAGATGGAGTCAGCGGGGTCAGTTTTTTTGTTTGGACAATCCCATTCATTTACGGGCATTACCATATAGGTAATGAGTGGTATTTTCTTTAATAATGGGTGTTTCTTGATAAGATTCTTAGTGGGGTTTGTATAATGTGTTTCCATGAATAAATCACTAACCTGGGTTTTTTTGTGCTATTTTGTGTTGTTTAGAGAGATAAAAATTCACGGTTAGTTTATGTAGGAGGACATTTTTTCGACCTTGTTGGCCATGATATTGGAGGAGGATCAGTGGGATATATTAGAATGTGTCAAATATGAAACATCATTACATGGGGAGATGTGCTCCATAATATGTACTTGATGATTGCACTCAGTAAGAGATGGTGTGTAAATTCATGTACTTTTTTGTTTCCTACTAGAGAAATCATATTAAAAGTGGTGGATTTGCATATTATGTAATGTGGTTGTAAGTTTTGGTAGATCAGGTTTAGGTTATGCCCCTATGTGATACTTGATGGAAATAAAGAGCAACGAGGTAGTATTTCATACGATCATAAACATAGGAATATTCATCCATAAACCTAGATGACATGGTGAGTTAAGGTGTTCCATAGTTGCATAAGATTATTGTAGTTATCTTGGTATATTTTGTCATTATGTATCAATGAGGCATATCTATATAATACAGGGTGCATGAGATTTGCATGAGTATAGAGAAGTCACATATTTAATCACTTGTATAAATATTTATAGTGGTTCACACATGAGGATCAATGCAACTACACTATTACATGTATGGGTTTCTTAGAACATAAAACTTGTTAGGCTATTTAGTGTTACATGAGTAGATTGAGCACAACCAAATATTTATGTATCGATATGGGTTGGACTGAGGGTTTTTGGGTTTGATACTGTAATATAAACATCTATGTTGGAAATAAATGGTCATGATGTCATTATTTGGATACTTTATAGAAATCGCGGTGGATAAGTTGTGGATCATGTTAAGTTATGATGTATTCGATGTAACATGTTGTTAGAGAACATGTTTCTAAGAGTTGTGAGTTCTTGTAGTATGATCATGTATCACGATGCTTTTAGAATACCTAGGATATGCCTCTAGATTCATATATATATATATATATATAACATAGATCGATTCATGATACAAGAAGAGTAGGGGTGATTTCAGGGCCCAAATGATTCCAAATATAACAGATACATGCAAATGAGGTAGATGCGGATAGAGTAAAGATTTGTGTAGATGATGTAGGATGCACACCAACTTATAAATGGTTTTGGGTAGAGAACTGATGGATTTTATTGTTTTTTATAGTATTGTATACACCATGATATCCACCAAGTTTTTAGGTAGGGGGAGGGATAATAGGATGTTAGGAACATACACCCAAGGGTGATGCAGTGATAGGTTAAACTACATGACATAAGTATGATATATTGTGATTTTTATTTGATGTTTTTATTCATATTTCTTATATAATGTGTAGATCAGATAGTAATATGGTTTAGATCTTGAAGATGATGAGTATTAGAGTGTGATTGTAGATATAATGGTACTAATGTTTACATAAAATTTACCCTCAAATGAATTCGTAAGAAGAGGTATCTTAGAGATAGTGGATCACATTGTTAGAGAGGATGCTCAACTATTTGATCTTGTGGCAGTGGTCATATCCACCTGTATAGTATTGTAGATAGAGTGTGATGAGTATAGGATGAAAATAACCTGAGCTAGGGAGGAAGTTGGAGGATGTTTCTTATCATAAATCCTTTTTGAAAGATAAGTGGAGATCCATGGTTGATATGTAGATGCGGTGGAGGAATCAACATTAGTATTGAATTGATCAAAGCAATAGTGGTCCCAAACAGAGTTAGTTATCAAATTGTGAGGATTAGACTTTAAGAGCTCTAATATCAGCCTCCAATAGTACTGACAAGGTTGTGTGATATATGTTGTAGTGTACATTTCCCCTTGAATTTATATTATGAAATTGTCTAGACATGTGTACATATATATATGATGACATCATTTGTGGTATGATGATGTTTACTTGTTTTGTTCTATGATTTATCTCTTATTTGATTTAAAAAGATTCGTTGTTTTAATGGTGATGATGTTACTATGGATATTGATGTTGTAGAGTAGAAAATATGTGTTGATAGAACAAATAATATTGGGATGATAATAGAATACATAGTTAGATAATAATAGGAATGCATTTTATGATGATCATTGAATAGGTCATGTAGTTCAATTTCTAGCAATGATAAAGAAAAAAAATGAAGAATGGTCCTCCCAAAGTGAGAGAATATAGTTCCATACATTTATATAATAGGCATGGAATCATATAAAACTAAAGAACATATGGAATCTAGCGATAAATAAGGTGATGACTATGCACAAGTGGCTCAATTGATGACATTATATAACCATCTATATTAAATGATAATTACGAAGGCATCATAACAACACTAGGAAGATGTGAATCATATGATGATAAGTGGTGATCCTTAGGGACCCACGTAGGTCTACGAGGTATGAAAAGTTGGGGAAGAGGATTATGTGTAGTAAAATTTGAGGGATGAGGAGAAACAATTACCTTAGGATAATGAGAGTTAGTCAAGGTAACATATGTCGGTGTGTGGAATTTTGACACATGAGATTGTTATCTATCAACATGTCATACATGAAAATAAATAACAAATTTTCTTCTCAATAAATTGAAGATTATCATGGAGTGCATAAAAACCGCTATCCCTATGAATATTGATCCCATACAAATTATAGAATGGATGGTTGTGATTATGGAATAAATGATGAGGACGAGGATTTTCATTAAAGGGTAGCTTAATCAACATCACATCAATCAAAGTTTAAAAAATATCATGAGGCCTAGTAGAAAATGAGAAGTATAAAGGATCCTACATAAGAGGGGAGTGAAACATGGTGGAGGCATACGAAAATGTGGTGGATGATCAATAATATGACTAGTAGGATATGGAGAATGTGAGGGTGGGGAAATAGGAGGAAGAAAATATGTAATATGTTGAGAAGTGGTCAAATAATTAGAAGCATCATAAATAGTATGTTCATTAAGCACATAGTGTTTTAGAGATATGACCTTAAAAGAAGGAATTGTAAAATATTCATTTGTATCATATAAAAAATTTTCTTTCAAAGGAAGAATCAAGCCATGAAAAAATATGTATTGATTTCTAGATCACTACGCTAATAAAGTAAATTATGCATGCAAGATTTGAAACGTAAGATATAATCATTAATAGGTTCATTATTTCCTTGATGCAAAAGATAACCTCAAATGTAAATTTAGGACCACTATTAGAAATAAAATATCTAATAAAATGCTTCTTCCATATCAAGATAAGTAAAAGAACATTCACTAGCTTAATGATAAAACCAATGGGAAAAAATATATAGAAGACTACAAAGAAATGGCAAGATAAGTAATATATCATTAGAATGTGAAGCCATAGATAAAATTAAATCCTTAAGAAGCATATAAGTATTACACATTCTATCATAAACTATAAAAGTAGGAAAATTAAAAATTATAGCGAAAGAGGAATTGCAAAAACTTTTAGGAATGTGATTTCTAAGAAGAGAATTATTATGAAGGGTAAGGGTAAGGGTGAGTGTATGGATATTATTTTTTAAATCACCTACAACATTCATAAGAGAAATAAAATATTATGGAGGAATATAATAAACATTATGGGGTTCATTAAACGGTTGAATATTTCCATTATAAGTATCCATAGGGACACTATTAGGTTAAAAATTAACTTCTGGATCAACAAATGGAAAACTAAGAATAACAACATGGGAAGAAGATTCAATAGGAGGAAGAGGAACACAATAAAAATAAAAGAATCTTAGTAGGAGGAGGAGCTCAAAAAAATATATATTATCTTTATGATCATAATATATATATACTATCTTGGAGCCTCGAAGGGAAATCCTGGTAAATCTGGAGGAGGGGCCATTCTTCATTGCTCTTCAGGATATATTGTAGCTGCCTCTGCTCATAATTTCAATTTTGGCTCCAACCATCATGCGGAAGCTCTAGCGATCCTCAAAGGCCTTGAGATGGCCATCAAATTAGGTGATGATCCCCTTCAAGTTGAAAGTGACTCCCTCAACATCATCAAACTCCTACAGTCTAATGATCCTGGTCATTGGTCGATTAGAAACATCATTGCTGATATCAGAATCATGCAAAGATCTTTCTGTCAAGTCCAGTTCCAGCATGTTCTTCAGGAGGGAAATAAAGTGGCTGACCTCCTTGCTAATATTGGTGTCGTCATTGACAATCAGCAAAGCTGGACTGATAACTTCCCGAAGGATCTCTGCCAAATTACTCAAAATGATATTCCCCATTGCTAACTAGTGGAAAAAAGGCTGACTCGGGTTTCGGCTATTTCGATATGGCCTTCTCTTTCGGTGGCGGCAATTATGACGTAGTTTATGGATTTGACACTTAACGAGGGGCAATTGATTAAGGTGTCTTTTATTGATGCGAGGAATCTCCACATGAATGAGCATTATTGCCACATTAATCATCTGAGGAGGTGGTGTAAGGGCAATGATAACTTGGCTGGTAGCTTCCCTGACCTGTTTAAGCAGGTTTTTTCCTCTACACTCTCACTTCTGAAACTTTTCAAGCTTTCTTCCCATGGGGGGTCAATTGAAGTGCCTTGAGCCTAACAACTATGAGTCGATTATGAATGATGGAGAGGTTTGGAACATATTGTTGGAAAATGGTATAGCCACCTTCCTAGAAAAAATGGCGGGTCATTCGGCACTGGTTTCTTATGCAGTCACGGCTTCCTGGACGAAGGTTCGGGTCCAAATTGACATCACTCACTTCACCATCTCCACGAATGCCATTGTTGACGCCACTGGCCTTCCTGCTGCAGGTGACATCTACTACAAAAATTCGCTACATGTGGAAATTCCAGATTTTAACGCCCCTTGTGACAGACCGGTAAAATATATTTCTAGTTATACCTGAAATTCCCTGCCTTCTCCCTGGGACAGAGTGGCGGAAGTCATTATGTGATATCTCACTATCAACGGTAGATACCGACTGGTTTTTGGTCCTCATCTTCTCATCCTATCTCATCTTCGATGGGGGAAGAAAACTAATCTGGAAGCCTTCTTGTTTTAGTCTCTTGAACATTCGGTGCAGCTAGCTCGGGAGGGCGAGGGCATCATTCTTCACCAGGGGTTGTTTTACCTGCTTTTCTCTGTCGTTGCTTCTCACGCCGACCTCCTTCGCTTCCCCCCCAAGTTGGGTCGTCGCCGCCGTTCCCCTCTCCTTCTCCACGTCCCTCCTCCTCCTCCCTCCACTCCTCGTGGTGTCATCATCATCTGCTTCTCTCATTTGGTTCGGACTCTGATGTGGCTATTCTGAGTCCCCCCCGCGCCGCCTCCATCCCCCCTGCCACCCTGTCTTTCCCTACGCCCCTCTCTTGCTTTTACTTGGAAGGCACTGAAGCCATTGGTCGCGCGCTTCTTCCCCTGTTTCTAGCCCTGATTACTCACAGGCTACTGATCTCTTGGGCCTGGCTCAGCTGTACCCTGACTCCCCAGATCCGAAGCAGCATGATTTCAATCAACCGGTTGTGGAGCCCATCTCCCAGTCTGATGGATCCAAGGCTCTCTTCGCGACGAAAAAATTCTTGCTACTGACTCTCTTCATTTCCTCCTTTGATGGAGTCGAATCCTGCTGATTCCGAGGCTGCTGACACTAAAAGACACAATAGCAGAGCTGACATGATTTCCTCTATTCTGAGCAAGCTCCAGCGCACCTTCAAGGCTCTGAAAGCTTGGGAGGCTTTCATGGATACCACTAGGACTGCCATTGAGGATGATTGTGCAGAGCTTATCAAGCTGGCTAAACTTCTTGCTAACAACTCAGGCTCTCCTAGAGCAAAGAATGTAGTTTCTGAGCTGAAAAAGCTCTTTTGATGTTTTTTTCTTCTTTTTCCTTGTTGTTTTTTCATCCTCCTTTTTTTGGAATCGTCTCGGGTATTTTGACTCTGCTTCTATCAATGCTAAATCTGGCCTGATGGGCTCATTTGTATAAGGTTGTGGGACCTTCTAAAACCCTCCTTTTACCCATATATTCCAAAAAAATTATATATACTATCTTTGGAAATATAAAGAATATAAGCACATGCATCATTATCAACAAGCTTAGTAGGAGGAGGAACATAATAAAAATACATATTATCCTTATAATCATCATTATATACACTATATTTTGAAATATAAAGAATATAACCACATGCATCATTATGTTTTATTGATTTTAACATAATCTGAGATGAAAAATGAGAACTAACATCATTAGGACGAACGTGAGAGGTGGAGAAAGAAAGATATGAATTTTGAGGCACAATATTCAATAAAGAAGCATATTGTTCACAATAAGAAGGGGGTGACACATATAATAAAGAAACAACAGTAGGATCCACTTTAATTATTTTTTCATGCATAAGTAGAGGAGAAGGTGGAGGGTGATGTCAATATATGATAACATCTACAATATCAAAATAATTATGGGTATTAGAGGAATCATTAACAAGACCTTTCTCATCTGAAAAATTAAATAATTGTTCAACACATTTCTCCTTTGTAGTAATATAAGCGAAATCACTATTATATTCAAAAGAGATAGTTGCCTCCATATGGGATAAGAGTAAAACATCAGGGTCAGATTTGAAAATATTTATACTGAAATAATGAATTGTGGGATGACATGTTGCAACAGTATGTGACTTGCAATATAAATTTTCTTCTTCTTGGGATTTGTAAAAATAGGCTAATGAAAACTCACAAGAATAGGTTCATACGTTGGAGACAGAGGCTTGGGATGACTGTTTCACCATAACTTTTGATAGGGCATGAGGGATATACACAATGATGAATCTTAGCATAGGATAAGTTAATAAACAAATATGTTCAACAAATTATTTAAATAAATTTCAATCTTTATCAGAGGACTAAGATCAAATAAATATAATAGTAGTAAGGAAAATCTATCTTGCATGAAATAAACTAGTTTAAGAAATAGATAGATAAAAATGAATTATCTTGTATGTGGATAACTTGGTTGGTTTTGTTATGAGAAACAAGTTTAAAAGGTTGAATTTGAACTGTGTATGTTGTGTCTCAGGAATTAGGACGTTTGACCCCTAAAATAACTAGGCACCTTAGGTGTGAAGCCTTGTGGCATGTGGAAGAAGGGCACGAAGGAGCACAAAGAAGTAGTTCTTGGAGAGGTGCGAAGGCTCGTGCCGAAGAAGGATGGATTCAGGACTTATTGAGTTTTGGACAACATGAAAAGACATGCATATGGAGAAAATGGAAAAGTGACCAGATACAGATGTGGATAAGCTATGCAGACTTGCAGTTCAAGGAAAGGATATTTTAGGGCATCATTAGGGTTTTCATGAAATGATAAGGAGACGAGGTTGTTAAGGATTAACTGGCACATGTATACTACAGGAAATCAATTGAGGGAAACACATGAGGATATATGTCATATTCTGGGGTAGTGCTAGAGTAATCATGAGAGGATTTCTTTAGGATTTCATAGGTAATGATGATTGGTTAAGAGAAGATTCCGTATTTTTCTTCATATAGAAGGTTTTCTAGTATGGTGAAGAGAAAGGTAAGTTAGCATGTGTGTAGATGTATGTGAGGAAGAGAGAAAAAAAATACAGAGGTATTGTGTAATGTGTAATGGTAAGGTTTTTAATGTATAAAATCTCGGCTAATATGAACATTCCCAGAGATGGAACCCTTTTTTATGTAATCTTGCCTACTATATTTGATTAATGAATTTAATAAAGAGTTTCTGAATAACTCATGTGATGGATCTTTATCTATTCATTTTCCTTATGTTCATGTTTGTGTTACTAGTTTTCTTGATATTATTCATGGTTTGATTCTAATTTCATTTAGTTGATCATGTTACACCATGCTCTGATGCACTATACTAGGACTATTTCTTTATCTCAATTTCCAAAATCGGTATATTCATTCCATGTTTATGCAAGAACTTCCTTACCAAGGGTTATCATTCTCACAAATCTCACATAAAGGAGGGTCTCATCACCTGTGCGCACCTCAGGTGAGATTCCAAACCAATATAGATTATATGCCAACATGTTTTGGGTTGGTTGTTAAAGCAAGTGGTAAATAGAGACTACATATTGGTTCCAATGCTAGGACATTTTTTCAAAGTTTTTGTGAGAATGGTGCGTGATGACAAAGCACTTGACCCTGGAAAGTGTCAAAGCATGGCTTAGAAACACAGAGGATGATTTTTCTCAGATATTTAATACATAACCTAATATTGAAGCATGTAAATGGGTAGAAAAATATTTGAATCATGATTTATATGAGACCTTATTTTGTTGTTTTCCAGTGGAGTTGTATGAATGGCTTTAGTGTATGCATCTAGATCAGGCTAGTACTATAGACCTTGCGTATGGACCTAACATGAGTATCATAGGCTGCATGATTCTAATCTGACTTGGACACATGTTGTTGATCACTTGTGGAATAGAGTGTTGAAAAGTTACACCTTGGAGTACATAATTTATACATATTCTTATCTAGGGGTTGTTGTGTTTGAGTTCTTGAGGGATCCATGAGGATCATTCTTGCATGCTATCCCTTTAGCTATAAATATCTTGTTCATTACAGTGAGTTTGGAAGCATTTCATATGGTTGCATAAGGTTTTCTAAGCAATGGGCAAGGAATCTAGAAAGGAGGAAGATGGCGAACCATGCGGATGAAAAGGATACGGAAGACAGATGACTCAAGTACAATGATGCTCATGAAAGGGAGTTGGAAAGACAACACCAAGTTGCAGGAGAAATGGCACTATGGAGGTAGACATTGTGCGAAGTAATTGAGGTTCACATGGAGGACATGGAACCTAACTAGTCTTTACTACCCCATCTTGGAAATTGCAGGAGATAAACCCCCTCAGCTTATGATGAGAGATCATCAATTAGAAAGAGGAGACTCATCGATGTGCATCTGAATACACTTGGTGACCAACCCTTAGGGCTTAGTTTCCCAAATTAAGAGATAAGTATTACTAACCTGGTTGGTATTGGTGGAAGTAATCAATTAGCACCTAGGATGTATAATTTTCCATTTGATACATCCATGCATGCATAATCATTTCCTATGTTCAAAGGTATATTGATTAGTATAACATTTGGACAAAGTACAGGTACAAAAAGCTTGAATATTACATCTGGAAGTGGTGCGGGAAACACATTTGGTAACGGTGTAATATCACAAACTATTGGCGTGTATTTTAGTCTGTGTTATTGGGGAGACAAGGCATGACCAATTCAGGACCTTTGTCAACTATGGGAGGTGCATCTGGTTGGTCAGTTGGAGTATAACTAGCATACCTAGTGGACCTAAAATATATGGAGGATTTGGAGGGTTAGGAGGAGCATGTGCTAGTGGATCTAGTGGAACTAGTGGTGGAGGCAATGCTGAGGAGAACCCTTGTTCTAGATCATGTGGACAAGGGCCTCAACTACCTCAACAAGTGTTCCTTAAAATGTCTTTCCATCTACTAGATTACAAAGGTGTTGAGGATGTTGTAGAGCATGTACACAAATGTGAGTTACTATGGCATGTGAAGGAGACCACTACCCCAGAATGGAAGGAAAGTATGTTTGCAATGATGTTGCAAGGGCACGCACATAGTTAGTACTGGAACAATGACCCTCATCAAATAGTGGTATATTAAAGCATGATGTGTAATACCTCCGAGCTGAATTCTATATTCCTATGTTTGAACAAAAGAGCATTAACGCATTGAAGGAGATTCAACAATGTATGGCTGAGAGTGTAGGGGATTATAATGCATGCTTTAAGACTCTCTTGTCAAAATTGTGTTATGATATTCATCCTTTTCAGCATTCTCAATGATTTTTAGTGGATTAATAATTCCCTTCAGGAGATTATTGTCAGATAAGACTTTCATAGACCCACTTGAGGCCTTGGAGGCTTCCCTACGTGCTGAGGCTATGGTAACTATGGTTACTAGTGTTAGTCCTCTTCTTGAAGCTTAGATTGTTGCCATGCCAAATCAGCTAGAGAAGCTATATGTGAACTTAGCACATGAGACTCACAATGGCCTATGGTGCACAAATTGTAAGGTAGAGGGGCATACAAATGATAGTTTTCCTCAGAGATTAGTATGTGCCATGATGGTAGACTATGAGATTTTCCATGGAGCTCATGATGAAAATACGTGTCTGCTACTGCAATGGTTGATCTGTAAGAATGTGTCTTGCTATTTCAATATTTGCACCTCTACTACTCATGACACCAAGGAATGTAGATTGATTTCAGAGATACATGATGCCATTGATTTTGGTGTGCATCAGACTAGCAATGTAAATAATTCCAAGGATGGTGGTCTTCACTATAAAAGGTGCACGGATGGAGGGGGTCATGGAAGAGGCTTTTGTGGAGGGTTTAGAGGTCATGGAAATCACAGAAATGGATGAATTGGATTCCCTCATGGAATTTGTCATAACTATGGGTCCATAGAGAATTACAAGCACAAATTTCCTTACCTACTATAGTGCTTTTAGTGTCAGAAGTCTGTTTAATGAAAATCTACAAAATCCATGGAATTGGGGTAAGAATCTCTAAAGAAACCCCAAAGGATTTGAACAAGTTGATCAATGGACCATCTGATAAGAAATGAGCAAGGGTTTCTTCTTTGCATACATTAATTTTAATTAAACAAGAAAACTAAGCAAATGAAACTAACCTCTATTCTTTGAAATCTTGAAATAATGAACCTAAGAGGATCTAAGCATTCAGTTCGTGTTTTAAGAGAAAGAGGTATCCCCATTAATGGCTTCAAGGTCAATGGTTCTTCCCTTTAACTCCATATTTGTGCTATAAAATAAAAAATTAAATGCTACTAACTCAATGGAAGAAAATGAAATACAATCTAAATCCTAAACAAAATACTATAATATGTGCTAGGAAGAAGAGAGAATTCTTATAAAATGAGGGAGAGGGTCTAGCCCTATTTATAGTTTTCCATTTGGAAAAATGGGATATTTGGGTGCATGTGGGACAAATGCAAAAGTCGAAAAAGCACTTTTAGCAAGTCAAAGTGAGGTTTGAATGTATGTAGAAGAGATTGACCATGGTTAATATTTAATTAACCATTTTTAGGGGGTAACTAATTTTACTTAGAGAGAAATTAGGTTTCCAAAAGGCTTCTGAAAGACTTAATCAATCCAACAAAGTGGATTGATATTGCAAGGAGCTAATAGAGGTGGTAAAGAATAGAATATTAGCCAAGAAGAGGTTATTATAGCCTATTTAATTAGTTTATAAGAGAAATATGACCAACAAAGTTTTGTAAGAGGGGAGTTAGATAGATCTACCTGATGAGGTGTCCTAAATTTGTAAGGGAAGAATAGTTAGTGAAATATTAAGAATAATAGTGCATTGATCAAACTACAGGTGCCTAATTTTTCCCCTCTTTGGGGTGATGTAAGCCATGCCTCTTCAAAGAAAGTAGACAAATGTACATGAGTAGAAAAAAAAATTAAAGGGGGAGAAGAAAAATTAATAGGATGAAGGATGCCCCCTCGAGTGTCGATGGGGTGATGAAGAAACTTGATCGATGATCGAAAATTAGATTAATAGAAAGAAAAGTGCACGAAGAATATGAGAAATAAGAAGAAAGAGGGATATTGAGCTATCTACAAATCAATTGCTAGCAATATAAAATCATCATCATAATGCTTAGAATCCTCCTTATTGGTCCTTATTAAAAAGAATGAACAAAAGTGTAATATAACATGAAAAGCCATACATGAACAAATGTCCACTCCTAAAAACACCAACTCCATGCAACATACATGAATGCAACGTAATAAGAGAAATAAGTGATATCACCTAACAGGGAAATAAGTACAATCACACACACTTAAATCATCAATGTTCAAGATAGTTGCACAAATATTTTGTTATCAAGATGTAGTCCTAAATGTTTTGATAAACAAAAAGGATAAAGAGTGATGCCCCATGCAATATGTATAATGCAAGGGAAAAGATGGAGGATACTTGGGTCCAGTGGAAAAGTAATGTGAATGACGAAAACATTACCAGGCAACTGATAGTGCCCTAGAGTATAGACAAAGTAAGTAGTGTAGCTTGTGTAGGTGATTGAAGATTTAAATGATTCGTGAGTCTTTGTTTCAAAATATTTGAAAATGTCAACAAGATATGGCATGAGTACCATGCAATAGACACAGATTTCCACCATAGATGAACGGTTTACCCCGTTTTAATCTATTTCCAAGGGATTTCAATGTTTTTAGTTTTTAAAATGGTTTTACAATTTTTTCTTTAGATTTTTGATCGGTTAGAAGAATTTCAATAGACCGAAGTTCTTCTAAAAGTATGCATGAGGGAAATAGTGGGAAGGTAAGGCTGTCAAAGAGCCATAATATATTCTCACAAGAAGAAAGATGGGTCAAGATTAATTTCTTTAAAATAAACTAATAAATAATTATCACGATGGGGAAAATAGATGAAAAATAGAGGAAAAGGTTCTTGAAAGGTTCATAAATTATTTTAGTGTGACAGAGAAGTAACCGCATGGTGGCGTGAACTGCCCCAGTGTGTGAAAATTATTAAAAATAATTATTTTAATACCAAAATAATTATCACATCGGATAGAAGAAGGTTAGAATGATCATGGTAGATAAAAAATGCCCCGGGGGCATCACGATGGGTTAATATACCTACATGGGGTCAATAAATCAATCATGACCAATTCATTTCTACCAGAGTTCTTGTGAATTTTTATCATGAGTGAGAGCGATAGCCCTGGAGTGAGATGGGGAGAATACCAAGTAGGAGGAGATGCATAGATCACATCTGAGAGTTCATGACGGACCTAGCAGATGGACCTTTCATGAGTGGCCTATCCCTTCTAGTGAATTACGTATTTAATGCATTTTTTAGGGTTTTGATGGTAGGTAGGGTCAAATTTGACGTATGCACGTGGGTGTATGCATCATTTTTATGGGTATGTGCACACATATCCGTAAAAAAGATACAGGTATGCATACGCACATCTGTTGAAAGTGGATATGTGCATGTGCACACATCGGGAGGGAAATTAGTGAACAAAATCCCAGGCACGTCAAACCAGTGGTGTAGCTCTTAGGGGGGTGAGTCTGCATTGAGTGAGGGAAGGACAGGAACATGCACGCATGCGTGCCAAGGAAGGCATGCAGGCATCACATTGGGCACATATGTGTTTTGTGATGCCTTTGGTGAATGGAGAGAAGATTTAGGGGGTTTGTACATATTGGTAAGGGTTTGTATGCACTGAAAAGGGTGCGCAGGTGCTAAAAGAGGCACATAGGTGCTGGAACGAAGGGGGAAAACAACTTGCTAGTAAAATATCCAAGTATAGAAGAATATAGACTAGATTAGCTTAGAAGAAAAGAATAATTAGTAAGTTAGATGACATAAAGAATCATTTTTCCTTAGAAAAATAGATAGAAGTAAGTGCCAGATACTTGTGTTGATTTTGTAGCATATACTACCCGTTCTCCAAAAGCGTGAGCAATATGGTCGGCTAGCGGTGATAGAGGCCCAGTTCGACGATGATGATAGAGAAACCCTAGACAATCCCCTATATGTTACGAGACTGACTCATGTGGCTAAGATGCCACAGATTACATTATATCATGGCCTCCTGACAACCATAGTAGAGTGATGGCATAGTAAGAGTCAGTGTTTTTTGGCTCCTGACTAGGGAGATTACTATTACTATCGAGGATGTGTGGTGCATTATGCGGGTCCCGATTTAGGGTCAGCTCATCTAGTCAACGAGTCACTGGGCTAATATTGAGTGATATATTGTAGAGTTCTTTAGCATCCCGATGATACCACAATGCGAGATGACCATTAGTTTATCATGATGCATTGACAATATGTCGACATTAAAATTTTCCTCCATAATTTCTATTTTATTAATGTATGTGTTAGGAATAGGATGTTATTAAGTATAATTAGTAGTGGCGTACAATAGAAGATAATGACATCGTCAGTATGGTGCCACCAATAAAGTAGAGTATAGTAACAGTCAAAGTACAAAAGGAATGTTGTGGTAAAAAGTAAATATTTGTTGTAAGTGGTTCAGTAATGCTAAAATGTCAAAGTTAAGGTAAGTAGAGAAGTAGGGTCTATATGATTTAGAATTAGAAATATTATGTTTGTAATAATTACAAGAAGTGATGTCATAAATATTTTCATATTAAATTTTTATAATATCTATAAAGATGGAACCCATGTGAGATGATAAGGTATATCTTATCTTAAAATATAAGCCTACATGTAAAGGTAAGAGTTTAGGCATGGAATATGATTAGCCAAAAGATATTTCCTAGACATAGGGTGGATAAGCCTGGATTTATATAAATAGAGAGGCCACCCCCTATTATTTATCATGGAATAAAGTTATAATAATTAATTTATGAACAAAATATTTATTGTGAAGGTGTGTTAAAGAAGCTATCAAGATGAGTAATTTTGAAGTTTCTCCTACAACTATTTTTAGAAAACAAGTGGAGTTTGTAACACTTGGTGTAATTAATGGGTGAGATTATATCAATTTCATGTTAATAATATATTTTTTAGTTGTATTTCATATTTTTCATCATTCTTTAATTTCATACTGTGTTATTCTTCTGTTATGTCTGCTATTGTGTTTCCATATTACTACTGCCAAACCAAAAGTTGTGCATTATTGAAATAATCATAACACGAGGAGTTTCTGGTGAAATATTATCATAGTTTCAGATTGGTGTTGACATTTTCATTCCATTGTTGGGACCATTCCTCGTTGGTGTATTTTTTGGAGAGATATTCCCACTTAATCAAAAATCATTTAGAAGGTATTATTGTTTTCAATGTGCATAATAGTTACCATGGTAAAGTTTCTTTTTACCGTGAATAGTATTTACTATAGTAAATTTAGTTTTTACTGTGAGTAGTATTTACCATAATAACTTCACTTTTTACCATGAATAATATATTTCCATAGTAGCTTCACTTTTTACCATGAATAGTATTTACCACAGTAAAGTCAATTTTTTACATAGTAAGTCAAGTTTTACCATAAAAAATGTAAGATAACTATGGTCATTCCTATTTTACCATAGAAACGTGTAAAGTCACTTTCTATTTTAGTGCTTCCAATTATTTATGCACATAAGTCTTACTGATTGTACTTTTGGGTTGGTATTTCACTTTGGTTACTTCTTAAAATGGGAAAGGTTCCTATTTTTTCAGCCCAATCTAATGAATATGATCATTCTTTCATTCAAGATTTTAAAAAATATTGCATTTGTAATGGTCTAATAAGAAGGGAACAATGAACTAAATTTTTTCTTACCTTTTTGGATGGTTTGACCCTTAGATGGTTTGAAACACTAGGTTATAATGTTAAAAACTCATGGGATTTATTAACTAAAAGTTTTCCTAAAGAATTTTGTGAACAAGAAAAATATGTATATCTCATGAATGAGATCAGAAAGCTATACCAATGAGAGAAGGAGAAGATAAGGGATTATCATGATCGTGTTTTAGAGCTAAGTAGAAAGCTTTATGCCCATATTCGAAAGTAAGGATTAACAGATGGGTTGATGAATGACATGGATAATCTCCTCTATAAGCATCTTAATTCTTTGGATGGAGCCTGAAATTAGACAATGACTAAAGTATGATTGCCTAGTGACCCTCCAACAAGAAAAGGAGATTGCAAAAAGGCAAGAAGAAATCATGGAAGAGGAGCCCATGAATAATATTTTGCTAAGGTGGGGCCTACACCAAAACCTTTGGTCTAGAAGCCACAACCAATCTCAGCGAGCAAAAGATATTTCCCCTAGTACTATGTTTGTTGAGTATGAGGATCTCCTTAGGAAAATTTGTCAGTAGACTATTAATATTCTTCAAGGAAAGTAATTTAGTTCCTCAGGGAGGAAATAGAGGTCCAAAACAGAAATATATCTAAAGTTGTATGTTATGGTTGTTATAAAAATGGTCATTATAAGTATAATTATCCAAATATGAGCTTCTACATCTAGTAAAAGAGATAATGATAAAGGAAAAGCACCTGTGAATTCTTTTGATGTGGTAGATATGAGCATAAATAATGAAACAGATGTGTTTGTAACAAAAAGAAAGAAAGAAAAAGATAAGCAAGATGGAAATGATCCTAATAAGATGAAAGGAGAAACTAGTAAGAAACATAGGAGAAAAAGTTTAGGTGTGTCCTATTTTCTTCATTTCATAGGGGCAAGGACCATACTCCATCTTAGAAGATCTATCCAAAAGGCCTGCAAATATTACATATGGTCAACTTCTTGCTATGTCTTCTGAGAAGAGGCAGGAGTTGCGAAGTGGACTCAATGCTTGAGGAAGAAGGAGGTTGAGGTCCTTATTTTAGAGGCAGAGGTGGATCCCTATTCTCCACAAGATGAGGTACTTATGTAATGGTATTTCAATTCATGATGTCTTAGTTGATGGAGTGTTATACAGTTAATGTAATGACCGAGTCTGTAATGAATATGTTGGGTTTAAAAATTGATCACCCCTCAACACTTATGTTAAGGTCATTAAATAAGGGAAAAACTAAACCAGAAGCTGTTGTTTCAAATGTGGTAATATCTGTTATGGGTGTTGTATGTGTGGTATACTTTCAGGTGATGAAAAATGGTATTGTTATATACCCAGTGTTGTTGGGAAGGCCATGGCTAAGGAGTGTTCATGCAAGAAACTATAGGAATGAAGGCTTCATGACACTTGGATGTGGCAGAGAGAGGGTAAAGATAAACATGATCCCTCGACATCATAAGGTAAAACCTGTGGATTCAAGTGATGAAACTGATGATTGGACATCCTATTTGATTACTCTAGTACCACTAAAGTGGACACAGAAGATGAAGAAGGTGAGGTGGATGTGTCAGTCAAGGATATCCTTCTAGTCACACTGAATCATGAACCCATAAAATTATCTAAGGAAGAAATTGAAGATCGTCTCCAACAAATAAAAATTGGTGATGTTGTGATGGAGAACTGAGAAGGAATCCTACCTCTAGCTCTTTATGAAGGTACATACACTTATTCACTTTTGATTGAAAGGAACTATGATCAAGTAAGTTGGGTAGAACATTCTATTGATTTGGTAGATGGTGCTAAGCCCATAAAGAAATGCCATATACAATGAATCCTAATTTTTCCAAGACTGTAAAAGAAGAAATAGATAAGTTGCTTGATGTAAGATTCATATTTGTTGTGGAGAAATTAGAATGGGTTTCTTCCATTGTGATCTCAATAAAAAAAATGGAAAACTATGCATTTGTGTTGATTATAGGAATCTCTGCAAGGCAACAAAGAAGGATCATTACCCTCTTCCATTCTCAGATCATATCTTGGATGAAGTAGCTGGCCAGGAGTGTTATAGTTTTGCTGATGGATATAGCGGATATAACCAAGTTCGTAAAGAGAAAGATCACATCTGAAGACCATGTTCACCACTCCTTGGGGAATGTTTTCTTATAGAGTTATGCCTTTTAGGTTGTGTAATGCTCCGGCAACATTCCAGCGTTTGATGAATAGGGTGTTTGAACCCTACATTGGGAACTTCATCAAAGTATTTCTGGATGATTTTTGCATCTATGGGAGCAAGATGGACCACCTGCACCAGATGGAGACAACATTTCAAAGGTTAGATGAAGCACAAGCCTCACTAAACCCTACAAAGTGTGTCTTTGGATGTTCTAAAGGTGTTTTGTTAGGGCATGTTGTATCCAGAGATGGTATTGGTATTGATCCTGATAAAGTTTCAAAAATCAAATAGTTACCATTTCCTATGAATAGAAGTAAGTTGAGATCATTTTTAGGCCATGTGGGTTACTATAGAAGGTTCATCAAGAATTTCTCAAAGATTGCACAGCCACTAACCCAATTCTTGAAGAAGGATGTTACTTATGAACCAAGAAATAAGGTGCATGAAGCTTTTGAACAACTGAAGGAAGCTTTGGTGTCTTCACATGTTTTAAAGAATCCAGATTGGAGCAAGCCATTCATTGTGTATACTGATGCTTCAGATGCAACACTAGGAAGTACTCTGAGCCAAAAGGATGAAAATGGGAATGATCATCCAGTTTACTTTGGGAGAAGACAAATGAGCAGTGCTGAGGTAAATTATATTGTAACTGAAAAAGAGGCTCTAGCTATCATTTTTGCTGTAAAGAAGTTTAGAAATTACTTGCTAGGGAAGAAATTTATAGTTGTAATAGACCATCAGGCTCTAAAATATATTGTAAATAAGCCTAACCCATCAGGGAGGATAGCAAGATGGATAATTTTGCTACAAGAATTTGAATTTGATATTATAGATAGGCCAGGAAAGAAGCATGTCAATGCAGATGCACTCTCTCGAGCCTATGATGGTTTAGGTTCATCTTGTGATGATGATGATTTCCCAGATGCAACATTGTTATCCCTTGACACAATCCCTAGTGAATACATAGATATTTGGAATTATCTGAATGAATTCAAGTTTCCTGATGGTGCCAATGCAAAGACTAAGAGGAAGATTACTCAAGCCAGTCATCCATATTCTATTATGCATGGAGTATTATTTCGGATAGGACCTGATGGAAAGTACAAGAGGGAAGTTGGACGTGATCAAGGGAAGGAGCTGATAGAAGAATTCCACAATGGTACATGTGGAGGACACTTCTCTAGACAACTTACAACAAGAAGGATCTTGGATGTAGGTTATCACTGGCCCACTCTTTTTAGAGATTGTTATAATTATTGTAAGACATGTGATATTTGTCAAACACATGGTAACCGTAAGACTTCATCAGCTCCATTATGCCCTATTCTTCCACTTGGTCCCTTTGAAAAGTGGGGAATAGATATTGTAGGTCCACTTCCAACTACCCCATGCCAAAATAAGTATATTGTAGTTGCCACAGATTATTTAACCAAGTGGGTTGAAGCTAGGCCATTGAAAACAACTTCCATGGATGAAGTGGCAAGGTTCATATATGAACGTATTGTCACTAGATTTGGTTGTCCATTAGAAATTGTAACAGATCAAGGAAGCCACTTCATTAATGAGGTGGTAGAAGCCCTAGTCAACAAGTTTTCTATTAAGCACAGGAAGGCAACAACATACAAGCCAAGCACAAATGGATAGGTGGAACGAAAATTTTTTGTGTTGTGTCAAATTCTAGCAAAAGATGCAGCCTTGCAGGTACATAAGTGGGATAAAAGGATTCATGCAACATTGTGGGCATATAGGGCAACATCAAAGTCAGCAACAGGATACTCCCCATTTCAGTTGGCTTATGGCATTGATCCAGTTCTTCCTATTGAGTTTGATATTCCCACTGTGAGAGTTATGAAAAATGAAAGGATGGATGAAAGTGATTCAGTAAAAGAAAGGTTGGTACATCTTCATTTGCTAGAGGAAATGAGGGAAATAGTGAAGGATACAAGCTATAAGAAGAAAATGAAGTAGAAGGAATACTTTGATCAAAAGATCCGTTGGTCTCCATTTCATGTGAATGACTTGGTTCTAGTATATGATTCCAGATACAAAAAAAGAAGGCAGAGAAAATTTCTTCCAAAATGGATGGGGCCCTACAAAATAGTAGCTGTGCATGAAAATGGTACGTATCGACTGGAGGAATTGGATGGTACTCCCATTACGAAATGGGTCAACCACGACAAGTTAAAGATTTTCAAGAACCACTTCAGAAATAGTCTACTCCCAAGGATGGAGTAGAAGCTAGGAAGGGGGAAGATGTCGACACTAAAATTTTCCTCCATGTAATTTCTATTTTATTAATGTATGTATTAGGAATAGGATGTTGTTAAGTATAATTAGTAGTGGCGTCTAATAGAAGATAACGGCGCTGTCAGTACGACATCACCAATAAAGTATAGTACGGTAATAGTCAAAGTACAATAGGAATGTTGTGGTAAAAAGTAAATATTTGTCGTAAGTGGTCCAGTAATGTTAAAATGTCAAAGTTGGGGTAAGTAGAGAAGTAGGGTCTACATGATTAGGAATTAGAAATATTATATTTGTAATAAGGACAAGGAGTGATGTCATAAATATTTTGTGTATTTTATTTGTAAAAAGTCTAAAAAGGTGGAACCCATGTGAGATGATAAGGTTTATCTTATCTTAAAAGATAAGCCTACATGTAAAGATAAGAGTTTAGGCATGGAATATGATTGGTCAGAAGAGATTTCCTATCCTATCTTAGAGATAGGGTGGATAAGCCTGAATTCTATAAATAGAGAGGCCACCCCTCTCATTTATCATAGAAAAAGTTGTAATAATTATTTTATGAATAAAGGATTCATTTGTGAAGGTGTGTTAAGGAAGTCATCAAGAGGAGTAACTGTGAAGTTTCTCCCATAGTTATTGTTGGAATCAAGTGGAGTTGGTAACACTTGGAGTAATTCATGGGTGAGATTGTAATAATTTCATGTTAATAATATATTTTATAGTTGTATTTCAGATTTGTCATCATTTTTTTTTGTCATAGTCTGTGGTATTCTTGTGTTATGTTTGTTGTTGTGTTTCCATATTACTACCACCAAACCAAAAGTTGTGCATTTAGTAAATAATCATAGCATAAGGAGTTCCCGGTGAAAATTATCATAGTGCTCAGATTGGTGATTCACAGATCCCCTTATTATGAGTAGTGGTCTAACTATGATGGCCTTTATAGTGGATTCTTACTCCCTAACAAGACCATGCTTCATTTTAGCTAAAAGGCCTCTTGAAAATGAAATTATGTGGTTTTGTAAGGGAGAGGCCTACTACTGGGGTTAGTGTATTTTGAGCATCTATACTGGGACCTTCAATTTGATTACCTGCTACCGTAAGCAAGATGGTAGGGGACCAACTCACTCAATGAAATATTTGGAATGTGGAATCACATTGGGCCATTGGTGTACCAAACCAAAGGTGTTTTGAGACAAGTTCGGGCTCCCGAGGAGCATTCTAGATGTCAATGGGCTTGGTTTCTCATGAATCAATGAATGTGCAGCCATTATGGGGGATTATAAATTATCCCAAGTGCGAGATTGATGAGTTACAATCATTGCTTCCATGATAATTGGAATCTAGTATAGTACATTTCTCAACTTGAGGATGGTTTAAAGAAGCTTAGCACTTAATTATTTAGAGAAATTTTATAAATTAGGCATAACATTAAGCTATATGTGAGAGATATACAAGGTGGATCAGTGACCAAAGGTAAGTTATCCATTGCACAAAAGGATGTTCCTTGGCTTAGAAAGTGGTATGCTCACAGGGCTTAAGAGAGATACTTTAATATAAAGTCCACAAATTTATTGTGATAGAGCAACCAGTTTCTGAAAATTCCAATACCTAATGTGGGTACCACTGATGACATATTCAAATCCAAGTACTACACCTAAGTATGGGACATGGTATCATGGTGTGAGCTTCCACGTCATTTGACTATTTCTCTTGAATGTATTAATGTCGGTGTCCCAACTCCATATATATCGAGCCTCCTAGTGGTGGTGAGCATGGGGAAATCAATCGTAATGATAGATGACTGATAGATGATAGGTGCATGGGTCTGACACATACTAGCACCATGTCAGGGGTCAGAGAACTAGGGTCCAGAATCAATGCACAACCTATACAGGGACAGAATTTTACCAAGGAGGCCTTAGCCTAAGATATGTCTTTCAGGAATTTCTCATAGATTTTCCCTAGGAGTAAACATTCTATTTTGGGATATACAATAATAGTTCTCCATATCAGGTAATTAAAGAAGGTTTTCACACCTAATATGAAAAACTAGGGCAAGAATCCATTGACACTGGACAACTGAATAACTCATCAAATGGGCAAACTATAAGTAGTGATTTTTTCAGTTATAATTGGCTCAGAGAGAGACATGTAACCTCCAGGTTGCCCTTCAATAGAAAGAAGGCACATGCTTAAAGATGTAACATTTGATAGTTTAGAGAGAGTTTTCAAGGCTAGAGACAGGCCACCCAGCTTCATATTCGCCCTATGGCAGAGTTGAAGATTAGTGATATGGTTGAATATGAGCTGAGGTTTTGAGCCTTTTACATCAGTTTGAAACTTGTCTTCATTTGTTACTCAAGGGAATAATTCCTAGGTATAGTCACATGGCTACATTGTAAAAGGAGATTAAGCACAAGCCTCAGGTGCATAGGATTAATACTGCGAGATCTCTTAGAGATTGACAAAAATTGCTTTTAGATGTTTTAGTTTTGATAGTGGACATTTGATAGGTGAGTGTAATGAAAAGGCCTTACATGAAGCTATCACTTCTAGAGATGTTGATCTCATACGTGATGATCATGAAATCTAGTGATGAGGCATATTACAATAGGACTTCTTACTTGAAAGATTCAATCTAGAAGAGCATGAAGTTGTTGCCTTTTTAGTAGTCATATGTGCAGTATGATAGGATATTTAATGCAGAGTTGATCAAGCCATTTGATTAGATCAGTTTTCCATGCCCATTCGTATTTCTTGTCTAGAAGAAGAAGTAGTTGACAGTAGGAAAGAATGGTACAATCTGGTGCTAGTGCATCACAACCACCATTTTTCTATCCTTGTGGGTGATGGAAGAGCCCTAATAAGGGTGAGAGTTTAGTGTGTGGTTGATATCTTTACATTTGTCTCCTTGTGTATAGATGTATTGTATATATGCCTCTTGTGAATATAGATTCTCTTGTATAGTTGTATCTTCCACATTCATTTGTTTTGATCACACCTCTTGATGAAGGCTCGATTCTTTTTTATGTTTGCCCTTTTTAGATCCTTCCAGATTATATCTCATTGTAAATTTTGAGCATTGAAGAATTTTGCCCAATATATTGGAATTATTCTATCATTACGAGCAGTATTAATAAGCGATGATTTCTCTTATCTCTCCAAATGTGACATAATTAGATTAGAAATATTTTTCCATGTTTTCATATTGATGATGTATCTACCAGATAGCATCACACATTCTTAGATTTATTAGTTGTTTCTTGTTTTTATTCTACCCAACTTGGGATGATACTAAGGGATGATATTGGTGTGGGGTTAGGATAGATTTTGATTATGCACAACCCCTCTTACCCCCATTTGATAGAATATGTGATGATTTTCTTAGCATACATGCATGATGTAATACTTAGCATTTTTTTATTATATGATGTAGTGAATGATGTTAGAAATGTTGAAATGATAGATGATAGATTGATAAACAAACAACTGTTGCAAGATTTTCATTTGAAAAAATGAACAAAACTAGTTTATTATACACATACAAACAACACAACAAAATACAGACTAAATTGAACACATGTAAATTATAGAATTTCCTTTAAAGTGGTATCGACAATCTAAGAAAGCTAAAATTACATTCTAATAGATGTAACACAATCAAATAAAGAAATTTAGCAATAATATTTTCACGTATGAGAATCCTAAATGTAATATTAATGCAATACACAATCAAATATGATACAAGACTCAATATAAAGTAAGAAAATGAATTTATCTCAAAGAACAAACAATTCAACAGACTAAGTACATCAAGACTCATACAAATTCAACACTATGCTAAAATAAATATAAATACTACTTTGTTTTATCACTAAGGACAACATTGATATATTTTCTAATGTTTTTGGGTTATCTCGAAAGATAAAATTTTCAAGGCTACGTTTTCATTGTTGCATAGGTTTCCCTATGATAACGTTGTGAAACAAATGTAGCTTTATCCTTGAAAAGGGAAACATTTCTAGAGTGCTTCAGGAAAATTTTGCTACACTATATCTTTTTTCATGAAATGTGATTTTTTTGTATTTTCCAAATTCATGTTCTGAAATGAAATGTAACCAAGAACAAAGAAGGTGGATGCCCCCATTGATGTGGTTGAATATACCAAAAAGGGATGAATCCATGTGTACGTACAAGAAGGTGATCGCGATGTGCCAGTGCACTCAAGGCATCTAAGTTCATAGGTAATGTCCTTCATGTAGATATAAGATGCAAATGAGTTAGATCATAGGTATGACAAAGGTCACTCTAGTAGGGATCTCTAAAATATAAAAATCGAGTCATATCCAGAAAGTGGGGAGGGTTACCCATCCTATCTAAGTCTCCAGTAACACATTGCATTTTGAATCTTCACTTGAAGTGCAAAAAACTAAACAGTTTTCACTCAAAGACCTACCCACTTAGCCATAATGTGCGACCTCATGGTGGTGACATGACGAGATGACGACTTTCTCCATCCTTTGTGTACATCCTCAATTTTCCATTTATCGACTCAACTTGATTTTTCTTTATTTTCCTATTTTTTAGTTCTTATCTGATATTCTTGTCATGCTTAAGCATAGAACCACTTAAGGTGCATGGTTTTCATAGGTTTTGGAAGCTCTTCACCTTCTTGAGTTTGATATGGAAGTTTTGACACAAGATTTTAACCATCTTTTCATTGAAATATTTACCCTTATTAGTGACAATGGATGAAAGGATCCCGTAATGGCATATGATGATGGTTTTTGATGAATTTTGAAATTTGAAAGCCCTGGTGACATAGGTAAGAGGGAAAACCTCTACCCATTTGGTAAAGTATTTGGTGGCAATGATGATGTGAGTATGACTATCTGAAGAAGAAGGTTGGAGCTTGTCCTATGAGATCCAGGCCCCATTTAGAGAATGGCCATTTGGTGTTACAATAGGCATGTAAGGCCTGTGTTGGTGCGTTTATAAAGTTTCCATATTTTTGGCATAGTTCACACTTCTTTACAAAGTTGGAGCAATCTGATTCCATGGTAGGCCAATAATAGCCTTTTCTTAATAGATTCTTAGCTAAGACTATGTCGCTGGTGTGTAGTCCACAAATACCACCATTTCAACTGTCCTTAATGGCATGGATAGAATCAGCAACATCCAACCAATTGAAGTAGATTCCAATCCTAGACACAACGATAAAGGGTTCCTCCTAGGAGGGGTATAACGGGCTATGTAATGGATAAGGTATTGTCTTTTCAGAATGAGTGATGTCTGGTTGGAAAAGTTCCATGTTTTTGGTAGCTAAAAGATTGCATCATACCAAGGGGATGAAGGACCAACAATTTCACATACTAGAACATGACTCTGAGCATATCATATGCCGGGACCTGTAAATGGTTTACCAAGAAATGAGTCTTACATTCCTAACGGGGAATGCATTACAGGGACCGAATAGAAGCCATAGCATCCGAGGATCTATTGTGTGACTGTCATCACCAATCCGGCACTATGATAATTCTTCACCGGGAACTCCTCGTGCTATGATTATTTATTAATGCACAGCCTTTAGTTTGGTGGATGTAATCTGGAAACAAAACAACAACATAAAACAAGAATACCATCGACTATGATAAGACGGAATGATGAAAAATTTGAAATATCAAAGTAAATTCTAATATTAACATGAAATTGTTACAATCTCACCCATGAGGTACTTCAAGTGTTATTGACTTCACTTGCCTTTCACCAAGACTATGGGAGAAACTTTACAATTACACCTCTTAATGGCTTCTTCAACACACCTTTAAACTGATGGCTTCCTTCACACACTTCCTACAATATTTCTCACTACTTCCTTCTATCCTAAATGAGGGGGGTGGCCTCTCTATTTATAGAACTTCCAGGCTTATCCATCTTATCTCTAAGATAGGATAAGAAATCCACTCTGACGAATCATATTCCATACCTTAACTCTTATCTGTACATGTAAGATTATCTTTTAAGATAAGATAAACCTTATCATTTTACATGGGTTCCACATTTTTAGACTTTTTACAAATAAAATACACAAAATATTTATGACCTCACTCCTTTTCCTTATTACCAATATAATATTTCTAATTCCTAATCATGTAGACCCTACTTCTCTAACTACCCAAACTTTGACATTTTAACATTACCGGACCAATTACGACAAATATTTACTTTTTACAACATTCCTATTGTACTTTGACTATTACCGTACTCCACATTATTGGCGGCACCATACTGACGGCGGCGTTATCTTCTATCAGACACTACTACTAATTATACTTAACAAAATCCTATTCCTAATACATACATTAATGAAATAGAAATTATGGAGGAAAATTTTAGTGTTGACATCTTCCCCCTTCCTAGCTTCTACTCTGTCCTCGGGGTAGACTTATTCTAGTGCTTGGAAAATATTCAACTTGTCGTGGTTGACCTATTTTGTAATGGGAGTGCCATCCAATTCCTCTAGTCGGTACATACCATTTTCATGCACAACTGCTATTTTGTAGGGCCCCATCCATTTTGGAAGAAATTTTCTCGTGTCTTCTTTTTTCGTATCTGGAATCATATACTAGAACCAAGTCATTCACATGAAATGGAGACCACCAAATCTTTTGATCAAAGTATTCCTTCTGCTTCATTTTCTTCTTATGGCTTGTATCCTTTGTTGTTTCCCTCATTTCCTCTAGCAAATGAAGATGTACCAACCTTTCTTTTACTGAATCACTTTCCATCCATAACTCTCACAGTAGGAATAAGAACTGGATCAATGATCATAGGCCAACTGAAATGGGGAGTATCCTGTTGCTGAACTTTGATGTTGCCCTATATGCCCACAATGCTGCATGAATCCTTTTATCCCACTTATGTACCTGCAAGGCTGCATCTTTTGCTAGAATTTGACACAACACAAAATTTGTTCATTCCACCTGTCCATTTGTGCTTGGCTTGTATGTTGTTGCCTTCCTGTGCTTAATAGAAAACTTATTGACTAGGGCTTCTACCACCTCATTAATGAAGTGGCTTCCTTGATCTGTTACAATTTCTAATGGACAACCAAATCTGGTGATAATGCATTCATATATGAACCTTGCCACCTCATCCATGGAAGCTGTTTTCAATGGCCTAGCTTCAACCCACTTGGTTAAATAATCTGTGGCAACTACAATATACTTATTTTGGCGTGAGGTAGTTGGAAGTGGACCTACAATGTCTATTCCCCACTTTTCAAATCGACCAAGTGGAAGAATAGGACATAATGGAGCTGATGAAGTCTTACGGTTACCATGTGTTTGACAAATATCACATGTCTTACAATAATTATAACAATCTACTAAAAAGAGTGGGCCAGTGATAACCTGCATCCAAGATCCTTCTTGCTGTAAGTTGTCCAGAGAAGTGCCCTCCACATGTACCATTATTGAATTCTTCTAGCAACTCCTTCCGTTGATCATGTCCAACTGCACTCTTGTACTGTCCATCAGGTCCTATTCGAAATAATACTCCATGCAGAATAGAATATGGACGACTGGCTTGAGTAATCTTTCTCTTAGTCTTTGCATTGGCACCATCAAGAAACTTGAATTCATTTACGGATAATTCCAAATATCTATGTATTCACTAGGTCACACCATTGTGTCAAGAGATAACAAGGCTACATCTAGGGAAATCATCATCATCACAAGATGATCCCTAAACCATCAATAGGATCGAGAGAGGGCATCTGCATTAACATGCTTCTTTCCTGGCCTATCTATAATATCAAATTCAAATTCTTCTAGCAAAATTATCCATCTTGCTATCCTACTTGATGGGTTAGGCTTATTGACAATATATTTTAGAGCCTGATGATCTGTTACAACTATAATGATTTCTTCCCTAGCAAGCAATTTACATAAAACTTCCTTACGTAGCAAAAATGATAGCTAGAGCCTCTTTTTCAGTTAAACCTGTTATAATTTACCTTAGCACTGCTCATTTGTTTCCTCCCAAAGTGATAAATTGGATGTTCATTCCCGTTTTCATCCTTTTGGCTCAAAGTACTTCCTAGTGCTGCATCTGAGGCATCAGTGTACATAATGAATGGCTTGCTCCAATCTGTGATTCTTTAAAACAGGTGAAGACACCTAGGGCTTCCTTCAATTGTACAAAAGTTTCATGCGCCTTATTTCCTGGTTCATAAGTAACATCTTTCTTCAAGAATGGGGTTAGTGGCTGTGTAATATTTGAGAAATTCTTGATGAACCTTCTATAGTAACCCACATGGCCTAAAAATGATCTCACTTACTTCTATTCATAGGAAATGGTAAATTTTTGATTTTTGAAACTTTATCAGAAATCAGTACCAATACCATCTCTAGGATACAACATGCCCTAACAAAACGCATCGAATTTAGAACATCCAAAGACACACTTTGTAGGGTTTAGTGAGGCTTTTGCTTCATCTAACCTTTGAAATGCATGTCTCCATCTAGGTGTATAGTGGTCCAACTTGCTCCCATAGATGCAAAAATCATCGTGAGAAATACTCTGATGAAGTTCCCAATGTAGGGTTCGAAAAAAACACCCTATTCATCAAGCGTTGGAAGAATAAGTTGCTGGAGAATTACACAACCTAAAAGGCATAACTCTATAACCAAATGTTCCCCTTGGAGTGGTGAACGTGGTCTTTAGCTGATCTTTCTCTGCTATACAAACTTTGTTGTAGCCGCTATATCCATCAGCAAAACTATAACACTCCTGGCCAGCTACTTCGTCCAAATCTGATCTGATGAAATGGAAGAGGGTAATGATCCTTATTTGTTGCCTTATTGAGCTTCCTATAATCAACACAAATGCGTAGCTTCCCATTATTTTTTATTGAGATCACTAATGGGAGAAACCCATTCTAAATTCTCCACAGTAAATATAAATCTATGCATCAAGCAAATTATCTATTTCTTCTTTTACAGTCTTGGAAAAATTAGGATTCATTCTATATGGCATTTTCTTTATAGGCTTAGCACCATCTACTAGCTCAATAGAATATTCTACCCAACTTACTTGATGGATGTTCCTTGTAATCAAAATTGAATATGTGTATGTACCTTCGAAAGAGTGTGGGAGGTAGGATTCCTTCTCACTCTCCATCACAGGACATCACCAATCTTTATTTGTTGGAGATTTGATCATCAAGTTCTTCTTTAGATAACTTTATGGGGTCATGAGTATGGTGTGACTAGAATGATATCTATGACCGAAACATCAACCTCACTTTCTTCATCTTTAGTGTCCACTTCACTGGTACTAGAGTAATCAGAGGATGTCCAATCATCAGTTTCATCACTTGAATCCACGAGGTTCTACCTTATGATTCCGAGGGATCACGTTTGTCTTCACCCTCTCTCTACCATGTCCAAGTGTCATGAAACCTTCATTCCAGTACTTTATTGCATGAAATCTCCTTATCCCATGGTCTTCCCATGCAGCATTGGGTATGCAACAGTACCATTTTTCATCACCTGAAAAGTCTACCACACATACAACACCCATAACAGATATTGCCACATTTGAAACTACACCTTCTGGTTTAGTTTTTCCTTTATTTAATGACCTTAACATAAGTGTTGACCATGGGCAATCAATTTTTAAACCCAACATATTCATTATAGACTCGGTTATTGCATTAACTGCAGCACCTCCATCAAGTAAGATATCATGAATTGAAATACCATTACATAATACCTTAGCTTGTGGATTTATTAGGGATTAACGCCTCTGCCTCCAAAACTAAGGACCTCAACCTCCTTCCTTCATGTACGAACATAAAAAAGTCCACTTCGCATAGCTCCTGCCTCTTCTCAAAAGACATAGCCAAGAGTTGACCATATGTAATATTTGCAAGCCTTTTGGACATGATCGTGGTAAGATGGAGTATGGTCCTTGCCCCTATGAAATCAAAAAATCCTGCACACCCAATATTTCTTCTCCTATGTTTCTTACTAGTTTCTCCTTTCATCTTCTTAGGATCATTTCCATCTTGGTTATCTTTTTCTTTCTTTCTTTTTGTTACAAACACATCTACTTCATTATTTCAATGCTCTTATCTACTACATCAAAAGAATTCATAGGTTCTTTGTGCCTTCATCATTATCTCATTTACCAGATCTAGAAGCTCTATCTGGACAATTATACTTATAATGACCCTTTTTATAACAACCATAACATACAACTTCAGAAATATTTATTTTTGGACCTCTATCTCCTCCCTGAGAAGTGGATAAATTACAATTTTCCTTGAAGAAGATTAATAGTTAACTAGACCCATCTTCCTTAGCAGATAACTTCATAATCAATAAGATCTACTAGGAAAACATCACCATTTGTTACATAGAAATTGGTAGAGTTCTCGACGCACTGACGATAATCAAAATGCAAATTGGTGCTGTGTGTAGGCCCATAAAATCATCAAGCAAAAATTTCTGCGGGTAACTCCTCATGAAAATGCTTGTGTTCTGTCCCTCATCTTGCGATCCCCTTTGCTTGTTCGGAATGTTTGCAAAGTCCTTTCATAGGAAACTTATAGTCTGATCTCGAACTTCATCCCATTTTTGAAGTCCTTATTTTGTTGGGAGCATCCTTACGCCATGTGCAACAACAGAGTCTTCTAATGCACCCCCTTCCATTTCCTTTGGCATCATCCTTCGACGTGTCAACACACATTTTGGTGCACCTCCCTGTGTTGCACCTTTCTTGCATGCGCTAAGGTGCATGCGCCTTCGTGTCAACAACATTTTTGTTGCGCCGTGTTTTGCTGCGCCAAGGGCACACGTATTTCCATGTTGATAGTATTTTTGGTGCACCAAAGGGCACAAGGTTTGAAGTGTCGACAGGTTTTTCGATGCGCCTCTTCAAAAAGTGGTTGGTGCATTTATTGCACCCTTGCGTATATATAGGCACATCCACCCTTTCACTTTCACAATAAAAAAAACACGTGATTGATTTTATTCTTCTGCACCTGTCAGCGCGCTTGTCATCCTCGTATCGCATTCATGGACCCCGCTTCGTTTCTCACGTTATATATTCCACGTAGGTGGTCTTTTTCCCCCTTTCTACAGTAAAATAAAAATGACCATGGTAAACTATGGTAAAACTTGACTTACTACGGTAAAAACTGACTTTACTGTGGTAAACACTATTCACAGTAAAAAGTGAAGTTATTACGGTAAATACTATTCACAATAAAAAGTGACTTTACTGCAGTGAATACTATTCCCAGCAAAAAATGACTTTACCAGGGTAACTACTATTCACAGCAGAAATGACTTTACCATGGTAACTACTATGCACAGTAAAAACAAGGTTACCCTCCAATTGATTTTTGACTAAGTGGGAATATCTCTCCAGACAATCCACCACGAGGAATGGTCCCGGCAACGGAACCAAAATGTCATCACCAATCCGGCACTATGATAATTCTTCACCGGGAACTCCTCATGCTATGATTATTTACTAATGCACAACCTTTAGTTTCGTGGATGTAATATGGGAACAAAACAACAAACATAACACAAGAATACCATCGACTATGATAAGACGGAATGATGAAAAATCTGAAATATCAAAGTAAATTCTAATATTAACATGAAATTGTTACAATCTCACCCATAAGGTACTTCAAGTGTTATTGACTTCACTTGTCTTTCACCAAGACTATGGGAGAAACTTTATAATTACACCTCTTAATGGCTTCTTCAACACACCTTTAAACTGATGGCTTCCTTCGCACACTTCCTACAATATTTCTCACTACTTCCTTCTATCCTAAATGAGTGGGGTGGCCTCTCTATTTATAGAACTTCTAGGCTTATCCATCTTATCTCTAAGATAGGATAAGAAATCCACTCTGAAGAATCATATTCCATACCTTAACTCTTATCTGTACATGTAAGCTTATCTTTTAAGATAAGATAAACCTTATCATTTTATATGGGTTCCACATTTTTAGACTTTTTACAAATAAAATACACAAAATATTTATGACCTCACTCCTTGTCCTTATTACCAATATAATATTTCTAATTCCTAATCATGTAGACCCTACTTCTCTAATTACCCAAACTTTGACATTTGAACATTAACGGACCACTTACGATAAATATTTACTTTTTACAACATTCCTATTGTACTTTGACTGTTACCGTACTCCACATTATTGGCATCACCGTACTGACGGCGGCGTTATCTTCTATCAGATGCTACTACTAATTATACTTAACAACATCCTATTCCTAATACATACATTAATGAAATAGAAATTATGGAGGAAAATTTTAGTGTCAACATGACCTTGGTATTTGCTCAAATATGAATTGTGTGAAATATTCCTTCAAGGTTTCAACCATCTTTTTATATGGAATAATCTTCTCATCTTTAACTTTTTACTCATCATTAACCTATTTAATGATAAGTTGAGAGTCTCTAATGACTCTTAGTTGTCAGATGTTCCAAGTAATATCTAGCTTGAGACCAGCAATGAGCACCTCGTACTCTGCAATATTATTTGTGCATGGGAATCCCAGCCAAAATGCTCTTTGTATGACATCACGTGTTGCAGTAATGATGACCACTCTTGTTTCAGATCCATGGAAGGTGAAAGATTCATCAAAATGGACCTGTCATTCTATAGATTCCTCACTATACATCATAGATGCATCTGGCAGATCCAAGCACAACCGTTCCATTCCTGGGAGAGGCGCTTCTGGTAACCGATCAGCCAATACCTATCCTTTTAAATACTTTTGATTCAAAAACTTGATATCAAATTCACTCAGGAGAATGATCTAATTAGCCATTCAGCCCGTGAGGGAAGGTTTGGATAAAATGTACTTGAGAGGTTCAAATTTGGATATGAGTTTGGTTTTATTTTTCAAGTGATAATGGTGAAGCTTTTGGAATGTGAAGAGAACTGCCGAGCAGGCCTTTTCTACTTTGGGGGTAATTCGACTCAGGCATGATCAAGGTGTGGCTGAGATAGTAAAATGCTCTCTCTTTATGGTCTAAGTCATATTGGACAAGCAATGCAACAATAGCAAACTAGGTAGGTGAAATGTATAAGAGGAGAGGTTCACCTGGGATAGGTGGCTTGAGTACAGGTCGGCTGACCAAGTATTATTTTAGTAGCGTGAGGCCTTTTGATAGTCAGGTTCCTAGTTGAATGTGACATATTTTTTGAGAAAATGGGTAAAGGGGTGGCAGTTATTTTCAAGTTATGAAATAAAGTGGTGGATTGCCTGAATTTTCCCTTGTAGACTCCTTAGCTGCTTGAGAGTGGCAATTGGTGGCATTTCTGTGATAGTTGTAAACCTTTGCAGGGTCCACTTTAGTCCCTCTTTGTGAAACAATGAACCGTAGGAGCTTTCCTGATAAAAAACACCAAAGACACATTTCTTAGGGTTGAAGTGAACCTTATAGTCTCATAAACAATTAAAAATATGCCTCAATACTTCAGGGTGTTCTCTTATACTCTTGGATTTCATGAGGATGTCATCAACATAGCATTCCATGATGTCAATTATTATATCATGGAAGATAATAGTCATGGCCAAATGATAAGTAGCTCCAGCGTTCTTGAGCTTAAAAGACATGACTTTGTAGCAAAATGTTCCCCAAGGGGTGATGAATGTTGTTTTATGCTAATCTTCTTCTATAATCTGTATCTGGTTATATCCTGAAAATCCAACTATTAAGGACAATATTTCATAAGCATTAGTGGAGTCAACTAACATGTCAATGTTAGGTAGGGGAAAGTCGTCTTTAGGAAATGCCTTCTTAATGTCACAAAAAATAGTGTAGATTATTATGCCAAATAGGATTTTTCTATACCGGAACTATGTTAGAGATCCATTCTGAATAGTCAATAGGTTTAATAAAATCAGAAGCTAAAAACTTTTCAATTTCTTCTTTGATAAGGAGCACCACCTTAGGATGCATCTTTCTCAAATTTTTCTTGATTGGTTTTGCATATGGGTGCACAACGAGGTTGTACACAACTAGCTCTAGGTCCAAACTAGGCATATCTGCATATGTCCATGCGAATATGTTTGCGTATTATTTTAAGAGCTCTACAAAGATCTTTTGTTCCTAAGATGAGAGTGAATCTCCAAACTTTATCATTATAGGCTGCTCCTTTGAGCCAATGTTGACATTGATTGTTTCCTCAAAAAGCATCTTAGAAGCATCTTCCATTTGTGTAGGATTAGGGGGAAGAGTAAGATCGACCTCCTACGGTAGCTCATTATCATCTTTAAATGGATAAATAACTTCATCTTTAGACTCTTTGTTCTGTTTATCTATGAGTTTTTCAAAGAGTTTTTCATTGTGATATTTTCGCTTATCCTTTTTTCCAAGTTTCTCAGAAGTGGTTGTAATTTTATTTACAGTATTCTTATTCAAATGTCCACACATCTCTTCTTCTTCCCCAAAGTATGCATAGGTATCTAGTTGGATCAAAAATCCTTTCTTGTGGTCCCCATCTAGAATAGAATCCCTGAGTCCCATGAACTCTACAAATGCCTCATCATTTTCAAATAAATATAGGGGCACGTGAAGTTGTTGATCCCAATCTATAAGTTTAGGATATATAAGGGTTAATTGATATTTGTTTAAGGGGATAGATTTGAATAAGGTAAATATCACTAAATTCAGGAATAGGTTCATTGAAGGAAGATCCTTGTAGAGGCTACATTGGGAATCTGCATCACTATCAGAATGAGATGAAATTTCCTCATGTTGAGAAGAGGTGGCATCATTCTTAGAGGGTAGAGAATTATGAGACCTTATCACAAGGCCATGTTTATCATAATTAAAATGAGGGATGGGAATAGGCTCTAGCCGGCCTTATGCATTAATGCCACATCCAAACCCACTATAGCCCATGAGAAACATAATGCAGTGACCTTTGATGTACTGGGGTGCTTGATGGCATGAAGCCATGGTGCCTTCCTACACTCTACTAGTAGGATCCTCTGACATTTTCTCCTCACATAGGAGACCACTATGGACAAATATTTCCAATGGTTTAGGACATTTCTCACGAGTGCTCTTGATTTTAAAAAAGGATTACCCCTTGTTCTAGGAGATACTGATAAGTCTGATATTAACAAAGATTGTTCAAGAGTAAATGGCTCACCTGTGCCATATTTTTCCAAAGTTACCTCCCATGAAGAGAATGATTTGACAAATGAAGGAAATTATTGATTGTAAGGTGTGAGGGACTCTTAATCTATCCATTTTTCCATAGCTTCTATTTGTAGGGGGATAACTACAATTGTAGGACATTCATAAGCTGCATGATAAAAACTGTGAAATGCCCTACAATGTGTGAATGGTTCCGGGTTTCCCAGAATGGTAACCACCTGACCTTCGTGATATAACTTGATGCACTAATGGAAATTCGATGGAATAACTTACATGGCATGGATCCATGGGCATCCCAAGAGCATTTTGTATGGAAGGTCCAAGTCAAGGACATGGAACATTGTGTCATGACATGTTGGGCCTACCTCCATGGGAACAACTATAGTACCCATCGATTCTCTTTCTTCATTTTCATAAGATGTGATTGTGATAGTCTTAGCTCCCAGATTGTTTCTGAAAGACCTAGCTGCTTAACCAACTTCAAAGTGAAAATATTTAGACCAAATCCCCCATCTACAAGTACTCTCTTGATTTTCTGATGGGTAACCACCACTTTGAGATACAAGGGTAAGTTATGTTCTGGGTTGTTATGAGGGATTATAGCATGATAAAAATTAATATGATCATTGAATTCTAGGCACGCAATCATGGCTTGAAGTTTTTTAGGGTCTACATTTGTCAAAACCCCTAAATTTCGCAATGTCTTGTACAATATGTTCTTATGGGCATCATACATTTTGAGGAGATCGAGAATAGATATCCTAGTAGGTGTTTTATATAACTTCTCTATTAAATTATACTGACCTTCCTGAGGGATAGGCATAGGATCTGGTGTGACCAAGTGGGCACGTCACATCCCTACTGCACAACTCTTTTCTAGAATCTAGATGGTGTTAATATGTTCATTATATGAGCTAATACATCCAATAAGAGATTCAAAAGGACTATAATTTGTACGGATAAACATAGGTAACAATTTTATAGTCGTTGGAGGTTTTCCCTTGATCTAGTTTCCTTTTCTTTTTATCTACATGATTAGGAAAAGGTTCATTGTAGATACCTCATTTTCTCATTTGGACCTTTTCCAGACTCTGGGGGAGAATCCGTAGCAATGATATTTCCTTCCTCGATGAGGTCTTGTATGTAATGGCATAGTCTCAAACACCTATCTATCTTGTGTTCTTTAACACTAGTGGAAGTTGTAATATTCATGATCTTTGAACCAACCTGGTTTTGGAGCATCCGCTATTGGTATGGTATCATCCTAGTTGGATATTCCACCATTTTTAGCAACATCTAATTATTTTAGGATGGTGGATAAGGAATCTATTAAGGAGTGTAAACTGTGCATTTTTTACATGCTTTGGGATGAGGTCCCTTGTGAAACCTTTAAAAGTGGGCATGTCTGCATACGGCTTGGACTCTCTTAGAGTTTTTAATGCCATCACCAACAACATGTTTATTCTTATTGAAGAATTTAGGTTTTTCTATGGATTTGGCTTCATGTTTTTTGTAACGAGAAACTTAACGAGTTCCCTTTGTAATGAGGGATTTCTCAATTTGACTGCCTTTCTCTATGACTTCTTCGAATTTTGAGCCACAATGCATTTGTAAGTGAAAGGCTATTTCAAGGTTTAAGTTAGGAACAAGTATGCTCACTAACTTTTTTTATTATAATGCACAAGGAAAACGACTAGCTAACCTCGCACCATCATTGTAAAAATCCTGCAAACGTCTCATTGGGTTTTTGTTTTGTATTGCATAAATTGTTCATTGTGATGTCACTTTCTATATTATAGGAGTAATGTTGTACAAATTTTTCCTACTAATGTAGTCCATGTTGTAATGGAGCCCTTGGGTATGCTATAGAGTCATTCCAATCCCATGGCTCCTAGGTTGCGAGGAAAAAGTCATATTAAGAAATTATCGCTATATGCGACCTCTTGGCAGGCCATGTAAAATTATTTTATATGATCACAAGGATCACTTTTGCACTTATACTTATCAAACTTGGGAATGGTAAAGTATTTTGGGAAATGTTTTTGTAACATTTCCTTATCAAAGGGGTAAGGGTATAGTTATTCATACGAATATTTTCTATTCTGGCCTACATTTCCCTCTTGTAGTGTAGTGAGCATATTTTTCATTGATTGTAACTCTTTATGAATGAGTTGCTATCTTAGTAGGAGACATCTGGTCTTTGTAAATGAGTTTTCTTTAAAGGTATAGTTCCGTGTGTGGATAAAATTGAAACTCACTTAGTTTCTTTTTTTCTTTGTCTTTGTACATGTTTCTTCTTGAAGAGCCTAAGTTTGTCTAAATTTATGGGTCAACTTCAAGATTTGTTTTTGGAGGATCTCCTCCTTAACTATGGGGTATCTCTTCTTCATCAAATTTTAGAGGAGGAGAAGCTTTACACTCAATTTTCACTTTACATGAAGCTTTATAGTGAGGTTTTCATGGTGGGTCCTCCTTCGATAGTGGCCTTATGTTACCCTATAAGTGGAAGTGTAGTCCCACATCAAAAGGATTATCTATGTCTAAGAGATATATACGCTCTCCTAGTTTAGGGTTAACGAACTTTTTTTCTTGCTTCGCACTCTTATAGAAGTTTAGCTCCTAATTCTAAGAGTCTTTCAAGTACTTGATCTTTATTATAATATAAGAGTTCATCAAATCTATTTACGTCTAACCTTTTTTGTTCTCTGGAAGAGTCTGAATCTTCTCCACTATGATTAATTAATATCTCTGTATCTCTGACTTGAGAAAAGAGAGGTGCCAAATTGTTGCCATTAATGGGAAGGTTTCAAAAGCGTTTTCTCCTATGTCATGCTCGTTCGATTTGGTTTCCATTTTTGTGATTTTAGGCTACTAGCAGCCATTTGTATGTAACTAGCATGACTGAGCGTGCCAAATGTGTTTAATGAATAGTTGTAAAAGCCATGGAATTGGGGTAAGAATCCTCTAAAGAAACCCCAAAGGCTTTGAACATGCTGGTCAATGCACCATCTGATAAGAAATGAGAAAGGGTTTCTTCTTTGCATACTTTAATTTGAATTAAACAAGCAAACTTAGTAAATGAAACTAACCTCTATTCTTTGAAAGCTTGAAATAATTAACCTAAGAGGATCTAAGCATTTAATTTGTGTTTTAAGAGAAAGAGATCTCCCTATTAATGGCTTTAAGGCCAATGGTTCTTCCCTTTTACTCCATATTTCTGTGTATAAAATACAAAATAAAATGCTAATAGCTCAATGGAATAAAATGAACTATAATATAAAGCCTAAAAAAAATACTATAATATATGCTAGGAAGAAGAGAGAATTATTAGAAAATGAGGGAGGGGGTCTAGCCCTATTTATAGTTTTCCATTTGGGAAAATGGGAGATTTGGGTGCATCTGGGACAAATTTAGAAGTCCAAAAAGCACTTTTAGCAAGTCAAAGTGATATTTTACTATGTTTAGAAGAGGTTGACCATGGTTAAGATTTAATCTAACCATGATTTAGAGGGTAATTAATCATATTTATAGAGAAATTAGGTTTCTAAAAGTCTTCTGAAAGACTCAATCAATCCAACAAAGTGGATTGATACTCTAGGGAGCTAATAATAGAGGAGGTAAATAAGAGAATATTAGCCAAGAAGAGGTTATCATAACCTATATAATTAGTTTACAAGAGGAAATACGACCAACAAAGTGTCGTAAGAGGGGATTTAGATAAATCTAACTGACAAGGTGTCATAAATTTGCAACAAGAAGAATAGTTTGTGCAATGATCAAATTATGGGTGTCTATAGGAAGAAGCACAAGTATGAGGATTTCTCAGAATTATTTAAACACATGAGCAAATAACAATGCAAACAAAAGGGTGTCAGGTTGCTAATAATGAAGAAATAAGACTCACAGTAGATTCCAAGGGTGGTGCGTGAGTCCAAAATATAACCTCTACTTGTGACGATGCGAGTTGATGCTTCATGCGCCATGTAAATACCAAAGCATTTTCCACTAGTCATAATAGATGAGGTGGTGCAAGGGAAGCATCTGGATGTAGATAGTCAAAAGGAAGTTTATCATGAGACCATGGATGTGATTTAGAGCCTACAAGGAGTGATCTAGTACCTAAAGGAGTAGTTGCAGTAGCTAAAGCAAAAGAAGAGCATTGAGGTTTCACAGAAGGATCTAGACGATGTCAAGGAGGTATGCAAGATGTTAATGCAAAATATATCATACCCTTACTACGAAAGATGTTAAGAGATAAATTACTAAGTGATGGAGAAGAGCGTGAAAGGTAAATTTTACATGCTAATATTCCTCCTCACAACATTGACTATGATAAGGAAATTACGCTGAATGTCATGGTTGATGGATGGCTCCTAAGAAATATTCAAATTGACATAGGTACAAAAGTTAACATTATTACCTTACAACCATATTCGAATGGGAACAAGATGAAGGCAACGCCCATTGGAGTTTTGAAGGATGATACAATCACTATCCAAGGGGGAAAATTTAGTGGAGACTTTGAAGTCTTAGCACTTGCTGAGGTGGAAAAATTTCCAATGCTACTTGGGTGCCCCCTGTTGCTATAATAACAATGTTTACTTACGTTTCAATAAGGGGTATATAAGTTTTGAGAACAAGGAGGAATGTGTTCTCATCCCATTGACATATGGAAATTTAGTGCCCTATACTTAGCCCTTAGGAGAAGGAGATCTAGACAAAATATATGTGCACACAATTAGACACCTTGAAGTTGTGTATCCAATGGAAGGGGTTATTCAGTAGAAAGAAATTCAATCTATAAGTGACACAAATAGTGTGGCATGTGCCAATTAGGTGCATGGGACATATGAGTTATTCTGAAGGAAGTTAAGAGGCTCTGTGACAAGAGTAACAAATGCACACTCAATCAGGCTTCTAGGAGGAAATAATTTTCTAAGTTATACTAGGGGAGTCAACTGTGATGTTTTTCCTATGAGTAACGTAGACCCAGTGGAGATGTGACATCAAAAGGAGAAGGATTCTTAGCTATACACATACTATTAGGTTTATATTAGCTATACACATTCTTAGCAGCAAGTTGGTGGGAAACCCATCGTGATAAAATTCTAGTGTGGTGCAAGGTGACAACTACATTTTCTGTTAGGTTTGTATGAAACAATGCACATATTATTAAATGAGATTATCACGGGAAGGAAACTACCTCGTTGCACGTGCAAACATGTGACAAGGCCTAGATGGAAGCCACGGAAGCCTTGTCTCCTTATTTATGGGTGCATAATCTTTAATCCACCTTACAACACTGTGAACATGCATGGTACAATCACTCATAGATGCATGGTCAAATAGGAAACTAGAAGGAGTTGACGGCTGGTCTCCTTCAAGATTTTGAATATCAGAGTACTAAGCCATTAGTGTATGAGACATTGTAGGTTTTTAAGAACCTAACTATGGGAGATAGTGCCATCGCAAACGATAGAATATTGGAATTATTGGGTGAACCTGGATTAAAAGCATGTTTTTATGAGGAATAATAAAAGGAGGTATAGCTTGGGCATGTATTCATGGAAAAAGAGAAAGGAAAGTTGGTCTATGTGATTGACTGTGAAGATATGGAAAGCTTGGATGTTAACAATATTTTGGGTATGTGTGAGGTTATAGATAGTGGTAATGAGAAAATTTAATCCTACCATGAACCTCTAAAAACTAAGAAGGTTAACATTGGTTCAAATATGGAACCTAAGTAGGATACTATCAAGGACTATTGGTCAGAGAAGGAGGTTTCAAAGATCATTGATCTGTTGCACAAGTTTCAGGATTTATTTTCACATGTGTACTATGAGATTAAGGGATTTCACCACTATTTATGGGAGATGTGGATAAAAATAAATGATGGATCACAACCAATTCAAAAGAGACATTACAAAATGAATCCAAATCTACACACAAGGGCCAAGGAAGAGATTAAAAAGATGATTGCATTAGGTATCATTAAGGCTAGTGAATAATCAGAATGGATAAGTCCAATTTTCATTAGCATTAAGAAGGATGGGAGGATAAGGATTTGTGGTTATTATAGGGAATTGAATTAAGTATGTGTTACTGACCCTTTTCCAACCCCCTTTACCGAAGAGATCCTGGAAGGAGTAGCAGGGTGTGAGATTTATTCTTTTATAGATAGATTCTTAGGATATCATTAGGTTAGAGTTACACAGGAGGACCAAGAAAAGATAATTTTTGCAACTAAATGGGGAATTTTGTCCTACACCATCATGCTTTTTGGACCAAAGTACACGCATGTTTTGTTTATGCACATTGTGGTGTAGGAATTTCAAGAGTTCATCCATATTTTTCTTCAATTATAGACCTTGATGATTGGATGGTTTATCGACTCATAAAATACCACTACAATAATTTGTAGTTGATGTTTGAGAGATGCCAACAGTTAATTATATCCCTCAATATTAAGAAATGTGCTTTCACTAATTCTTTTGGAACCTTATTTGGACATATCATTTGTAAGAAAGGCTTATTGGTGGATCATGCCAAAGTTGTTATTATTATAGGATTGTATGAACCTACCAGCTAAAGCGCACTACGTAGAAAGCACAAAATTACATTTCTCTAGGGAGAGGCACAATAGATGGAATTTGATACATTAAAGGATATAATTATTATTGTGCCCATATTACACTTTCATTCTTGGAAAAAGCCATTTCATGTACATGTTGATGCTTTACGTATGGAAATTGGAGTAGTGTTACCACAGCTGGGTGAGGGAATTGTTGCCCAGTCTCTTTGTTTTACAAGTAGGAAGTTAACCCCAATAGATCATAACTATAATACTATTAAGAGATAGGTTTTGATGATGATCTATGCGATTCAAAATTCTAGGCAATATCTTCTGGAAACACCTTTTATATTCTACATGAACCACATGGCATTGAAGTACTTGGTAAATAAAGAAATTTTACAAGGGCATATATGCATGTGGATTCTATTATTTCAAGAGATTGTTTTTAGGGTTGTTGTGAAACTGGGTAAGAGAAATTTGGAGACTATCCATTTATCAAGGATTTACTCAGAGGAGGATACACAAGGAATTGATGATACAATACCAGATGCACAACTATTTAAATTGTTGTGCACGCCCTCTGACTTAGAAGATATTGTGCTATTTCTCAAAATGGGTATGGCACCAAAGGGAACGAAGACTTTGCAAATGAAATAGTTATCTATATGCATACCACTTTACATGTTGATTGGTGGATACTTATACAATTCATGCTACGATGAGATCTTACACCATTATGTGCTAGAGCATGAGCATGTTGCAATCATGGAGGAAGCACATGGTGGAATTGAAAGAGGACACTATGCAGGAAATATAACTGAGTGGATGATCCAACTAGTATGTCTAGGTGGGAATCGATTTGCATGTATTGTATCAAGTTTTGTAAGGCCCATGATCATTTTGAGTGCCTTGGAAAGATAGAAAGAAGAGATGAGATATCTCTGAGGCTGATAACTAGTGCTAATCCATTTAAGAAGTGGTTGATTTACTCTTAGGCCCTACTTCTCCTGCCGCATAGAGGATTTGTTCACACTATATAATTACCTCTACTGATTACTTAATTAGGTGGGTAGAGGTAGCACCTACAATGGATTTCATTGCAGCCACACCAACAAGATTCCTATGGGAAAATATAATCAGTAGGTATGGTTTCCATTTTAGTTTGACTAGTGATAGAGGTACACATTTCTTGAATGAGACAGTCAGGATATTGTTGGTAGAATTCGTGGTGGCTCATCACAAGACTAACCCTTATCACCCTCAGGCTAATGGAAAATCCAAGGCATTCAATAAGATACTAAGTCACACATTGACCAAGATTTGTGATGTTGACAGACAGGATTGGGATGAGAAAGTCTCAGCCGTGCAATGGGCGTATAAAAAACCTACAAGAGATTGAACAAGAACACACTGTTTCAATTTTTTTTTAATCCAAAATTTGTTTTACCAATAGATTTATGCTACCCTCTATGTGTATTGCACACGGAGGAGGATTGGCTGATGAAAAAGCATTATAAGAATGCATAGACAAGTTAATGCAGTTGGATGAAATGCGATCAATTGCTAGATGAAGTAAGAAAACTGAGTAAGAGAGAGAAAAAAATCATGGCATGATCATCACATTAAGAATAGACAATTTCTGATTGGGAAGATGGTTCTACTGTATGATTCTAAGTTTCTACTCCATCCTGAGGAGCTCAAAGTCTATTAGTTAGGTTCATAAATTTTGTCTTACATCCTTGATTCAAGCATGTACCAGTTGCAAGCACTGGATGGGAAAAGGTAGGATATTTCAATGGGAGTAGGATAAAGCCCTATTATAAATAAGGCTTCTTTGTGTCTATAAAATAAGGAAATATTGCCAATTAGATTAGGCTTCCCTTTTTACTTTCCCCTTTCAATTTTTTCCTTTGTCATCATTTTTTTAGTTTTGTGTTACGTATTGTTGTGCCAATAGGTAATTGCATTAGAAGTGGTTATATGTGCAAAGCACCACACATGCATTTTTGTGTGGGGTGGATTGGTAGATATGCTTGGTTGTGTTTAAATAAATTCCTCTAATAAGGGATTACTAGGAAACTCAATATGAAGATAAAATAATAGGTGGCAGGGTGGATTAAGGTGTTTGGATTCAAGCCCTTATAAAGGTGTGTTGACATAAGTTTGAAGACCAAAATGGGGATAAATATCATGCAGTATAGCATAAGCTAGGAAACACCAGGGGGAAATACTTGGTAGTTAACATAGAGGTTTTGTACTTCGGCACAAGGATGCACACAAAGGAGATCTGTGACAGTGAAGTAGTGTTCGAGCACTAGAAGGTTATAGTTGTGACATGCTAAGGGAATTTGGGAAAGTTAAGTTGAGTAAAATAAATTAATATATTAAAAAGAGACATTGAGACACGTTGTCAGAAGAAATTTAAGGTGCTGAAAAAGTATATATAGAAGGGTAAGGGTAGAAATTCCGACTACTTTTCCTTAGAGAATTTATTTTGGTGCTGACGAGCTTGAAGTGTGACTAGGGTTTTATGAAGGAAAGGACATAATTTTTCACGAACCGGTATGCTTGTGCAAATCTATGGGTTGATATTGTGGTGAAATCAAGAGAGGAAAGGAGATAATAGGGAAGGAAGGGGTTGTGTGAGAGATAATCTTGGAATTTGTCGAGCTCAGGCAGACAGAGGATATGTTAAGAGTATCTATGGAATGAAGGAAAGGAGAAGGAATATAACACGATGAAGGACTATAAAAAAAGACACCACCATTGGAAAAGGAGAATTGCATTGAAATTTACTCAGAAATGTAGTACCCTCCTTGAGTTTTCAAGAAATAAAATTAGAGATCAAATCTATACAAATGCAAATTCAACAAGTATAATGACTGGACAAGTGAAAACAAGAAATTGATTAGGGAAGACTTGGTTTCAGACACTCTGATTGTAGATGATATCAGAAACCCTAGGATTGATGACTCATTACAATAGAAATTATAGAAGAATGGAGTCTTGCAGATGTGGGAACTTCCTTTCTTTGTGAAAAACACACCACATTATTCATGTGGTTAATGTCATGGGGTGCACAAGGAATTTTTTTTTTTGGAGCAAAGGATGAGGAAAATGGGCCACTTGATTAGGATAGTTACATGCCTGACAAACACCGGAAAGGAAATATCACTTTATTTATGTGCCACTACCAAGATTGAGGAGATGGTGAAGAAATTGAACTATGAGAAGGGAGGTAGGGAATAGGTAATTACAGGTCTCCTAGACCCAGCATTGAGAGTCACCTCACAGTTAATGAGCTATAAATTGGGCATGTTAGAGAGATGGATGAACATTAATAGGAGTTTCTTATACATGGCCTAAAGAGTTTCCAAGCGGGCACATTATAACTTTGAAGATTTCATCGCGAAAGGAATTGTTGAGGAAGCACGAGTACAGAATGAGGCATGAGTAAAGATCACCTAGGGCTCCATCCTTTTGTTCATTGTGTTCTATGAGATTGATGTCCTAGACAAACCAGTTTGGAACATTTGGGTTCACCCATCCGTGCACACATCCCCTATAATCCAATTCATAAAGTTCACCTGTGATGGGACCATCTCGAGAGTTTACAAGGATCAGATGAATAGGTGGTTTGAGTGATTGAGAGAAGCTTTTTAGAATGAGTGGTGTATCCCACATGAGTTACCACAAATTTTTGAGGACCAGATAATGTTTTTTTGTTACACAACATTTTTGTCTAGGGGCAAGATATAGATGGGGCCATGGTGCAAAATCCCCTTTGCATTTATTGCCAAATATTTGGAATGTGCCATCAACCATATATAGCATGAGAAGAAGTTTGTTTTTGATGTAGAAAAATTGAATGTTGATGTCGACACATTACGTGTAACATACAAATTTGGCACTTGACTTACTTATGTCAAAGTTTTGGGGCCATATTTTCTAGACTTACACCCTCAAGTCAGCGTTACCTTTAAGGGGTATGTCCATTGGGTGTCTATAAAGCTACACCCTATAACAAAAGGGGGGATTGAGATGGAGGTTGCAGAATCTCTCTTTTCAAATCCACAGGAGACACCAAACCCTCCCATGAAATTAGTGTAGTAAGAAGAGGAAAAAGAAGATGAGTATGATGATGGAAAGTTAGACACTTCCAGGAAGATGAAGTACTACACATGCCAAAATTGGAGCAAGGGCGCTAGCACTTCACAATATAGAGTCGAGGCCTCATTTCCAAGGAACAAGGAAGGGAAGGAAGAGGAGGATCATGAAGAAAAGAAGTGGAAAACACAAGATGCATCGAGCTCTGCTATAGGTTCATAGGAAGAAGATGAGGAGGACAATGTCACCTTCAAGGAAGAGTTAGAGGTAGAACTTAAGGAGAAAGAAGCCAAAACTAGATTTAAGGTTGACGGAGAGGCGCGTGAGAAAGGGAACGAGAACTCTACAGAGCCATAGAAACTTCCAGTGCATGAGGCCTCCTGAGCATAGACTGCTAGCCCAGGAGGAGGAGATAAAAGGGAATCCATCACTATAAATGAGGATAAAGTATTTACCCTAGGATCAAACAAGGAAAAGACCAAGTCCAAGGAAATGAGGAAGAATTCAAACCTTGTGTCCCCACATATGGACTTTGTGGATGACCACACGAAAGTGTTGCACATGATGTTTGAGGCCACCCTCCTACCAGAAAACTTGCATGGTTCAGATTTGATGGAATAATATAGGGGTGTGCCCTAGACTAGGAAAATGATGAGATGGAACATGCACTACCACTATACAAAACCTTAGTTTTATGTTAATGAGCATGCAATCGAGACCATTCATTTGAAGAATAAAAGAGGAGATAAATATAAGGTGGTGGATCCTAACCACCTAAAAGATTATCAAACATGCAATGCATTACAAAAGATATCCGTATAGATGATTTGACATAGCTTGGTCATAGGAACCACTATTCAAACATTGGTCATAAAAAATAAATAGAAGTAAAAGGAAGTAGAAATATTACACCAAACAATGAAGGATGAACAAGAGCGGACCAAGGAGGCATATGACTAAGTTTATGCCCTAGTAAATAGCATTATGGGACAATGTCTGACATTAGTAAGCCAAGCCATGACTGATTATAGGGATGGAATAGAGTACCTTGAGGACTTCATGAGGATGTTACTCATTAACATCAAGGATGGCGCGGGCCCCATAGCTATAGAGCTTGCAAAGGAAAAAGGAGATAACAAGGTCACTATTCAAGCCTGAATCACTGAGTTCGAAGAATTGATCTCCCAAATTAAGGATGAAAATATACTAGTATATAGGGGTTTCAACAACTGTAGAAAATGAGAGCCAATTATCGATGTGCAAGTGAAAAAGGATAAGGAAATGCTCAAGGTGTTGTAGGATACTATCCTTACCAATAAGGTGTAGTGCACATAGTTGGTCATTAACACCATGTCCCAGAAGTAGAAAATCAAGGTAAATCGTGAGAATATGGACTTCGGAATCAACAAACTTCGAGACTCCATCACTCATCGGATGAACTAGTTTAAAGGTGTCTGCAGGGATTTGGGGGTGGCTATAAATTTTCTGAAGGGGAAGGTGGAAGAGATCCTCCAAGACCTAGTGCCTAGAATCATAGGATCAACACCAAGAAAGGCCATATCAGAATTAAAGGCATGGGAAAAATTGAATGATGACATAGATGTGGATTTCCCATAACTTCTCCAATTGGTTACATAACATATTCTTCCATCCTTCAATTATTTATTCATATTCTTTCCCAAAAACTATTATTTATTCTTTGGAGAATATTTCTCACCTTAGAAGATTTGGGTTGATAATTGTTTTTCAGGGAGTGCGAAGGATTCCTGCGGCGAAGACCCATTTAGTGTAAGGTGATGTTGGACCCCTAAAATAACTAAGTGCCTAAATCACAAAGCCTTGTGGTGTGGGGAAGAATGGCACGAAGGCATGCAAAGAATTATTTCTTGGAGAGGCCTAGGCATGATGGATTTGAGACTTAGTGAGTTTTGGACAACAGGAAAAGATATGCATATGGAGTGAAGAAAAAAATTACTAGATACATATGTGGATAATCTATGGAGACTTGTGAAGCAAGGAAAGGATATTCCAGTGAATCATTACGGTTATCATAAAAATATAAGGAGATGAGGTTGTTAAGGATTAGTTGGCACATGAATCCTAAAGGAACCCAATTGAGGGAAACACACGACAACATCTGTCATATTCATGGGTAGTCATAGAGGAATCATGAGAGGATTCCTTCAGGATTTCGTAGGTAATGATGAGTGGTTAAGAGAATATTCCTTCTTGTTCTTCGTATGGATGGTTTTCTAGTAGGGTGAAAAGGAAGGTAAGTTAGTATGTGTGTAGATGTATGCATGGAAGAGAGAAAGAAAAATATATTGGTATTGTGTCATGTGTAACGACGAGCTCTATAATGTATAAAATCTCTGCTACTATGAACATTCCAAGAGATGGAACCATTATTTATGTAATCTTGTCTACTATATTTGATTAATGAATATAATTAAGAGTTTCAGAGGCACTCATGTGATGGATATTGGTTTGTACATTTCCCTTATGTTCATGTGTGTGTTACTTGTTATCTTGAATTTATTCATGGTTTGATTCTTCTTTCATTTAGTCGATCATGTTATTCTATGTTCTGATGAACTAGACTAGGACTAGTTCTTTATCTCAAATACTAGAATGGGTATGTTCATTCCATGTTTATGTAAGTACTCCATTACCAAGGGTGCTTACTCTCAAAAATATCACATAAAGGAGAGGATCGGCACCTGCGTGTGCCTCAGGTGAGCTTCCAAAGCAATCTGGATGTTATGCCCTCGCATTTGGGGTTTCTTGTTAAATCAAGTTTTAAATAGAGACTACATGGGATCTAGAACTTATTCATATATGACCATCCAGATGAGGACAAACCAACCAAATTCCAGTATCAAAAATGGGTGGTAGTATCTTTGCACTAACTCTTCTTCTAATATTTTCAATGTATAAACTTTTCTTCTTCCCTTAACTTTATGTCACACTAGCTTCATTGTACGGTTCGTGTGTTACACTCGAATGTGTAAACACAAACCCTAACTACCTGCATAAGGCTCAAACAAACATTAGCTAGAACAAATAATGCATAATTTTAAGTTTGACTAATCTCTAAAATCACGCCAATTTACTTGTCACTTAGTTTTGTACTACATTATAGACTTTATGTAGTTCTAGTGTGTGATTGAATTGGTTTCCTTGAAGCTAGTTTTCCCAAATATAAGTCACACCAAGATGGTGGACTGCAACTAATTTTCCCCTAAGATGAAAGTGTGAGATGGAATATAAAAATAATCCCTTCTATGAAATAAATAATGCAACCCAAATGTAGTACTTGAATGTTTCTCTTTTCCGAATGTTTAGATAGTAAGTAATAGCGAAAATTTTCTAGCCCGTAACATTAGTACATTGTGTATATGTATGACTTTTTTGTTTGAATTTCAACACTTAGTGACACCAAAGACCGACCTAAAGAATTATAAAACACCCACTTTTAAGTGATAACTAGAAATTTAGAAAACTAAAGAGAATAAATAAAAGCATCTTGAAGGGAACCTATGACCCGTACAATAGTTTCCTTAATGGAGGGTACCAGCCCAAAGACAAGAAACATAAAAAGGATCAAGAATGGGGGAATGAATCTTTTGTGACTCAACCAAAACATATAGTCTAATAAAGTATAACACAATCTCACAATCAAAATCAATCTAAGGAAAGAGAACAACTTGGAAAGGGTGTCACAAGTTTTAAATCATCATATTTGAAAATAATTTTTATAAGAACATACTAGAGTCATGGTGTAATGCTAATAAGTGTATAATTTAAGGTTAAGTAATATGCTTGGATGAATCTTTCTTTTTCTTCCATGTTAGTGATTATTCTATGCATATTCATGTGAAATAAAGTATAATAATATTAAAATTTAATTCTCTAATATTTTCTAGCATTAATTTTTATTTTATGTTTTCTTATATTGTAAAGTAATCCTTACTTTCTATAATTCTATTTTATTTACTATTATAATTTTATCTTAACTATAATTAATCGAATATAATTTTAACCGTACACCATTTTCCATACCTTCAATATGTTGAGGAGAATCAAGTTTAATAACTAATGTAAATTTTAAAAAATTTAATGAATAAGATTTGAAAAATTGTAAAAAAAAATTCAAAAACCTTAAAAATGTTAGAGTAAAAAATATATTTATATTTATTGAAAAGATACATTGGTCAATTAGTCATGTAAGAATGATTTTTTTCTCCTTAACAATGAAAAAAGTTTAAAGAAACTTAGATAGTTATGACCTACAGTGAAAATTAAGTTTTGGTCAACATTCACGCAATGGTTTAATGAACTTAAAGGATAAGATTTTATGGACTTGCATGTTATTAGACATGTCAAAAACATGTATATGTACATTAGAGGCATATCCTACCGAGGGACTTACCGAGGGACTCATTCTGGATAAGATTTAAGTCTTTCTAGGAAGAATTTTATAGCATCTTGCTCTTGTTACTAGTAGCCATATTTATAGATATTTTATATATTAATAATAGAATTTGACATAAATAATTTGTCATTGGTATACTATATTTCCATTTTACCCTACCCTATAAATTAATACCATGTGGACTAAAAAAGTGGATGTTTTTACTTATTCATATCAAAATTTTCTTAGTTGTACTACTATACCTCTTCCTGAAAATATATATTGCTGACCTTAATTCTAGTCTAGCTTGTGGTCACTTTTCCATATAGATAATTACTAGTAATATTGGCCTTGTTGAATTCTTCCATATAAATAAAAGAATTGTCATACATAATCCACTGAAAACCAGTATAGGAAAATCGAATGCATGAATATTGTAGGATAGCACAAGTTTTCTTAAATAAATGTCACACATGAGTAGTAACTACAGGAGAGTGTTGTCTACACCAAATTTTTGGAACTAATTTTTTCTTGCAATCCATATTTTTTTTTGAAATATTTTACATTTAGAAGAAAAATAGTTAAGTTACACCCACGGGATCCAAAATACAAGACCTTTAACCAATGGGACTAGAGACTTAGTATTCATATTCCTTACACTATATAAAGGTAATAAAACCTAACCATAATTGTTTTAGAATTATTTTGTAGTATTGTTTAAGTGCATGGAAATGGAGGACTCTATTCTTTATCTGACGTAGGAGGTGCAACAAAATATTCATTGTTACTAGCTTTGATGATGGTCATGTGGTCATTTTCATATTTATTGAGTATTTCTCTTCACTAGAAACACACAGGGATACTGTGAAAAGTGAAAAAGTATCATGATCATGGTCATAATGCACAACAGTCGACGTAGATACATTTTTCTCATCATCCATGTCATACGTTTTTCTTCAAATTAATTACTCCTTTGGGTAACATTCTAACCTACCAGATCTACACCTTGTTTCCCTTTAGAACCCTTACTGTTTCTCCTACATGAATATCCTTCTTATTACTTGTGTGGTTTCCATTATCATTTCCAAAGTTGTTGTCTTTCTTGTTGTCTTGGATTTCTATATAATGATGATTTTAGACCTACTCATAGCTTATTTTACCGATGTAGCGTTGAATTCTAGATTCTCTCAGGGTTTAGGATAGTAATTGTTTTAGGATTCTTTTGAGTTTTAGTTAAGAATTTTGATTTGTGGCGATAACAGAGATATATAATAGTTGTTTCATGACTATTTTATATTTCTATAAAAGTATATTTTTTCACTGAAGGGCACATAATTTGTTAGATTGATATTTAGATTAAGTTTAGGCAAATATTATAAAATTATTGGTAGATATTCAACTTTATATTTTGTAAAATGTTTAGTTGATTATCTGCATGACATGAATATCTAAAGATAGTTTATACAAATTTAATTTAATAGATTTTAACAATAAATTTACAAATAATTATTCATAAAATGGTATAGCTTTCATATTCTATTTAGCTTTATGTATTTTTGTTAAGGATTTGGATTTATAACTTTATATTCATAATGATGATGCAAATCCCTGAATTTCAATTGCACGAAAAAATAATGTTTCCTACCTTTTTAGAAGCACAATTCTATTTTGATGAAACATTAGTGGTGTTTCAATGCTGAAAATATCATATCTAGAGTCCCACATTTCAGACATGGATAATTAATTATCAATTATGGATGATTAATTATCAAATTATAAACATTTGTTTCTATTTTTACTACACCGGAATTCCCTATTGAGGGATGAAAATTTGAATCCTTTCTAGAAATACATTTCTATCTTTTTTTTATATAGCTTTTCTGGCATCCAAAATGAATGACATTTTTACCTTTTAAATTTCCTAGTACAACATAGAAGACATATTTCCTCAGAATAATCAAAACGGCTTGTAATGAATAGCTCTTCTTCAATGTTTCAATTCACCATCTAATTGGTTTTTAGGTGGATATTTTGTACATTAATCCGTTCAATGCCAAATATGTAGTGCTTGATTCAAGAAAAACCACCAATGCTTTTCTCCTCAAAAATAAAAATCCAGTATGTATATTATGGCATCTTGTCCCTTTATGGACTCACCTATTCTAGTTGACAATAGAACTACTAATGCTATCCTTACAATATGTAATTTCAACCAATTATTTTTTTCAATACTCAAAATTCATTAAAATTCCTTGAATCCTATCCCTAAATGACACGTCCTTTACCACCAACTATAGAAAATCTATCAAGAACTTGAATTTTGCAGAATTCCCATCAAAAGTCCCGAGAAACTAGATTGGGTTTTTTTATCACAATGGGGCTTGCAGGGATTTCTTGAAAGGAATTCATTTGTATGGATTAATCAACAACATTAGCTTCATAATTCCCACTACTTCCCTTCTATAAAGACATTATAAAAATATTAAGTGTTTCTCTACAAATTTTCAATCGTCCCATGACCGTTAATTATGTGAGAACGCAACTAAAGGATAGGTTAACTTCTAAATGTATGAGAAACTCTCTCCTATTATAGAATTTGATAGAGTAGTTGGTACTTGAAGACACCATTTTTTTTCTGTAAGAGACACCTATCGAATCCATCTGCATGGCTTTAATTTTTGCATTGTTGGCACATGTTTTTGCAATTAGAACCTAAATAAAGACCCACCGAAACTATATTTACTAGATCCGTTAGAGCTTAATATATTAGTAGTGCATACTAGGGAATGGGTTGTTATTTGATTCGTTATAAAACAATTCAGATAATATATTCATTTATTTAGCTTCAATATCACATTTTATTGATGGATTATAATTCAAAAAATAAATTTTAAAAACTCTACATATAATTTTTTTTTAGTTTGGACACTGAATTCAATCTCTTTTTGAATTTTAAATATCACATTGTTATCTTTGTGGTAGTTCACAATTGAATTGCTTGATAGGTGATGCACTAGAATTAGTAGGAACTTGACAAGGTCATAACTTGAGCTCCGGGTGTCCGTTTGAGTCCATGTTTTGGCATTAAACCACGTGTTTTAATGAGACGAACGCAGGTTAAATTCTGACACCTACACTATTTGGACAAGTTTTCGACACATGTTCTAAGTCAAGGAGCCCTATAGTCCGCCAGCTCTCTGTAGTGCCAAACTGAATTAGGTACTTAAGTTACTAGTTCCACTTATGATTTCCTATTTTATGGGCAATTAGTACAAGCATTTAGTCTATTGGAGTTGCATTACTGAGTTAGCCTAATTTGGTAATCCCTCTAATTTAGGGATGTAGAAAATAGCGTGTCAAGTTTTTGAATGCCCAATAGAAGTTGAATAGTAGGCATGCAAACTGGGTACTAAGAATAGTAGGTTCTAGTAATTTTTCTGCTAAAACATAGTAATTTCTAGCCACCTAGAGTAGATTTAGTCAGGGTTAGCTAGAGTTTACTTGAGCAACTCGAGTTAGGAGTTGTATTTCCTATTTATGGAAATATTGTAACTCATGGGTTTCGATAACAATAGAAGGAGATCTATGTATTCTTTTTGGAGTTCCTATTATTTGCAAGTATATTTGGTTTGTTCATAGACTCATTGGTTACATTAAGTTAGCCACATGACATCGCAAGGCGTCCGCGGAGGCACGGGTGATATTTTACAGGATTTTTACCTATTCAAGGGCATGCCAACTATGTCTTTTAGTTCCCGTCTATGACCCCGAATATAGTGACCCGCAGTTGGCTTAGCGGAGGCGCCATGTGTCCCTAAGCGGATTTTGGTAAAGATTCGACGAGAGCATGGGTAGCAGACAGGTGACTTTTTTCCCGACACAGTTGAAAAGAGATGTTCTAAGATATGTGGAGATCTCTCGACAGCCCCGCCAAGTCTCGAAAGGCCATGCATAGAATTCAAGGTTGTATATGCCATTTCCTCTTCCTAAAGCGGCCCGTAGACCCATCCGTGAGTATGGAATATCTCTCCCTGCGGCTACGCAAATACCTTGTGAGATAAGGACTCAATTTTCTAGGGTTGTTGCCACAAGCCCGCTTTTGGGAAAATATTTCACCCTAAAGCCCGCCGGCCCATAACTGATGCAACAAACATGAGTTAGGACTTCTTTATATCACTGGAGAAGTTGTTGATTTGCAAAATGTTCCAAAATCCAATGGAAATCATTTAGGGACACAAGGTTCTTTAGTCACTTGTGTTAGATTTTTATGAGAAGATCAAGTTGGAATCTTTAAAGCTACTACTCAGAGAGTGGGTATGGTCCATAGAATTACCCTCTGAACCTAATTAAACTGTTCTAACCCTAAATTTTGGAAAACCTTGTGAAGGTGCTAATAATTGTTAATAAAAGCCAAAACAATGGTATTCTAATAGCATTACCAGAAGTTGAGTCTCGCATATAACAGTGTTAGTGACAATTGTTGCCATGGGTAAGTCTCCATGTTGTCAGACTGTGTATTAAACAAAAATCAAATGGGGTATTGGATTTGGTACAGCTACCCAGGTTGATGGCAGAGTCAGTGATGATGCAGAAGCATTTGCCGAACATATACAACAAATTTAGACATTTAAGTGCGGAAGAAGCTGCAAATAGTAATGACAAGTATAAGGAAATAGCAGATGTGCATAGATTTGGAGAAAGGTATTTACAGTTGGTGAGTTGGTTTTGGTATATCTACGAAAGGAAAGGTTTCCAAGAGGAACCTATAACAAGTATTGAAGTACAAGAATGATTGGTTTCGAGCTGCAAAATCGTGAAAAAAATAAATGATAATGCTTATGAGGTAGAATTGCCAGGGAATTTTGATATTTCTCCAGTGTTTAATGTTTAACAGATTTGTATTCTTTTCATGGGGATGGTGCCAGAAGGGGATGTTACGTGATGAAGTAGTAGATTGGAGGCAGCAGGTTCTAAGGTGAAGAAGAAAGAATAAGTGGATCAAATTCTAGTATAAGAAAACAATGGACACGCGACATGGGAAATACAACAAATATTTGGTACATTGGAAAGGACTTGAAACAAGAGGACAATACTTGGATCACAGAGTGGGAGATTCAGAAGTTGGATGCAGATAAATGGAAGCAGTTTGAAGAAGACAACTTACAGGAGCTGCGTTTTTTTCAAGTTTTAGGGGAGAATAATGCGTCATGAATTAGCTAGGAACTTGACAAGGTCATAACTTGAGCTCCGGGTGTCCGTTTGAGTCCGTATTTTTTTTTTAAAACCACGTGTTTACGATGAGACGAACGCATTTTAGCAACCCACCCTACCATAGGTTGGGGCAAGTTTTAGGACATAAGTTTTCAGGCCCTAAATTTAGTGCATCTTGAGGCCAAAAATTAGGATTTAAGTTATAGTTTGGTTCAATGTTTTTTTCCTATTTTTTAGCATTAGTTAATTTAGTCTATTAGGGTTGCATTTTGAGTTACGAAAGTTGAAAATTCCTCTAATTTAGGGATGTAGAAGATGCGTGGCAATTTCTGTGCCCGTAGGAATAAGCATGCCGATACTTACTAAGGAATAGCAGGTTCTAGTAAACTGCTAAAAATAGTAATTTTGACCACCTAGAGTAGATTTAGTCAGAGTTAGCTAGAGTTTACTTAGGATAACTCGAGTTGGGCTCAAGTTGTTTTCCTATTTAGGAAACATTGTAATTGATTATTCGAATAACGAAGTAGGAGATCTATTTTCTTTTGGAGTTCATAGTTATTTGCAATATATCTAGGGTTGTTCCTTAATTTGGCTACATTACATAGGAGTGTACATTCAGGTTTAATTATTTGGGCAAGTTACATTCTCTTCCATGACCCAGGGGCTATGATAGAATCTTGCGTTTGCTAAAATCAATTCTTTCAGGGTTTAAAGGCATTTAATATGTTCAAGTGTTTAACCATAATTTGATGGTTATAAAAATAATGGGTGGAAATGTCTACAAAGATGTTTAGATTTTAAAGTTTTATGCGCATCAAAGAAATCTGGCTTTGTTTCTTCTAAAAGTCTGGTATCAAATAGTGTTTAGCGGGTTAACATTTATGAAAGACTGTATACTAAATGCAATTAAGAATTTGAATTTTATGACTATGATAATTAATACATCCAAATTCTCTTATGCCCTAATTTCTATGAAACTATGATATTTGTGAACCTTATGGTTTACCAATAGATATTTATTAGCTAGTTACTTGAGTTTCACAAATGGTTATAAAACTTTGTATTTACCTTGATGCAAATGGTAGAATATAATTATGTTTTATTGCTATACTGGAAGAAGGGTATTGTTAAATATAAAGCTATATTGTTATCTTCAATCCTTATAATACGAATGTTAAAATTTTTATTAGCATTATATTCTGGTTAAGAGCAAATGATCTTAATTATTTATTGTAATAAAAGCTACCAGTAGGTTTAAACTTATCTTAGTAGCCATATGTAAATAAGATAGTTATTGTTTGTTTATGGTAAATGAATATGGTTATTTATATTATTTAGAAGCATTATTTATGAATAATCTATATGTTTTATAAAAATGTAGTAATAGAACATTCTAAGTATATTATTATAATTTTGGGAGTCAACATACATTTTCATTTATTGAAAATACACAATAAAATATTTAAAATTATCAAATGTACAATGATATTATAATATATTGAAATTTATTATTAATGATAATCTTTAAAAATTATATTCAAATTTCCATGTTATTTGAATTCTAAGAAAAATATACTAAGAAATATTATTTAACACTAATTTATTAAAATACATAATGTTATACATAGCTTTTTCATTTATGTAATAGTAATTTATGATATACTATATTGTGTATTTATGCAAAATAAGGTTATCATGCACACAAAATATAATAACACTAAGTTACACATGTCTAATATCAGTTACTACGCACATGAAACAAATCACACACTAAATCGACACAAATTGGGCATTTATTACACACATTTTAATACACACTCGGACAATTGCCACATACAATTTATAACATTTATTCTTGAATATAAATGGACAAAGCATGGATTAATAAAATAATCCCAAAAATGCATTGGATATTTAACTCTATGCAAGATGCCCCCAAATAAATAAGGATCTCTTTAAAAATGATCTACCATGGAGATGACTAAATCGGAATCTACATCATGTACAGGGAAAATTACGGTCTCTTATGCGAGACATAGAACTACATTCTACCTATGACAGGGCCATTATATGACTAAGTGTAAACTCACCTGGAAAATGGAAAGAATTATATGGAAATTTCAAATATCCAAACCGATATGATCATAGGGTTATTAAGCAAGCATCAAATTAGCACAATTTAATAAATAAATGTTTATAATATTCTTTGTACATGTATGTACACTAATGGAGGACCCACAAAATAGATTTGCTTCCGATTAAGGATGAGTATATTATGAAAAGAATGGTGCCCCATACACATACACATTAAAAGGCCGAAATAGGTGTAGTAGTGAAATCAATATGCCCTAAGGGGAATATAAGTATGGTACGAATGGAGATTTGTGCCTAAAAATTGGATAAGATTGAAAAATAATATATTTGAAGCATGGTTAAAATATTGCCATAATGTAATATTGCTATGACTTAGTATATAGTTAATGTACAAATACGATAGGATATAGCTATTGCAAAATAGATAATTTCCTGATTTAAATTTGTACAATACTTATTTATAGTTACCAATATATGGATATAGTACTTGAATCATATTCCCAAGGGGATCATAAAAGAAAGCTTGAGGTAGCCATGATGTTTAATAGGCTTGTTAATTGGCTAACTAATGTAACGACCCAAATAATCACACACGAACAACACAGTGAAATACAGGATAACTTTTTTTTTTTTTTTGACTTGCTTGACACATAACATGACGCAACATGTCGTCACCAAGGATACAACTAACACTGTGAACAACTTGATACAAGGATGGCCATAAAGGTAGCATGGAAATGTTCACACCTATCAAGGACAATTTACTTTTCTTTTCTGACATGACAACATAGAAGTCCAGTCACAGAACACACTTACAGTTAGGGCCATCCACAATGAGATATTCTTGAGGGTTATTTATTTTAAAAGGAAATCTTGCAATTCTTAGCTTACGTTTTCAAGGAGGCTCAAGATATGATTCATACAATTCATCTTACCAAGTTATGTTTATTCTTTTGACACAGAGTAATTATCTTTAAATATTCTCTATTATGACATTTATTTGCTTAATTTGTTTATCAAGAAAAAGGAGTATTTAAATTCCACAAGGCCATCTGCTCACCACTAACGCTACTAAGATTCGTTCTTGCCCACAAGACAACATGGTTTTAAGTTCAACACATTTAAGAGAAGAGATACAAGGTGCCTTGGAAAAGGGTTAGAGGGAGAAGGTCGAGATGAAACATTTTTAGGACCTCATTAGTTATTACCAGTATTAAAATTGAAGCTAGGGCTCTTAACCAGAACTAAACAACAACTTTACTTAGGCTTCGCTAAAAGTATTAACAAGGAGTAAAAGAATTTACTTTCCAAATGGCTGAGAGATAGATTGTGTGGTTTCAAAATTGTTTTCTCCTGTTTATTAAATCTTATTATCTTCCAGAACTAACCATAGATTTCCTTTAAGTTCGTTTAAGAATTCCACCATGAAAGGGATAGTGTTCATTAGTGTAGCTAGGGGTATCAAGTTATATAATGTTACCTGCAATGATAGTCCTGCCCTTGATTACTCAAAGAATTTCTTGCTCTCAAGTTGGTGACCCCTACGTTACTTTATTTGAATACAACTTATAATTTAACTTCCAGAAGTATTAAACAATCCCATGTTAGTTTACTTATGACACTTTATTACTAAGTCATGGCAAGGTTTAACTCAGAATTTATTCTCAAGGCAAAGTTGTAGCAACACTCATTTACGAGAACAAAACAAGATTACATCATTTCTTAAAATACTGATACTCCAACAAGTCACTCAACCACAATAACCAAATTTTCTTATAATTTCAATGATGGGCACACAATACAAGGTTTCCAAAGTTCAGATGACAAAGTCCACAATAATTTATACTAAGACATTAATCCTCTTTTAAACTTTCCACTGGACGTTAACAAAAGTTGAACAACATAAAAAGGTTTCGAGCAAAGGATCTTCTCAACTGAGGTTGATGACAAAAGTCTACAAATATATCCCTCATCTACACGCAAAATCCATCTACAGCAAATTTTCTACAAGAGTCAGTTCACGAGAACTGAGCAAGATAAGGCTACACAAAACCACCATAACTATTATCTAACAATACCATGAAAAGGAAGCACCTTTATTACAAGAATTTGGTTCAAACCTCTAAACACTATGAACACATCAAGTTATAATAAAGTCTATCATCATGCCGATCAAATGAAGGAGAAGACCTTGTACTTCAGTTAGGAGCAAATGCAACGAAAGTAACAATCATATGAGTATGGCCCTTGGCCCTATAAGGAGAAAATAAACAATCTAGCAAAAAACAAAATTCCCATCAAGTAAGTAATTAAACAATAATTACAAGATTGAGATTTGATATATATACTAGTCATCTAGAAATTTATCAAAGGTACCAAATGCATAGGCTAAAATAATATATTTCCAAAAGAACAAGAGTTGATCGGCCCAAGAAGGGGGGAACCACGGGTTTCAAAAATTAACACAAAAGCCATGTATAAATGAGTTTCAAACCGGAAATCAAATAGAGTATACACACAACATAAGTTTCGAGGCGAAGGCAAAGGATACTAGTTTTGACCATTAACTACAAGGAGATTTTCCAATCATCCAGGAAGGGTCAAAGTCTTACAGGCTAGTAGCAAACACGCGAGAGAAGAAGGGGGTTCCGTCCAACAGGAGTATACAATAATGTCATCAACAAATTTTTATAACACTAAAGGTTTGCAAACCTCCACTACAGTACTAATGTTTGGTTAATTTAAAATAAATTGCCCACATCCCAAAACAACCATATTTTATGGCAACCCTGGGTAACACAGTCAACCGTCGCACAAAGATACAAACATAATTTCAAAGTGACATTATCAAAACAAAACCTCCTGCTATGAATCCATAAGACTATCAAATGAAAGATGAGTTTTTCCCGAAGGTTAATCACATTTAAGGAAATTTCCATCACAACTATTATGGTAATTACGTGCATAAAAACTGACCAATATTAATTACTAGCGTTAACATTATAAGGGAGCAATTAATGCAAGTTAGGAAAAATAGAAGAGCGCCATCAGCAATGATTCTGAGAGGGGATTAGACCAACTATTCTAGTGTCAACGAGGTACAGGATTCGCACAATGAAACCTCCAGCTTAGTTGATCCGAAAAGCTAGTTATGATTCAAGTTGATAGGGATGGTCAAGGTACTTCCTGAGGATGGCCTTAAAAGCCTAGAAACAAGATGAAAGATAGTATAAGAGTCTAAACACGCGAGACGGCAAAACACATTGCACGCAAACCCTTTTATTCTACCAGTTTTAATACCACAACTCTAAGCTGGCTAGCCCACGCATTGCTCACACAATCCTACAACCTTTCTTTCTCGATGCCAAAAGGTTATCAAGGGACTTGCGAAGGAGCTAACAAAAAATGTCGAGGACAAACTTGGGTGCTAGGAAGGGGGTTTCATAGTTATTGTAAACTTACTTCCATGATATCGAAAATACTAGCTTGATCAACATAATAACTTGCAACTCAATCGCAGAGAAGAATTAATACATAAACAAACAGACGAAGTTCTATCATTCGAGTAATATAACATTCAGAGGAGAGGGCACATGCATCCTTTCGACCCACATACTGTCAACGATAAAAGCTAAAACAAGAAGAAACAAGCAGAAAGGGAAATCTCCCATCATGACATCCAACTGACAAATCAATGCAAGGAAAAGTGGTTCGATTTCACAATAATTTTAAATAAAATAACAGTAGAAAAGTGTAGAAATATCTTGCCTATTTCTCCAGCTTCAACAGGTCGTACAGACTCCACACGGGCCAGCATAAAAACAATAGCATGAGACAAGGATGTGAGTACTGCTGCTGGCGATGTCAATGGGCCAAAAGTGATAACTGGATAGACTGATGGGGCAGAAAAATTAACAGTTGAGTCCTTTCGCAAATCCACCTCACACCGCCTCGTAGTGTCAGCTAGAATCCCATAAGCTTCCCCATTTGGAAAAATAGCCAACACCCATGGGTGGGACTGATATAGAGATGTCGTACTATCACCATAACCCCAAGCATCAGTGTTCTACGTAAAGACACGCTTGCCTGTAATACGGGGAAGTGTCAAGTTCCCCCTCATGCTTCACGAGCCACAAAGACATTCCAAATGTCACAGCTGCACACATTAAAAATAGAAATACAGATAACCATAACGTCTCTCTGTTCATGTGCCCTTCCAATCTGCTTCGTTTTGAAGGTGCACCTGAACTATTTAGCATTGCTTTGGTCTCTTGACCTGCATAAGCAACCACCCCAACTACCCATGCAGTATTTTTTAGCTGGCAACCTCGAAGCACAATGTTTGATGGCCCAAGTGGAATTCTTCTGCCATCAATTTCCATGTTTGCAGTGAAACCATATATGTTTCTGTTTGGTTGTTCACAATGAATAAGGCCTGAAGGAGGTTCCCTTTCAGGCCTCTTAGCCGCAGTTTCTGGTCTGGCATATCTTGTTTTCAGATTTGATTCTCCATCAAGGTTAATTGTCTGTACATACGCAATTCCACTTGGATAACTGGTTTCCAACAAAACAATATCACACAGGATAGTTTCATTTGCAGGTATCTTCAGTACTTCACCTACCATTACATTCTTCCATTTCTTTGAGCTGAATTTGACACCCTGCAGCACTTGTACCTCCCTATTATTCTCTTTCTTATCAGAATGATGTCGACGCCAATCCTCATACCCGTCTTTGATAGCTGTCACACACAAAACGAATAGCAAAGGGAAAAGTGATACAGTTCTCCCAAAGACTGCCAGCTGAGGCAGCTGATTCAAGGCAGCAATCACCAGGAAATAAATGTAAGCAAGTCGATGAAACTGAACAAACAAATTCTTAGGCAAAAAAAGTAATGATGGTGTATTTGCTTGTCCGAATCTCGTTTCCAGCAAATTCATATTTGTCATTTGTCGATTTGGGGTCATTGATATATATGAGTCTATCATTTTGATTTTCATCATCTGTTGCAGGACATTCCGCCTCTAAAACTCTCGAACCATCCCGCTTTGATGAATCTGTTGGCTATCCGGCATTCTGCATTCTCTGAGCTGAAGGATTGTCTGGTGTGTTTGAAATCTCAAATGCGCCACCATGATTACGAATCTCTGAGGAATTTCCTTGAGGAGCAGTCGACCGATACATGTTCTCCTCCAATAACAGCATTCCATGTAACCAAATCTGGTGCAGCACCCGTCGCCTCCAGAAAGTCCACCAGAAGTTGCTCGTTCGGAAAGGATGGTATGCGTGAAGTCTCAGGAAAAGATGAAGTTTGATCACCTCTGGCAATGAATACAATAATGGTGGTGTCATCTCCCACAAGGCATTCGGCAAGTCGCATTTGACGGCCCTGAGGCCCCTTCTGCAAAACCGCCTTTGCATCCACCACTTTTACCACCATCGTAAACCCACTTGTGCCTGGACGCAACTACACCACTTTCATGAATTCCTCCGCCATCTTCCTGAAAATATCTCAGATGAAGCTCAGTATGGAGATGTAATCCGACAGAGGCCTTGAAGTATTCAAGAAGTTCGGCCTTCTGAGGATTTGAAGCTGTGGACTGTTTTACAAGAAGATAAGTGGGATGGCCAAGATCACTGCTGGCCTTTGCTACATGGCGACCAGTGTATCCTATTCTTCCAAATAACAGAATCCTGCTACCTTCATCTCCCAAGACATTTTCTCCAACATTGCATAGATCTCCTGTGCCTGTGGGTGTGATCTGTCACCAACACAAAAAGCATGCACCATTATTACGGCAAAGCAAACATGCTTGATGAATATTCTGATCTGAAATAGATCCGCCTCTAAGAGACCCTCTTCCATGAGCTACATCGTAAAACAATAAGGTCTCAGTAGAGAATCTTGTAAATAAATTGCATCAGGTTTGCTGGTAACACTCTCACTATCACATAGTCGATTTAGACAGAAATATCTTGAAGGAGAATCCTGAATTTGAGGATGCGTTCAATACTGAACAGACAACAACAGAGTTAGACAACCTGCTTGTTGGAAGCGCTAAAAAAAAGGCTTCTACTATACTGCAACATGCCTGTTGCCTAGCTAATCACTGCGGCAGGCTGTTGCTGTGGATTCCCAAACAAGACACACCTCGCAGCACCCAAGGACACGTTTTCCCTCCTTCCAACGCCTGCAGCCCCAGAAAAGACACGTCCAACACCCACCCATATGCATTTAATAACAAAATCAAAATAAGATCATGGTGGAGAAAAATGGGACTCCACCGACTCCCACTGTCACACGCCACCCAGGAGATTACAGATCATTTAAGAAGTGATATGATATGTAACCCATCCGCCAGCTCAGAAAAGTGCATTCATGCTTTGAAGCATCTACAAAGAAGTGGATAGACAATGTATTAGAAGCATAAATCAAAATGATTAAATGATAGTGGGTATTATTTGAGAAGAAGAATTGTAAAATTAAATGTATATCGCATTACGACACTACTAATACTATTGCAGAATAAATTTTTTATCCCATGTAAACTACAGAATGAACATTCCTATGGATAGTATTTAATCATTACGTAGAAAGTACAAATTGGAAATCATGCAAGTAGATAAATATGTTTAGTATGAGGCATGTAATATATTATTTTTAGTTGAAGTTGCATTATGAATTTGAAAAAATGCAAACTGTGTTAATTTTATTTTTAAAACAAAGTAAGATTGTACTGTATTCTGTTCCCGGCCCAAGTAAAAAATTATTTATGAGATCAAATTTGCTTTGGGTTTGAATACTAATAGGATTATATAGATATTACTTGATGTATGTATATAATATTTCTTGCCATGCTTGGCATGCTTCTAATATTTATTTATCTATTTATGGCTTTCTCTGCCTGGGTAAAGGAAATTTTGAGATTTTGTCTTGGTTTCCAAAACTGTAACTGTATCATTCAGGAGTAATACCCAATTACTTTCCATTATTACAATATATTTTATCTTCCACATGCATATGCAAACCATTAACCAGGTTACTTTGAATTTAAACTACATGAGGCTACTCACTTCGTCTAAAGTACACCAATTGTAATGAAAACTACGTAGATAATCACAAAACTAATCTAATGATAACATAAATGTGACCAATCCTAATTCAATCCTCCTTTGCAGTTGAGTTCCCTCTCACTCAAATATCATGTGAATTAAAAGCGGTTGAGACCGGGTGTAAATCACGAGACAAAATTTTGTTGAATTGATACGCAGACTTAATATTTAGAATTGATACTGAAGCCAAATTCTTGTCCATAAGAAACGGTTGAAACATAAAGGAATACAATATGCGTATTACATAGAAAGTGTTAAAAACTTAAATACAATAGTTTTTTTTAATATTGGGGCGTACTAAATTTTTCAAGGTTTGTATTTCTTATAGAGTGTAAAATCAGTAAACCGAGTACATGTATACATCTTTAGAAATTAAATAATTTCCTAGCAGTATTGATTGTTGCAAAAGAAATAAGGCGGTTTAGAGTGGAAACAAATGGTTGAGTGATAGAAATTTGAAAGAGGAAAGATCTGGAATAAGCAAGATAGAAACATGTCATTTAAGTTTTGTATTTCTTTTAGAATGTTAAAATGAGTATAATGTGTGTGTGTGTGTGCGCGCATGCGCGCGCATGCGTGTGCGTGTGCGTGCGTGCGTGCGTGCATACATCTATATATGTTTAGAAATCAGTAAACTGAGTACATCTATATATGTTTACAAATCAGTAAACCGAGTACATGTATATATGTTTAGAAATTAAATAATTTCCTAGCAGTATTGATTGTTGTAAAAGAAATAAGGCGGTTTAGAGTGGAAACAAATGGTTGAATGATAGAAATTTGAAAGAGGAAAGTTCTGGAATACGCAAGATAGAAACATGTCATTTAAGTTTTTGTATTTCTTTTAGAATGTTAAAATGAGTATAATGTGCGTGCGTGCGTGCGTGTGTGTGTGTGTGTGTGTGTGTGTACGGAGATATTCAATATGTATCGTACCTAAGATTTTTTTGAAAAAAATTGATGGATTTGCATAAATTGTGATCAAAGCAATAAACCAACTTATCGTGGAAACAAGTGGTTGAGTGATTGAAATTTGGGGGAAAAAATAAAAGCCCAATAAACATTATGCTCAATAGAGTGGTTCAAGATCTTGTGTACAGGCTAAATTTGTTACTAGTGCATAGTTACAGATGAGCTTTGAATAGAAGTTCATATCCCAAAATATAAGAACTTGGTATTTCTTAAAGCAAGATAAGGAGATTACAAGAAAATATGATCATTTTTTTAAAAACAGCAGACTATGAAGATTTGTTAGAGGAAATTTATATTGTTCGAAACTCAAATCATTTTAGACGTTCAGAATGAATTTGGTTGAATTAACTTCACAAGTGAAAGAAACTCCAAATGGATGGAAGTTTACAGATGTGATTGGATCTATGACCAGTGAGGGTGTGAACAAATGTAAATAAAAGCAACGCAACATATTTGATTAAAGATTCATGAATGGAAACTTGGTGAAGAAAAGTATGGTTAAAACCATATTGTCCTTATTCCATCTTTTTGACCAAGGTAATTGAAAAAAATACATACATCAACAGTTACAAAAAAACAACAACAATTGCTGGAAAAAAAGATGGGAATGTGAAAGGTGATAAGCATATCAGTCATATTAGTCTGACGATATAGAGAAGGACTGAATTTGGTTATATTAACTACCTGAGTGGAAAGAACTCCAAATAGATGGAAGTTTACAGATATGCGATTTGATCTATGAATAGTGAGGGTGTGAACAATTTGATGAAGGTAATTAGAAGTAAGATATGTTTTTGCGTTCTTCTAAATTCCAAACTTATAATGGAACATGTAGGATGCTTCTACAATGACATTGAAAATAAATGGCTATAAACTACTAATATTGGTTCATCAGCTGATGTGGAAAATTGTAAACTTATAAAAATAGAAATAGTTGCTGGCAAAAAAAATATGGGAACATGAAAGATGATCAGCATATCAATCATATGAGTATAACAATATAGAAAAGGCAGTAACACCAATCGATTTAATCAATACAGAAATGCAAATATCCAGGCCTAATGTACATGTTATTAATGTTTTTGGCTAACTAAAAACAACTCTCGTGGACAAATAACAGTCAGAAATTAACCTTTTATGCAATAGGACTTCTTGTGCAACATGGCCAATTTTAGCTTCAAGCACAACCATGATTTTCAGAGGAGAAGCATAGGAACAACCAGTTAGGTACTGAACTAAATATTAGGGTACATTTTTTTATTGGGCAACATTAAAAACGATCTTAAGATAATAATTCTTGGCATGTAACACTAAAGTTTAGGCTGAAAGAGCATGATGATAATACTTAAATAGCATCTTGCATTATTGACACTTAAACAATGCCTACCTGGAAAGGACATACGCTGCATTGAAATTGTGAAAGGAAAACTTAAATGAAGATTGATGAAGAACGAAAGTAAGCTTCCTTTTAACAAGGTATTGTGTTACATCATGCAAACTTGTAGGCTACATGAATTTTTTATTTTGAATATGGAGCTACAGAAGTGTAGGTAAATGAAACACAACAACAAAACAACACTATTTATATTGTTACTATGACCTCTTGATATGTAATATAAATTTGTGGGAGAAGTATAACTATCGTATTAATAAGGGTGAATGTGTATTTTTCTACATTTGATGCTTTTACACTTGTTGGTTGTAGGATTTGTCCTAAGAGCCCTTTATGAGATAGCGAGTGAATGCCTTCTCAATCAGTTTCTAGAGCATATTGGTGTAGGATTTTTCTTTAATTTTCTTTTTTGCAGTTTCCATAGTAGCAATTACTTATTGCAAGATTTGTTGTGTTTCTTAGATTTTTTGTTGTGTGGAGTACATGATTATTATGGTGACTTCTTTCACTTTTATAGACATTTGGTATTGGGCATCTACAAAATTGCACAATAGGCATTCCTGATAACTAGCATTAGTACTAGTTTGAGTAGCTAAAGTGTAAAAGTTATCTGCCATTATAAATGACCCTATACAAGAAAGTAAGAGTTTAAATATGAGACAAAAATATGGAATTTGGTATTGTAATGACTTGTACATTAACAACTAATTTGAAAATCAATTAGTTAAGATATATAAGAAAATAAGTAAATGTTGAAATTCTAAAGGTGGGGTTCAGAACATGGTAAGATTATGCCTGAAAGACAGTATATGTACAAAGATGCTAAACAAGGGTGTAGGGTATAGGGTGAGTATGTACCTATGCAGTGGGAAAAGGTGGTTCATGTTTTAAATGTGCTTCTTCTTTTAATCGAATTGTAGCATGTTTTTCTTCTTGTAGTTACTTTTAGTGAGTGAATGAGAATGCTGGGAAAATACGAAGGTCAGAAAGTGCTTGGAATTGGGACAGAGCTATTAAGATTAGTTCTTTCTATTCTTTACGACCAATGTCAAATGGTAGCTTTATTAAGAGTTAATCCCTATGATTTATGAATGGTCAGTGCCCATGCCATTTTTAAAGGTACCTTTTGGCGGTTGCTTCTTGTTATGGGGGGACCAGAATGTAGGTTGGATGTGTTAGATCCCATGTTGGCCCCATGTAGGTAGGGAATTTGACAAGCACATACAAGGTCAAGTTTTGTGGGGTGATACCTTGCTTATACAACAAAGTAACAATCTTTCCTTGTGCACCATTAACAAGGCCAGTTTGCACCCAAACATTTCTTGCCAACATTTCTTCTTCACCTTTGCAGAGAAAGAGGGTGGATTCTAATTGTGTGTTGGTGTTTTACCCTTGTTTGGCATGTCACATTTGTTCATCTTTAGGTATTGCCAGTGGAGTGTTAAGGGTTCTCATCCTGTGCTTGTTATGTGAAGTTACTAGTGCATTTGTAGCGTGAAGGTGAGTTGTGGTTTGAAAGACTACTTGTTCCGCAGTGCTGATGTACATAGTGGTCCGAGACATTAGAAGTTTCTAGTCTTGTTTTGTAGTGATTAAATTTTTGACATTAACCAATAGGATTCAGAAGGTGTGGTGGATAGGGGCGGTGCCTTATTGGTGGAACTTAGTAGTAAGGGTGACTGTATTCTTGAATAGTGACCATAATATGTGGCCCTAGGTGCCAGGAATGTACAAGGGAGTATCTTTACTTAGAGGTAGATGAGCTAGATCACCAACCCCAATAATGGAATAACCTCCAAATATTTTTGCATTTACAAGTAGGGAATGCTTGTTGTAGGCATGTATTTATGTTGGCCAATAGTTTTTCGGATGACTGATAAAACTCATTTCATCGATTAGTATGTATTCTAAATCTACCATGGCCTGCTGAAATGTAAGGAGGGTTTGGCCTCGAAGAAAGGAAACTTCAAATAGTGGTATGTGTAGGCTAGTATTATAATTTCACAAACAGGGATAGAATCCTGTAAATTATATTAATGTGGAATCAATCAATTTACATTTGTATGTGCTGCAAGACTTATAGGAATTGTATAGCAGAATACATACATGGAGATATGTTGCACAAGTGCAACAAAAATCTATTTCACACAAGCTTCCAAAAATGTAATCCGGGAAGCACAAACAATATTAAATACAGTCAAACAATTATATTTTAAAAAATATATAACAACATCCGTATTATTTGAATAGAAACAATAAGATGGTTATGATTAAATATAACCATATAAACAATAAACAAATAACATAATTAATATGCAATGCATAATTAATATAGGTTAATAATAATTAACCTAACACCCCCCTTAATTGTGCATTGTCTCGAGGGATGAGGATAGGAACTCTCTGAACAACTCGAACTTATCACGTGTAAGTCACTATGTGAAGATATATGCTCATTGTTCAGCTATTGGAAAAAAATGAAGTTGGATGTCGTGCTTCGACACATACTCATGTATGAAATGAACCTGTACCTCGATATACTTTGTTATTTCATGAAAAACTAGATTGTGAACAAGTTGGAGAACACCTTCATTGTCAACATACATGGTGGTTAGTTTTTCCTATGGTATTCCAAGTCCTTCGATTATGCGATGTAGCCAAATCACTTCACAGACAAATTCTCCTGCAGAATGATACCCGGCTTCTATAGAAGAAGGATAAACAAAGTGTTGTTTTCTTACTTCCCAATGATATTGGTCTAGATCCCATAAAGAATACAAATCCTGAAATGTATTTTTTCTACCATCAATGTTGTCTGCATGACCTGAATCCAAATATCTTGACAAGAAGAAGTTGTCTTTCTTCTTGTATTCTAGACCAAGATCTAATGATCCTTTGAGATGCCTCAAGATGCACCTTGTTGCTTTCCAATGACACACTTTGAGTTCCTGCATGAACCTATAAAGATAGCCAACTACAAAGTTGATATTATGTCTAGTGTAGGTTAGGTAAATGAGACTCCCAATCAACTATCGATAGAGAGTGCCAATTACCTCAGGAGATGGATCTGAAAGAGATAACTGAAATTTGTTCTCCATAGGTGTAGCAATTACTTTGAAAGCCATCATACTGAATTTCTCAAGTGTTGTCTTGGTATATTTCATCTGAGAAACAAATATGTGATTCTCTTTCTGCCATACTTCCAATCCAAGATAGTAGTCCATCATCCTGAGATTAGTCTTGTCGAATGATTGATTAAGATCTTTCTTTGTTGCATCAAACATTCACACTGAACTGCCAGTGATGACTAGGTCGTTGAAATAGACAACGATAATCACAATATCCACCCTTGATTTTTGAGGTAAAGATTGGGATCGTATGGATTTCTAACAAATCCATGTTGTATGAGATGCTCATCAATTTCGATGTACCAAGCTTAGGGTACCTATTTAAGGCCATAGAAATATCTCCCGAGTCTTCATACCTTTGTTTCTAATCTAGGTATGAACAAAACCCTCAAGTTGAGTCATGTAGAACTTCCTCTTGTATAAGTCTCTGTTCAGAAAGGAACTTTTCACATCCATCTGATGGACTTTCCATCCAAACTATGCAACTAGAGAAAATATCATCCTAGTTGTTTAATCTTAGTTATGGTTGAAAATGTCTCCTCATAGTTTATGCCTTCCTTTTGTGCATACCCCTTTGCTACCAATCTCTCTTTGTACTTGTCAATAGTCCCACCTACATTTTACTTTGTTTTGAATATCCATCTGCAACCAATGGGATTCTTCCCCGGTGGAAGATTGACAAGATTTTAGGTGTTGTTTCTCATACTGACTGATACTCAACATCCATGACATTTTTCCACACTTTTGACTATAGGGCTTCCTTGATAGTGGAGGGCTTAACAGATTCAAAAAATCTACTCATCAAAGTGAAATTTACCTCTTCTCCAGCTTTACCATGAGTCTGTGGTCCAATAGTGGATGTGTTTGAAGGAGCATCCAACTTTTTATCTCGAATCATATGTGTATACAACTTGGGCATACAATGTATTGTTCATGTGGGTTGTGGTCTTATTTGATCATCCCCATCATCCCCATCATCACTTTCATCATCTATGCGAACGTATGATTCTATTTTCACAACAAGTGTGTTATCTAGATCAGGTGAGTATGTGGAAGGAGCCTCAACTTACTTCTTCTCAAAGAACTCAACATCTCCGTTGGTGTAGACTTTTGTGATATTTGAATCCATTATTTTGTACCCAAGAGATTCTTCAATGTAGCCAATGAAGATGAGTTTCTTAGATTTCATATCCAACTTATTTCTCTTTTTCTTGGGTATGTGCATGTTGGCTTTGCACCCAAATACTCTGAGGCATGCAATTGATGGATTTGGATTCAACCATGCCTCAAGTGGAGTTATTCCATTAAGAGAAACTGTGGGCACTCTGTTCAACAAATATACTATAGTCTTCGTTGCTTCGGCCCAAAATGTATCCTCCATTTCTAAATCATTGATCATACATCGCACCATCTCCATGATAATACAATTCCTTCTCTCAACAACACCATTTTGTTGTGTTGTATGTGGAGGAGGCATTTATTGATGAATCCCATGAGATTATAGATAATATTTGAACTCATTACTGGTGGATTCCCCCCTCGATATGAGCAGAGAGATTTGATATTGTGACCAATCTCGTTCTCAACAATCACTTTGAACTTTTTGAAGTTCTCGAAAGCTTTAATTTTGTTACGAAGACAAAAAATCCACATTTTTATAGAATAATCATCAATACAAAGCATGAAATATTGAAATCCAAAATGACTAGGTTGTTGTAGACACAAAATCATGCACATACTGCTATTTTACTATGATGTTAAGTTTGTTGTTATATGTATGTTGATATTAACTAAGAACAGTATTCACTAGTGACACAATCCTTTGTCCATCTACTTGTTTTAATTATTTATATTGTCTTTCTCTCTCACATCTATCGATTTTGTATGTCCAATTCTGGTCAGGTCACATGGATCCCTGTTTTTCTATATTTTCACATGTGTCATCATTTATCCCAGGACACCAGTGCCCACTCTTGACACTAGCGCCCATGCCCTCCTATCCATTTTGGGCGCTTCTGTCCTATTTGTTCTTTTTACACATTTTGACATTTGTGGTCAGCCTTTATAGTTTTCTAATCCTTATCCCATGTTCATAGTCGACCTTTTGTGTCACAAGTGTCGAAATTCAAATAAGAGATTCATGTATATATACACAACACACACTATTATTTTGGCTAACAATTCTAAGGGGAAAACACATCTACATACTATCACTACCATTAAAGGGACTACATTTTTGGGTTGTATACACTACATAGGAAGGGGAAGTGTTGAATTCCATACCACACGTTTGCATCTTATCTAGCTACAATCTGCTATCTTGGCATCATTGACGCAAGGGAAACCTAAGGACACTATTTCACACACAAGCACAAAGAACTACATGGAGTCTAGAATGTAGTGCATCTCTCGGTCATAAGTTCACTCATTGGGTGATCGTTGGGGTCGGTTCGACTTCAAATATTTCATATTTCATTCTTATTTGATGTGTTTTTGAGCTTGTGTAGGTAACTAGGGTTTGCTTTGCAAGTTACACGTACCCTTGGTGATCAAAGAGTGAATATTAGGTGATTGACAGGAATTAGTAGCGAAATCCTAGCGACACAAAAGAAAGCATATCCTGAGCCTTTACATAGTCACTAGCGCTCATGACCAACCACCAGGACACCTAAGCGCCCCTATCCAATATCGGGTGCCCATTTCTAACATCATCCGAAGGTTACAGAATTCACAGGGAGCACTTATGATGTTGTTTGCATCCTATTTAACACTTTACACTTCCCAGGTCAGTTCTAGATCACACAGGAATCAACTAAGTCATTCATCTCTCCCATTTATGTATAGTTTGGCATTTCTTGATTACTTAACATATGTATCATTACTGTATTTTACCATATAAGTTACTCTTCAATTAGATTTAATTAAATTTTTATCAAATCATTTGGTGAACCCGCTCTTATTCGAACTCCTTTCCCTTGGATCTCAAAAACCCTCATGGCCAAGAAGAGGTCCTCATCTCCCAAGCATAATATGGGAAATACATCCTTGCAACTTGTTTTTGACAATGCTTCTGTAGAATCTAAATTTTGTGACCTCTACCGCAATCCTCGATGTGATTCTTTAGTCCTCCACAAACTTCTTGCTTTCCAAAACACCCTTCCTATTAGCCTTGACACCCCTAACATTTAAATAGTCTCCCTTAACCAAAGCTTTGCTTCATGTTCTCCCTCATCTTCCGTAGTCACCTATATTGTTGCACCTTCTTATCCTCCTCTTATAGCACATGATAATATTACTGTAGATTCTTTGATTGATCATGTTCTGAATGTTCTTACTTTTGACAATATGGATACCAATAATGCTACTTCTAATGTTGAAAATGTAAATGTGCTTGATGTCGCTTCTATTAGTAGTCAAGATGAATGTAAAGTTATATCTCCTACTCTTCTTACTTCTGAAAATGTTTCCAATGATTGCAATGATGAATCTGATATTAGGGTAAGTGCACCAAGTTGGGGGGCCAAAAGGGGGTCTTAAGTGGATGCATTTTTCTAAAAAATAAAAAACTTCAACTTGTATGATTTTTTTAAATAGTTACACTAAAAATTGGAAGATGTTGTACAAATATGAATCGTATCATTTTGAGTCTAGTTTCTAAGCTACCACATTTTATTGAAAATAGATAAGTTTAAGTGGGTAAAATAACTAAAATACCAATAGGTGCTCCTATTTTTGTTAAAAAACATAATAGAGTGAATTTCGTGCTCCCCACCATTTTTTGAGCACCATTTAGTATTTTTGAAAACCATATGGTAGAAAGATAGCTAGGAGCATCTAGTTTGTGTTAGATTTTTTAAAGATTTTTTTAGCGAATATTTTTTTATTTATGATTTTTCTAGTACAAAATTTTATGTTTTGAAAAATAATGGAGCTCCAACCATGCCCCCCCGCCCCCCAACTACCTCAAAAAATATCGAAAATTAGTTTTTTTAAAATATGTATAGAATTAGTGCCTAGTTTGGCCTAGTATAATTTTTTAATTCAATTTCGATCACCCAAAAAAAATATACATGACAAAAGATAAACATGTTTAAACTTCAAAAAATAGCTATAAAAAGGCATAGTTAGAAAATAAACAATATGGAAACCTTATATTAGTTAGAAAATTTGAAAAATTATATTTTTAGAAAGAAGAAACTCTGCTCTACGTCATGGTATAATTTTTTTAAAATGAATCGATCATTTGATGTTGATTTACCATGGCAGAAGTTGGATTTTTACATTTTCCTGCAAAAACATGTGGTTTGCTGTGTTTGTAGAGGTCCATGCCTCAGGCTTGGGGATCCAAACTGGATCCCAAGCCTTGAGGCATGGGTTAGAAAAGGGAAAAAATAATGCATACATGTTATTCTTTGTTTATATATTGTGGCCCCCCAATGTCCCTTTCATCTCTTTCACAGGAATTTCTGGATCCATTCTGTTTGGTCTGCAATTTTCTATACATTCTTACATGATTTTTTAGTAGTTCATTTTGTCCCCTACCCCACTAGTTGATTTTTCTAATCATGGGCGATAAAAGTCAAGCTAAGGACAAGAGGAAAGTCAAGAACAAGACACTAGAAAAATTGGAAGAGATGAGAATAAAGAAATTGAAGAGAATGCAAAAACTTTGTGCAGGGCAAGGTACATCTGCTATATCAAATGTAGCTAATGTATTAGAAAATGGGGATGAAATACATAATGAAAATGTAGATAATAAAGATTTTGCAATGAATAATGATTTTACAATGAATAATGATATTGAATGAATGATAATGTTGGTATGGATGAAGAAATTGATATGAATCCAATTGTTGAACCTTTACCTGAGAATCCAAATGTTAACCCCAAAATTTGTATGAAAACACTGAATGAAAAAAGTAACCTTGTAAATGAATCTTCACCTCTAAGAACACCTCCTTCCATTTTATGAAGAAAACCAATTCAATTAATTGAAATTGATGAAAACATTATAAAACCAATGCCTAACAAAATGTCTGAAAGAAATGCGAGAAGAAAAGCTAGTGGAATTTGGGATAATTAGTTTGAGAATTTAAATGACACACAAAGATGTCAACTATTTGTTACATTGATAAAATTAATTAAGATGAGACCTATAATGAAGACCCTGGGGTTAAGAACATCTAATGTTGTTGATAAAATTACGTCAATTGTTGAAAACATACATAAAACATACCAAATTATAGGTGGAAAAAGATGCACCAAAGATAGTAATGCTACACAGTGTGCACTTACTAATTGTATAGTAAGTGATAAAACAATTAATAAACACTTGATTAGAAAAACAAGCAGTGCTTTGAAGCTAAACAAAAAAACACTAATGAAAGCAATAGAGAGACATAAACATCTTGAGTCAGTCAATAACACTAACTATTGGGCTTTCTCTAGCAAACTTCCACTGAAAGACAAGAATACATCTGATATTCTACAAGAATTAATTGTAAAATTTTGGAATGAGAACGCAAGGGTGTCACCGAATAGAAGAGATACATTAAAAAGAAGAATAGGTTCTCGTGAATTGTGAATCGTGTGTAAAAAATTTCTTAAATATGACTCAAACATAATTTTCTCTAAGTTTAAGAATGAAAATCCACAAATTAACATTAGCCAAAGATTCTTTGAAATGATTAAAACCTTTTATGTGAAAATCAATCACTCACGGTGCCACTTGTTGTTGCAGGCATCATTTTCAATGCATTATGATTTTTGTCGAATACATCATGTTTCGCATACTAACATCATGTTGCAGGAGTGTGGATTAAATGTCCCACAAAAATCTTCAAGGGAATTTATTCGGACAATATTTTGTGAAAAATTAACTAGATTTTTTTTTTATAACAAAACATGTTTGGATGGAATGTGCAATGTATGCGGTGGCTTGACAAACCTGAAAAGTTGTATCCATGAGGAGAGTACTTATTCAATAGGAAAAGAATTGGTTGATCTCACCAAATATAAATTAGTGGCATATCAATTAAAACATGGAAAAGAATCTAAGAGGTGTGAGCTTGTTAGAAAACAATTACCTGTATCAAAATATATGGTCAGAAGAAATTTAGAGAGGAAATTTTTTATGAGTATGTAAGGCACACACATAGAGTTCAATGGTTGGATGAACAATTCAAGTTAAGCAAGGACACATTCCCACTTGGTACTATTGTTTTAGTAGTTGAGTTCACAGACAATCACACATTGTCATCCACAAATGGAGGTTCAATCTCAATATTATAACTCAGTGCAAGTTTCTACTTTCGTGCATATAACATTCATGCACTCACCTGAAAGCACTGAGGTAAGATCAGAAAAATAGTAAAGAGAGTATCATTTCTACATCAATGATAATTATACACATTCTACATAATATGTATAAGGGTGTTTCCAGGTGTTCTTATGCGAACTTGAATGAGAGGAACATTAGTTTCGATGCAACATTACATTTCGTCGGACAACTACACATCATAATTCAAGAATGCACATGGATGTTTTATTTGCTAATAAAGATGCACAAAGAAACAAATGTACAACACATCTATATTTTTACTGAAGCAAGAGCATGGAAAAGGAGAGAATGATGGTGTAGGTGCATGTGTGAAAAGAGCACTTGCAAGAGAAGATTTAAGACATTTTCAAGGATGGTGTTAAATTTATAGATGTAAAAAACATTGTTGATTCAAGGTGTTGTGGGCCATGAATCTCAAGAGAGATAAATGTTTCGTAGATACTTTTGGTTGATAGAGTGAACAGGACATCTGGAAAACTTTGAATATTGTATGACAGTTACATGATGAAGTGATATGCACTCATTCCTTAGTTCATATGCAAATGCTTGGACTATTTATACTAGGTGCATGACATGTTTCTGTATATCATGCATTGATTTTATGTGGAATGAATGTGAGTTAATGCAGTATTGGGATGTCATGAATGGACTTGTAGACCTCTAATTCCACTCAACATACATCAAGTTCCATGAGCATTACAAATTGCAAGGTCTTCAGATCAAATAACAACATCACCTGACTTTGACTGAGTCTTTAATTTAGTGACAACAAGGTGCATACATATATGTACATGCCATGTTTTAGATTTATAAATTATTAAATGGTAAAATCTTAATGTATTTATAAATTGAACTAAATAGTTTTACTTTGCGATACATAAGGCACGTTTTTGTAGTTATTGTGATGGAATTTAACGAAGAGGGAACAAACTACTTCTTGTCTCGTTGAAGAGGGAAAAAAAATGGCTTCCACAGTCATTGATGGTGAAGACCTTAAGTATCCCACTGGATCAGTGGTAGTCACTGGAACTTGGATTTGACGATATCCTATCAAAAAATCAAACATTTGGTTCTTTGAAGAATATGAAGTACATAAGAAGATACTTCACTATTCACATTTGGTCCTTGCAACAAATATTAAATTGATCAAATGTCGAGGTCGGCCAGACGCAATAAACTTTGCAAATGGACGATTCTTGAATCATACCAAACCAGCTGTGTCAACACACTTTAGGGTGGGCTAGGTAAATGCTATGTGGAGGCTGTTACTTTCGGAGGGCCAACACTCCCCGTGCTTTCGTGCCACTTCATCCGGGCGTATTCCCTTAAGAGCCTTGAGACCAAACACAGGCTATATCTTTGACTAGGTGATTTTCTCAGACTTCTGTGACACCTGAGAGATGTCTTATTTAGATCCAAGACACTCTCCATGTCAGGACCCTCTACAAAAGTCTTTCTCATGGTTTTCTCCATCTTCATCCTGGTTCTCTCACTGTTGTCCTATTGTTCGCAAATACATGTGAAATAGTTGTAGTTTGAGTTAGTGTAAGGCTATCAGATGATTGTACTTTGACAAACGGAAGCTCTTGGCACCAAACCAGACTTTTCCAACACATGTTGGGGTGGCTAGGTAAACACTAGGGGAGTTGATTAATTTTGAGTTCCATACAGCTCCCCAGTGCATCCGGGCTACCTCATCCGGGCATAGTCCCTTAAGATCCCTGAGGACCAAAAAATGATATATATTCAAGATGGGTGATTTATTGGACTCCATAGCACATAGAGATGTCTCATCAGATCCTACAGACCTCCAAGTTGAGATCCCTATACAAAATAATCTATCTCAGTTTTCTCCATATCCATTCTAGTTCTCATCGTCTGTCCTATTGTTTGTAAATGACGTGAAATACTACAGTCTGAGTCAGTGTAAGGCTGTTAGACACAATACTTTGCAAATAGAATCTCTTGGCATCAAAACCAACTGTGCCAACACATCAGGGGTGGCCTAGGTGAAACGCTAGTGGGAAGATGTCGTTTTGGAGGCCTAAATCTCTCTCATGCTTCCGAGCTACCTCATCTGGGCGTAGTCCCTTAAGAGCCCTGAGACCTGAAACATGCTATATCTTCGACATGTGATTTCTTAGACTCCGTGGCACCTAGAAACACCTCGTCACATCTGAAACCTCCATATTGGAACCCTATATGAAATAATCTCTCATGGTTTTAAGCATATCCATTTGGTTCTCTCGCTGTCCTATTGTTTGTAAACATGCATGAAATATTGCAGTTCTGAGTTAGTGTAAGTTTGTTCAGATACAATACTGTGGAAACGATAATCTCTTGGCATTGAACTGACTACACCAACACATTGGAGATGGCTAGGTTAAAGATATTGGAGGAGGTGTCATTTAAGAGTTCCCAAAGTTCCATGTGATTCCAAGCTACCTCATTCGGGCGGAGTCCCTTAAGAGCCCTTAATGATTAGATTGGCTTAAGAATGAATTTGACAGGGGAATGGATAAAAACACATGATGAGTTATCAATTGGCATTGTAAATATTTCTTGTTTAGTTCTGAATGGGATTCATCTGGCCTATGGCTTAGTGACCTTCCATTCATTGATAATTTATGCTATGTTAAACCCATTGATGATTTCAAAGATCACTTTCAAAAAGGATAAGGGTAGTCATTAAGCCTAGTGAAGGGTGTGATGTGATTTCCAAATAACTTGAAATGCCTACAGATTTAGAAGGTAATAACATGAAATGGATAGGATTGGACAATCCAATCAAGAATCATTGAGTGTCTGAATCAAAATGTCATTGCATCTAGAGAAAGTTCTCGAGCATTGGAGTAATGCATCTGGAGAGACATTCTCAAAATATCAACACATGAAAGGTATCAAATTGTGATTAATCTCTTTGAACTGTTGAATCTTGTAAGACTTTTTATGCATCCTTAGATCCTTCTATCCATGTTTGTTGCAAAAAACATTATCTGAATGATGGTACTAGTGGTTGTATGCTCAGGTGTTTTAATAGGGGAGAAGACTAAGAATCATTGAAGAATGAAGTAGGTGCATGATAAGATAGGAACCAATACAAAGAGACCATGAAGAAGAAGAATCACATGTAAGGTAAATACACATATACACATTGATAAATTGAATGAATAATTACCCACATTAGGTAACTCTTTATATACATACATTATATAAATATTGATTTCCAAATTTTGATGCATATTATACATTAAAAAGCTAGTACATGTACACATTAGGTAACTCTTTATATACATACAATATATAAATATTGATTTCCAAATTTTGATGCATATTAAACATTGAAAATGCTAGTACATGTACATCACCAATAAATGAAAAAATAATCCATTATGTCTTAAATATTGTCAAGTGCACATCATATTAGTTTCATGCAAAAATGATATCAGAAATGTAAGCTCTCATACAAAAATATCGAGTTCCAAATAGTATTTTAATGTGCACAATAAATTATAAAAATACCCAAATAGGTCATATACTCTCAAGTTCAAATGACATATATGCGTACATACAATTCCATGCACATAGGCATAAAAAAACAATGTCATGTAAGACATATATTTTTCCTAATCATCAAAATCTATCCTTCTCTTGGCCTTACTTGAAGAAGGCCCTCCCTTAGACAAAGTTGGAGATCTATGAGATGACTTTGGATCATCCAAGCCCATGCTTTGAGTCCTTTTCTACTGAATACTCACCTGTAGTTGAACCTACAAATGTGAACAATGTTTTTTTGTCAAAAAATAATTTATATATTTTTTCAACGTGTATTTAAGACCATGCTAGAATGAAAGTATTTACATAAATAAACAAACTTACTGCAATTTTTTGAACACGAAAATTATTTGGTTGACTATGGCAACCTAAAAATTAGTACAGTATACTAAAGTATGCAATTACATTAAAAAATCTAGAAAAATTGAATGCAAGGATTTTTTTTGTTTTGCAGGCCTTGGTGGCCTCCGGAGGCAAAAATGACCCTTTTTTCAAAACTCAGTTAAAAAGTAGCTCAAAATAAAGTTTTTAGTCATTTTTCCTTTGGCATATATTGTTTAGAATAAAAAATCAAGCCTATTAGGAGAAAAAATTGCCCTAAATTAGGGTTTTTCTCTCTAAAATATGTAGAAGCCTGTTTATATGTAACTAGATGTTTAGAGGTGGTTTTTCCACCAAATTCTCCTCCAGGTTTAGTGGTTTTTCAAAATTTTCACTGAATTTAAAAAAAAAAATTGTAAAAAAAACTTGTGGTGTTTTGTGTGATTTGAACCCCATACTCCATAGTTCCATATCTCTTGCACTAACCACTTGACCACAAGTCATATTTGCATATGAAATTGAGCATGTTATATTTCAATTAAAAAATGTGACTAACCTTTTGAAATTTTGATGTGGAAGGTAGATGACATCCACGTGGTTGAGGATTGAGGTGGATTTAGGTCTTCATGTGCACAAAAAAAAATCAGGATTGCTTTGCCAATCTCCTCATTTTGATTCCTTCATCCTTTGATTACTATCCTTCACCGCTATATAGCTGCATTTTATTCTTTATAAATTTTTATTAATACACTTTTTTTTTTTGCACCGTTTGTTTTATATTAGAGGTCCTACGTGGAGGTTTCCTTTATTGGAAATGTTCTTATGTCATTTGATTTTTCATGCAGGTTTCAGGATATGCTGGTGGACACGGCTCTTGGGGTGGAAGATGAAGCAGGGGTCAATGGAAGATTTCCACAGCTGTGACCAACTTTTTTTTTCCTCGACCAATTTGCTTTCACCGTATTAATTTCTTTGTTGATTTTTGTTGTTTGGGTTTTTCATGGAGTGTTGCAGAGTGCTCGCTACATGGGTAGATGTGGATCTATCCACATGTTTCTAGCTCAACCTCCAAACAAAGCTTAGCTCGTACCAATATTGACTTGGCCGCCAGGTGTAGGGCACCGTGTTCTCAGGTCACAATGGAATATATTCTCTCTAATGTAGTTCACCTCCCACAAACCAAACATGGTGGAATGGAATCGATCGAATACAAATGTAACTCAATAGCCAATGACCAGGTGCAAACAACAAATCCTCCTCCAAATATGATAATACACATAAATTATCTATAAATAAACCATATAAAGACAAAACCCCCAATGGGGAAATTTTTTAATTTTATTTTTTAAGTTCCAGGAAACAAATTTTCTTGGTGCAAAGGGAACCAAGGCAAAAACAAATTGCTTTACGTTTACCTAAATTTCACACAGGAGGTTGTGGGACTCATGGAGTTATGGGAAACTACTAGAGGTAACACTAGCTCTCTATTGTATCATATTTCTTCTCCATGAATTATCCTTCCTTCCCAAACTTCTCCAACCTTTCCAAGAGCTTTAATTTTCTCTGGTACGAATTGTAATTTCACAAACAAGGACAAAATCCTGTAAATTATATTAATGTGAAATAATTCAATTTACATTTGTATGATATGTAATACTTATAGGCATTGTACAGTAGAATAAACACCCAAAGATATGTTTCATAGGTGCAACAACAAACTATTTGACACAAGCTTCCAAAAAGGTAATCCAGGAACCACAACCAATATTAAATACAATCAAACAATTATATTGTTAAAACAATATAACAACACCCATATTATTTGAATACAAACAATAAGATGGTTATGATTAAATATAACCATCTAAAAAATAAATAAATATTCTAATTAATATGCAATGCATAATTAATATAGCTAAATAATAATTAACCTAATAGGTATGTGTTGTTGTTCTGAAGATGTTCAATGCTGCAAGTCCAGTTGGGGCTAGCAAGAGTAAGTGATTGGCATGGACGCTAGTGTGTGGGTGGAGTCCACTTGAAATTTCCCATATAAAATGTGATTTACCATTGCCAGTTGTTCCTTGAAATATCATGTTATTAACCAAAATAAGCTCGCTCTTATTTTGAGTTAACTTACTACTTCTGTGCCTCAACCAAAATTTCAAATATTTCAAGAACTCAAGGAATTCTAGAAATTACATCATTAGATAGATAATTTATCCAGAGAGATTTTCGTATTTTTCAAGTTATGGCTTGGTGGAGTTTTGAGTTAAAATTTTCCCAAGATAGACCAGCTGAGATGGTTGAGAGATTTTTGCCAAGGAAACTCGGGCCGACGGAGTGGGGGAAGATTTTGAGAACTTAGCACTTTTGGTTAAAAGTGCAATATTTATGTACACTCCCACAAGCATGTACAAATGGAAACAAATGGAAATTTGTCCTAAGTCTCAAAAGGGACACGTGGCAACATTTCATGCAAACGCGCTAAGGCGGGCTCACGGATGATTTTTAAGACTTTAAACTTTTGTTCGTCAAATTTTGTAAGTCAAAATTTTGGCCACATCTCTGAATGTACCCAGAAGTGCCACGAGGAAGGCCAAAACTAGTAGCATGGGGAGGTGGGCCATCAGAGGTAAAGTTGGAAGTTTTCCCTCTGTTCCAAAAAATGCAAAAAGTGAAGAAATGGATCACAACCCCACCCAAAGGGAAAAAGTTAAAGTTCACACCCGAGTCAAAGCCAATGTAGACCAGTGGGGCTATTAGAGGAAAGACTAGAAATTTTGCACTTTTTGTCAAAATTGAAAATGGTAAAAAGGGATCCCCTACCTCCGCCAACCCCATTGGATACCATGTCATCAGCAGATTTGTGCAGGAGAAAAGTTCAAAGTTTGTCACCTAAGCTGTTATTTGAAGAAAACATAAAGGAAAAACTCATAGAGCAATATCTTTCAATCCAAAGCTCCACTTTCAAAAATATTGGTACCAATGGAAAGATCTGGAGATTCTCTTCATCATGGAACTTCAATTTTTAATTTTGGTGAAGATTTGTGGGAGAAAATTTGAAAGCACGTTTTGGCACGAGAAAAGATAAAACCAGTTTCCAACTACATGATTTAATGAAGGATGGGTCATTTTCTTTGGTCCTGCAAAGTAGATACATGGAAATATGAGACTTTACATCGAGGCCATCAACAGATGAAGAATTAAAATGCATTTTAAAAAGTGGTTGGAGAAAATCCCGTACATTTTTTCCCTTTCCTTATCGCATATTTGCTATATAATGTAACAGAGGCATCATTTTTCAAGAGGTTGTTCATTTTTCTTCTCTGCCTCCCCCTTCTTTTTTTCCCTAGGGTCCAAAATGGAGTTTGAACCTCCTACCCCTACTCCGCAATGGCATTTTTTGTCTATTTTCTGTGAAATGGTGAACTGTGTAAATCTTGAGCAATAAAAATGTGTTTTTGTGATGCATTTTTGCATACTTTTCTCATTTTTATTACATCTTCTTACCTCTCTTCATTTACAGGGTGTTTGTACCAGGTTTTAGACGTTCATTTACAAATATGGGAGCTATTGTTGATGGGATTTGGAACATTTTTTATGTGAAATCCATCTCTAGTCTCTATGATGCACTTGTCTATCCTTTCCATTACTCACCTCTCATTATTCCATGCCAAGATAGTAGATGATCAGCATTTTCCTTCTTTAGGTGTATCACAGTTTTAGTGTAGGCTCTATGTTTTTCCTAGTTTTCTTTCTCTCCTTGTCTCCTTGGAAGTTATATTAAGATTAGGTTAGCTTTCCTATACAGTGGAATAGCTGGTGGCAAGGTAGATTAGGAAGAGGAGCTAACCTTTTAATCTAGAGGAGCTTTTCAATTTTCAAGGTACCACAACTTGGGGAAAGATCCAATGTTATGTGGATCACATCAAATGACTCTGCCTTAGGAAATTAGATCTGATAGAACTCATTTGATGGTGCTTGTGATTTTTTAATAACAATTTTGGCATTCCTGGTGGAACCTAAGAGGTCTTTACTTCATTGCAAAAAATATTGATGTGCACTTGTTCAAAATCTCCAGCGTATGAGAAGCTTGAAATTAGCGCATCTGGTATGACTCCACCTAGTAAACAACCCATTTTCTAAGTTGCAGAACTTTCTTTCCATCCAGTTTTGTTCATTCTTCTTTCCATCTCTTTCATTCTTTTCCATTATATGAAGTTATGCAATCATGGATTCATTCCCACAGCGGAATTCATACCTACAACAATAGGGAAATCAACCTCCAATATGTTTTACAAATCCTCCAAATTGGCATTATGAGCTGATTCAGAATCAACATGTCTACCCCTATAAGTAGTAGTACCAAAATTAATTTGGCTATGGAGCTTTCCAAGAATAGGGATATGCATGCAGTGATAACAGTCAGATGGATAATATTTCTCTGTTGGAGAAGATCCAAAAAGTGGAGATTGGCATGGTTCAGTCAAGAGCTACAACTCAAATGAAGGTGTTCAGAATTGGTTGCAGGGAACCTTGTCCATGGGAAGGCCCTTTTCCAAGACACTACAACCCTCAGGAGAAGTTGGATTTCATGATTGAGATGTTGCCCCAACTTGCACAATGGATTGAAGAGATAGAGGCCTATGAATTTAGTGCTAGGACAGCCTTGTCAATGGGTAAATCCTACACCATTATCTAGTAATTTTCTCTCCACTCCTCAAGCTACGCACCATCTCAATTTGAGCTTCAATTTCCAAGCTTCCCATTGAATGCTGCCCCAAGTGTGAAATCTCATTTCTCCATCTTCTAAACTTCCATCCCATCTTAGTTTTTCTTCCCTCTTCTCTTCCAAATCCAAATCCCCCCCACAAGAGCCAAAAGAAACAGCTTCCCCTCCAAATAAATAATAAGTTCTACCTCCTCCACCACCAAAAACAAATGCATAACCGGTTGAATCCCAACCTACTTCTCCTCTTACCTTCCCAATTTCATGTGGGGAAGATTAAAACTCAAAAATCCAGTCAAGGACAACAGATAGAGGAGGAACCCACCAGATAGATAATAAGAGATGATATAAAAGCAAAGTAATTTTGGGCTGCTTAAATTTGGGATTTACAAAGATTCCCGTTGCCAGTCAAGCCCAATAGAGGAGGTCAGATTTAAAGAGCCAGTGGTGGCTGAGGCTGATTTTGTTACAAAAGAAAAAGAACAAAGACAATAAGAAGAAAATCAGGATTCTAGTTGCTCTCGAATGTAGTTTCCATGATGGAACTTTGTCTGAAGAGAAACGTTGATCCATTTTAAGATGCACACAATCAGCCATGGTTGAGGAGGAACAATCAACTCCAAGTCCCATTGGAAGAGGATCAGCTGGGATGAGATCAATTCAAAGAATTGATAGCCACTCAATGAAGAAAGAATAATTGAATAATTTCATTTCTTTCACTTCAAGGGCCTTGTTTTGATTGATGAACCCATGATGGAGTAGGATCTCTATAAGAGATCTTCAGAGGCCCTAACTAGTCCTCTAGAGTAGGCCAGACATGAAAACCTTCAGTTGAAAAACCTCATGCTAGAGGAAGAACTTCATCCCCCTTCAAGATGGTCTTCAATGTTGAAGATGAAGGAGTTTGCTGCTCCAAATTCAAAAGAAGATCAGTGCTTTCCAACTGTGAAGGAGAGCCATGGTAGATAAAAAATCTTGTAGCACGAAGGAGGCTATAAAAGAACCTTTAGTTCATCCTTATTCTTCATCTCCCTCAAGTTCTAGTGCTGAAAAATAGTTTTATCTTTCAAAATCAATGATTAAAGATGAGAGAAAACATGGTGAACAAGTTTCTTGTCAAAATAACACCATGGAAGAGGTTGAACATTTGCAGCAAGAAAACAATGAAGCAGATAATCTGCCAGACTTGGAAGACTGCTTTGGTGGAGAGGAGTCCAGTGGAGTTTCACATCATTTTTTCCTCCATCTTCAACCTTCCAATTACATGAACTTGCTGTCATGAAGGAGAACATCCAAGGTGTAGTAGCCTACACTTCATAGCAACCAGCTCTTTAGAACCAAGGTTTGGAAGGTTTATGAGTCTTCCATGTTCTTCATCAAGAGGAAGGAAGAGAAAGAGCAAGAGGATGTTCCATCATCTCTCTTCACGTACCATCCATCCAGGAGGGTCTAGCAAGAAGACTCCATTTTTGGAGTTATAATATCATAGCTAGTGGGGAGATCCAATCAGATTAGATCATGCCCAATTCAGATACTTGGCTTCATTAGAGCCAAGGGAGAAGCCACAACCAGTCATGCTTGCATTTCAGGGCATTAGGGATGAGCCTGCAAAGTGCCAATGGTCACCATGCAACACCTACTTGAGTCCAAATACAAATCAGCTAACAGGAGGTATTTCCCATTTGTCTCCAACTGATACCTTGATGATTTGGGTGGATGATTGGCTTATTGTCAGTTTTTCACTCATCTAGGACCAGTCATACTTCAGTGACAAACCATTTACATGGCTTCCCCTTTTTGAGGAAGGGAAGTTATTATATCCTTAAGGGAAAGAAATTACAGGTTTTGTTTGAGTTCCCTTATTCTCTTGGTTAGACTAGAGTAGGTTTGTCTTCGATCAGAAGAAGTAATTAAAGCAGACTCTGCATATCTCACTTGGTGGTATGTAAGGTGGTCAGTTTTTAACATAGTTTAATGGAGCTATTGTAATACTAGTTGAGGATACATTCCATTTCAGTTGGCTTTTGGCTGAAGTAGAACTCCAAGGTAAGATATGTTTCCAAGATGCTAAGATATGTCATACTTCCTATTGGTTCATGCATCAGAATCAAATTATAAGGCATAAATACCATTTCGAATGGATACAACTAAGACCACTGATCATATCATCTAGTAGGAAGATGACTTTTTATGGTTTGATACCCAAGTTGTTAACCAAAATAAGATTCCGTCTTATTTTGGGTTATGACTTACTCCTTTTTTGCCTCAGTCAAAATTTCACAAGTTTTAAGCACTCAAGGAATTCTGGAAATTACATCATCAGATAGAGAATTTATCTCTACATGGTTCTAGAAAGGTAAATAACTCCTTCTAACTCCTTGTATTTTTTTAGTTATGGCTCGGCAGGAGTTTTGAGTTAAAATTTGCCAAGGTGCAGACCTGCATAGTTTGGGAGAGATTTTTTCCATTGAATCTTGGGCCGGTGAGCGAGTGGTGGAAGATTTTGAGAACTTAGCGCTTTTGGTTAAAAAGCACAAAATTCATTTGCACTCCCATGAGCCCGTACAAAAGGAAAACAAGTGGAAATTTGCCTAAGTCCCGAAAGGGACACGTGGCAACATTTTATACAAAGGCACTAAGGCAGGCTCGCGGAGGAATTTTCACAGATTTTAAACTTTTGTTCTGCAAAAAGTTTTTAAGGCAAAAAATTTTGGCCATCTTGTGAAGTCACCAATTTAAGCACCACGTGGTAGGCCAAGATAAGCAAGTAGGGAGGCGGTTCATGCAGAGGCAAAGTTGAATTTTTTCCATTTGTTCCAAAAAGCAGAAGTGGCCTACAACTCCGTCCAAAGGGAAGTCAAATAGGCCCGAGTCAAAGCCAATGCGGACAGGCGGGGCATCGGAGGAAAAAGGTAGAAAAATTGCCTTTTTCTTCACTAAAGGTTCAAAAATGCGCCCTGCGGCCCCATCAAAAAGCTAATGCCGAGGATGCGGGGCTTCGGAGGAAAAATAGAATTTTTTCACTTTTGTCAAAAGTGCAAAATGGAAAAAAGGGAAACCCCCCTGGGCCTCAGCTAAACATATGTGGATGCCACATCATCAGCGGATTTGCAGGAGACTAAATGTACTGCAAATTTTTATATCTCTGAGCCAATTTTAGCATTTTAAAACGTAAAAGAACTACTCAGAGGCCATATCTTTTGATCCCAGGAGCTCCAGTTTTCGACAATCTTGGTACCAATGGAAAGATATTTGGAGATTCTCTTCATCATGGTAACTTCAATTTTGTAATTAGTGAAGATTTGTGGGATTTCAAAATTGGAAAGTGTGTTTTGGCACAGGAAAAGACAAAACAGTCAATCCAACTACAAGATTAAATGTAGTATTGGGGTCATTTTATTTGGTCTGCAAAGTAGATACATGGACATATGATCTTTTTCATCGAGCCCATCAACATTATGAACCAATTAAAATGCATTTTGAAAAGTTGTTAGAGAGAATCCCCGCATGTTTTTTTCCCTTTATCTTCTCGTATTTTGCTATATAATGTAACACAGGCATCATTTTTTCACCCCAGTTATTCATTTTTCTTCTCTACCTCCCCCTTATATTTCTTCCCCAGGGCATGAAATGGAGTTTGAACCTCCTCTAAATTTGCTCTGTAGATGGTGTTTTTTTACCTCTGTTGCCCGTGAAATAACGTGCACTTTGTAAATCTGGAGCAATAAAATACGTGTTTTTGTGATGCATTTATCCATCCTTTGCTTGTTTTTGGTTGCATATAGATCTTCTTGCCTCTCAATTAATTTGCAAGGAATCTTTGCATGTTTTGAATGTTCATCTGTAGGTTTAGGAGTCGTGTTTTAACATGGGATTTTGGAACATTTTCTATGTGAAATTTCATCTCTGGTCTATGATGCACTTGTCCATCCTAAACAAGCTACATCAATTCAATAACAATAGCGTGTAGGATTTGAGTTTTTTCAACCAAAAGAGAATGATTCGCATTTGTTTACTTGTCTTGGAGAGGCAATAACTTTTGGTTATGGAAGCGAAACAACTCCATTTTTTTGTGGATAGATTTTATGATATAGTGCGCTTTATTGCATGTAAAATTACAAATTATTCTATAAGGATGGAATATTTATTTCTAAAGGAATTTATTAGGCTACATGGTATCTGAAAATCTATCATTTGAGATAGTATGGGACCAGTCATTGTACGTTCCATGCCTAGTAGGTTGGAGAGAATGTGGCCCACTAAATCTTGGGTATTTCTGGGCATGTGCCAATGTCATATGGAATACTACAGAAAACCTTGTACAGTAGGAGGTAAATGAAGTAGAAAGTCCCATGTAAAGTTAAACCAAGAGTAGGAATGGATTCAATCTGAGGGAATACTCTAACAATAACATGTTTAGCTCATTTTTTCCATGGTTAGGATTTCCTATGCTTATCATGGGGCCATGATCAATTGTTTAATATTAGTCAGAGGGCATGTAGGATAGGGGGCCGTGCTATGTAGGCATCTATAAATGTTGTTCAACAATCTCGAGTGGAATGTGGCTGTGATATTTTCCTATAGATTGTTTTTCCCATGAATAGTGTCATGAAAAATTGTCTACATATGGTAAGTGTTTATTTTAATAGCATGTGGCAAGTATTTTGTACACCTATATCCTGTTCAACAATTGTTTCTACAAGGAGCTTGCTGTGTGATTTGTTGACATGTTTTTCAGGGGTTGTCGTCAATATTATTAAAAAAAATATCTGATGGCCCATTTTTACTTTTGTTCGACTTTGGATGCATATTTTTCTATATATTTCAGAACAACATGATGTGAAACCATAGGCTGACATTCGATGTTGGCAAACTAGGTTGTTAGCATATCTTTGTTATCGATATTTAACATGTAATTTTTACAAGCTAGAGTATAAAATGCGTTCCCTTATGGGTCTAGACATAATATCTATACAGGTTACATCGGCCATGGGCATTTATACCTACATTTTAATTGATTGCCTCTCCTTCCTAAGCATGTATTTTTAGAACATTTGGTGTGGCATTGAACCCGGTTAACTGACGTTGTATAGTCACTATCAGTAGGTGTAAGTAGTATTTCTAATGAAAGCAGCAAACATGGACCATTTGTTGTTGTATGGGGCATGTGGGAAGCAACTTGAAAATATTGAAGATGGTTCCAAGCTGTGACCTGATTTTCGAAGAATGATTTTGCAACTTATATGGAACAAGGGTCTGCCCAGTCTAGTGTGTCCATATTTGGAGTGTCAGTGATCCATATGAAACCATTAATATGTGCAGAGCCTCTATGTTTCCATACGAACCTGATAAAGTAATTTTTAGTATGAAACATGTTGGGAAAAAGAGCCCACAATAGTTATAACCTAATATTTGAAAGGTACATGGGGATACACATACAAGAATTATTTCATGGAAGAAATTAAATCTTACAGCCGTGTATGTTGTTGTCAAGTGCAGATATGCAATGATGTTATGGTTTCTCCATTTTTTTGTGCAGTAGAAGGGGTGGAGGGGGAAAAGCCCTAGCATGAGGTGGTGAAGGTCTAGCCATTTTGTGTTTGCAGCGGTGAGGGTGAAAAATAAGGTTAGGATTCCTAGTTGGAAAATCACGTTGGTAAGTTTGTTTTTGCATTGTGTCCAAAAAGAGCGGGTGCCTCTAAGGTGGGAGGAAAAAGGCATGAGGTAGTTGGCTATTTATTCATCTAACAAGGTTTCCAATAGTGTGCAGAGGTGTTCTACTATGATTTGCATGTTGTCTTTAATGTTTTTTTTTGTAAAAACAATAGATATGGCTTGGTATCTATGGCACATCATAAGGATAATGAAAAAAAAACCAAAATAGAGGATGGCTTCCAAATCATTTGTCATGGTAGCACATTAGATGAAGAGCATATTCGTGCATTTCAATCTCTAAGGGATGGGCTTGGAAAAACATAGTTCCACCTGATGGGAATAGTGTTGGGAAGGCCATTGAGAATAACCCCTCTGTTGAGCATTCATTGATGGGAGTTGAACATATATGGGGGCATTCAATTTATGATGGGTAGGGGTCTGAAGTGTCAAGTGCATAAGCCCTAATTTGGGAAAAATTTGTATCAGTTGGGGATAGGCTTGTAATAAATAATGTTACAAGGGTTGGGTCCAATGGTTTGGCCTCGACCTCATGTGTTTCAGTTAGTGGGGGGTTTTGTGAAGTAGGTTGCTCAAGTATATGGAGTGAGCTGTTAAAGATGTTATTTGTAGCTATTGGTAAACTTTAAAGGGTGGCTTCATCTATGAAGATATCACTGTAGTATAGGTCATGTTGGATTTTGTATGAAAGTGCATCTTGGATGTGGGTTGTGCTAATAAAACATTCATAAGATTTTCCTTCCTTGCCTAATCTTTTTAGGATAGAAATTTATAAGTTTTAGGGGTGGTGGGGTAAGAAGCATGGTATGGAGGTAATGTCTTGGGGGAAGCTTATGGTGTGGCCAGTATACATGTATTGACCTCCACGAGCATTAGTCTCTTGTAATAGCGGGGCTACTCTAGAAATTAACAATTCCTCTGCTTCGGTTAAATTTGCTAACTCTACGGGTTGGGCACTGGGGTCCATATAATTCCACAAGGAAAAATGATGGCCCTTTTTTCATAAGAGCACCTATGACAACTAATTCCATCTGGGGTGAGTCTTGATTGTATTCCTTGCTAGCATTCCTTGCAAATAGAACAAGGTTCACTAGGAAGCAGGGATTCTAAGTGGGGTCAAAATGTGTGTTGAACATTGTAAAAAGGAGGGAGAGTGGGGTTTTTCAAATAAGGGTGCAAGTTGGGGTAAGGGAATAAAGTTTGGTTTTTATTTGTTATGGAAGGATGTGTTGAGGGTGTCTTTGTGAACAACATAAGTTTGACGGCACCTTGTATTTATTCCTTGCTTGTTATGGTTGTAGTTCAGGAGGCGTTGAGCATTATACATATTTGCTGCTCTAAGTTAATACCTGAAATGGAAAAGCATGTATTTTAGTCCCTACAAGTTATTTTACATTCTTGTAATTATAATTCCAACAATAATAACTAGAAAAACTTTTTTTTGTGACAGGTTATAAAATAAGATAAAAAATAGGAAAGAGAAATAAAGTATGGACCATATACCAATGATTAGGTGTTAGGTGATATTTTGTAGATCTTTTTTCATCAACGATGCTAGTTACAATAACACTAAACATGGAGGTAAGGTTTGTTATTAAATTGTTGTGTTAGCACTTTAAAAAAACCAAACCCTAACATGAAGCTACTTGCAACTTTATATTTGAAATGGAATATATAAAATTGGGGGTGCGGCTATTTTGTAATGGCTGAATAGATATTTAGGCTGGATGAATTTATGTATGTGCATACATTGTTGGAAAGGTGTTTTTTTAGCTAAACAACTATAGTTTATGAAATACAAATATGGTGTATTTACAAATTTCGGCATTGAAAATAAATTTTAATATGGTTACGTTAAGCACAATGTAAACATGATTAAAACAATTTTAATTTTTTTAAACAAATAAAGGCCACAATAAATTGGGTGTATTTTAATGGTTTTATTTTGTTAGTTTTGTTCATACTTTTTCACATAGGACCAATGTAATCTTGTTTAATGAAATTTAAAATTATGATTTATTTTGTTTATAACTTATAATTGTTATTATTTCAATTTGTGTTTGAAAGGGGCAATTTATAGGTGTAACGCACAATTTTTATTTGTTAAGAATTGTAATATATTTTTTTAAAAAAATCATGCATAATTATTCGGATCAACGCGTTGGCCCAAGAAACATTCAAATGTATCTAAAATAACAGGTAAAGCTAAAGGTGTTGGCTTGTACCAAAAAAATTGTCTTCATAGATATGGACATAATACTACAATCGGGGCGTACTATTTTTTTAAAGATGTACATATATTTAATATATAAAAGTGTTATTTTTTCATTTTGTGCCCTCTAGAAATGTTGCTACAAGCTCTGCGTGATCTACGTCTTTCTTGGTAGTAGTCATGTTATGTATTATACAAGAGAGTTGTTCTTTACCCTTAGAAGTAGACAAATACACAAATAAAATGAACTTGTACGTATGAAACAATACCTATTTAATAATGTTCCATAAGTCATTTGTACTCCTTTTCTTCTCTTTAAGAGCATTAGTAGATACACCAAGCAGTGGTGATTCCACGTCATCAAAATTCATTTCCCATAAACTCCCGGTTCGGTCTTCCACCATCATGTGGAGTGCATATCTATAATCACATGTAGTTGTGGGCAAGTTGCATTTTGTGCAATGCCATGTAGAGTCTGAACCTAAACTTAGTTTTTTGTGGAATTGCTTATAATTAACAATCTGTGAGTAAGCAGGGTAATAATAGTTTTCCATATTGAGATGTAAAATAGTTACAATGGTAAGAATCTGTTGGTTAGCATTGGGGTTGCTACAAGCATGAATATCAATAATTGTTTTCTCCACTGGTGCCTGTGTAATGAGTGGAGCTGAGCTAGTAAATGTTTCTACTGTGATTAACCAAATTTTGAGTGATTCTGTCTCTAGTAGTGTTGGTGTTAGAAATAGTTGGGTAGTAGGCCCTGATGTTAGTGTTTTTATCTATAAACATTATTGCTTTATCTTTTTGAATAGCTAGCTGTTATCTCTCAAAAGTTCACCCTATAGAGAGATGACAGTAGGTTTTATAAGCTTGCAAATTTTTATCTCTCTCTTTTGTAGATACGATGGAAACAACTCAAGTCTGTGGGTATACCTATTTTGAGGTGAGTCTCTGGTATCAAGGCCGGTTCCTTATTGATGTATCCTAAATTGATTTTCTAGGGTTTAAGGGTAAAATATGACTATAAAAATGAATAAAAACTAAGGTGATACACTAAACTTGTATGAGGTCTTTGACTGAGTACATGCATAATTGATATGGGATGAATTTGTGATACAAAGGCCAACATATTTTTAAAGATAATTAAGGGTAAATAGTTTGATGTATAGAGGGATAGAATCACAACAATACTGTTAAGTTACACATACACATTAATATCATGCAGAAATTACTGAATTTGCAATAGGGTAAGATGATTAATTAGGGAATTCAACATTCACAATATTAATGGAAACATACACAAGACTACAACTAATTGGAAAGGCAGAAAATACTTCACATTCTAAGGTAAAAATGGGCATAAAATTACTTCAGCACTCCTGTATCTAAAAATATCTCCTTTGTGCTTTGCCAAGGCACACAATATGTAGAAAAATTGATTCACCCACCCATCCTAAAAATAGACTAGGGTTTTACTCTCCTATGCATCCTATTTTTATCCTTTATCTATTAATAAATAAAGGAATAAAATAAATCAAACTAATAGAAAGAGGCATTAATAGCCTTTGATTACATCACAATCAATGTGTAGTTGACTATCCTATTTTTACGAAAAAAGCATAAATGAATAATGCTAAAAATAAACCTTGCTTGATAAGCAAGTCTCCTTCAATGTGCATGCAATTTTTTCTTCTTGTTATTGATGTGACATCTAAAATTCTGACCCACTTGTCCTCTTGGTTGCACATGCAAAATTTGATCTCTTTGTGTGAGTAAAGATAATGCATTATTTACAATATTTTGCAAAAATAACTTACTCAAGTATACATCTTAATCGGGACAACTTTTAAGATCGGGATCTGAAATTAACATTCCCTTTGTCCCTTAGTGTGGTAACGTGATTTATTTTGCTATCTTTTAAATATATCATTTGCAAAATACAATACTTTTTTTCTGTGCTAACTCCATGAGGGGATCACTCTAGATAGGTACACATGTCTTTGTTGAGTTTGGTCTTATTGTATACTTGGGACATTCGCATGGTTTTAAACATATATTGTGGGCACTTTGTAAAATGCCACCATGCCATACTCAGCCACCTTTGATTAACACATGACCATGGTGATTACATGTCAGTTTTTTAATATCATTAAATAGTATATATTTGTCAGATTTTACATGGTTTGATGGAAAGGATTATGTTTTTGATTTTATATGGAGAAAAATCTTAGTCAATAGGCATAATTTAAATAAAGTATGGTCCCCTCCACCATGATGACTCACCCCTTCACATTTTACGCTGGCACTTTGTATTAAATATATTGGCCACTATGATTGGCTATGACCGTTTATTCTGGCACTAAGATTTTTGTGAATTGTCAATCTGGATGTTCGTTTAGAGTTTCACTTGGATTTTAATGCGGTTGTTGGCATTTTTATCATCATAGTTTCCTTTGAATACTGTTGATTGTTTTTAAATCATTGATCTATGTATTAGACATCTTCAAGTCATCAATCTTTGACTCATGGTTAGGGTTTCTAACCTGGAGTTTAGCGTACTAGTTGGTATCTTACCATAATGACTTAAGTTAAAAAATTCCTCGATCCTCAGCCATTGATATTTTCACATCCTGATCTCTAATCATCGATCCCTAACTCCTGGTTGGGTCAGATTATATCGAGGTTAGTGTGTGAGTTAAAAAGTACCCAAGATCCATCATTTGGTCATTATTTTTTTTTCTTACTCTACGTTGCGAAGCCCTGGAAAACAATTAACAGATCAACATTGCTTTGATCTTTGAGTTTTGGGACTCTGAAACTCAACCTCTATGAGTCTGTGAAGCTTTATGAGTGAAAGTATTTAATCTCTCTGTCATTTTAATTTTATGAAGCTCGAATTCTTTAGTAGATCGACTCTCTCAACTCAGTTACATCTGTATTTTCTGTGAATGTTTCTTGTCAATTTTGGCTCTTAGATTCTCTACAAGGTTTTAAATGTCCACCGTTATTTATTATTTTGAGCTTTACTTAGTTTTTTGATGTATTTGTGGACATGAGGGCTTGAACACTGGTTTTTCTTTGTTGTTTTAAGTTTTGGTTGTTTGGCCTCTGTGTAGGATTTCATGAGCTCAACCTCCTTGAGTTTTTCATTTCCATGATATCTTATTCTTTCAGGCTCTGTTAATTCTTTCTGAGAAATAATCGAGCTTAAATTTTATGCAAAAGGGTTCTCTACCTTCTACGGAGCTCTTTGAGGTTTCTTTGTAGACACTGTCTCTTTTCTCTTGAGCTTTGTATATTTGGCTTGCGAAACCCTGGTTGTAATTTAAGGCTAAGTTGCATTCTTTGTTGTATTTACTCTGCCAGAGCTTTCTGAACAAGATGGTTGTGGGTGTTTTCCCTGCCATAAGTGGTTATAAGTGAGCTAATTTTTTCTTTTACATGCGTACACTTATATTTTCATTTTCCTCCTTGGATATGTCATTGAAACTCTTGAAATGTTTGTGGGTTCTGTGATTTCTTGCTTCTACTTGACTCTCGAGTTTTGAAACTTCTCATGGGCATATGAATTTCTTGTTTCATCATTTAGTTGCTCAAAAGTTTTGACTGTTCAGTTATAAATGGCACGTTCTTGTCTGTCACTCTGATTTTGATATATCCATTAATGGGTATGTGATGAAAAACAGGATCTGTATTTTTCTTCTTCTATTCTGCAACCTGAAAATAATTTTAATGCAGATGATAAATTGAAACTTGAATCTTTCTTCCACTCGGATGTGCATGCAATTTTGATTCAAGTTTTTTTCTGTCTGTATTTGTAATTTGAAAATATACTAAGATAAGATACACCAGGTTGTATATATATGAACCAATGCTTCTAAAGTTTAGGCTTTCACTTAATGACACCTTAGTACTTGGCTGCCCTTGAAAATATGTACGTGTGAAGATTTTTATTTGAACTTCTGTAGCATCTTTACCATAATCCATGATTTGTTTTTAGTAGTGCACTTTCAATTGCTGAAATAGGTGCTCCCTTCGTGTTTCCATGATACCTTCCATGGAGGTTTTTCTAATATTTGCATATTTTGATTTTTTATAGCTCTCCACATTGTATTTATATGACATTGCTATTTTGAGATTGCCTTAGTACTTGGCTATACTACTCTGCTCATGACTGAGAGTTGTTTCTTTGTGTTTTCTCCTTGTACTTTGTTTAAGATGAGCTCTTGACATTTACTTCAATGTGGTGCCATTAGTAGGTTCTTTCTGAGCTCTCAATTTAGAGCATGTAGTTTAGTTGCTTATTTTCTTAGTAAACCTTGAGCATCTGAAGGTCTGAAGTGGAAATATCTAGAAGTTCCTGTATTATGCTTTATTATCTTTGTAATTGAAAAAAACTGTACTATGTGGCTCTTTGTGCATTTTGTTTCAAGCTTACTCTTGGGGATCAATTCTGTCTTTATAGACTTCTGATTTGAAGCTTCATTTTGATGGGTATCTTCTTTTGTTCTGATTTAAACTCAGAAATTGATTCTCCTTGTGGTTATTCTAGTTCTGTTTAACAATGAATCTTGCATTTAAAATTGGCTCTAAAGTATACTGTAGCATACTGTACACTTCCATCTGTCCCAGGTTTGGGCTCGAGGTCTTGAATGATTATGTAAATTTGAAGTTATTTGGCTGCACTTGTAGTTCCTCTGTTACAATTCATCTATTCTGCCATTGATTTCATGTTCTATATTTCTTGATTACTATACCTTGGATTTTCTAAGATTTAACATCTTCTCGATAGACAAATAGGCTTGCATTTGATTCTAGAAGTTACAGTATTAATAATTTGACTATCCTTGATTCCATGAGATCTTTCTACCTTGTATGTGGCCTTCTAGAAGTTGTAAACAGTTTCTCATTTTTGTTTCATTTGAAAAATTTAATTAAAAATCACTGAAGTTTGTATTATTATATAGAAAATTCATTTTTATTTAGCTGTTAAGATAGAATGAAAGATCTAAATTTCTTCAATTTGATGACTGAAAGTGTAGTCCATTTCATTTCATAAAATATTGCATTTAATCTTCATTAGAGCTTCAATATGTATGTTGGAAATGATAGATCTCCAATGATATTGTATATATTGCTATATGAAATGATACAAAGATCACGCCTTTATATAGGCTGTAGCGAGAGCAGTGAGAGGGAATATCTGAGGAACAGTTATATAACTGTTCACTAACATTCACTAACAACTAATTAATTAACAATGTATTAATTAATCTAACATTCCCCCCCTTAATACATTGCTCTTACAAATGTAACCCCTAAACAAATAAAACTTCACCTTGCCGAGAGGCTTGGTGAGAATATTTGCAACCTGAAAATCAGTAGGGCAGTACTGGAGCTGAATTTGGTGGTTCAAGACCTGTTCACGAATGTAATGGCATTTGACTTCAATATGCGTTGTTCGTTCATGGAAAATAGGATTCTTCACAAGCTTCAACACACCTTGATTGTCGCAGTGAATGATGGGAGGTTTCTCTTCAGAACTCCCTATATCTGCAAGAATGCGATGTAACCAAATTGCTTCGCACACAGCTCCTCGTGTAGCGCGGTATTCAGCCTTAGTGGATGAGAGAGCAACAACAGTTTGCTTCTTGCTGATCCATGAGATAGGTCCAGATTCGAGATGAAAAACATATCCTGAAGTGGATTTCTTGTCATCAACGGATCCTGCATAGTGTGAGTCTGTATATCCTTGTAAGAAGAACTGAGTGTTCTTCTGATACTCCAGACCAAAGTCAACTATACCTTGGACATATCTCAGGATTTTTCCTTACGTGGGAGAAATTTCTCAATTGTGCCCGCACCTTTGCGGTTCCTCCAAGGACACATGGCAGCCTTTGAGTCGTCGCCAGAAACAAGGAAAGGAAGGGCAGGGTGGCAAGAGAGTTTGGGGAATTTTTCCTAAAGGGGAAGAAAATAAAACAATGCCACATGCCCATGGGTCTGCTAGGGGCACGTGGAACTCTATGATTCGCTATGGGGAGAAGGGAGAGGGAGAGGTGGGTGGCGGAGTTATTTGATGAATTGTCACCAAAGGATAGTTAAAAGGGAAGAGTTGTAACGGGCAGGTCTCCTTGTCTCCTACCGCAGCCTTTATAAGGCTGAGGGCAATCTTCTTTGTAGGAAACAAAAAATATCTGGAATACATTGAATATTATTCTTGTGTTGTTCTGTATCTATCTCCTGCTCCTGCTTTCATTGGTATCAGAGCTGGTCCGACCCTCACAACATCTTGGCGGGGTCAACCTGTTGAATTGTTGAAGCGAGTGAGCAGTCTGGAATCAAGAAATGACGTGACAGCCTCCGATGCTAGCCCATGAGGTTGTGTTGCTCTAAAATTTTGGGCGTGTCAGTGTTTCAATGACCTTTAGACCTGAGCCTACAAAACCATGTGCAACGTTGGAGGAGGAAATTTTCAGGGCAATCTGCCAAAATGTCTACTCCGCCCAAATTTCCAAAGAGGCACACTGTTCAGAAGGTGGTAACTTGACCATGAAGAAGCTCAGTTTGTGGTGAAACCTGTTTTTTATGGAAATTTGCATTTCTATTTCATAAGACACAACGATTTGAAAATGCTTTTGATATTCATTCAATTGGCTATGGCTCAGACCTGCGTGGAAGACTCAAACATGGTAGAAATTTTTATTTCAACCATCTTGTAATTTGGATCTCCAACCATTTAGAGTGAGCAAGGTTATACAGACAGGAGGATTTGCTAGGAAGTGTTACTCTGTTTCAGGGACGTAACACGATTTCTAGCAATTGGTGTAAGAAGGACTAGCACAATTCAAATGCATTTAGCATATAGAAAGAAAATTATGAAGACCTGCATTGAAAAAATAGTTTTCTAAGCGTGGCATAGAATGTGGAATTTAGTATAAAATCAGTGTGTGCTAACATTGGAATGATCAACGCTTGAAGCGTGGCAAGTGGTCAGAGGTGCCAACTGGTTAGAGACTGAAGTCCACTCTCCTCGCGCATTGCAAACGGGAGGCAAGTGATGATTGTGGAAGTGTGATCAGGATTTTGTATGGATTATCATGTTTGCCTTAAAGTCTAATTGGAGATTTCGTTACATGTCCATGGCTAACTGGTAATTTACTTCCTACTTCACCATTTTTTTTTTTTGTTTCGTTAGTAGTTATTATGGACATTCACTTGGAAAAATACTCGGGGTTAAACTTTCATACATGGAAGGTGAAGATTCAAATGCAACTTATGCATAAAAACTTATGGGGTATAGTAGATGGGAAAGAGAAAAAGCCCACAGACGCCGCCAAATTAGCAGAATGGCAGTGCAGAGATGATAAAGCAAAAGCCATTATTGGCCTTGCTCTCTCCGATTCTGAACTCCATCATGTTGATCTCAATAAATCTTCCAAGGACATGTGGGATAATTTAAATCAATTATTTGGAGCGAAAGCAGTGAACACGAAGTTTTCCCTAAAACTTCAGTTATATAGATTCAAAATGGAAGAAAGTGTTTCTATGTCTAGTCACATTAATAATCTTCGGTCTCTGCTCCAACAACTAGCAGAAGTCAAAGTTGTGATAGAAGAAGAGGATGCCAAAGCTATCCTATTAAACAGTCTATCTTCCAAATACAACAATGTTGTTTTTACTCTCAGTCAAATTCAGTCTAAATCTCTAGATGACATGATCGCGGCTCTTCTCGCAGAGGAAAAACGCATAACTGACGATGTTGCAGAAGGTGATACTCAACAAGTAAGTGCACTTTATTCCACAAACAGAAAATTTCATAGGAGATCAGATAAAAATAAACTAAGGCCTAAACAAGAGATTGAATGTCACTATTGTCAGAAGAAAGGTCATACAATGTGGAACTGTCATATCCGAGCAAGAGATGTTCTACAAGGAAATATAAAACACAATGGAGCTAATACTGCTCATATAGAAGATCCACAAGATTCTGACGAGAGTGAGGAAGCTGTTGATGAGATTGGCTTCACATCATCTCTAGTATTGTAAGCATCTATACAGGAGGACGGAGGATAACGGAGGCTGGAGGAAATCCAGTGACCTCTTGCAAGCCACAAGCGACGAGGCCGCTGATTGATATTGTGGCGAATAAGGTATTGAGGACCTATTCCTCAATTTTGGTTTGTTTATTTCATTTTTGTGTTGGTTGTTGTTTTGTTGTTCAATAAAGTACAGATGATACGGAATTTCCTATGTGGGACCTCCTAACTGAAGAGCGTCGTGGGGAACAGAAAAGCACTAAAAGCAGCGCATGGTACTCACCCTGGGTTCGTGGTAATCCTGTAAAACCACCGAGGTATCATCCTCTTGGGTTCGTGGTATGCCTGTAAAACCACTCGAGGTAAAATCCTCTTGGTTCGTAAACAAATAATCCTGTAAAACCACCTAGGTGAACAGTCGGAATGTGTTCCTGTCCCTCTAGGTTTCTGGTTAACCTTAGAAAAACCATGTGAGACCATGTAGGCACATGCTCGTGTGAAGACCCTCTTTGCAAGGTGTTCTCTTTAAGGGGGGGACCTATTATAGAGGAAATGTATGTTTCTAGGAACAATGTATTAAGGGGGGGAATGTTAGCATTAGTTTAATATTGTTTAATATTTAATACATTGTTATGGTCAAGACAGTTGCTAACTATCCAATGACATTTCTTCAGCTCCTCATAAATCTGGTGAGATAGCTCACCAAAGCAAAGAGCCTTTATAAGGCTCAATGAGACTCCCCACAAGCTTCTGTAGTGAGTACCATCTACCTGTGGTGGACATCTTGGAATCTAGATAATTGCAATACCTTATTCCATAGGTGTGGACATTGGTTTACAATTTGACATTCCATATTTTTCTAAGAGTGCTCTTGGCATATTTCATCTGGGAGACGAAGATATGATTCTTTTTCTGCCATATCTCTAAGCCAAGATAGTAGTGAAGTAGCCACAAATCAGTCATGTCGAAGGATTTCTTCAGATCGTTCTTTACATCATCCATAAGATTGTCAGAACTTCCTGTGATCACAAGATCATCTACGTACAAAACCAGAATGAAAATCTCTATTCCTACCTTCTTGATATACAAATTTGTATCTGAGGGGCTACGAGTGAATCCATGCTGCAATAGGTGATCATCAATTTTTATATACCATGCCCTAGGTGCTTGTTTGAGTCCATAAAGTGACTTTATCAGATGACATACCTTGTGTGGTTGATGCTCATCTACAAACCCTTCAAGTTGGGCCATGTACACTTCTTCTTTTAGATCACCATTTAGAAAAGCACTCTTGACATCCATCTGCTGAAGTTTCCATCCATTTTGTGCTGCCAGTGCACATACAACTCTGATGGTTTTGATCTTCGCAGTGGGTGCAAAGGTCTCATCATAGTCAATTCCTTCTTGCTGAGCATAACCCTTTGCAACAAGTCATGCTTTGTGTTTTTCGATTGAACCATCTGCCTTATATTTTGTTTTGAAAATCCATTTGCAGCTAATGGATTTCTTACCTGGAGGTAGATCGACAAGTTCCCACGTCCGATTCTAAAGTAGGGAATCATATTCAACATCCATAGCCTGTTTCCACTGTGGTTGGTCTAATGCCTCATGAACAGTGTCAGGTTTGGTGCTATCAACAACTGAACTCATGAGTGCAAAATTTACCTCATGTCTAGCTTGACTTCGTGTTCTGACTCTCGTAGAAGTACCTGGAAGTGAGTTTAGGTGTGCATCCCTAATAGTATTCTGGACCCATTTCAGATGTGTTTTCCAGTGTGCCTAGATCAACGAACAAGTCTCCACTTAGCTCTTCTTCTCTCTGAGAAGAATCATCTTGCCCATCATCTGGATGTGTGAGCAATCTATGTGACGAGGTCGGTACTGGATCTCCATTGTGTGGCAGGGAGTCAAAGGACGACTCATCACACACCACATCTCGACTCTCGTAGATCTTCTTCATCTTAGGATCCATGAGACGATATGCCTTTGAGGTAGTACTATACCCCAAGAAAAGACATGGCAGTGTCTTTGGATCGATCTTCTTCCTTTTCTTATCTGGAACATGCATATATGCAGTACAACCAAAAACTCTCAAATGATGAATAGAAGGTTTACGACCAGTCCATACCTCTTCTAGTGTCTTGTTCTGCAAGATCTTTGTGGGTGCCTGGTTGAGTAGATACACTGCTATCTGGACTACTTCTGCCCAAAATTGATCCTCCAACTTGGTGGTGGAGAGCATACAACGAGCCATCTCCATGACAGTCCTATTGTGTCACTTAGAAATCCCATTTTGTTGGGGTGTGTAGGGTGCAGTTAGATGTTGCTGAATGCCATGCTGCTTCAGGTATGCTAAGAACTTCTTTGATACAAATTCCCCCCCCTCGATCTGAGCGGAGGAGAAGGAGAGGCTTCCCAGACTACCTAGTGGCTTGCTGGTAAAAGGTTTGGAAATTGGAAAATGCCTCACTCTTCTTCCAGAGAAAATATACCCACATTTTCTGTGAGTAATCATCAATGATGAGCTGGAAGTACTCAAAACCTTGGAAGCTAGCTGGCAGGGGTCCACACAGATCAGTGTGTACAACCTGAAGATGCTTTGTAGAATGATAAGAGCTCTATTTGAACAGACCTCTGTGTTGTTTGCCTGCAAGACATCCCTGAGAAAATAGGTAAGGAATGGGAGAGTGGAGGAAGCCCTCTTACCATTTCCTTGGCACTGAGCTGATGCAAAGCCCTGGCAGAAAGATGACCATATCGAAAGTGCCATAGTGTAGTGGAATCTACTGTTGAAGTAGAGAGAGAAATGTTAGATGAAGTGACCGCATCCAGTGCAAATAGACGGCCCTTCATAAATGCTCGAGAAATAACTGAGTCTCCCTGGGAAATGATGCAGGACTTGACCCCTTTCTCAACAAAGAATTCAACCTGCATTCTGATGGTTAAGAATTTGACTCACAGACAAGAGATTTGAGGTCAAACCTGAAACATATAGCACCTTCATGAGTGTACATATTCGTGTTCTAAGAGGAATGATGACATCACCAATCCCTGCTGTAATATACTCTTGATTGTCTGCAATGGTGATCTGATCTCCAGTGGGCTAGTCACTTAGGGTATGGAACAACTTCTTATTGCCAGTCATGTGTTTGCTGGTGCTCGAATCAATCAACTAAACATTTTATGACGGCTGCGAAGTCTATGAGACTAGAACAATGTCAGAATGAGTCATGTCTGGAACCTCTTCATCAGAGGTGGCATCCTGCTGAGCAGCAATGTGACCCTTCTGCCTCTGATTACGAGCATGCCATCGGGATTTCTTGGAATATCCTTGGCCAGAAGTGCTCTCTTCGCCAGAGTTTCCATACTTGCGACCGTTGTAATAACAGTTCGCAGTCGTGTGCATATCTGTGGAGCAAATGTGGCACCATCGATCTGCCTTGTTGTTTTGCTGCTTCTGGGGTGGCCGCTGTGGTGGCCACTGAGAAGGTTGCTGCTGAGGATGCTGCTTCTGATTCTGGGGGGCTGACTGCCCTTTCCGAGGCTTATGCTTTTGCCTCGTGATGAGAGCCTTGTCTTCGAAGGCTTCTTGAACATTCTACATGGCTTCTTCCTACTGGAGATAATTCACCAGTGTGGCAAAACTCACCTCCTATTGAGTGATGGTCAACATGGTGATCAGTGTCCGAAACCAGGAAGGAAGAGCTCGCAAGGTGAGTGGGACTAGCAACTTGTCATCCACTGGTTCACCAAGAGCAGAGAGTTCTGCACGTAACTCGGCCACACGCCGCAAGAAGGCTTCTACTAATTTGCCATCATGCATACTCATCGTGTGAAGCTTTTTCTGAAGATGTAACTTCGTCATCAGATTCTTGGCTTCATAGATGGTACACAATGTGGTCCATGCTTGAGAGGAAGTGGTTTCTTCCCGAATCTAAGGTTAAATCTCATTAGAAAGGCTCAGAGTGATAAGCATTAATCCTTTTACATCAGCCTTTTCATATTTAGCCAACAGATTAGCATCTGTGGGAGGGGCGTCTTTGCCAGAAATGATCCCCCAAATATCTTCAAACTGAAGAATCATCCGCATCTTGGTTTTCCATGTGGCGAAATTTGGCCCTTTCAAGAGTTGGGCATCAGATAGCAATATTTTTGGAGCAGACATTTTCAAAAAAACTCAAAATTGTATTTTATTTATTTATTTTTCAAAAATGGCTACAATGCTTACTTAAGGAATCTATCCTGAAGATGGGATTTATAGGATCATGCAGTGAGATGCAGACACTTCTGTGGTAATTCTACTTTGTGTTCATCATCTGCATCATAACCACATTCAAGTTCTGCACGAATCCACCGTGCTTGACATCGAACGTCAAAACCAGAAATATTCCAACAGTCCTTGGCACACAATCTCGTCAAAGAGAATGTTCCCAGTGTTGTGTAGCTCATTGACCAAGGCAAAGAATAGCCCAGTGGTGTCCTCGTTGTCATCTCAATGCCCAAATATTTGGTGCATTACTTGCGGTGCTTTGTGCATCGGAAATTTGCGACATACGTGCACACACGGTTTTGAAATTTGCGTGAGGCTTTCTTCACTTGCACAGTGCGTGTTGGCTTAGAATACAATGGCCACTGGTCGCTCTGCAGGCCACGCCTCTTTTCCTCAACTCCACGTTAGAATAGGTTGCCTTGTTGCAAATTTATGAACCAGGTCTCACTTTGTTCAGCCAGTGCACAACAGGTCTTACAAATAGACCCATCCCTAGTTTGGCTTTATGCTCACGGAACGATACAACTGTATGGACCTTGGGCATTTACTAAGGAACAAATGGATGGCAGATGACGGACACCAACACTATCCTGTTAAATTACAACAAATCTTCGCGGCAAACAGTCTTCAATGTCTACTGATCTGCCCCACCAGTAACAGGTTCCAGCTATTTCACGCAGTATACCTAGATGGGATCCATAGCAAGACACACACACCTCACACGATGGCTTTTCTCTTCATGCCTCCTTCAGCTTGGTCAGTCTGTCACGAAATCGCATTTACTAGTAGCAGCAAATTCAGACATCCTTCATGTCTACGCAAAGCAGATCGCTTTATTCTCTTGCTCCAGCAAACATCGCACTCCTCCAAATTACACCAGGGCACGACAAGTAAAATGGAAATGCCAAACATTGGACAGAGGCTCCTCGAATGGCATGTGTTGAGCACCAGTTTTCTGCTCTTCACCAGCAGTCTGCTTTATTCCTTCACATGCACATGACCTTTAGGCTCTGATACCAATATGGACGCTGGAAGACTCAGTTCTTATTTGCTATTGCTGTGATAAACAGAATACAGACTGCAGGCCATTAAATAGGCCGATACAATAGACGAGAGTTAAGAATGTTAATTCAAGCTCGGATCTGGTTAACAAATACTCTTGATGGATTACGGTATAAGGATTGCAAACCATCCATATTACACATCTCTTCCATGACAAATGAATCTCCCCACATATGCTTTCACGATGAAATGTGTGTAAGCAATTTCTACATATTTGCATTCTATTAGATAAGGGACTCTTGAAGATAAAGGGTCTATTTTTTAGCACGCAAAATACACTAGGGTTAGAAAAAAGGTTAACTGAATATTGGGACCACTAATCATGTCTTTCGCCACCAAATGAAAAATTGGATCTATTTACTCGAAATCACTACATTTCCAAGTGTGAACAGGTCCTTACAACAATCAATTAGTTACTTCGAAACTTAATCAAACATAAAACAAAGATTCATCTAATGTTATTGGTATTTGCTGAAAGTAGATTGAACCCAGATTAGTTCTAATAGCCTCTTCTGTAAATGAAGTTAACTGTAATAATGGGTAAGACACATGGAACATTTCAGTAAGAATGAAATAAGGGAATTGAATGTGAAAAATAACATAGCTCTAAAATAGGTAACATATGTTGAAAAGTAAGGGAATAACACAGGTAAAGGGTTATTCTTTCACAAGGGTTGTACCAGGTTTTTTCCTTATGGGGTCCTCCCTAACTATTCTAATGGGAACAGCCTATTAAGAAATTTTGTACCATATGCGTACTAAACCATCTTCGTATGACACCCAATATTCCGTTATGGTATAGTCTATTTCTAAAAGTGATTGTTGTGAGCGCCATCAGGTCTGCAAAAATTTACCTCCTTAGGGTCGTTAAGCCTTTCAGGTGAACATCCAGGAATAAAATATATTAAGGGTTAAATGGCATGAATGTAGGGTTTAAATGAATATCTTAAGCATTAAGAATGTTGATTTTAGGATTCTTCTCAACCTATATTTGCATGTAGATTTAGGGATAACTAGTTGGGAAAGGATAGTTTAGGCTTTTTAGGGTTTAGGGACACATAGTGTTAATGTTTAGAAGTTATAAATAGGTCAATATGCTACATAATGATGATTTTATGATAAAATTTCCTCTTCCTAACAATTTAACTTATTCTCTATGTTATGCTAACAATCCACTGCATACACTTAAAACTTACTCAAAGTAAGTGAATATGGATCAACCCTGATCTTGCTAATGCTTACAATAGCTTGTCCCAATGATCCATGTTCATAACCAGTGTCTCACTTTCAGATCAAAATATGGTCTAAGGATCAAAGCTGGAATGTGACGCACTACCTCCAAATTCCAAAATGAATTTCATTTAAATTCATTTCAAGCTAAATGATGGTTCTTTCAACTCACCATTTATCTTCACTTTGTTCATGGTGTTGTTATACCTGGAATTTCAGTAGTTCGCCTAATTTAATTTCGAGATTACATATATGGTAAACTGTGGAAACAAATTTGAAATTCATAAATAGTGCTCTAAAAAACAAATTGCCCATTTCATAAAATAAGTTTCAGTATTTTTTTATTTAGTAGCTTGTTGATATGGACTTGTATCAATGAACACGACTACTCAATAATTAAGATGAATGTATTTAATCATGTTCAAGGAGAATGATTATCAAATACTATACCTTAGCTCCAACATTTGAGGAAGTAAGGCTCTAGATTGATACTAACAATTCCTGATTACAGCTACATTTACCTGTCCAATCGTGCCTTAGACACTTCATCTAGTTACTTCATATTGTTAATAAATGATAGACATCATTTCAAAAACTCAATCCCGTATTTTAAGGCCATTTGATGTTCTTATGCTTTAAAGTATGGAGTTATGAATTTCAAATCTGTGACAACCTTCATTAGGTTTTGGTTATATCTTTTCTTGCGTATAGGAAATCTAGAATGCATCTGGTGAGTTACATATACCGCTAGATATGCATTGTCAAGGAATATAAAGGTCACTAAGAAATAGGTCTGCAACTGATCCATGAATTCTATAACTTAAACAAGAAAGATTTACTTGAACTAATTGATAAATGACTCATGTGTTCAAATAGCCAGACCCCTATCACTATGTTTATATTGCAGAAGCATATCAATGATCTCTAGGCATTAGGAAGGAGTATATGTCTCATTGTCATCAGAGCACTCCTAGCCGACGTTTTGTAATGTAGCTCCGTGTACATATTATTCAGTTTTAATACTTAGTGACTCCATTAGAATGCGAGTGGGATCATTATGTCTCACCTTCCATTTGTTGGAATACCATTCATGATTCGACATCATACTGACAAGCAACAAGTGGTACCAATAGGGGTATCTTCCATTGTGGTTCTGAAATGGATCCAATGAATATGGAATATGCTTCTCTTCATGTGAAGTGGAAACTAGTTGATGGTAGAAAGGTATTGTTAAACTTACTGTAGCCCTAATCCTAATGATGATAAAATCCATAAATCCTAATACCATTTCCTTACATGGGCTACTGGAATCCCTACAACCCTAAAAACCTTCGCAATATTTGCCTAAACCCTCTGCGACCCTAAGCTCGTAAACTTAAGCCTTCCTGGATTTTTGCATTTTAACCCCTAAGTTACAGCCTTATTCACTAAACCCTAAATCCTAAATCCAAAATGTCTAAACCCTCAAGAGTAAACCCAATTAACATTCAAACCCTGATCATAAACCTTGAGTTAAACTCCTAAACACTATGTTTTACCACCATTAATTGATTCCTTTGCGACCATGAATCTTGCTCAAATCCTAGTACCCTAAACCAATGAATGGATCTAAAGTTTGATACTCTGTTTCCCTAAACGATAAACATTCATCTTAGGAGTTCATATGTTTTTCGCTGATTTTTGGTTTAGGGTTTAGGGTAGCACTTTTATCCAATTAACATTTACAATTCAAGTGTGGAAATTTTAGATTAGTAACTTCCGTCATCTATGAAAAGTTAAACAAGAATTTCATTTTAAATGACAATAACTACTGGGTTTGAAATGTTTTCTAATTCATAGGGGAAATGGCCCCATCCTCATGAGTGGTAGTTCCTTCCCATTGTATCTAAAATAGTCTATTTTGATAGTAAATTCCTAGAGGTATTATTATCCCAATCCGTTTTTTAACGCCAACATACCATGTAGGTGCATCATATCTTGCATAAGTGCTTCAAAAGTCTGGCTAGGGCCTATATTTCGATTGTTTGGAACTTATTAGGATAGCTAAGCCATTGTTTCTATATAAACCTTCACTAAAGTATTAAAAAATGAATGTTACCAACTATGTATGTAGATGATGTATATGCTTATACGGAGTTTACCATATTCTATGGCGGTTCCTCAAACTCATTCTTGAAGGATCCCAAAATTTCATCTAATGAAGTGATAGGGTTCAAGGTGTATCATAAGTTTTCCTTTTCTACACGTAGAGCAACTCGTATGGGAAGATGTCCACTTCGCATAGAAAACCTTAAATCTTATTAGAACACTCCTACTTCCATCTAATAAGCAATCCAATTTATCCCCAACAAACTTGAATAATGAACTAATTTTTCAGGAAAAGATGTTTATAATGAACGCTTTTCTATCATGTTACTTTCGTTCATTAACAAATTTATATCCATGAAAGCATTGAACATCCTGATAAAATATTCCTAATGTCATTCCTTATGGATTAGCCATCTGAGAAATATATATCTTTGATAAACACAGGGTATAAAGCACATAGAAATCTACTGAGATTTCTCAATCCTAACCATAAGACCTGCAGAAGGACCCTAACAACTTCTATTTGACTAAAATAAATTCAAAAGTTTATCTATGTAGAAAATCAAAGAGAACAACCTCGTCATGGTAATGAAGTTTTTGGGTAGGCTCAAAGTCATGTTTGAAGCTTACACATTCAACAAGAGATTTACACATTGAAGTGCCATCCTAGCGGTTATATAGTTTTCATTATAGATAACTAAATTTGGTTATTATATGTTTGAATTGGGAACCCAGATCCATAGGCTTGGAAAATTCAATAGCTATTAGGAACAACTCAAATTTGGCCATTTGTTTCTATTTCAGTTTATTAACTTTCTAAGAATCCCTTTTTCGATTTAAAAAAAAATGGATGGATATATTGGATAGTTGTTCATTCTATTTCATTTTATTTACAACTAGATCTTAAGTAAACACAATATGAAGTTAGAGTAATTTGTAATTTTTCTTTATTAATGCATAGTTAGAGATGCCTCTAAATTTTTCATTAGAAGGTCAAGTCCTATAATCTCTGGGACCCATCCTCAACACATAGGGCCACTCCCTAGTCTGGAATTTGTTATTTAAGTGGCATGGGTGGGCTGTTACCCTTGGCTAACAAGCAAGTCTTCAAATCACTGCATGAATAACTTGAAATTTACCTCATTGCCTTTAATTTCTGACTTAAATGGTTTTATTCCTATCTTCAGCTATGCAATTAAAATTAGGTGGACGTGGATAGGAAATCAAATATTACCCTATAGCACACTCCATCCTTTACTTAAACATCAATTCATCAGATTATTCCCGACCTTGATATCTGCATTCACACTTACTTGGATATTGGGCAGTTTAAAATTTCATGTGCATCCTCAGGCAGATGTGATCCAAGTTGAGATAGGGACCACAACGGAGTTATGATTGGAAATAGATACCAAGGCCATTTCTTGCTACCCAATAATGTTCTATGGGACACTCTACAGTCTGCAATCTGCACCTATGACATCTAGAAGTTTTTCACGAAGCAATCCTCTGAAAAGGCAGTCCAAGTCGATAATTTTAATCCTAAGAAGGATACAATATTCTTGAATTAATTTGAAAGAATGCAAAAAAAATTGTTGAGAAGAACACTTTGTTGGAGATAGAAAGAAGTGCATTTGTGTTTACAATGCTTCATGCTATAAAAATTTCTAAATAATCTGTCCAAGTTGTTCTATTTCAACCTACATGTGATGTGTCAGGTCCTTTAAGTGTTGATTTTCGGCTTACTACTTTTGTAAATGGCACCATAGATAAAATCAACGAATGAGAAATATGGAGGCAAAAATTGAATTCAATCATCAGGAGAGCATATAGATACAAAGATTATTAGTCAGAAAGAATGCACTCACAAAGTTTTGCTGAGAAGATCACTTTGTTGGAGACAGAAAGAAGTAGCATCAAGTGATAGCAGGATGCTTCATAAGCTGCACATAAGTCTTGAAGCTTGGGACGCAAGATTGAACCATTTCACCTTAAAAGTGATGAATCACGTCCTTAAAGTGTTGATTTCCGGTCATCCACAACTGTTGTAAATGAGCACCATAGATGAAGCTGAATGGAATTGCACAAGATCGGCAGGCAAAACTTCCCTTCCATTGTATGTCATTTCCAATTCAGTTACATAGATTTTTTGAAGACCTCACTCAGAAATTGGAAATCACTGAGCAAGAAAGAGAGTCAGCTAGTTAGAGGACTTCACAAGATACATAAGAGGCTTATTAAGCTTATTGAACCACAAGAAAGGATGAACCTCTAAGCCAACAAAGTTAGATGCCTGGGCATCATACAACAAAATGACAGTACTTCACTTGAAGCTGAAGGGGATGCACAAGATGCAACATTTTGCCCTCCCATTAGATGTCATGTCCATTGACCTTGGACTAAATTAGCTCTGGATTCAGTTACGTGAAAAACTGGGAGACACTCTACAGTTTGAAACCACTAATTAGTGGCAACTGGAGTACTTCCCTATTAATTAACGGGATCAATGATAGGCATGTGGACCTGTGAAGACCAGACCTATACCAGTTGTCATCCAAAGTGTATTGATAATGATAATTGTGTGAAATGTGCTATCTATTGAAGATGAACATGCAAATATTGTTTCCCAAGTGCCTTATCTTGCAGCAAAGAAAGATGATTTTTCTTGTGGGTTGGTTACTGTTCAAAGAGCACTGACAGAACAGAGAAGAAGCATTGGCAACCATTTTAGAGGTGCACAATCAACTAAATTGGCATTTGGATTCAAGTATAAGAAAAATTGGTTTCTGCTGTTGATGAAATCATTCAAGACAAAAATCTTAGTAACGGATCCAAACATGCAAATAATTTCTCATCTAGAATCTCACTTTCCTCTACCTATTGAAAAGTACCAGACATCTCTTCAAAAAACATTTTCTCAAAGATCTCGAAGGTATTTTTTATGAATAACTCCAATCAAATTTCTTGGGGAATTATGCACCCATTGCATGTGTTTGTTGTATGTCATTCATGTCTTCTAGCTTACATTGTCAGGGTCTCTTTGAAGCATTTTGTAAAACAATTGGCATGTTGATCCAATTTGGTTGGTAACCAAATTTTTTCAAGTAAATGGGAACATCCTGGGAGCCTAAGTAGATCTACCAAAGAACAACTGAAACTTGTGCTTGATTTTATCATGAATCTTTTCTTTCCCTGGTTTTGTTAAAAGTCCCTTCTACTATCTCAAACCTTGATTAATTTACTATATAACCTAGAATATAAAACAATCTTAGTGAAAAATATAGTAGATCAGGAAGCGATAAAAAATATTGTGGGTATGAGTGGTGATTTTAATACACTTGAAGATATAAAAGAATAACATATTTTGTTGTAGCCTGGATCATTAAAAAAACAGATTCACAAATCCCCAATCCGGATTTAACCCGTCGCAAGAATGTAAAAAATGTTTTATAAAGACAAGGCATAAAATAACAGGAGAAGAGAGAAACCTCCTCTCTCAACTGGTGGGAGCAGTGTAGAGAAATATTGGAGGAAGGAGTGATAGCAGAGTTCTAATGATAAAATATAAGCCCAAACGCAATCAAAAAATTAAACATGGGAAAACAGGGCAACATATCACCCCTTCCAAGGACAGATGCCGCTTGACCAAGTCATGTCAAGCCATGTGACAGGAGACAAGAGAAGGATAGAGCGGGCATGTGGAAACCCGTCATGACAAGCAACTCAAGCTCATGAGTGTCGTCATTAGAGACCAAGTGTAGGACATCCACGCCTCTGGAGTAATAAAACTAATGCACATGTTACATATAATATTTTATTTTTCGTTCATTCATGCGATGGTGGTCCACAATCATTTCCTTTCCCTTTCCGTCACTATTACCTGGTTTTGATCATATATTTAAAAGAATTAGTACCATCAAAACTGTAAGCGACTACCCTCCACTCATTTTTCACACATGTATGGTGTGCCTCCAATAAAACCATACATCATGACCATCCTTTAGGATGAAGTGGTAGGGAAAGGACCGTTGTAGCTGGGTTATGTCTGTGGCAGATATTCTTATTTCAGTGTCGGAGTTCCCACAAAATCTTCCAAATCCTTTGTATCACCGCTAGCAGTTGTTCGCATTAATAACGTTTGGGGAGGATAGTTACTTACCCACATAAACCGGTTCATCCGATTTACCATCCGGTTTTCCAGGCTGTATATCATATTTTCTTCATTATATTACACAGAGCCGAGTGAACACGAAACACATTACAAATCAGAAAGATTTTTTGCATAGAAAGAACATTTTGTGCTTAATTTAATTCTCGTGGCATCGCCATTTTTATTTTATAATAACGCCAATGTAAAGGGTTAGATGTTAAAAGAAGTATCTTTGTTAATTCAGGTATAAAGATATTTTTACTTTTAACAGGCATGTTTTGTTTGTCATTTATATCTTTTGCCATTTTCTTCCTTGTGCGGCATACGCAAGAGGCCAGTGGCTACCCTCCACAAAATCGTAGCCGATTCTTAATCCGGATTCAGCGATAAACTATGTGGAGGCATTATTAATATCCAATCGAGTTTACCAGTTATCAAACGGAGGCTATTAGTGTATATTCAAGTTCCTTCACAATTTCTCCATACCCACACATGCAATTACATAACTATAATTAGATTGCAATGAATTAATTTGGCAAGAGAATTAAAATTATGTTTCAAGTTTAATTTACTCTTTTAAATTTGAGTAATGAAAGATAAATTGTATGTGTAGTGGGATTATTCATCAATCTATATTTGTAAAAGTATAATAATCAAAATGTTAATTGTAAAATATTGTGTATAAAATTATAAATAAACAAACTCATTAGAAATAAATTTGTATGTTGTGTGGAAAATTTTAGTGTTTTTAAATACTGTTAGAAAACACATTGTGGTTTTAATGTTTTGAAAAACACAATGGGTTCATAAATTAATTAATTATATACTTATATTTGTACTAAAAAATCAAATAATACGAGTATTGTGTCATTAATTTATTATTTTGGAACACTTCGATTACAGTGAAAAGTATATTTTGAATTTACTTCATATGAGTTAAATGACTTATAACATTGTAAAATATATGATTGATGTCTCAGTAACTTACAACCTATGTACAAAGTTATGATTGACCATTAAACACTATTACTAATTTAAATTGATCTCCTCTTTATGCTATTTTATTGGTTCCTAGATGGTCATAGAGACCTTTTCCATCTACAGACAAAAAATTCGTATTCCCATTGACTCAACTAAATGTCTATATGGAAAGATCAATTTCATATTGACTCATCAATGACAACTAATCTTCTACACTCAATTTTCACATGTTAATCACTAAACATTAGTTACCATTCACATTTCAATAATTGAATTGATGCAAAGTCATGTGCCCAGAGGAAAATTAAGATTGGTCAAGAAGAGTTTAGGTTAAAATCAAATGCTTTCTTTACATGTTTCGTACCCATACTAGGGGTCTAATGTGTCCTTTGTGCCCATGGGATTATATTCACTTAACATAGTATATATCATCATTATATTCTTACATGGTTATTCAAACACCATATTCTAGGATGCCTAAAATGGGTTATGAAACATATAGTGCCAATTGCTAAGTTATTTACACCAAATTGATGCAAATCAAAACCATTCAAATGTTTGATGGAATTAAAATTAAATAAATTACAAGAGCTATGTAGATTATGGTAAAGGAATGAAACCTCAAATAAAGGAATGCACCTTCATGTAAAGGAAGGAAACTCATAGGCATTTTGAGAATAAAAAATTATTTGTTGTGGGATGTGACAAAATGTTAATTATAATAGATTGTTTGATAGAGGATAGAGTGTATAATATTAAAGAATGCATAAATATGGGAAATAAAAATGTATATTCATTTGTTACAGATAAAACAGTTAAAGGTATAAAATTCCTCTAATAAATGATGGAAGAAATGGAAACAAAGATTAGTTGATACATATTGAAAATATGGAAACAATACTTGCGACTTGATATTTGATACATATATGCATATCATAGAGGACTATGGTCTTTACCCCTTTTTCCACCGACTGTATTTTCAATTTGATTATCTTATATGTGTCATTTAATCTTATAAGGGGCATTCTTGAACCGACATTTTACCTACAGAAGCCTACATAAGCTAATCAATATCTCTTCATAACTTAACTAGAACTTTCATATAATGTAATGTAAATATATTGACAAAATCTACTTGCATTATGACTCTTACATTCTATCATAAGATGTAGTAAAATCTATGTCGTAATTGTGTATCTATCCTTAAAGCTATATTAGAGACCTTTAAAAACCATATTTTTTTTAGACATTCTAGATGTTTCCAGCAACTTAAGAAAATAAAATATATTTGGGACAACAAAATATAATGGTTTCACCCTCTGTTGGATGATTCCATCTAGATCAACTATCTATGAATGGTTTTTATTTATACATGTAAGTATATCCCTATAAAATATTCTATTGTATTCTAAAGTCTGTAATCTTTATGTGTCTCTAAACTGCATTTCTATTCTTCGCGATAACCACATTGAATTCCCCCTTTTTTGAGGTGAGTGATATATACTAATATTTCGTCTATAAATAATTGAGGTTTATTCATCTCATATATAATATATACTAATTGGAGGAGATATCCACTCAAAATGCACACCTAATAGCAATACTAGAGAACATCCTCAACCTTATACAATAGGAAAAATCAAGATATGTTGGAAATTTCATGAATATGTACTTGTACACATGCAAAACTTATCTACAAGTGCATATAACCATGTGATAGTAATACTATGCAGAACCATAACTTTCTATCGCATTAATATCTAAGCTAGAAGTACATGTAATATGACATGTTAGGGTATTAAGTATTATAATTGAAACTCTTAATATATCTCAAGAAAAGGGAAAATGATGAACATTCTTAAATGAGTCTTTTTATATACCTCCAAGTTGAGTGCATACTCCACTATAGGGGATTCCTTTTCTCAATCCATATATGAAATGTTTAGAAATAGAAACTCCCAATCTGATTCTTATGTCATACTATAGCTCAAGGAAAATTATAATTTATGAAGTCTCTTAATTCTAATTTCATGTATATAAAATTAGATCCCAAATGCTCATGGATATATGTTATATGATACAATAGGGTTTGCACATGAATTTATGCTCTATCTATGGATATCATTAGAGATTTCAAATGCCTTTTCTTTTTTATAATTTAGTAACAAATTTCTAAAACCATGAAATAACCTCCTCATGTTCGGGCTTCAAAACATATATCCAGATGATTTTTTTCATGGGCTCTAAATTCATGTACGTACAAATTACTTGTAATAATGAAAAAAAAGTGCTTAAAACTTCTACAAACATGCAAACACTTATACAACCATGTAACAACTAGGTAATTAATGTTAAGTGATTAACATGAGGAAATCACGACGTGTTCTTCATCTTGATGAAAACACAATGTGTAAAACATAGTGTGTTTTTCAACACATTAAAAACATGACCATTTTCCACATGTTTCCATTTACGAAATTAAATTTTTATGAAGTCACACTATATACTAGTATGACCTCAATATTTTAATTCATATTTGTTAACAATAAACCTTAATAATAAATGTCTTGAAATCTGATATCAAACTTTATTATAGTTAGAACTCAAACATTAAAACAACTATAGTTGAATAAATTTAACATATTTTATGTTATAAGTGTTTGAGATGATTCTTAATATTATCTATAAGTATAAATAAGTTCTATATTTTAATTTCAATCTGTTACTGTCATAAGAAAATGTAAACATTTCATTTAAATATGCATATGATCTTTTGAGCTCCTACTTGTAATTAGATTGCTCTTAGTTGTGTTAAAATGAATGCATAAGAAAAAGTTTAATTTTTTGGATTCATTATAGTTGTAAATATTGTTAATGTGTAGATCATTTGTATGTATAATTTTGTTACTAGTTGTTAAATATTGGTAATTGCAAGGTTGTGAATGTTTGATGTAATTTGAAGCTATAAAAGTTATGTGATATCATACTCTCATCTAAATTCCACATATGCAAGAAAGTACCTTGGCAAAGATAGGAATCTATGCATGTTGAGGGGGATTGAGCCTTAGGATGCCACATCAATATGGATAACTTTCATTGTGTGCTAAAGGGGCTTACCCATTAGGATTCTGCATCAATAGTTGGGTGGTAGACTGTCTTGCATAGATGTTTTTAAATGTTCCCACAAAAGGCGAAGGCTATCCTTCACTCAAAATGCACTCTCCCATAGTATCAAAACCATCCCTTTTTCAATGAACGGTTGTGATATTATGGGAAGGTGCATTTTGAGTGAAGGATAGTCGTTGGCATTTATTCATACTTGAATTTATCATGGATATGCTTTATGAAATTGTGATTTTTTATCATATTGGATGATGTGTATTATCTTTGTCGTGTATCATACTAACATTAATTGTATGCTTATTTTTTTCACTAGTTACTATTTTGTGTAATGAATATGAATACTAGGAGCCTAATTTCTCATGGTCATGTATGTAAAATGAAGACATACAGAAATATGAGCCTCCACGTAATTTGAAGATGAATGGAGTTCACATAGAAAGTTAAAATAATGCAATATTTCCAAAAAAAAAGTCCTCAATTTATTAACAATTTATAAATTATATGTATATTATACACAATTTAGTATGCCATTGAATACTAGTTGTTCAAAATGTATAGAAAATTATTTTTATTATGATTCACAATTTTAGCACCATTTCTAAAATTGAAATAAAAGTTTGAAAATTCTACTCATTATAATATTGAGTTTGTATTATCCACAAAATTTGAAATACACGCATTGTGGGAAACTTAATATGCTAGTGATTTCAATTTTTTAATAATACACACTAACACAATATAAGTTAAAACTACAGATGTAGATAGTCTATGCTATTATAATTTACTCATGGATGATAAATCCTTAACCAAGGTAAAAATTTTAAATCATGAATAATATTCATAATTTCATAAAAGAATTTTTTTTTTTTTCGGAATGTCCATATTTTATAAATTTCATTGTGGAGAAATCACATTTTTCCATTTATTTAATTTTGAAATATCTATATTTCTCAATTTTGAAAAACACACTCTATTGTTCAACACTTTGAAAAATGTTGTGCGGATTTCCATAAGATACAAACCATGATGCTTTTCTTCCTTGTTGTAATGATGTGATCCACATCATGTAATTATATGGTGGAGTAGATTTTTTTACAACACATTTAAAAAGACATTGTCTTTTTCAGCACTTTAAAAAACATTGTGTGGATTTTGACAAGATGCAAACCACGATGCCTTTCCTATTTTTTGTAATGATGTGATCCACCTCAATAAATTATTAGCTGGAGAAGAGTTGCTGTTTTCAGAGTGCTAAAAAATAAATTATATTTTTCATCACGTTGAAAAATACACTTTATTTTTCAGCACCTTGAAAAACATCGTGTGGATTTTGAGAATGTGAAAACCATGATACTAATCATAATTTTTGTAATGATGTAATCTAAGTCAAGTAATTATCAGGTGGAGAAGAATTGTTTTTCTTAAGTGTTGGAAAATAAAGTGTTTTTTTCAACATGTTAAAAAACACACTGTGTTTTTAAGAACTTTAAAAAATGCACTGCGGTTTTTATAAAGGTGTAAACCGTGATGCCTTTTTTCCTTTTTGTAATTATGTGATCCAAATAAAGTAATTATTAGGTGGATAAGAGTTTATTTTTTTCAAAGTGCTGAAAAATAATGTGTGTTTTTGAACATGTTGAAAAACATAATTTATTTTCAACACTTTGAAAAATGTCGTATATATTTTGACTAGGTGTGAACCATGATGTATTTCCTCCTTGTCATAATTATGTGATCCACATCAAGTAATTATCATGTGGAGAAGAGTTTATTGTTTTCAAAGTGCTTAAAATAGAGTGTGTTTTTCCACACATTGAAAAACACACTATGTTTTTCAGCACTTTGAAAAATTACATGTCAATTTTGAAAAGGTGTTAACCACAATGTTATTTTTCCTTGTTGCAATGATGTAATCCACAAAAAGTAATTATTAGGTGGAGAGGAGTTACTTTTTTTCAAAGTGTTAAAAATAAAGCGTGTTTTTCAACGCATTGAAAGAATACACTGTGTTTTTTTCCGCACTTTGAAAAATTCCATGTCGATTTTAACAAGGCATAAACCACAATGCTATTTTCCCTTGTTTTAATGATGTATTCCACATCAAGTAATTATTAGGTGGAGAGGAGTTTATTTTTTTGAAAGTGCTCAAAAATTAAGCGTGTTTTCAACACCTTAAGAAACACACTATTTTTTTAGCAGTTTGCAAAATGTCATGTTGATTTCGACAAAGTTTCAAACCACAATTTTTTTTTTTTTTTCCACCTTGTTATAATTATTTCATCCAAATTAGGTAATTATCAGGTGGAGATGAGTTAATTTTTTTCAAAGTGATGAAAATTAAAGTGTTTTTCATCACATTGAAAAGCACATTGTGTTTTTAATCACTTTGAAAAACGTCGTGTAGATTTCAACAAGGTGAAAACCATAATGATATTTTTCATTGTTGTAATGATGTGATCCACATAGAGTAACTATCAATTGCAAAAGAGTTTCTTTTTTTCAAAGTTCTTGAAAATAAAATATGTTTTTCAACACTTTGAAAAATTCAATTTGGTTTTTATAAATGTGTAAACCATGATTATTTTCGTCCTTATTGTAATGATTTGATCCAAAAAAATTAATTACCAGGTGGAGAAGATTTGTTTTTTTCAAAGTGCTTAAAAATATCTTATGTTTTTCAACACGTTTAAAAATACACTATGTTTTTTAGCACTTTGGGAAACACTATGTTGATTTCAACAAGGTACAAACCAAGATGTCTTTCCTCCTAGTCATAGTGATGTGATCCATGTCAAGTAATTCTAAGGTGGAGAAGAGTTTCTTTTTTTCAAAGTGTTGAAAATTATAGCGTGTTTTTCAACAATTTGAAAAAGCCCATGTTGATTTCGACAAGGTGTAAACCATAATTATATTTGAGCATTTTGTAATGATGTAATCCACATAAAGTAATTATCAGGTGGAGAGGATTTAATTTTTTTCAAAGTGCTCGGACATAACACATGTTTTTCAACACGTTGAAAATCACACTGTGTTTTTCAGCAATATGAAAAACGATATGTGGATTTCGACAAGATGAAAACCATGATGTTATTCATCATTTTTGTAATTATTTAATCCACATTAATTAATTATCAGATGGAGAAGATTTATTTTTTTTCAAAATGCTGAAAAATAAAGTGTGTTTTATTGCACTTTGAAAAATGTCGCATGGATTTTGACAAGGTAAAAACCATGGTGCTATTTATCATTTTTGTAATAATTTAATCCACATCAAGTAATTATTATTTGGAGAAGAGATGTGTTTTTTCAAATGTTTAAAATAGAGAGTGTTTTTCATCATGTTGAAAAACAGACTGTATTTTTTAGTCGTTTAAAAAAACACAATGCGGTTTTTGTAAAGGTACAAATCATGATGCATTTCCTCCTTATTGTAATGATACAATGCCTATCAAGTAGTTACCATTAGGAGAATGGTTAATTTTTTCAAAGTGCTAAAAAATAGAAAGTGTCTTTCAACACGTTGAAAAAAACACATTGTGTTTTTAGCACTTTGGAAAATTTAATGTTTTTTTAACAATGTGAAAACCAGAATGATTTTCCTCTGTTTTAATGATTAAATGCACATAAAGTAATTATCAGGTGTAAAATATTTGTTTTTTTCAAATTGCTACTAAATAGAGTGTGTTTTGCAACATTTTTAAAAACACACTATGTTTTTTTAGCAATCTAAAAAATGCATTGCGGTTTTGAACAAGGTGAAATCCACAATGATTTTCCTCATTTATGTAATAATATAATCCACATCAAGAAATTATCATGTGGAGAAGATTTTTTTAAAGTGCCGAAAAATAGAGAGTGTTTTTCAACACATTGAAAAAGACACTATGTTTTTTGGTACTTTGAAAAACGTAATTTTGTTTATAATATGGTGAAACCATGAAAATTTTACTATTTATTATAATGATGCAATTCATATCAAGTAACTACCATGAAGATAAGACTTGGTTTTTTTCAAAGTGCTGAAAAAATAGAGTGTGTTTTTCAACACATTGAAAACACACTGTGTTTTTCAACACTTTGAAAAACGCAATGTTGTTTATAACAAGGTGTAAACCATGATGCTTTTCCTCATTTTTGTAATGATGTAATTTATATAAATTAATTATCAAGTGGAAAATATTTTTTATTTTCAAAGTGATAAAAAAATATGGTGTGTTTTTCAACATGTTGAGAAACACATTATGTTTTTAAGTACTTTTGACAACGCAATGTTGTTTTTAACAAGGTGAAATCCATGATGCATTTCCTCAATTTTGTAATTATATAATTCATATCATTTAACTACCATGACGAGAAGGTTTGATTTTTTCAAAGTCCTGAAAAATATAGTGTGTTTTTTCAACATGTTAAAAAAAACACTCTTTTTTTCAACACTTTGAAAAATGCCATGTCAATTTCAACAAGGTGCAAACCACAATTTTTTTCCATCATATTGCAATGATGTCATCCATATTAATTATTTACCATGAGGAAAAAAAAAAATTTACTCTAACACCCATAAATTTGATGGACCAAAACTATGCAAACCTCATTAATTACTTATGAAAATATACAAAAAATCTTTTTTTATTAAAAGGTTGCCAGGGTGTTAAACATTAGATAATGTCTAATTTAAATTCTAGATAATAATCTCTACACATCCATAAAGTGGTCGGAACCAATTATGTAATCAAATGTTATTACTTGCTTTCCAAAACCCATTTCGGAACTTAATCCTCTTCTAAGGTTTCTATTTTTTTTTCAAAACTATTGAATAAGTTAATCCCATTACTTAGCTCATTTAAAAATAAACTTAATTTTAATAAAGGAGATTTCCTAATTTTTAATATTTACTTCCCATATTAACTTAATATCCATACCTATCATTAGATTGTTTAACTATAGATTTTGCTTTTAATTAATTCAATCCTTTTAGAACATTATCCAAAACAACCATGTAAAATGTTTATTATTTAACCCATAGTCCATTAAAATACAATTTATAACTTCCTTCATTCAACCATTGCAATACATAGTATACTAAGTAAATTTGCAATATCTTTGTTATAAATTTTAAATATTGTAACTTAAATCTTGTTATCTAATTTTTATCTCTAATAATATTCTATTATATTTATATTTTTTAATTATTATTTACTCTTATAAAAACCAAAATATACATTTAACCAACATATTTTGATGTCAAAGGATACATGGATAATGTCATTTTATTACAAAGTCCTTTATTCATTTATTAGTTGTCTTTGGAGGGAGTGACTTGTAAATTTTCCCTAGTTTACGCCTTGGTCAACATGTACCTCTTCTTCCATATTTCTCTGTGACCGTCATGTATTTTAAGAATGGAAGTAAAGCTTGCTACATGATTTTCAAACAATGTTTTTATTTGATTCAACAATTTTCTCTCAATTCTTAATTTCTGATTCGAACTCTTGAACCTCAACTTGCAACTCCATCTTCCTTAAGGAAGCATCTCCTAATTGGTCCAATATTTTTTTTTTTTAAAGTGTAAATATTGCAATACAATTATTTCACGCTTGGTTATATAAATTTTTTCCATATCATTAAAAGTTTCATTTCTAATTCCATATGCAATGTTGGCAAAGTCTTGTCTTCTTTTCCAATACCCACATCTTTGTTTGCATGTATCTTTGCATTAATTCCAAACACGTAAGTGGCAATATCAAATGTTTCATAATCTTTTGGTTCCTCCACTTGTGAATCCTTCTCGTCTCTTTCCATCTAATTACACCTATATTTAAACAATTGGTTAATATTTCTACCATTCAAACATAATTACAAAGAAAATAATGAAATTTTCTTATACTCAACAAAATTTTATAATGGATGAAATATATATGAAATTTAAGTAAGAACATCAAATCCAAGTACATATACATGGAATAATAATGTAAGTATGAAACAATAAAACCATAAACCGTAGTCCATAATAAACTAGTTTCGAAAGAAAAATTGGGTAATTACCTACAATAAATTAGTGAACATGTCAAACCCAAGTAGGCATACATGAAACAAAAACGTAACTACGTAACCATATAACATAAACTGTAATCCATAATCCATACTCAACATCAATTCATTAACCATATAGATAGTGATAACATCATCATTTCTACAATAAATGGAATGTCACATAACAAGAATAAAAACCAACTAATGCACTATAAATATAACTAGAAACAATGTTCATTTTATCAAGAATGCAATACTAAATTGTAAACATAAAACACATTAAAGCAACAACATCATCACACTTGTATTACTCTTCCTCAACATCATACATCACATACCAGATGTAGCAATCCATATACATTATCTAGATACTAATTAATGGGAACATCAATAACATGCAGTGACGAAACGTCAACCAGGCCTTAGAAAATACGCGCGTACAACTAATAATTATAATATAACCAGTGTACATATATCACTATCAGGTCATGTTGACGTGAGTGCTACTAAGGCCTATTGACGTGCATTCACTAAGGCAATTTTGTTACACGCCTAGTGATCGCGTATCATAGGCCTTAGTGACGCGCGTCAACAGACCTTAGTGACGCTAAAATCACTATAGGCCTGTTGACGCCTTATGTGACGCGTGTCAACAGGCCTTGGTGACGCGCGTAGACCTTAGTGACGCGCGTCACTAGGGTCATATTGACGCGTGTCACTAAGGCCTGTTGACGCGCGTCACTGCATTTTTTGACGTTGCGACTTAAGTGAGAGTGACTGATAGATTTTCTCTCAGTTGACGCATAGCAGACTACACGAAACATAGTGTATTGTATGACTTGCTTGCGACACGTCATGTATTTTAAGAATGAGAGATTAAGCATATTTCAGAGGCTGCTCACGTGCGAACAGGATATTTTGTCTGCTTCATGCATTGTCTTTCAAATTCTTAAATGCTAGTGACACACATCAAAAGACCTTAGTGACGTGCGTCAACAGACCTTAGTGACGCGCGTCAAGGAAACCTATTGACGTGCGTCATCCGATAATTGCTTTATTTATTTTACAAATATACATCCTACAGTGATAATCCGTTCACACTAGGTTTATTATACATCTTTGCTCACTAAGGTCTATTGACAAGCTTCGTCGCTAAGGTCTTAATATGGGATGCATGGGGAAGACTGCATCTTCTTTTCTGACGCGTGACAGTAAAATATCCTATCGCGCGTCTGTAGCCTTATGTCGTAGTGCTTGATAAGTCAGGCACGATCAATTTTTTCATACAACCCCTAAAAATTCACCTTCCCGTGAAACCAGTTCCAGGGATATTCGCCAGGTATTCTCCATCGCTCTGATTTCCAGGAGTCTCTTAAATGAACACCTGTAGTTAAAAAAACGTCAATCAACCTCTGTTGACGCATTCAAACATAAGGTAAAAAGAAAATAATGCACTTAACTTATACGTCAGCAACATATTATCATGACATGCAAATAGCATATAAAATCTCCTAAGTAAGCTCGTCTGCAGCCTTCAAGTCACGCATACTTGATAATCAGAACGCATTTTTTGATACCATAACCCCCAAAAATTTGCCTAATCCCGCCGAATACACTAGTTCCGAAAGGGATATTGTGCCAGGTATTCTATACCTCCGATTAGTCCAACACGTCAAACTAAAAGTAGGCATACACAAAAGATGTATGAAACCCATGCAACCATAAAGGAGAAACCATATACCATACAACGAGAATCCATAGTCACATTAAATGGCCTCTAACTAGAAACATAGTGATAAAATACATCACTCGATAGAAAGAAACAAAACCACCACCCACACCACACAGAATCAAAAACCATATAATGCACTATAAACAGACCTCAAGATGGGTAAATCAAGAACAACCTTGAGTGACCCGTCGAGTAATATTTTGGGATGGATCGAATAATCCACCCACCCCCAATGTGTAAGTCTGTAAACCCCTCCTTCAATATAGTAATTGTTCTCAACACTTCATCAAATCCACGTAAAATAGTATCCCACCCCATCAACAAGAAAATTGTTCATAAAATAAATGCTGTGCATCACATCCAGCTATCCACCAGGACCAACTAATGAGGACATATGTCAAGTCATAATATCTAATACACTTCTTCTCAGCTCTATGAAAAAGATTAACTGACCAACCCGCCACCTTGAACTGGAAGGACAATGTGATCTCTTCCATCCAAGTATGGTCTACCCCCTCTCAAATTGAATCCTTATCACCCGGCTCCACGGGCACCATGAACAGGGAATAAGTTTACACCTATATCAAATTCCTTCTTGATGTGACTAGCACATAATCTGATTCAGACACATCCTCCACCGACATCATACATCCACTCTAGATGAAGGAGTGCTCCAACAGTGGTTCCTCCTCTTCACTCTGACACCTCTGAGATCCTATATTGTAAACCATCCTACACACTGCTATAAAAAATAATACAACTCTCCACTTTAGGGTATGACTATGGAGCATTGGTCACAATCCGAGAATCTCATAAATAATGAATTTCATAGTAACTGTTTGGAACCTATAGATACCATTACATACTGCATGCATCCTAGCTAATGTCAAATGGGAGCTATTCCTCTCATAACAGGGTCATATCATTTGCACATCAACCTGACTTTGGACCCAGTCAGGATTTAGCATCTCCTAGAATAAGCAACAGAATCCCATAATTCAATTAAGGGAAGAGTAGGGAGAATATTCTACCAACAACGAAGGGACTGAAAAAGTAAAATTTTGTGAACATGCAATAACTTCCCATTCGATGGAGGATAACAACAACATATCATACTGTCAGCAATGTAATTTGGACCACCTCTGTAATATGCCTCCCCCTACATCACCCCCAACTCATCCTTGGACTGCAAACAAGGAAGGCTAAAAATTCAGAAACTACCTTGAATCTCAACTTTATAAGCCATTTCCTTCACACGCCAGCTGTCTCACTAGGTAAGATCGATACCAGCCTCCATGATTAGTAAAGGGGTCCTTATTAGCAAAACTTTACCTCTAGCCTTACAACAATCGAGTCATCAATGATTAATTTCAAGGATTTCAAAAGCTTTAGGTCAATATTCAAATTTCTAAGAGCATCTTAAGTGGTTGTTTACGTTTATCCATGTGAGCTATCATTGAATAGTTATGCATCCCCAAGTCATCGTAGGACCCCACACAAGGGAATGAAGTCATTAAACATATTCACTACCTACAGTGTAGTGACTATGGCAACACATGGCTGTCTTAAATTTGACACTTTCTCCTTTGATGTAACATGCAAAACCCAATTGAATTGTTTACGTTAATAAACTAGTAACAACATCTTTAAGTGATTGTGAAAGGTCAATCCCCGCTAGTTGTTCCAACCTAATTTTTTCAAGTGTGGGTACTAGGTTCATGAAAGGATATGGAGTTTAGGATGTAGGGCCCGAAACAAAGAAGGCATAATACAAAATGGATATTCAATACGAATAGGAAATTTATGTCTATCCTAATAATGAAAGGAAACAATAAAATACACTCAAAACCAAAATAGATCTATAATTTAATATTTGATGTATACATTGAATCGTCGGAACGCATATACAAGTATAAAGTTAGGTGTTTACAATACTAATTCAACTCCTTGAACACGAGGTAATGTATTGATGATCTAAAAAGTTCACTCACATGTGGAAATAATCCTCTTACACTGTAGGTAGAATTGCTACCTCAAGAAATACTTCATATTCCCCTCTCTTATGCAACTATCTCTTAACATTAATGGATTGCTTAAATTATATATATCCATATAGCTTAAAGAAGTGCTTGTGAATGATTCAATGAAGGGCATAGTGTGATGTACCCTGACGAAGTCAATGGAGGCGTGTGGAATTGTGCCCAAGGAACCTGGGCATCTGTATGGCCTGTCAACACCCGTATTTCTCCCATTACATAAATGATAGATTGTACCATTGACATATTTGATTTTCCAGAGACTCTACGGGTGGCTGATTGAAAGACCATGTCAGAAAATTATAATATTTCTTACACTATTTGGATAGTTGTAGCACTAAGCATAGAATACAAGGCTTTTTGTTTCTCACAGGATAGTCTCACTGTTTCACGTGAGTAGAAAATAGATCTCAAACCTGATCTGTTACTTTTCTTGCACACTCCATCCTATACCAAAAGAGTATGAATGTCCTATAAAGGTGCTTGTATCTAGTGAGTACAAAAACATAGATATTATCCCAACATAAAATATTAAGTATTATGAAAAAGAATTAATGTTAACATATTTGAATATTACCATCATGGAATGTAAAGAAACTTGTGTGAAAAGATAACAATTTAATATTTATTAGCCCAATAAATGACATTAGGTACATTGTTAGGTCAAAAAATTAATTTTGCCAAAGTTTTATATTACCATCTTAATATTTATGTCTTCCTTGAAAATATAAGAATGCATTTTGAACATGGATGCATCCATGTCAATGAACTTCTGCATGTTTTAGATAAGCACATTTTCATAACCATCATTAAAGCGATGCATTATAAAACAAGACAAACTGAAACAAATGGTGCATGAACTTATTTATTTGTATTTTGCATTCATATTGAGAAAATTGTGCATAATAAACCATTTCTGATGAAGTCAGTTGTACACAATATTTTTTAAAAACTTGATACTTGACTCTAGATGGTGTTATCCAAAATGAGCTCATGCTTATTTTTGGTTAACTGCACCCATTTTTTCCTCCTTTAGTGCTTCAATCTGATTTTTTAAATATTTCAAGCAATCAAGGTTTCCTATGAAAGCAGCTTCATTAGATGGTAAATTTCTTTCCCTTGCCAGAAAGGTAAAGAAGTCCTCCTAACTCCTCAGTATTTTTCAAGTTACGGGTTAGACGGGCCTTAGAAGAATTTTTTGCCCAAAGCAAGCCGAGCTAGCAGGCCTGAGGAAGACTTTTTTCCAAAGGGGAAGAATGTGCAGACCGACGGAGTCTGTGGAAGATAATTTTGGACACTTTAGGAATTTTGCGCAAAAGTGCACGATTTTCAATTACTGGCCCGCCGGCCCGGCGTCTTTGCGCCAAATGAAGTGGAAATGCCTGGGGGCCTGCAAAGGGAACACTTGAAACATGTTTCAAGTGTAAATTGCGGGAAGGCAGGTCACCAGAGGTATTTGAATTTTTTGCGATCCTTTTGAGAAATAAAGGCATAAAGTTTCCTAAGTAAGTTGCAGGCTCTGCCGAAGGCCCACAGAAGTATTGTTAAGCCTTTGTCAAAGCGTGCAAAGTGGGTTGTCGGGGCATCAGGGAAATTTTTTGGAAATTTTACAACTTTTGAAATAGCTTTTCACAAAAAGTTTCAAGTTTTGAGCGCGCACCTCCACGGAGGTTTTAAGACAAAGTTGAATTCATTTGCATTAGCTGTAAGAGGTTTTATAATTTTCAATGTTTGGGTCGAATAGAGTTTTTTTGGCAAAAGTGAATTTTTGCCCCATGGATCCGTTTTTTGCAAAATTAGGTTTTCGTTTGCCATTTTTTTATCGGATTCGATTCAAATGCATTCAAATTGGCATAATTTGTAATCTAGTGCTCCAAAATTGAAACAATTTGGTACCGAAATTGACAGAATGTCTCAACCTCCTCTATGCCATAGGAGGATCTTGAAATTTTTTTGTAGGTTTTGGTGGGTGAAGGAATAGGAAAATGAATCTTTCAGCCATTAATGTATGATCTGATCAAATTTCGTGCCAAATCAGATTTGATTTGATCTGCCATTATTCCTTCTTCAACACGCCAAAAATACATGGAGATGCAAACTTGAGAGATTTTGGGCCCGATAAATTGTGCATACATGGCATTGATGGCTAGTGGTTGAGCTTCCAAATCAGAGGTTTTTCACCTCCTTTTCTTCTTCTCTCTTCACTTCATCTATAAAGGTAAGAGCTTGGCTCATTATAAAGGGTTGAAATTTTGTTTTACACCCTCCTTTCTTCTCTGGATCTACAGAGAAATTCATGGAGTTCAAACCTTCTGTTCAGACTAGAAGATGCAAGGATTTGGGAAAAGGAGGAGTTTTTGGAAATGATCTATGACCTCATCTATGCATGGGAAGCATAAAAAATGCAAGTTTGTGGGTGATTTGTAGGACCTCTCTGATGGGTGATTGCAACCTCCTAAAACTTCTTTCACAACCCTGGTCATATGCGGATCTGATTGCTTGTATTACATTTTACTAGATTTTTTGTTCAATCCGCAAAGAAGGTTTTCAACTTCTCTAACATTCAAAAGATGGAGAATCGACTATTATTTTATGGGTAAGGGTCTAAAAACTTCTTAACCCTATGCTCATTGGAATAGTAAGAATCAGATTACTTCGATAACCATACTAGACTCGATCGCACCATTTTTTCTGTCTCCAGCATGCAAAGCAGAAATGAAGAACCAATTTGACATCATTAGGAGAGCTTTCCCATTTGAAGGCTTCCCACATGGCTGGGTGGTCGAGAAACATATCCATATTATCCCTAATCTTCACTTCTTCTATCAACTCTCCTCAAGCTTCTGCTATAAATTGAGGGGTGCTATGACTCATTCACTAACAGTGTTGGCATGTTTTTGCTTTGTATCCAAGAATTTTTCATTTGGTTACTGTAGCGAATTTGATTGAGTTTTCAAACCTTCCATAAAAACTATAATTCAATTTTTTCCTCTGTAAGGAGCATTGTAAAATGACACTATATAAAATCTGTGGATCAATAATACATGTTTTGTGGACTTGATTTTAGCAACCCAGATCTTGTGTTCATTGCAGTTCATGAGAATCTTTTCATTGACTAGATTTGGTTAATCTAGTGCATGAAGGGTTGTATTATCTTTTTATGGTCTTATCCCCAAATAGAGGGACAAGAGTAAGATGTTCATCATTCCTTTCCAGTGCATCACCTCTGTTATCTTAAACTTGTCAACACCTCCCTTTTTTAGGCAACTTTCATTCAATCAATAAGGGTCCCTTAGGAAAAAATTAGAATAGCACATTTAGATACCCAATCCCTCTGTCAACTATGAATGGCATGTAACCTAAATAGCTCTCAATAGGAACAAAATCCAATTCATCTGTGAGAGTTTTCTCATTTGCAAGAGCATCCCACACTTCACTAGAGAAAAGCTTGACTGCTCCTATGCTGATCACACTCAAGACATCTGCAGATGTCTATACAATTTATGAAATCCTTCAAGGGTGCTATGGATTTTGCAATCAAATTGTTAGCCTATCCTTTTAAAGGTACAAGCTTTACAATGGTTTAGAAGTCTAACATACAGGGTCTATACAAAATTGGGACCATTTGTGCACAAATGCCCTTCACAATCAATTTGGAGAAAATAGGGATAATCTGTCTCTTTTGGAACAATTGACAACAATCAAGAGGGATTTTAATGAATAGATGACCGATTTCAACTTCATAGATTCCAGCAGGACATGGAATAGAATTATGCATTGGCTGTGAGACCAACAGCTGAAGGTGCCTTTCTAATACTTCCTTAAAGCTTTAAATTCTAATATATCCATGATGATTCAATCCATGGGAGGTATAAATTTAGCTTGTAGCCTATAACACTACTCATTAGAGCTGAAAACTGCTTAATTCAAGCTGGTAAACTTGTACCTAGGACTACATACGCCTCTCTATCCAGAAATTAGTAGCCCCAAGCACTAGTCAAGCACCTACAGTTAGAATCCCATTCCTACTCCAAGAAATTAGAGTACAAACTGAAGCTTCTACCTCATCTTCTAGTACCTCAAGTGAGCTACCAAGAAGTCATGAAGTAGTTTTAAAACTTGGGTAATGAGTTGGTGACTACTTAAGAGGTAGCAAGCTCAAAATTTCAAATCAACATCAGCCTCAAACCCAGTACCCAAGCTAGGCCTCCATATCAGTCAAAATAAGCCACCAAGTCATGCCACAACTGCAATTATCAGAACCAAGTCACAATCTCCTAGCTACTAGAACCTTTCCAACCTTACAATACTAATGTTGCATCCACATCTAGATCCTTGGTACCAGTGTACAGAATAACATGGCTCAAGAATATGACTAGTGCTTACCCATGCAATCAACCTCGTAGCTAAGGCAATGTGTTTCAATTGTGCATTTGAATCAATGTCTTGATGGTGACAGACAATGGGTGTGAAACTAAGAAGATAGGCCAAGAATGGAAAATCAGCAATAGGAAGCAAGCTCAACAAGAGGCGCCTTCGAACTGAGACCACTATGTTGGTCAACTGGCAGGCTAGAAGATTTCTATGTTTATTAAATCAACCCCCTTCTCAAAGTGTAGGATCCAATACAAGGACCAAGAAGAGAAATATTAGAGAGGGGCAAGTCCTCTAATTCAAATGATCCACATTCATCTATTACTCCGCAAGGTATTAGCAATCAAAGTGTAGCTTCCAATGTGCAAGGTCGACTCAAGCCATCCCCTAGACCAACTCAAGTGTCCATTTGTAACAACCCATGTGGAAGAGAAGAATATGCAAGGCAAATGGAAATAGAGAGATAGCTCATTTCCATTTAACATCATTGATCAGATGAAGAGGACAATGTGGGAGACCTATTGCAATCTACTATGGAAAATTGGTCAACATCAAATCAGTAACTCAATAAGCAAGAGAAAGTGCTTACCAATGCAACTCATCTTGAAGGAAATCATGGAGGACAACAAGGTAAAAATTTGAAACCCCCGCCATTCTACATCTCATTGATCATTAGAGATAAATTGGTGCATAATTACATGATTGATTCTGGAGAAAGTAGCTTTGTGATGCCAAAAAAAAATAGCTGATCAGTTGGTCTTCAATATGAAGTTATTTCCAAGGGGGTGGTACAATTAGATGGTACAAAAGTAAAAATGGTTGGAATAATCAAATATTTGAGCCTCACATTACATGTATGTCCCAATGTGACCTTCTTGCAAGATGTATCAGTCATAGACTTGCCACCACTCTTTGCATTGTGTTTGTCAATAGACTTCACTACTAAAATTGGAGGTTATTTTTTTGTTGATTGGTCACACATGTTATTCAGAAAAAGGTATGGAGCAAAGGCTATAATAAGATATGAGCCTGTTTCAAACTTCCATATTGAGCCTCATACACCGAGTCCAATCAATGTAAATTGTTAAGCATTTGATCAAGAGGATTATCGAAGCACCCATGAAGGTGATACCAAGGTTAAATGTATTCTATACTTGACCCTTTATGAATGGACAAACAAGAGGCATGCTTTTAACCCTTACAAATAAATGGAAGAATATAAATTAGGAGTCTATTGTTGAATGAAGAGAATCATCCTCTACCTAGCATCATCAAGCCAGATCACAAGGATGATAATGAGGTATGGAAATTGTTCTTTGATGGATCAAGAAGTAGACAAGGTGCATGAGGAGGATCTATGCTTGATTCACCTCAAGGCACAAGATATTACTTAGCTTTTCACTTATAGTTTTCTTTCTCAAACAACATAGCTTAGTATGAGGCTTTGATTCATGGAATTCATTGGGCTAGGAGGAGAGACATTAAGAATCTACAAATATTTGTTGATATTGAGCTAATTGTGAACCAAGTGAAATGACAACATGTTGCAAAGAATGACCTACTCAGGAGCTATAAAAATCAGGTATGGGACCTAATTGAGGATTTTGAAGCTTTCAACATCAATGTCCATACCCAGGAAAAGAAATGATGCAACAGACAGACTGATAGCAATTAGGGAAGTGTTTGATGAATAAAAAAGTGAGAAATCTTAGCCCCATATCAAGGTTGTTGTGAGGCCATCTATCCCAGATAATAACACAAGTTGGTAGGTCTTTGAGAATGATCAACAAATTGTCAATTTTCTACAAGAATAAGATGAGTTATCCTCTAGAAACCAAGACAAATTAGAACAAAAGTATGGCGACCAAGTGGTGTACCTGAGAACTAAAATATTACCAAAAGGTCTTGTAAACTTGGATTCAATATTCAACCCAAATGATCAGTTCTGGAAGGATAAAGAAAACATTTAGGTAAAGGGTGAAGACTTAGAGCTCATTTTAGTAGATGAAGGCAAGACATTGCAAATTCACAAAGTAATACTCCACAAGAGAAAGATGAATTTGTTGCAACTTTTTCAAGAATTCCCAGATGTTTTTGCATGGACTTATAACAATTTAAGAGGTTTCAATCCAATATTGGATGAGCATATAATTGAATTAAAACCTTAATCCAAGCCTTTTAGACAGAAACAGAGGCCAGTAAACCCTCACAATGAACCTCTCATGAGAAAAGAGTTGAACAAGATAATTGAGACCAACATCATCTTCCCTATCAAGCATTCAATTTGGGTTGCAAACTTGGTGCCTATGAGGAAAAGAAATGGAGAAATCAGATTGTGTGTAGACTTCCATGATCTAAATAGAGCATCACTCAAAGATCACTACCCACTTCCATCAATGGAGAAAATCTTACAAGTTGTAGCTGGCTCTGAGAGGTTTTCATTGCTAGATGGCTACTCAAGCTATAATTAGATAATGGTAAAAGAAGAAGATCAGTTCAAGACAGCCTTCACCAGTAAATGGGCTACATATGCCTATAAGAAGATGCCATTTGGAATGTCAAATACCGGAGCAACATTTCATCGAGCTATGGACATGGCATTCAAAGGATTAATCAATAATATAGTTTTGGTATATCTAGATGATATCACCGTCTTCTCAAATAATGTTACAGACCATCTCTTCCACCTCGAGAAGGTATTTCTGAGGTGTAGAAGGTTCAAAGTGTCATTGAATCCAAAGAAGTGTGTATTCTTGGCACATGAGGGAAAAAATTTGGGCCACAATATCTCAAGAGAAGTGTTAATAATTGATCCTAAAATATTTTAAACCATCCTAACACTTCCATTGCCACACCACAAGAAGTCTCTCCAAAGATTCTTGGGAAGCATAAAATTTGTTTGTAGATTTGTGCCTGATTTTGCCACTCTTGTGAAGCCTTTGATAATAATGTTGAAGAAGTGTCTTGTATTCAAATTGAAGGCAGAAGGAAACGAGATTTTTGAGCCTATCAAGCATTTAATATCACAGGCTCCAACTCTTATCAATCCAGACTTCTGAAAGGATTTCATGTTATATGATTTTGGGGGATCAAACACAATCTCATCTATCTTGATACAACTGAATAGAGAAGGATTGGAGAATCCCATAACATTCTTCAATCAAAGCCTAGAAGATTAAAAAGTAATATATTATTTTATTGAAAAGCATGTCCTCGCTATAATTAAGAGTTTGAAGAAGTTCAGACACTTGGTCCTAAACAACAATATTTAACTACTAGTGTCTCATGTTGGTGTCTAGGAATTTCTCCTAAAAGAGGACTTAAATGAGAAGAGAGAAGGTTGGATCACCCATGTAATGAAATATGATATTGAAATCAAGGTGACCAAGATGGTTCATGGCAAAGGTTTGTGTGAGCATATCACTTCCAGATAACCTGATGAGTCAAAAGGAGATGAAGAGTTTGTTCTACTACTGCAAAATTATCAAGAATGACTAGCTAATGGTACACCAATTCTATGTATGTTTATGCCCACAAGTAATGAGCAGAGTGTTTAGAATTTTTTTGCACTTGTGCAAAAATGGGAAAATCGAAACTTCATCATTACGATGAAATTCATGGGTGAAGTATACCTATGCTAAGGAAGTTCTAATGATTATTAGTTACAGTTTAATTAGTTATAAGATTAAATGAAATCTGTAGTTATGTGTGTTGTCACAAAACATAACAAATCACATATTCTGAAATATCATGCCATCTTCAACAAAAGAACACAAAGCCCCGAAGGACAACCATGTTGTCTTGATGAAGATGAAAAATTACAGAGTAGGTGAAGTGTTGAGTTTTGAAGCAACAAACAGAAATACATATATTAGAAAATCAGGGTTCATTACTGAATGTTACAAGTTCTTATCAATGTTCTTTCCTTCATGATTAAGACATTCAATTATGTTACTGATTTTTTTAGTTCATTATACAATCCATACATGGAAGTTAGAATGTAGAAGGGAATATAGAACTCATTTTTAGAATTTAATTTTTTATTCACAAGGAAGGTCAAATGTTTTCTACACAATTCATGGGATGTAACTGAAAGGTAAAGTACATCTACTAAAGTAAGAGGTACACATGCATGAAATAGAAAGCAAAGGAGTATGAGTGAACCCATCATTGACCTTTTTTCATTCCTTATTGTGCAAAGAATCTCTTTCCCAACTTCTTTCATCTTTGTCTCTACAATTCAAAGCATGGTACCTTAAAAGTAAAAGAAAAGAAACATCATTAAAGAGCTTAGGGTTAATCCATATTCCTAAACTATTCTAATTCATGCATATGGATCTCTAACAAATAGAGTGCCTAAAGATCATACTACATAGCTCACTCAGAAAGAAGAGATAGAAAAGAAAAGAAGAAACATGGACACAAGAGAGGCCAAAAAAGCCTAATTTTTCTAACTATTTTCTTAAAGTGTGTAGATAAAGGTTACGGACAAGGTACATTTTCTTGATTTACAGTACAGTACAAAAAACTTGTAGGAAAAAAAGGAGTTCTAAGGAAGTAAAATTTTGATTAGGGCAAATATTAACCATGTAAAAAGGATATTTACACCATTCCATCATGTTTTTTTCAACTAATACATGCTTCTACAGCTATATGTAAATCAAAAGTGATATTGAAAATAGACGAGCTGACTATGATGAAATAACAATTACCATTTTAAGTTTCCAACAACAAATCAGTTTCAAAAGGGAAATTTATACATTCTGTGATTTAAAATATCAAAAAACATATCTATTACAGCTATCAGGCACAAGTATAAACTAATAGAGCTTCAATCTAGATAATCATATGGAACTCTGACTGCAAACTAGGTAGTAAACTTCTACAAGCTATGAGGTTACAGTGGTTGAAAAGATACATGGCTCAGAATTTTAGTAAACTGTTAAAGGCTCAAGATCTAAATATTAGAATGTATACAATACCAATAAATGATACAAGTCAAGCCTATTACATCTAATTAAAGGATACTCAGTTTCCAAACAATCATAATTCTAGGGTAGAATCAATCAAAGAAGAAATTTCACTACATATATCAGATATGATGATGATATTACCAAAGTCATAAGGTATGGTAAGAAAAACCTTGAATCAAATTATATGCACATTTAGGCTAAGGATTTTTTCAAATTCTTCTTTCAAAAATTTTTATTCCCATTGAAAATCAGTTTCAAGTGGTGAATCCAAGAGAAAATTACAATTTCAGGCTCCAGTCGGAGAAACCATTAAGGGGTATCAAAATCAGAGTAAGAAATAGGGTCATCTAGTTTATAAAACAAACTCAGAAACAAGTTTCAATTTGAAATGGCCAAGGTCAAACCAAGGGGTCACATGAAATGCAAGAACGAAATGAATGTCAAAAACTCCAAGATAGAGGTCCTAAGGAAAAACCAAACTCTATACTCAGAAATAGATACTCAAAAGATTCAAATATCAATTTCCACAAGGCTAAGCATGGTATAAATAAAGCTCAAAGGCTCTCCATAAATGAACGCCATGAGTAGTTCCAACACACTAGAGGATCCTGATAGCTCAAACATCAGAACAACTAACTTTATGACCAGGGATTCTTCTGATCGAGAAAGCAATTCAACAACAAAAAATGAAAAGAAATGCAATAATTTGGTTCCCCTTCTAACTGAACTTAAAAAATGCATGAAGAATTCTCAGAATGGTTTCATAAAAGAACAAGAGGAAACTGAAAGTAGAAGGATATAGCTTCAAAATTCAGGGTTATATCAAGCTTCGAATCAGGACGACCGACATTACAATATGTAAAAAAAATCAAGGAACCCAACAAGTGGAATGAACTGCACATTTATTCACAAAATCAATTCATAACACATGCTAAGAGCTTTAATGGGTACATATTTATAATGACTTCAAATTTCACCACAGTTATGAGCTTACAAATTTTGGCAGAAGTTGCTCGGAGATCAAGAACCTACCAGACTTCAACACCATTTGCACAGTCAACTCGAAAACAACAATGGATCTCTTTTAAAGAAAGGAAAATCTTGAAGACAATGAAAACTGCTAAAAAACTGACCAGATATCAGGAAGAAAGCAAAGTAATAGAGCTTGAAGGTTTCATCAATGGCTATCATTAAAAAAAGAAAAAAAAATTGTAGAGTTCATTTAGCTTGACTAGATCTCAAGAATGTAAATGTAAAATATTAGGGTTTTAAGTGTTTTACTTGTCAACGATCCAAAGTAACCTAACTCAATTTGAGTTAATGATCAAAGATCGATGGCCACAAATCAAAAAGGACACAGATCAATGTCTCAAGATTGATGTCCAATTTCAATACAACTACCACTGTAAAGTTTTCACCGACTAGATTAATTACAAGTCAGAAACCCTAATCATGGGTTGGAGATCAATGACCATGAATCAAAGGATTAGAGATTGACAATCAAAAATGAGTCATAAAAATCGATGCAAAAGGGTGCAATCAAAATAGCAGTCGAACTTAATCAAATTTTTAAAATTTTAAAACTGTAAAATTTACATCGACAAGTCCGCAGACCAGTAGGCCCGCAAGAGTACACATGTCCTTTTTATTGTAGAGGTGGAAAAGTGGAAGGGAAAATAAAAATAAATAATCCTGTAAAACCTTAAGCTTTACAAAAAGGAATAAAGTTTTAAAGCAACCTAAAACTATGCCTGAGAGATTCAAAGCATCAAAAGTTGAAAAGGTCAGGTCATCAGGCCAATTTGAAACTTTGAACCTTTTGTTAAAGGGGTTAAGATTATAAAATTTCCCCGCAGCTCTACCTAAGGACAAAACAAAGTAACATATTGAAAGCTAAAGTTCAGAGCATGTAAAGTATTTTGAGACTTTGAACTTTAAAAAAAAACTAAGAGGGAAGAAAAAGTGTTAAGTCACCCGCCAAGACTCTGTCAAAAGCATAAAAAGGTGAAATCAGCAAAGCGGGCCACCGGGGCATTTTCAATTTTTTACCCTTTTTTCAGAAAAGTTCAAAAGTCATAAAATTAAGCCGAGAGCCCACTGCGACCTGACTCAAACACGTGTTGGGCTAGATTAAAAGTTAATTGGTAGGCCAAGTATACAAAATACACATTTTTTTATCAGAAAACAATGAGAAAGGGTTTCCAAGCTGTTTTTTATTAAAATTTTCATACATGGACATTTTTAAAGATAATTAAATGCAGAGTTCTTTAGGAAAAACTTTGGCTGAGTTTAAGTCTATAATAATGGTGGGTTTACACAAAGAACACAAGATATTTATCAATGGAGGATAGAGGATAACTTAACAGAAATTTTGCTAACTTGAATGGAGCTAGATAAATTTAATTACCAAAAATTGATTAAGTTGTAATATCTTGGCATAAAAATCTGAGTTCACCAGATTCGACCATGGTCAATTGGAATTTTAAATTTTACTCACTCACAAGGAGGAAAATGGCAAGCCTTTGTAAGAATATAATTTTCATGTTCATGGAGAGAGACTTGCCTAGCAAGCAATCTTATTTTTAGCAAGTTATTCATTCTTCTCTTCTTAAAAATAAAATAGTCAACTTCAGTTTGATTGTATTTTAATTAAGGCTAATAATGCCTATTTTTAATTGGATGCTCTATTTTTATTCCTTTATCTATTATTAAATAAAGGATAAAAACAGAATGCATGGGTGAGTACAAGCCTTACTCTATTTTTAGGAAGAGGGTGGATTTTAGTTTTGCTATATATTGTGTGCCTTTAGAAAACACAAGGGAACTTCTGGAGGAATTTTTGGATATAGGAGTAGTGAAGCAAATTTTTATTAGTTTTTCCCTCTGAGTGTGAAGTATTTTCTACCTTTCAATGTTATTTGCATTCTTGTGTTTCATCATATTGGTCTTGTGAATTAAAATTCCTTGAGCAGTTATCTTACCCTATTGAAAATTCAGTTCTTCTACATAATTTTAATGTGCATGTTAACTTATTAGTACTATTGTGATTTTCTCTGTCAATATAATCATGTGTTTTGCCCTTATATATTCTGCAAAAAACTATTCTTCCCACATCAGTTGTGCATATACTTAGTCAAAGCCCTCATACAAATTTGGTGTATCACCTTAGTTTTAATCATTTTACAATCATCTTTTACCCCTTAAACCCTAGAATCAATTTACGATACATCAACAAGGAACCGACCTTGATACCAGAGACTCACCTCAAAATAGGTATACCCACAGACCGAAGGTGTTTCCATTGTATCTACATGAAAGTGAGAGATCAAATTTGTAAGCTTAGAAAACCTGTAGCCATCTCTCTACAGGGTGTAGTTTTGAGAGATAATATTTTTTGGCACTCTTAGTGGGACAATGAATCATATCTGCATGCAAGTTATAAATTCTACAACAAATCTATATCAGATTTACAACAGTTACAAATTCATTTTCAGGAGCAAGCTAGAACAATTTATTCTAAAGATTTTAAAATCTTTTGGCGACTTTGTTAAGCTGATATAAGACTAGTATTACAACATGTTCCATGCCTAAAGTGACTACAAGATCATCGGTAAGAGGAATTCTTCCTGAGTTTGTTTCTTTACCCTTTAATTCTGCTAGAAGGATAAGAGTTGGTAATACTTTAGCTTATAATGGACCTAGTTTTGATAACCCTCCTCCTGATATTCCTTGACCATGTATCAATTTTTCTATTAACATCCCAGTTTTTCAAATGGCTATTTAACCACCAAGGAATTTTGTGACCTTTACTAATGGTTGTCCATTAGTAATTCTAGTTTACCATGACATCCCTAATGCTGGCATGAATTTTTTTTCGTCATTCACGGGTGAAAATCAAGTTACACATGCTGAACATATCAAATATGTCACAACCATATGTGCAGTCCATAATATTACTCATGAAGACATGGATTTAATACTTTTAGCTACATATTTTAAAGGGAAGGCCTTCTAATGGTACAGAAACCTAGAAATTGGAAGCATAAGAACATATGATAACTTAGGTGAAAAGTTGTTGAAACAGTTCTAGGATAATTCAAATAATTTATATCTCATTAAACAGTTTTCTACTATTAAAAGAGCTCCCAATGATTTTACGTCCACTTTACATATCTATTTTTCCATAACTTGGGAAAGAATTCTAGCAAGTGCCAAGCCTGAAGTTGATCATGCTTTCCTTTATTATCTTAGGGCATTAAATAATGATAACTCAACTATGATTTAACTAATGGGGGGAGAGACACTCCCAGAAACCTACGATATCACTATCCAAGCTGAAAATATTCTTATTCAAGCTGAAAAATTGGCACCAAGGCCTTGAATGCCCTTTTTGGCATATTTAGCACCTATTCCTACACCTATTACAATCATAGAACCTATTGTTGTAGCTCCATCAGATGATGTATTTAAAGCTTTGCAAACTCTAGGAAATAAATTGACCTCAACTAAGAAGAGAATTACATTACCTAGTAGACCCTATCAGGCTCCTTGTTAGCAAAATCAACAGAATCAGGCAAAATAGGCAACCCTATCAACATAATCAAAATTATAGGCAGCCTTACCAACAAAGGCAGTTTGACCCAAAGGCTCCTAGTTCATCTAACACTTTAGTCCTAGTTAATATGTCAACAAAATATTTGTGTCAACCTTTCAATCAACCTCATACAGCTGTAAATTGACAAAATGCTTTCTTAAATCTAAATCTTGTTGTACAACCTCAATCTGAAACATTGTTCATGCCTCAAATGGAGGATGGGAAATAAGGAACTCATGTTTAGAAAGCAATTGAACAAAATTTAGTCATTTTTAATGAGAAGGATTTCATTGTAGTTACTACTAGGGCTCAAGGGAAAGCAGTTGAAAGTCAAAAACAAAACAAAGTAGGCCTATAGTACCTACTATCACTGATAAGACAATATCTATAGTCCCAAAGTAAACCAACAACTCTGTTGTTCCTCAAAAAACAACAAGTGTTCCAATTGATAAAAGCCATCAAAAATAGCTATATCCTGATCCAAGAAGACTATTTATACCTCATGTATCCAAGGCAGCTGAAGTAGAATCAGTTTTAGCTAAGGACTTCTCTAAGATAGTTGCATCTGTTTCTAAAACTAGTGCTTTCTTCAACATTGTTGATGTAATGAAAAATCATAACGTTAACATCTCAATGTGGGATGCTCTAAGTATTCCTGGATAACAATATTTACTCTCTCATGAACTAGATAAGCTGTAGATTTCTTCAAAAACAACAGAAAAGGAAGTTCATAAGGTAGATGTGGTGCTTCGAACGTTTGAACAAGAGCACATTAAAGAAGTTAAGTGGATGATCCAGAAAGTTATGAATGTTCATGATATTAAGAAGCCACCAACATTTTATTTATCATTGATTATTGGAGAACATCTAGTTCATAATTACATGGTGGACAATGGTGCAAGTAGCACAGTTATGCCAAAAGTGATTACAGAAAAATTGGGTTTGTAGTATGAGCCTACAGAAAGGAGTGTCTTACAACTTGATGGATCTGTAACTAATACAGTTGTTATAATAAAAAATTTAGAAGTGATGTTACATGCTTGCCCAAATGTTTCTATTCTACAAGATGTTATTGTTGTGGACTTGCCTCCATACTTTGCTTTATGCTTATCTAGAGACTTCATAGCAAAAATAGGAGTTTATCTCTATTTAGATTGGTCCTTTTTTTTCACTTCTCATTATGATACCAAAATTACTATCAATTCAGTGCCATTAGCCATATTTCACATTGAGCCTCACTCTTTAAATGCAGTGGCTAATTATTCAGCCATAGATCAGTCTAATTTTGATGAGGTAGCTCATGTTTTAACATTAGATGGTGTTTCTAACATGTTTATGGATGAATAGATAGTGGAATAACATACTCATGATCCTTTAAAGGAACTTGAAGAACACATGTTTACTGTGTAATGTCTGTATGAAGAAAATACACTAGTTCCCTTGCTGTCCAAAATAGAAGATTCATTAGAAGGGATTTGGAAGATTCATTTCGATGGAGCTAAGAACAAGAAAGGACATGGAGCAGGTCTAATGCTAACTTCCCCAATGAACAAGAGGTATTTATCAACTTTGAGTCTCCAATTTTCATGTACATGTTGTAGCTAAATATGAAGCTTTAATTCGTGGCTTAATTTGGGCCAGAAAGAAAGGAATCAAAAATCTACATATTTTTTGTGACTCTAATTTGGTTACTAATCAAGTAAGAAATTTCAATTTTTGTAATAACCCATTAATGAAGTGTTATAGACATAGATTTTTAGACATAATGGAATATTTCGACGCTATTAACATTCAGTCTATTCCTAGAGCTGAAAACAAGCATGCAAACAGACTTGTAGTAGTTGGGGCTAGTTTTGAAATGTTGGAACAAATTGAAAATAGAAAAATCCAGCCTCAGATAAAGTTGATTGTCAGCCCCTCAATACTTGATAATGATTCAAATTGGAAAGTTTTTGAAAGTGATGATCAAATCTACAGGTTTTTACAGCAAGAAGCTGAGTTTTCTGCAGTAAATTAGGATAAATTACATCACTTATATGGTGACCAGATTGTTCAATTGAAGACAAATAAGTTACCTTGAGGTCTGGTCACATTGGAAGACATCCTCAGCACTGACGATCAATTAAGAAAGGTCAATACTAAAATGTCAACTCACGCTGATAATTATGAAGAGATCTCGGTTGATGAAGGGAAAGAGATATTTCTTGGAATGGTATGTTCCTCAGCTACAAAAATTCATTTATTGATCTTTACAAAGAATTTAGGGATGTTTTTGGTTACAAATAGAAAGACTTAAAATTATGTGATCCCAGTTTAGCACAACATACAATTGAGATGCAGCCAAATTCTAAACCTGTTAGACAGAAATAGAGGCCTGTAAATCCCCAAATAGAGCCTCTAATGAGGAAGGAATTATCTAAGTTAATTAAATCAGGTATCATCTTTCTAGTTAAGCATTCAAGTTGGGTAATGTTGTCGTGAAAATGTGCAACAGGGAAATTCAAAGTTTCCAAGCACGACAATTATACCCCTATGGCAAATTTTTCATTCCTAGGCACCCTAGGTCAAATCAATGAGTCTGATCACCCCTATTTGATATGAAATCTATCCCTTAGGTGATATAGTAAAGCTCACTCATTCCACCTAGGTGATTTTAGGGAGTTCTAAAAAGATTCTATCTTCTGGCAGTATTGGGAAAGGCTATCGTTGGCCTTCCCAGGAATGGATTCAAACCCCATGGAGCGGAAACAGAAGAGAAAAATCAACATGGAGGTAAATGAAATACCTTGGAACATCATGGAAATGATTTTAGAAGGTCTGGGGAAGTTTTACAAGACTTGGAACAGTCTGAGTAAAAAAACAAGGTGCACAAGCCTAGGCGGTACATAGGCCTAAAACAACTGCTAAGCTTCAGAAGAAGAATCTAGGAGCTCTGGATGGAGTTGAAAGTAAAACTAAACATCTTCATAAATATTATTCCAAGACCTACATGATGGTGAAATAATATATTTCACAACACCTTAGCGCATTTGATTGGAAGGCAATTTTTCTCAGGCACAAGTGGAGTCCCAGATAAAAAATCTAATTTTTAGGGATCATATGGTCTAATTAAGATACAAGAGCCACATAATTGGATTTAAATATGCCATTTTAAGTTATAATCATATAAAATTTCACCAAGAAATTCCACCGAGAGCTCAAGTTATCTTCATTCCAAGTTACGCTCTCAAAGGTAGTTCAGGACTCAGTCATTTTTTCGAGATGACACGTGTCAGCACCAGGAGCTTGGTGATATTTCATGCCCCTGAAGTCCCTAAGGTTAGGTACATCAGCCCTTGGAAACTTAACCCAGCCCTCATGTGACCTCTGGGGCCCTCATATGACCTTCGAACTTGACAGTTTAGCCCCCAGGTGCATTCTTAGAGTATTCATCCCCTATCGTTGGATCAGTCACCACTTGTCAGCTCCAGGACCATTGTGGAAATTTATGTCCCTTATGATCCTAAGGTGGGACACATAAGACCTTGAAAAAATCACCCATACCCCATAGGGAGTCTTCTAGACACTCACGCAACCATAGTTCAGCCTCAAGGTGCTCATTTGGAGCATGCATTCCCTGTCGTTAGATCAGGCACCACATGTCACCTCCAGGACCACCGTGGAAACTGATGTCCCTTATGAACCTGAGGTGGGGTACATCAGACATGTAAAAAATTTCCCATCCCCTAGGAGGAGTCTTGTGGACACCCATGTGACCTCCTTTCAGCTCCCAGTGCTTCAAATCAGCGTTTTCCTCCTTCATTCCCTTTTGTTAGATCTAGTGCCACGTGTCACTGTCTTGCTCACTGTGGAAATTTCTGACCCTCATGTCCCTAAGGTCAGGGACATCAAGCATGGAAAAATGTACCCAAGCCCTACCTTTGCATATCTTTTTGAAAATTTTCCAAGTGCCTCTTTTTCCTACTTCTAACTTCTAACAGTTATATGTGCACTTCATTCCTCGTTACTTCCTCTTCAACATTCTTCCATCACTCCACCATTGAAAATGCTCAGACCTTCTCAGGCCAAGAAATGAAACACATTCCCCATAGTGATGTTCAGGTCTCAGAAGGAATCCTCATCAAATACAGAAGCAGAAGCACAGAGCACAGAAAGCGAAAACGGAGAAAACTCCATAGCCATGAAATGAGAAGTTGAAGAAATATCCAAAATAGATACATGAAACAACAACATATATTTTTCTACTTATTCCTCTACCCAAGGCCATCAATAAGACACCTTCAAACCCCCCCCCCCCCCATGTGTGAGAGAGCATCTACAATGAAGAAATCTCCTTTTTGGCTCAACGAAGAAAGAAGTGGAATTTCCTGTCAAACCGGTTGCCAATTGAAAGTAAGATTGTAGGTGAAGCACCAAAAGAAAAAACCCACATCAAAAATACTATTTTCTTCACAAATAAATGAGAAAAGTAGACCTGCAATTTTGAGGTCTATTAATGGCTGTTGTACCCAAAAGCACTACCAAGTCTGAAAAATTAAAACTTTAAAGTCTCCTAGATTATTAAGTTGGCAGGCCCAAAATTTCAGAGGGATTATATTGGAAAAAAACCCATATAAAAAAAAATTGTTCCACGTTAATATGACTCCCAGAGGAACACTTTATGAAAATAACAGGTCTACGACATAGGAACTGCTATTTTGGGAAAGTCATAGATAAAAGAACCTGTGAAGAAGATGAAGACATTACAGGTGCACTACAGCTGAGAATCCACCAGAATGGACATTTTTGGCACTTACTAAAAATAGTAAGTGTGCCCTCAAGCACCTTCTTAAACTATAATTTTAATCCAAAGGAGTGAGGAACGCAGGGAAAAAGGGGAATCAATGTCACAACACTCAGCAAAGGATCGAGAGAGTTACTTTTTTCACACTTACTAAGAATAGTAAGTTACACTCAAAGAAATTTTTTGGCACAATGGGATGTATAAGGATAATCATTCCGGGGGACATCATTGTTCGGGAGTATCCTAGTCATTTTTCACAAGGCATTAAAGATCCACCTTAGCTCATTCAACTTAGCGAGCATTCGTGAGATAATTTGGAGAATTTTCACACTGTGCAAGGAGTTCAAATATTCATATTTTCACTATATTTGGAGCTTTCCATCAATGAGGATCAATATACTTCATCAGGTATGACATCTCCTCTTCTTCTTCTCCCTCTCTTTCTCTCTCCTCTTCCCCCCAAATTTCTCTCACTTTCCAATATTCTAATTTCATGTTGGGGTTTACACTTTTAATATGACTTAAGAAACTTTAGAAACATGATGTAAATTAAGTCACCTTGCTATTATAAAGAGGACTTAAATATTTGAAGTGGAATATGAACACTCTTAAGTCATATTAAGGTATTTGAAAGGTCATGAGGAAGATGAAGAGTCATATTCTATTCTATAAATTGTAAATACATTCCCATTTCAAGGGGTTGCAAATTGATCTTGTAGACTCAAGAGTGCATTGTACCTAGAGAAAGCAAATGAGATAGACATTTTCTTCTACTCTCTTACCCTCTCAAATTTATTCCATTCCCACATTATGTACAACTTTGACTTAAGAAATCAAGACAAAAAGAATGAGTTTCTATCTTTCTTTGACTAAGGGGTTTCTTGATACGTGGTGATCGGTGAATTCTATTTGGTCTTGTTTCTATTTGCAGAGTTGTTTCTTCCAATAAATGCATTTATTGAAGTTTCTAACTAGTGTGTGTGTAGGAATCTGATTTTCTACCTGTAGCATTATTTCTCCTACCTCTTTTCTCATTCCCCTTTCCTGCTCTATAGAAAAAGACTTCCCTAGCAAGAGATTGCTATCTTTATCGTAGGTTCAGTGGAGTGTGCCTATTGAATCCCCATTCGAAAGACCACCACAAAAATCCACACTTTCTCCAGCATGCACATACGACAACATCACTTGTTGAGTAGAGGGACTTAGATTCCCAGAGCGTTGGCAAGAAATCCACAAGTTTGTCCACCTAAGAAATTTTCTCACCAACAGGTAGCCAACCTTGTTCTTGTTAGGAAGAAGAATGGTGAAATTAGACTATGTGTAGATTTCAAATATCTTAATAAGGCTTCATTAAAGATAATTACCCACTCCCAAATATGGAAAAGATTTTGAGAACAATTTCTAGTGTAGATAGATTATCTCCCCTAGATGGTTATAGTGGATATAATCAGATTTTAGTCCGGGAAGAAGACAAGTATAAAATAGCTTTTATCACTAAGTGGGGTACTTTGCTTACAAAAGGATTCTTTTGGTATTTTATATGCTAGTCCAACGTTTCAATGTGCAATGGACATGGATTTCTGGAGATTGTTAAATAAATGCATTGTGGTTTATTTAGATGACATTACCATGTTCTCAAAAAATTCAGAGGAACATCTGATACATCTAAGGTAGAATTTCAGTTGTGCAGATGATTTGGAATAACTTTGAATCCACTAAAGTCTATCTTTTCAGTACATCAAGGTAAACTACTTGGTCATATTGATTCTAAACAAGGTTTAACAATTGATCCTTTTAGGATCAAAGCCATATCACAGCTATCATTTCCCCATCATAAGAAGGCATTAAAGAGTTTTTGGGAAAAAATCAACTTTGTTAGAAGATTTGATCTAGATTTTGCACCATTGGTTAAACCACTCACAACTATGCTAAAGAAAGAGAAAAATTGTTGTTTGACCAGTGAAGGGAGAGAAGGATTTGAATCACTCAAAGCAGCTATCTCTCAAGCTCCTACTCTTACAAATCCAAATTTTGAGAAAATTTTTACAATGTATGCACTTGCAGGAGCTGAAACAATCTTAACTATATTAACTCAAGTCAATGATGAAAATATTGAGCAGCCTATTACTTTCTTTGGATAGAGTCTGCATAATTATGAAATAAGGTACACATTTCTTGAAAAATAGGTACTTTCAGTAGTCAGAGGACTAAATAATTTCAAGTATATGATTTCAAACAATAAAATCGATGTTCTTTTTTCTCATCCAAGTGTGAAAGCATTCTTACTAAATAAGGAGATGAATGAAGAAATGAGTAAACTAGATAACGAAGTTCATGGAGTATGATGTTGATATTCAAGTTGCTAAGATGGTTTGAGGGAAAGGTTTGTGTGAACATCTAATTATTGATATGGAAAAACAACAAGTTATAGAACTAGACGATTTAAAATAGCATGCTGAAATCACGTATCAGCAATCAGAAATAATGGTTCAACCAGGAAATCAAGAGCCTGAGCTCACTCACGAGATTTAGGAATCAAGATGGATGACTGATTTGGTTAATTATCTATAGCATGGCACCTATCTGAAAGGTATGGAAAAAAAAAAAATAAAGATATTTCAGGCTATAGGTTGGACATTATATCTTTATTGATGGTGCGTTTTCAAAATAGATATAAATGGAATTTTTCTGCGATGTCTTGATTATGATAAAGTTTAGAATATATTATTAGAATTCCATGAAGGACCTGTAGGAGGTCACTTGTCAGCACGTACCACAACCTTTAAAATTATGAAAGATGGTTACTATTGGCCTAGCATATTCAAAGACTATTTTGAATGGATTAGAAAGTGTAAAAAATGTGCTTTCTTTTTCAGAAAAGAACATTTAGCTTCATTGCCCTTACAACCTTTTTCAGTTTATCAACCTTTTATGTAGTGGGGTCTTAACTTTATCAACATGATAAACCCACCCTCATCACAAGGGCACAAGTGGATCTTAACTGCTACAAATTATTTTACATGATGGATGGAAGCAATAGTTTTAAAATATGCTAATGAAGCCTCGATACTATCCTTTTATGAAGGTATAGTTTGTAGATTTGGTGTTCCAGTAACTATCATATCAGATAATTCTTTAGCTTTTCTTGTTGCTAAGATAACATATTGGGCTGTCAAACATGGAATTTATTTGAGTGCTTCATCTAATTATTACCCATAACGTAATGACTTAGCTGAGAGTACTAACAAGAATCTCTTAAGGATCATCAAAACAATACTCAAGGATAATCAAAGAGCTTGTCATTTTATGTTGAATTCAACACTTTGGGCTGATAGAGTGACTCCTACAAGATCATTTGGTAATTCACCAGAAAAACTTGTGTACGGGAAAGAAGAAAGAATGCTTATTTCAATTGAGTTACATGAATTGGATTTTATGGATCAAATGGAGCTAGTTGAGAATGAACCATTACAGGTTCATTATGTAGAGTTAATGGAATTACAATAGTTAAGAGATAAATTTCATTTGAATATGTAAAAGAATCATAAACAAATGAAGAATAATTTTGACAAGAAAGCCAAATTTAGAGTCTTCAATGAAGGAGATATTGTGTTAAAGTGGGATGCTGATCATGCAAAGCTAGGAAGACAATCAAATTTTGATACACTCTGGAGTGGTCCTTACATTATTTCAGCTAGCAAGGAACACAAATCTTTTCAACTTTCGAAGCTGAATGGAGAGGAACATCCCATTCCTGTGAATGGTATGTTTCTCAAACACTATTATTGAATATCGTACAAGGATTGTTAGAGTAGGATTTCCCTACAATAAGTGCAGTTACTACACATTGCATCATTTTTGAATTCAATAAGTGCATTCATGCACATGATCTAGTTTTACCAGATCCTTTCCCAGTTTTAGTTTGTTTTGGAAGGGTTGGACCTCTCAGAAAAGGAAAAATTTTGGTTAAATGCTTTAGAATTCATGCCCAATGGACAAGAGCAAGGCACTAGTCTTTAAGCTAGTAGGCAGCTTTCCCTGCAGGATCTTTAAAAATGTTAACAATTTTTTGCACTTTTACACAAATGGGCAACTCAAAACTTCATCATTAGGATAAAAGTCATGTGTGAATTATACCTAAGCTAAGGAAGTTCTGATGATTATTATTTATTGTTGAATTATTTATAAGATTAAATGAAATCTACAGTTATGTGTGTTGTTAAAAAACATAACATATCACATAGTCTATAATTTAATGCCATCTTCAGTAAAAAAGAACAAAAATCCCTGAGGGAAAGATGTGTTGTCTTGATGAAGATGACAAATTACATAGTAGGTGAAGTTCTGAATTTTGAAGCAGGAAACAGAAATACAGATATTAGAAAATTAGGGTTCATTACTAAATGTTACAAGTTCTCATCAATGTTCTTTCCTTCATGATTAAGACATTCAATTATGTTATTGATTTGTTTATTTCATTATACAATCCATACAGAGAATCTAGAATGTAGAAGGGAATACACAACTCATTTTTAGAATTCAATTTTTTATTCAAAAGTAAGGTCAAATGTTTCCCACACAAGTCATGGGATGTAACTTATGTTTACTTAAATTAAAAGATGCATATACATAAAGCTGAAAGAAAAAGAATATAGAGAAAACCCATCATTGTCTTTTGGGTCTTCTCTTGGTCTTCATCATCTCCAATTGTAACTTGATCATCTTCATCTTTTGCATTATCCCCAACTATCCTCCACAAGCTATATCACTGTACCTAGGGAAAAGAAGGAAAATGGTTGTCAATAATTGATCTTTGCATTTAATCTGTATGCTTGTGCTATTATTTTTAGTAAAATGAATCTTTTGAAGTGAAGTATGTATAAATAAGATGAGCTAGATATAGAATCAAGGAAGTACTATTTTACAAAAGTAGATATATTGTTCTTAGAATCAAGACAGACAAGAAAAAAGAAGAAACATGGACATACAGTATAGGCCAAGAAAGCCTAATGTAAGCCTAATTATTTTCTTAAAGCGTGCAGATACAGGTTATATACAAGGTAGATTTTCTTGATTTCAGCCAGAGCAAAGGATACCTTTTGCATAAAATTTTAACAGAGCTTTGCCATGTAAAAAGAATCATTTACAAAATTCCATCATGTTGTTTTCAACTAGAGTACAAATGCATCTATAGCTGTAAATCAATCGTATCCAAGTGATTATTTAGTAATATAAGAGCTTCATCAAGTGAGGATCAAGTACAGTCAATTAGCCAAAATCCATATTGAGGTTCCATACAACAAATCTTATAGTTTCAAGATAGGGCAAGTTACAAATTCTGTGATATCAAATTTTATACATTACAGATCTATAAAAGCTAGAAAGCACAAGTCTAAAGTAATAGAGCATCAAATCTCAGATTTTCATATGGAACTCTGAATACAAACTAGGTAGTAAACTTCTACAAGTTATGAGGTTATCCAGTGGTTTAAAAGATACATGACTCAAGAATTTTAGTAAGTGTTACAAGGCTCAAGATCTGAATATAGAGATGTATACTATACCAACAAATGATAAAACCAAGCCTATTACATATATTTGGAGGATACTCAATTTCCAAACAGTCATACTTCAGGGGTAAGGAATCAATCAAAGAAGAAATTTCACTACGTATATCAGATATGATGATGATATTACCATAGTCATAAGGTATGGTAAGCAAAGGCTTGAATCAGGTTTTATGAACATCGTAGAGCTAAGGAAGTTTCAAAGTCTTCATTCGAAACTATCAATTCGCCATTGAAAACCAGTTTCAAGTGGTCTCCAGAGAAGATTACAATGTCAGGCTATAGTTACTTAGAAACCATTAAGGGGTATCAAAATCAGAGTAAGAAATAAGGTCATCTAGTTCAGAAGCTAAATAAACCAAACTACAAGAAACAAGTTTCAATTTTGAAATGGCCGAAAATGAAACCAAGGGGTCACATAAAATGACAAGAAAGAAATGAATGTCAAAAACTCCAAGGTAGAGGTCCTAAGGAAAAACCGAACTCTATACTCAAAAATAGATACTTAAAAGATTCAAATAACAATTTCCACAAGGTTAAGCATGCATAACTAAAGCTCAAAGGCTCTCAACAAATGAACACCATGAGTAGTTCCAGCACATGGAGGATCCTGATAGCTCAAATGTTAGAACAAATCAATTCATGACAAAGGTATTCTTCTGATTGAGAAAGCAATTGATAACACAAGAATGAAAATAAATGGCATATTTCAGTTCCCCTAGTAACTGAAATGAAAAAAACCCATGAAAAAATCTTGGAATGGCTTCATAAGAGAACAAGAGGAAACTAAAAGCAAAAAGGATATAGGTTCAAAATTTAAAGAGCTATATCAAGCTTCACAACCAGGATGACAAACACTACAATATGTAAAAAAAATCAAGGAACCCAACAGGCTAGAACGAACTCCACAATTATTCACAAAATCAATTCATAGCACATACTGTAGAGCTCAAGATATGGGTACATCTTGATAATGCCTTCAAATTTCACCACAGTTATGAACTTACAAATTTTTACACAATTTGCTTGAAGATCAAGAACCTAACCAGACTTCAACATCCATTTTGCACATTTAACTGCTAAAAACAACAATCAGCCGGGATAGAATCTTCACAGAGCTCTACGGGCATAGAGATCTCATTTTAAAGAAAGTCTGAGCTTGAAGACAATGACAACTAGTTAAAAACCAACCATATCTCGTAAAGAAAGCCAAGTAATAGACCTTGAAGGATTTCATCAATGGTTTCCGTTAAAAAAAATTTACAGAGTTCATTTAGCTCGACTAGAGCTCAAGAATGAAAATGCAAAAGATTTGGGTTTCGAGTGTTTTACTCATCAACGATCCAAAGTAACCTAACTCACTTTGAGTTAATGATCAGCTTGATCGACGTCTTATAAATTGTAACAAGACATAGATCGACACTCACAAATCGATATCGACAATTTCAAAAACCACAAATCGCAAATTTTCATCTGAAATGGTTGGCAGTCAGCATGACTGACTAAATCATTTTAAAGATCAAGTTGTCAAGAATTTCAAAGGATCAGAGAATGAAAAGATTTGACATGTGTCATAAAGTTCACAGCAGGAAGTCCAATCAAAATGGAGCTCAAAATAGTCAAAACTAATGGCCTCCAATCAAATTTTAAAATTTTCATCCATTTCGAAAGAGCTCACACATCCAAAAGTCTATAAATTAGTAGGTTGGCAAGCCTTTTACTCCCCAGAGGTCCGCAAAGTAGAAGAGAAAAAAAAGTCAAAAAAACAAACTCCACATGAGTTAAAAGGTAAAGATGTGCACTCAACGAACAAAGTTTTAAAGCCACCTTAGGTTATACTCCACCGGATTAAAATCTCAAGTTAGTCCGTGTCACTCATTTAAGAAGGCGGGATCAATTGGCCAGAGGATTTGAATTACTTTTCCTTTAAGGCTAAAAGTGTTAAATTTACAAAACGTTCCCCGCAGCTGATTGCCCACCGACCAAACAATGCATCATTGCCAAGTTTAACCCTAGACCGTAAGGTCTTTTGCAAGATCAACGTGCCATGTATTTATGAAAAAGGATCCCAAAAGATTAAGTCAGCTGTGGCTCAAATTAAACGATCAACAAGGTGAAATATCAAAGTGGGCCATCAAACATTTTCAATTTTTGAGCCTTTATGCCATCAAAAAGTGCATATGTCATCAAAATTAGCTTAAACAAATAGAAGTACGACCAATAACTTAAAGACGTGATGGGCCTACATCAAAACTTGTAAATTGGTGAGCTAAAAATTCCTCCATATATACATTTTTTTATCAGAAAATGATGAGATTTAATAGTTATTTCCAGGCCGTGTGTAATACACAAAGTTGACAAAGATAGATTTTGTGAGATAATTAAATGTAAAGTGGCTTCAGGAGAAACTTCATAATGATCCTTATGTTTTTGCAAAGGAAGGATTATTGCTTTTGCTAGTGCACAAGTGGTCACTTTATGAAGAAGACAAAGGTGAGTCCCAATACAGAAATTAGATAGCTTGATTGGATGCTAATTACCTTTAATTGCCAGAAATATTACAGTTGCAATATAATTGGTATAAAAATAAGATTGCAGCAATACACCATGGAGTTGGATTTTTGAATGTCATTCACTCAAGGGAGGACAACATTGAGCATGCCTTAGAGAAAAACAGAGTTTTCATGTTCATGGAGAGAGACTTGCCTAGATCAAGGCAAATCTTATTTTTAGCAATTTATTCACTTCCTTCTATTTCTTAAAAATAGAACAATCAACTTCAATTTGACTATATTGTAATCAAGGCTAATTAATGCCTATTTGTAATTGCATGCTCTATTTTTATTCCTTTATTTATTATTAAATAAAGGATAAAAATAGGATGCATGGGTGAGTACAAGCCTTAGGTCTATTTTTAGGAAGAGGGTGCGGAATTTTTTTTGCTATATATTGTGTGCCTTTGCAAAGCACAAGGGGAACTTCTAGAGGGACTTTTTGGATATAGGAGTACTGAAGCAATTTTTTGCCAGTTTTCCCTCTAAGTGTGAAGTATTTTATACCTTTCCAATTATTTGCAGTCTTGTGTATGTTTTTATTAGTCTTGTGAGTGTGAATTACCTGATTAATTATCTTACCCTGTTGCAAATTCAGTAATTTCTACATGATATTAATGTGCATGTTTAGCTTAGTAGTATTGTTGTGATACTTTCCCTCAATACCTCCAAGTGTTTTGCCCTTAATATTCTACAAAAAACTATTGGTTTTCATGCATCAAAATCCTTTCATATCAATTGTGCATATACTCATTCAAAGCCCTCATACAAATTTGGTGTATCACCTTAGTTATAATTATTTTACAAGTCATCTTTTACCCCTTAAACCCCAAAATCAATTTAGGATACATCAACAAGGAACCGGCCTTGATACTGGAGACTCACCTCAAAATAGGTATACCCACAGACCTGAGGTGTTTCCATTGTATCTACAAAAGAGAGAGATCAAATTTTGCAAGCTTAGAAAACCTGCAGCCATCTCTCTATAGGGTGCACTTTTGAGAGATAACAAAGAGAAAGTTCCACCATACTTAATACTTGGTACAAACCTACATATTACATGTTGGTTCGATCTACCTAATTCTACATGTTGATAAGGACTTAGTGCTGATGTGTGTAACATCTGAATATTCCATTCAATTACAAGGTGACCAATAAGATGAAGAAAGATGGAGAAGCAGAGACTCCACTCGTTCATCTTAAGAAAGATTGTATACAACTTCAAAATTATGAATAAAGTCCATCAGTTGTGGCATCTACATGATCAAAATTTAGTGATCATATGGTTTGTCTATGGGGGGGAAGGATCATTGAGAACAGTGTCTCCATATGTATTCATTCATAGGCACTAACATAGGGGTTATGCCCTAACCTTCAAACTCAAGCTAGTCAGTGCATTCATGCACAATACACCTCAATAATTTCATGGATGACATTAAATGTTTGTCAAGGTTCAAGCTGGATATCAGAGGGATCAATACAAAATTTCATGAATTGTCATTACATAAATTAGTGCAATTAAGGGGAATGAAGCTCCAATATGTGTTATGGATTTCATTGAAGGCATAGTGCACACTTAATAAGTTTAACTTCCCTATCTCATGCTATCATCCTCAAGGTACATGGTATTTACATTTATTGTATACAATGATCACCAAATGCACTTCTAAGAATGGATATTGAGAATCATTTTATCAAACTATTACCCCCCTTAGGGTCCATGGCCAGAGAAGATTCCAAAAATTAGGTAAGAAACTAAGAATCATCATGGTTGAAGACCAACAATTTGATGTCAATTTCTTGAAGGAAATCACTCAGCACCCTTCAAGGCTTTCCATCAATGGATATTTTTCTTGTATCTGAGAACGAAAGCTTAGTACTTAAGGAATTTGGTTTCCTATGGGATTCAGTCCCTTCTCATTGTATGGATCACTTAAGTTCCATCAAGGGTATTTGTTTAACATTCCTAACCTCACCATTTACAAAGGATTTGTAGTTATTATGGGTGAAAAGTTCATCTTTTATCCCTAAATTCTGATTCTTCCATAGAAGTCCGTTTGTTCTTGGTATTTCCCTAGCTCAATCGTAAATAGACTATGGAAATTCATGATTTGGATGTGGCTTGGAGTGATCCATATTTAGGCCTTGATATCGTTTCCAAACTTCTAGAAGAGAAATAAAGCTCAGTGGGATTCTGAAGGCCATAATGGTAACTATTTGACTGCAGAGAACCGAGTTTGTCATGTTTGTTCTCTGAGTTGGAAAACGATTTAGAATGATGATGGAGTTGTATAAGCCTTCCATTGGATGTGACTCAGAGAGAGACTGATTTGAAAAATATAAGACCCTATTAGATGTAAACTAATCCATTTATGGAGGCCGATGGTCATCAACCCCCTTTTGGTTGGATGACTTGGAGTTGTCGGTCGTCCAACCCCATGTAGGCATAGGATAGAGGTTGTACGTACCTTGGCCTAGACTTGGACATTCATGTACATTGAAAGTCATTAGCCGATGGTCATCCAACCCCCTCTATGGACGATGTGGAGGGTTTCAAGCTTGTGAAGATGGTCGGGTCCTACTATGTTAGGAGTTGGACATCCATCGAACCCCCAAGTTGTATCAGGTGAAGAAAGAGAATGGAGGCTTCCACCATGCATGTTAGATGAACCTAAGAATTAAGTAGAAATGGTTTAAGGCCTGGGAACTTGTTGCAAAAATGTACGGTCATGTTAGATGGAGAATCATGAGATTTTGTAAGACCAATGAAGTTTCATTTTAAATCTAAGTATGGGTTGGATGGATCAATGTTGGAGTTGATACGAAAAGATAAATTTTGCCAATAGATTGATTCTGGTTCAACTATGCCAATGTGAACTGGATTTTCAGGGAATATGGAGAGACATATAGTGGATTCCTATATAGTAAGGTTGACCCCCTCATTTTTTAACAATTCTACTAGACTGGAGAAACGTTGAGGAACACCTTGTTTTCTCCTACTTTTGAAAATCCAATAAGTTGTAGAGCCAATGCTTACAGTGGCAAGAAGCTTGTTTGAAGATTAAATACATGAGTGGATGATGCTTCAAAGTGAAAGTTCATGTTTTTATGGCCCAGGGCAAGTTCAAGGACCATTTCTCATTTTCTTTGTAACCTTGCCTATTCCTCTCCACCTTTGCATTGTTGTCTTTAAAATTTGAAAACAGGTCCAGAGTAACATGTTTTCATAGAGTTTAAATGATGAAGAATCTAAAGGTTGTGTCATTTCAACTAATTTTTCCATACCTATTTTTCTCCAATTCTTCCTGGAGCATGTAAATATGCATCATTTTTTGGTGCATCAAGTGTAAATTCCTTCCACTTTTCGTCTGCAAAGTGCTCCTCCCTGACCCAAGGATTTAGAACTTAAACCAAAGTGTAGGTCTAATACAAGGATAAGTCTAGCCTTCTGGGTAAGTGCAGCAAGTTGGGGGACAAAAAATAGGGTCATAAGTGGACGTCATATTGCAAATAACAACATAATATCAACTTGTAGGGATTATTAGCAATACATACACTCAAAATTAGAAATAATTATATTAATATGAATCGTAGCATCCGGAATCTAGTTTCTAAAAACTAATTTTTTAAAAAAAATGGACAAGTTTAGCTATATTAAACACTCAAAATTCAATGACTTGGTTTTTTTTTTTTAAATGCCTATAAGATTGTAGTCCGTTTGCCCGTGCAATTTGGATGACCAAAAATTGATATATATTTTTTTCCTTTGGTGAGAAGTTAGATGCCACTATCTATCTTGGGATAGATTTTATTTTGTATTTTTTTGAGCAATATTTTATTTTTTATGATTTTTTCCATGAAAGTGGTCTGAAAACATAAAGAAAACAGAGCACTTTCCGTTTGCCCGCCATAACTTCATCAAAAAATATTGAAATCAAATAATTTTTTTTTTGAACATGTATATAATTTCACCACGGTTGGGATGGTATAAGTTTTATCACATTCTGATTAGTGAAACAAAATTTTCAGTCTTAAACGTAGACATAAACATTCACATGGAAAAAGTGTCTTAAAAGACCTACTATTAGTAAAAAATTATAAAATGATATTTATCGTATTCTATTCACTTTAAAATCAATATTTCTACAAATCTAACAGTCTCCCCTACATGATGGTACCATTTTTATGACATATTTTTTTACTTTTCGGCATGTTTCAAGTCCACGAAAGACTAAATTTGATGTTTTGTTGTTTTTAATGTAAAATTCAGGATTTGATGTCCACTTAATACCAAAATTTTTTGGCATGGCATCCTTGTCAGTATTTGAGGTTTTCAGAAACGTGATCGGTTCATAATATATAGAGCCTCCGAAGAATGTTTAAATGGGGATTTCTCACATGACTGAATCATAATGATTAGAAGGAATACTAAAAAGTTGTGGCATGGCATCCTTATCAGTAGTTGAGGTTTTTAGAAATGTGATCGGTTCATAATTGGTCTAGCTGGTAGCTTTCGGATGTGAATTTTTTAAATGTCGCTTTCTGTGGTAAATTGGTAACAAGAAAAGGTCCCTCGAATATTCTTTTTTTGGGGGGAAACTTTGGGATGAGTGAGTAAGTGAAATGTATAAATGTAATGAGAATACTCTTGTAAATGGTTGGGGGGTTAAATTTTATGAGAAAAATTTGAAAAAACTCGTCTTTTAAGAAACCCATCTTAGATACATGGTTAATTTCTTCTGTGTTAGATTTTCTATCATGTCAAGTTGGTTATAGATGTATAGTCATCGAAAAGCTCTGATATTTCTCTCGAATCTCTCCCCTGCTGATGAATCTAAACAATTTTGAAATTAATTTGTGTTTAATCTCTGGAAAATTTATGTCTACTTATTTCAGAATGTTTAAAAATGGTTTCTTCTTGTTCCGATTGCAATCTTAATTGAAATCTTTGTGAAATAACATAGATCTCATCCTTGTGATGGTTTAGTGGCATTTCCAATTTCATTTAGCAGATGAGATTTAACCTGGTAATTAAATAAACAATTTATAATCACTTTATCTTCATTTGTTGACAAATATTGTTTGTAAGTATTTGGGTGTACCTTAGGGGTGATTGATCAAATATTTGTGTGATTAATTGAGTCTTTTAACTTGATCCTCTTTCTAGATTCTCAAATATTGTGTGAAAACGTGTAAATTTGGGCCTTTAATGATGCACACCTTCTAGTTAAAGGAATATCTTAACTATTAGGAAGCTTTTTGCTATTGAGTTGTCCATTGTTGTGAAGTTTCTCAAAGATCTGGCAAAGTTCAATTTATCTTGCTTGATCTCCCACCAAAAATCATTCAAATGACTAATCCTACTCTGTAATACCCCTGTTTTGCCCTGTATATCCACAAAGAAACAAAATCTATTTACTAAAATATGTAGAACAATCAGGATTTCATAATGACTTTAGTAACCTTAGCCTTGTTTTGAAATTATCTCCATCTTTAATAAGTGACAACTCTTGAGAGTTAAATTATGGAGTATTGATCATAATTTCCCAATGTTTTCTTCATAACATTTGTGCAAAAGAAGGATATCCCCATCTCCTTCATCAAACAAATGTTACACAGAGGGTCCTCTCACCCTGGTGGAAGAGGAAAAACCTAAAGTAATGAGGATAGGTCAAATCCACTTGAAGGTGTTATCCATCTCTCCATAATATGAGTGATAAAGGGAAAGTTAGATCTCATCCCTGGCTACAAAATGACATACATTATGATCTATCTGTCTCTAAGCTCCATGTCAAATATGTGATGCTTATCAGCTTGAAAAGGAGAAAAAAATTGGATACCAAACACTCATGGTGTCGTTGTCAGGGATTATTTGAGCTCTGAGATTTATTTGTGTTGAAAACAACACTCGTGGTTCCATTTCTAGGGATTATTTGAGCTCTGATATTTATTTGTGTGACAACAACACTTGTGGTGCTGTTTACGGGGATTATTTGAGCTTCGAGATTTATTTGTCTGGCAACAACACTCATGACACTGTTGCTGGGATTATTTGAGCTCTGAAATTTATTTGTATGGAAAAAACACTCGTGGTGTCATTTCTAGGGATTATTTGAGCTTTGAGATTTATTTGTGTAGCAACAACACTCATGGCACCGTTGCCAGTGATTATTTGAGCTCTGAGATTTCTTTGTGCAGCAACAACACCAAAATGGTGTCATTATCGGGGACTCTTTGAAGTATTTTAAGAATGTAGTACATACATACCTGAGCAATACTTCTTACATGTGTTGTGTGCTAATACATTGTTGAAACATCATTATTTATTCAAATCTATAAGAATTCTCCAAATTAGTAAGTTCTGAGTGTAATTATTCCAGCTTATACAGTTATTTCACTAAAGTTTGTATCATCATTGACAAATTTGGGTAGAGAAAGGGTAGATCTTGTAAGATTTGCATGAATCTGGTATTGACAGACATTTGATAGGTCTTAGATAGTGCATTTGCACAAAGTAAGGTGAAAATCCTTAGTGGCGACTTTGTGTTGTTCAAATTCTTAATAAATACAAGTGTCTTAACATATATCAATTAAGTTTTGTCATTAATCTCTACAAATCTGGAGGAAGAAGATATTTCTTCACCAAGACCCTAGTAGAAGGTTGTTTCCAGAGTTGGGAAAGTCTAATTCAAAAGGAAGAAGAATTTGGAAGGTTGTTGGAGATCAAACATCAAGAAAAGAGATCTCTATTGGTGAAACTGATGAACATGTGATTGAATATTTCAATACTTCCTCAAGTGAATCTGAATCAGGTAGTCTCTTTGTTGAATTGAATTGTCCATCTGGAGAGCAACCTTCATTTGTATTTGAGAAATTTTATTCTTACTATGCCCCTGTATTTTCTAAATTTGATAGAGTTTTCCAAGAAACAAAGCCTTTAGAGGGCAGCCATTCTGGTAATTGCATCCCTTTACCACACAAACTTCTCACATCTCATCAGTTTGCATCTCCTCCAAGGTCACTTCCTCAAAATAATATGGCTCAGCCTCCACCCATACCTCCATTTGTTGTTAATACTTTTGGTCCCATACATTTTAGAGGTATGACTAGCTATCCAAATGTTGTGCCACAAGATGTAAGAAATGGATTTCCTAAGTTTCAAGGAAATAATGCAATCACAGATGATTAGCACTTGAAGCTCTCTGTCAATATGATGGAGGACTTTAAAATAGAATTTGAGAATGTGTAGATTAAATTTTTTATCCATTCTCTAGAATAATATGCAAGGGAATGGTATAAATCTTTTCCAGATAATTCCATTGATTCTTGGAAAGAGATGGAGAATGCTTTTAGATTGCAATATGGAGATAAAACAGACCCTAGGTTTATTTTATCAAAATTTGAAAATATAGAAAAGAATCCTAATGACTTTGTTCACGACTTCAATACAAGGTTCAATGAGACCCTAAATAGGCTGCCTGTGATCCTGAGGCCAAGAGATGTTTCTTATTTAATAAATTATTCAAATGCATTTGATAAGAAAGCTACTTACTATTTGAGGAATAAGAACCCTGGAACTTTGAGGCATGCCTTTACCATGGCTCTGTAAAATGAGGAAAACATTAAAGAAGTTGGAAAACCTCATAAGAGGGAGGATGTTAATTTGATCAACCCAGATAAGCCTCAATCAAGTAAGGTTTTGGATCTTAAGGAAGTTTTCAATACTTCAACTAGAGCTGTAAAAGAAATATCTTACAAGATAGTCAGGGAAAAGAAAGGAATTGGATAAGGTTCTCAAGGTCAACATAGGAAACAAGAACAATAAAAAATTTGCAAATCATCCTAAAAATGATCAAATATCTGATGATAGAGGTAAAAGACCCATGGGAGCTAGACAACCCAAGCTAGGGAAAATAGAGTAGTGCCTGATCCTCTAAATGCAAGAGTTGTTGTTGTTGAAGATACAAATGAAATTGATTGGTGTAACAAATGTTTCTTACCCCACCTGCCATGTGAATTAGATTATCAAGTTGAAGAAGCTGATGAATCCATGGTGGACTTTCTCTACAAGCTCACAACAAGGATAAACTTCAACTTAAGTAATAAGTGCAAGAAATGCTGCAAGTTTTTGGGATTACATTCACCAAGTACCTCTCTTTTTCCTCCCTTTCATACTTTAGAAATAGATATGGTACAATATTTTGAACTTCCTAATAATAATATTGAGTATCTAAGGGCTTTATTGATTAAGAAGTATGATGGAGGAATCCCATCAGAAGAGGATAGGTAATTGTTAATGAAAATTGTTGTCTCTCCCAAGAAAAGGAGTATAACATAAGAAGTAAAGCTGTTAAAGGGGTAGGGCCTCAAGCCAAACCAAAAACCCCAGTTCTCACCAATATCCCAAAAGAAACTCCAAAGAAAGGTGCATCTAGAAAAGGCCTCATTGTCTCAAGTAGAACTGGTGTTCCCAACCATGCTCAAAATGTGAAAATGCTTATGCCATCTAATGATTTTTTCAATCTTTCTCCAAATGCTACTTTTCCCAAATACATTCCTCACGACATTGCCCAAGTCTTGGGTCAAATCACTATTTCTATTCCAATTGTTGAACTACTTAGGATTCCTGAGCACAAGAAGAGGGTGTTTGAGTATTTTGGATTGGAAGAATCTAAGAGTACTCAAGGAAGAAATGTAAACAATGTAGACACTCCTCCAACCATTGTAGACATAGAAAAAACCACTAGCATTGGAGGAGATAGGTGAACCACCTAAAGTATACTTGGGAACATCTTTGGTTAAGTCTCAATTAAATGTTGATCCATTTTTTTTACAATGTTGATTATCAAGGACAAACTGTTGCACAATTGTATGTTTTTATTTCAAAGCATCATGCAATGTTATGCCTCTAGAGGTCATGAATGAATTGAACATAAAAGTGATAGTAGATTATGGCAAGTGTACTATAATGGAATCTAGAGAGGTGTTAGTTGTAGGATGTGTAAAAGGTTTTGTGGTACAATGTGCATCTTATACAGGTAAGAACTTGAAATTTGATGTTGTTATTGTTGATTGCCCTACCAAATGGGGCATGTTATTATCAAGAAAGTGGGCTACAAGTGTTCATGTAACTATTCATATGGATATGTCTTTTGCCACCATTCCAATTGAAGGCAACCCTGTAAATTTTTATGGAGAGAAGAAAATGTTGCACCTCATTGAAGATCCCAATAATGCTTCTTATGAAGTGTTGTATGTTGATGTAGATGCTGATAACTTTGTTTGATTTGCTAATGGTGAAGAGCACAAGATTGATCAATGTAAATGTCTTGAACAAGTAGGTTTTCCTTGGACCTTGTTATTCGATGGAGCTTGTTCCAAGTGTTGTAATGGTTTTGGTATTGTTACGATTTCTCCAGGATAGGAAGAGTTTGTTTTTCTTTCAAACTCAAATTTGAATCCACTAACAACATTGTTGAATATGAAGCACTATTATTGGGTTTTAGAATTGCATGGAAATATGGTATAAAGGATATCATTGTCAAAGGAGATTCAGAACTGATTGTCAACCAGATTAGAAAATTGTATTCTACTAAAAATAGAGAATGAAACAATACAAATATGTAGTATGGGATTTGATTAAAATGTTTGAGTTATTTTAATTTTATACACCATGAAAGAAATTTTAATGTTGCTGCAGACAAGTTAGTAGTGCTAGGATCCAGATTTGGAAATTGTATAATATTTTCATTTTGTGAGTATGATGTTGAAATACTAACAAGGCCATTTGTCCCTAAAAACATTAAAAATAGGCAAGTGTTCGATGATGATGCCCAGGTGAAATGGTTTCTGTAGAACTAAGGTGAGTTTTCTAACCAAAATATAGATTGGGAACCAATGTTGTGTGGTGCTGAAGGAAAGGAAACTTTATTTGGGAAAGACATAATCTAGCTGAAGACAAATACAATTCCCAGAGGTTTGGTGGCACTTGAATAAAACTTTGATAATGCTGATTTCATTATTAACATAGGTATGTTTGGTTTTAAGAAATTTGGAAGAGAGTAACCTTGGTATAAAGGAAAAACAATGTAAAATATTGTTAGGAAGCAATCTGAGCAAGGAAGAGAAGCAGTCCTATGTTGAATTGTTGAAGAAATATCAAGACTACCTAGCTTGGTCTTACTCTCAGTTGAAGTCATATAGGGAAGATTTTTTCCTACATGAAATTCCTCTTGAATCTTATGCCAAGAATTTTAGGGAAAAATAGAGGCCAATCAGTCTGATCCTTTCTTTGAAGATGCAAGAAGAATTGAAGAATTTGAGGGATGGAGGGATCATTCAACCCACAAGGTACTCATCTTGGGTTGCAAATTTAGTACATGTAAGAAAAATGAATGGTGATATAAGTTTGTGCGTAGACTTCAGGAACATGAATAAAGCATCATTGAAAGATAATTACCCTCTGCCAAACATGGAGAATATGCTACAACTGGTAACTGGTTCTATATTGTTATCCACTTTGGTTGGTTTCTTTGGCTATAATGAAGTTGTTGTGAAGGAGTTAGAAATAATAAAGACTACCTTTACCACTCCTTGGGGAACTTATTTCTATGTTAGGATCCCTTTTGGATTAATGAATGCTGGAGAAAATTTCCAAAGAGCAATGGATGTAGCATTTGGTGGTTATATTAATGATTTCACTATTGTTCATCAGGTAGATGTAACTGTGCTTTCCAGAAAAAGAAATGATCACTTGCAACAATTGGAGAGAATGTTGTTAAGGTGTAGAGAGTATGGAATATCATTGAATCCCAAGAAGTTCCATTTTGGAGTGCAAAAGGAAATGCTTCTTGGTCACATTGTATCAAGTGAAGGGTTCATGATTGATCCCGAGAGAGTGAAACTATTAGCAAGGTTCCAATTTTGAGAACTAAGAAGGGTGTTCAATCCTTCTTTGGAAAAATAAATTTATTAGAAGATTTGTGTCTAACTTTGCTAAGTTGACCATCCCCATTACTAGCATGCTGAAGAAGGACCAAGTTATCAAATGGGAAGAAGCTTCCATTTAATCTTTCAATGGGATCAAAGAAGCATTAACGCATGCCCCTATTTTGGCAGCTCCAAATTACAAGAAACCTTTTAAAATGTTTTCTTTTTCTTCAGAAAACACCATTACATTTGTCTTGTTGTAGAAGGATGATGAAGGGGCTAAGAGACCAATTTCCTTTTTTAGTAAGTCATTGCAAGTAGCTGATTTTAAGTACACCATCATGGAGAAGTAAGAATTTTCCTTGGTGAAACAAACAAAGGTTTTCAGACCTTACATTTTGATATCTAAATTTTTTGCTTATGTTCCCAACATCATGGTGAAAGATATCTTATCTGAGATGGAGGTCTCAAGAAATCAATGTAGATGGTTAAACAAGTTTCATGAATATGACATGGATATCACGACCACAAAATTGATAAGAGGTTTGGGACTAACTAAGCTTATGGCTGAGATTAACTTGAAAACTATTGAGGTGAATGAAGTAGAAGAAGAAAGGGTGGATGTCTTTGAAAAGTTAGTAAGCTCTGAATGGTACAAGGATATAATCTTTTATCTCAGACATCTATGCTACCCTGAAAATTTGAGTAAAAATAAAAAAAGAGCTCTTACGTTAGCCTCTCAAAAATATGTCATTACCAATTTTGGGTTAGCTTGGAAGAACCCCATAGGGAGTGCTCTTGAGATGCATCACTGAGGATGAGGCCCCAACGGTAATTGTCTGATCTCCATGGAGGATTTTGTGGGGGAAATTTTGTCTAGAAGAGTTATAACACATAAAATCTTGAGGGCTGGTTATTAGTGGCCAAATATCTTCAAAGATACAACTCTTTTAGTTAGGAAATGTGAAAGTTGACAACATTTTTATGGAATAATGAAACCTTCAAGCTCCCTTACTTTGGCAGCCTATGTCAATTGAAGCTCCATTTAATAAATGGGGAATGGATTTCATTGGTGAGTATTTCAAATCCTTCTAGTGCTGGTCATAAATGGATTCTTGTAGCCATTGATTATTTCACTAAGTGGGTGGAATAAATCCTGCACCAAGAAAACAACACACCTTGAGTTATCATGGACTTCATGCTTGATAAATCATATGTAGATTTGGAGTGCTAGCTAAGATTGTTGCTGAAAATGTCATGAGTTTCAAATCCAAACCTTTGGTGGTAATGTGCAAAGGGCATGGAATAAATTTGACATATGCTTCTAAATACAATCCCTAAGGAAATAGACAAGCTGAGTCCAACAATAAAAATTTTTTGAAGATCATTAGAAGAAGATTGGAGCTGAAAAAAAAAGAACTGGGGTGAGCAAATGAAGTTTTTTGTTTGGGCTGATAGGATCATTGTCAAAATAGCTACTAGTAAAAGCCCGTTTTGAGTTGGTATATGGAACTCAAGCTTTGTTGCCCCTTCATTTGCAATTGTCTTCATTTTAGTTTTTTCAACAAATTGAATATCAAGAAGTTAGTCCACATGATGCTCAAATCAATCAGATTATTGAGTTAGATGAAAAAAGAAGGGCATCCCATCAACGGCATGTGAATTTCAGAGAAAAGTTGAAGAAGTTATTTGATAAAAAAGTGACTCCAAGAGCTTTCAGTGTGGGAGATATTGTGTTATTATGGGAAATCTGGCACAAGGATAAGGGAAAACATGGAAATTTTGATGCATTATGGATGGGACCTTATTCAATTGACATTAGAATTGGTGAACATACTTTCTTCTTACAAGACTTATATGGGGAATTACTTGAATTTCCTGTTAATGACAGGATTTGAAACATTTCTATGATTGATTTCTTAGAATCAAGGTACACTCCATTATATAGTGTATAATCTTTTGGTTTCTTTCTACTTTCGTGTTTTGCTATTTTTGTTTCTCCTGGTCCTTGGTGGCCATTTTGTTGGTTTCTCGATTTTTCCTTGGGGGAGTTGATTATTATTATTTTTTTCTCTGCAAGCTTATTCTTTGAATCCATTTCCCAATGGTTTGTTTTTTGGACTTGGTCTACTATTTGTTCTTGTGGTTCTCACAGGGAGTTCCCATCTCGGAGTTGAAGCCGATGTTGGTGCTCAATTTGATCTCACCTTGTTTTTCCTTAAAATTATTCATTTTGTGGGCTCTTTCCTCTTTTCTATCTCCCCGTATTGATGCATGAAAGCTTTGTCCTTCATTTGGTTGCCATGATCAGTCCCTTCCTTGGTTGAGTATCACTTAAAGTCTAGAATTTGTTTTTCGTTCCTCTTTCCATGTGAAAAGATTTGTAACTTGGGCGTAAAATAAGGATTTTTCCATTCCTTCCATTCTTCCATAGTCATCTTTTGTTTTTCCTGTCAATTTTTGTCCCAATATCTATGGAAACATGATTGGATGCGGCTCAGAGGATAATATTTGGGACTTTTTATCATTTCCAAATTCTCTTTCTTGAAAGAAAGATTCATTTTCGGGTGTGTAAATGGTGATTTCCCTACTTTTTACGGTTTGACAGGTGTGTTTTCCCCATCAAATTTATATTTCAATGTCTATGGAAACATGACCCTTTCTAGTTAGATGCGGCTTGGTAGGGCACTCTGAAAACTCTAAGGCCCACTTTAACTCATAACTTATCCATGTGGAGGGCTGATGCTCATCTGAAAAATTCACCTTTTGGTTTGGCCTTGGAGTTGCACCGGGGAGACAAGTGGAGGTTTCTACTGCCTTGCCTAGACTTAGACTTTTATTTTGATGTGTCCAGTGCAACTTTGGTGGAATATGGAGACATTGAGGGCTGGTGATCATTCAGGGTCTCTGATTTTGGGGACCATCTCAAAGTTGCATTGGGGAGACACGTCGAGGCTTCCACCAGCTCTGCTCTATGCTTAAAAAAAATTTAAATTTTTTTCTAAGGCCTAGGACACATAGAGGGACCACACCTGTTTGGGGACCGGCCCCTAAATTTTATTTTGAAGAAGTGCCAAGAGGAAAATTGGAGGCTTCCACTCACTCTACCCTTGCTTGGACTTTTCAATGGTCAATAAAAATTGTCTCGGACCATAGACATATGATGCCTTCTACTGATCCTTCAAGTTTTTTAACATTTCTTCCAGACTAAGACACGTGGTGAGCCCATGCTTGCTTAGGGTATCCACTTTTGAGGACCATACCAAAGGTGTGCTAAGGTGACAAATGAAGGCTTCCATTGGCTCCTTTTTATAATGAGACTTTTCAAAGGCCAAAAGATGATTTTCTTGGGACTAGGGCATGTGGAAGGCCCATGCTTGTTCAGAAACTTGCCTCTGTACCTCACCTTTGTGGTTGCACCAAGAAAACACATTGACGGCTCTAATCTAGAGTTGTGAAGGGGCATAATAAATTTTTATCATGCATTTCACTTGTTTTTTTTGCCATTTTCACTCCAAAACTTGTGGAGATGTGAATATGAAATTTTTTTCATCATTTTTGATAAAATTCCTTATCATTTTTTCTGCAAAGTTCCATTGAATGGATTTAGATCTTAATTTGTGAGTCCAAGGATTGTTAAGGTTGATATTTTGAAATTGGAATTACTCGGGAACTTGCAAAAATGTGAATTACCAGGGAAGATGGATGTGGGGAAGAGTTACAGAGGAAAGAGAAGGAAAAGGATGATGTGATGGAGGTTACAGGCACAAAAGATGAAAAAGGTTTTCCCTCGAGATCAAAAATGATTACCTATCAGATCCAGCTATACAGAGCTTCCGGAGAATGATTAAAATGGGGATTTCTCTCATTACATAATCATAATGATTAGAAGGACTTCCAAAAAGTTGTGGCATGGCATCCTAGTCATTAGTCGAGCATCTGAGAAACATGATCACTTCATAATTGGTCCACTTGGAAGCAATCGGATCATAATTTCTTAAACGTCACTTTTTGAGGCAAATTGGTAACAGGAAAAGGTCTATCGAATATTCTTCTTTTTGGGTGGAAAATTTGGGATGAGTGAGCAAGTGAAATGTCTAAATGAAATTAGAATACTCCTGGAAATGGTCGGGGGTTAAATTTCACAAGAAAAATGTGAGGAAATCTATCTTCTGAGAAACCCATCTGATATACCTAGTTAATTTATTTTGTGTTAAATTTTCTATCATGTCAAGTTGGTTGTATATTTATAGCCATTGAAAACCTTTGATATTTCTCTAGAAGCTCTCCCCTGCTAAAGAATCTAAGCAATTTTGAAATTAATTTGTGTTCAATATATAAACAATTTGTGTCTTCTTATTTCAAAATGTCTGCAAATGGTTCTTCTTATTTCTATTGTAATATTACATTGAAATATTTATGAAATCACATAGATCTCATCCTTGTGATGCTTTAGTGGCATTTGCAATTTCATTTATCAGAATAGATTTCACCTTGTAATGAAATAAACAATTTAAAATAACTTTATCTTCATTTGTTGACAAAGATTATTTGTAAGTCTTTGGGTGTACCTTACACATGATTGATCAGAGATTTTGATGTTTAATTGAGTCTTTTAACTCGAGCCTTGGTGCTAGATTCTCAAATATTCTATGAAAATATGAAAATATGGGCCTCCATTTATGCACACCTTCTGGTTGAAGGAATGTCTTAACTATTCTGAAGTTTTTTGTTGTTGAGTTGTCCATTGTTGTGAAGTTTCTCAAATATCTAGAAAATTCCAATTTATCTTGATTAATCTCCTACCAAAAAAAACATTCAAAACTGCTAATCCTACTTTGTACTTCCCCTAGTTTTCCCTGTATAGCCACAAAGGAACAAAATCTATTAACTAAAATATGTAGAACAATTAGGATTTCAGAATTTCTTCAGTAACCTTAGCCTTGTTTTGAAAGTATCTCCATATTTTAGAAGTGACAACTCTTGAGAGTTAAATTATGGAGTATTGATTATAGTTTCCCAAGGTTTTGTCCATAAAATTTGTGTAAAAGAAGGATATATCCATTTCCTTCATCAAACAAAAGTTACACTATGGGTTCTCTCACCCTGGTTGAAGAGGCATACCCTAAAGTAGTGAGGATCAGTCAAATCCTCTCAAAGGTGTTATCCATCTCTCCACAATCTGAGTTACAAAGGGCCAGTTAGATCTCATCCCCAACTACAAAATGACATACATTATGATATATCTGTCTCTAAGCTCCCTGTCAAATATGTGATGCTACTTAGCTTGAAAAGGAGAACAAATTTAAATAGCAACACATTAGAAGGACCCTTGATGAGAATCAGAAGATCTGGCACACAAAGCTCAAATCACCTCTATGGGTTGATAGGATCACATCCAAAAGGTCTACAAGTAGCTCTCCATACAAGCTTGTATAAGGAAAAGAGGTAGTGTTACCAATATCATTGGAGCTTTCCACTTTGGAGCTTATGAAACAGTTAGAACCTGCCAAGTTTGAGCCTATAGAAATCATGTATGTAGAGATAATAGGAGTAGAAGGAACAAGGGAACATGCAATACAGATCATGGAGAAAGATCAAGCATTGATCAAGAAGATTTTTGACAAGAAAGCTAAATCCAAGACATTCCAAGTTAGAGGTTTATTATTGAAGTGGGATGCTGACTGTGCAAAGCCAGGAAAGCATTCCTAGTTTGATGCCATATGGAATGGTCCATACATGATCACTAAATGCAAAGGTAGCAATTCCTTCCGGCTAGCTAAGTTGGACGGCAAAGAATTTCATATTCCAGTAAATGGGATCTACCTCAAAACACTACTGCTAAAAGGAGAATGTATGACCCTTATAAATATTAGCCTAGGTTTTCAATTTCTCCAAGTGTGTATGCACATTGTCTTGTTATAGTTTATGTTTCAATTTCCCTAAGTTCTGGTGCACATGCTCTATTGCTTCTGGTATATGCTTGTATACAGTTCATCTCACTCCCGGAAGAGAATCCTAGCCACAAGAGAATCAAATTAGCAGAGTTCTCCTACAAAAGATGAAAGTGTAAGCACTGGAAGGTAGTTCCAGATCAGATTTTAGATTATCAAGAAGACTCCATGCCCAATGGTTTACTATAGGTAGCTAGCCATTCTTCATCTGATAGGTATATATCCCCATTGAGTCACCAAATTATTGTCTAAAATAAGCTCATGCTTTTTTTTGGTCAACTAACACAATTTCCCCCTTTTTTAGTGCTTCAATCTAAATTTTTACATATTTTAAGTACTTAAGGATTTCTAAGGGAATCTCCATAACATAGGAAATTTATTCCCCTTTCCAAAAATATAAATAAGTCCTTCTAACTCCTCATATTTTTTAAATGGCATGCCAACGGGACTAGGAAGGATATTTTGCCAAATGCGGGCCGGCAGGCCTAGGGAAGAGTTTTTTCCCAATGGGAGGATTGCCAACCAGTGGGGCGGCGAGAGATATTTTGGGATTTTTTCACTTTTCCCAAAAGGAAAAAATTACAATTGTGGGTCTACAAGCCCGGGGATTATTTATTTTGCTAAGTGAATATGCGAGGCCGCGAAGGAAATTTCACCCAAGTGTAAATTTGGGCCAATGTGTCTGTGTGGCATTTCAGAACTTTTGTAAATTTTCACAAAATGGCATGGTTTTCAAGTGTGGTCCCATGAGCCCATGGAGGTTTTTTTACCAAGTGCAAAGCATGAAGTTGCAGGGCCATGGAGGTTTTCTGCCAAAGTAAAATTTCGAGCGTGAAGGATCTTTTCGTCAAAAGTGAAGTTTTGGGAGCGCAGGCCTACAAAGTATTTTTACACTTTTTTTTGCACAAAAGATGCAATTTCAATTTTGGGCATGTGGATTTTTTGGGAAAAAGTGAATTTCGGGCCCACGGATCAATTTTACAAAACTATTTTTCTCCATTTTGTTACAGATTCGATTCAAATATTCAAATGGGCATAACTTTCGATCCAGTGCTTGAAATTCGATAAATTGGGTACCGTTGGAAAGATATTGACCTCATCTATGCCATGGAACCATAAAACATGATTTTTAGAAGGATTTGGTGGGTGATAATCTTGAAAAAATATTTCATGCCAATAATATGTGATTTGATCGCTTTAAAACCAGATCAAATTTGATTTGATCCACCATTCTTCCTTCTTCAACACGCCAAAAAGACATGGGAGATGAGATATCAGTATGATCAGGATCTAAAGTTCCACCAATATAATCAAACCAAGATTGGCCAAGAGTAAGTGGTGCACTGTGTGGAGTGTGTGCGAAAAATACTAAGAGATGAAATACTCGGAGGCCATAATTAGAAGTAATGCAAGCATTTCCATGATATAGATGTGGTGAATGAGGTGGCGGTAACATATTGTCGAGTGTAAAACCAAGCTGATTTAAACCATAAAGTGTTTAAATAACATCATAGGTAGTAGGATCAAATGGAATGTGCGACTAGAAATAATTGTTTAATGAAAAGAGTGCATGTGAAAGGAGGTATCATAGATGTAGGTTTCTCATTTGGATATAATGAAGGTGGTATGAAATCCAATGTATGGATAGGCCCCTGATAAAGTACCATAACATTAGTAGAAGGGGGGTTTCTGAAGTAGATGGAACAACTTCTAATATATAAATAATTCCTTTAAGTAGAGGTAAGTTTTTTAGATAGTGTGTGGTTCACGGATTGACAGAAGGATGAATAGTAGCAGAATTCGGATGAGGTAAGTTTATGGTTGGATCTAGATTGTAATGTTAGAATGGTGTGCTATTAGCGGGACCCTCATATTCAAATCCCTCATGTAAGAATATAACACATCGGTGAACTGTAGAGGACACTACTTGCATACGGTGAAGTCATGGCCTACCAATTAAGTAATTATATGGAAGTGGGATATCAACAACAAAAAATGGAATTGTAATAGTATTTGACCCAACTATGAGTGGCAAGTTGATTGTACCTAAACATAGTTGCATGGTAGTATCGTATGCTCAAACAGAAATAGACATCGGGTTAAGAACAGACACTGGAAGGACTATAGCCTGAATTAATGATAAAGGGAAAAGATTAAGCTCAGATATAGTATATAATACTTATATGATTTCGCAAATAATCCTAGAGTGTGTCAAGTTGAAAAACTGATGAACAAGAAGAGGTAAGTATCGCACTAAAGCTTAGAAAATTTTGTTACCTCTGGATCTTCTTGGGCTAGGACGCCTGGACTAGGTTAGGGGCATCTGGGGTGCATAAGACCTATTATGGGCACTTGTGAATGCTCAGAATGTAACATCCCAAATTTCTAGAAAATTTAAATTAACTATGGTTAAGTCTAATTAGGATTATACAAGATCATCATTTTGTGTATGAGTTCATTTGGTCTGTCATGTCATGACCCACATCTTTGGCTGTAGGGCATGGCACTTATAAATAGGTAACCCCACACCCACCTTGATGATCCTACCTAAACATGATTAGGTCTTGATCATAGGTAAAATGGTTCATAAATGATAATGAATCTTTTGGTTATTTGTATTTTGGTTACTTTTTTTTAATTGGTGTGGTCATATTTTGTTATATTCACTTTTTCTATGACCCTTGATAATAACTGAATCAATTTTAATTAACAATGTTATCTCAAGCCAACTTTATGAGAATATTTGAATTAGCATTTACGGACTTGGTGCTTTTTGTTTCTGGGATTGTTTTATATGGAACCTAGCAATTCAACTAAGTATTATGGTAATATATTGTTGGTAATATGTAGACTTGTATTATGATGATTAAATTTAACTTAACCATTAATTTGGGTAGCAACTGAAAAAATGCAATATTAATTTGTAATATATATCCTAGAAGGATTTGGCATGTAAGTCAAAAGTTTATATATATATATATATATATATATATATATATATATATATATATATATATATATAATTAATATTTAATATTTGTAGGTTTCGTAAATTTGAGGTTTCGTAAAACACCCTCACATGGCACCAAGTATGTGGCGTGCATTTGATGCATTTTCTAGCATTGGGAGGCCCGAAAATTCCTCAATATGCTTCCCAGCTAAAGTTTCTTTCATATTATTTTCTTTTTTTCTCCTTTGTCTATTTCCACTCTTCCCTTTTGGGAGATCTGCATGAGTTTTGGAGGAAAGAAGGATTCAACTTGTTGGAGATAGAAGAGTAGGAGGTTTCTGATTCTGGGTTTCCTTCAAGCATGAATATTTCTTCCATTCTTTATTACTTGTTTAATATATTGGAATCTTGCATGCATGTTGTTTTTTAGTAAGCACTGGGTAGATTTTGTTAAAATTCCAAAAACCCAAATGGGTATTTGATATATTGGTTCTGATAAATGATTTAGTTGAAAAAATATTTTGCTTCCCTCTAAATCAATTTGAGTATACCCAAATTGATTTGTGTTGAAGTAAATCAATTTGTATATACCCAAATCAAACTTTGCTATTTGTTGTGGAATGCATGGATACCCAAGTCGGTGTTCGTTGAGACAAGTCAATTCATGTATTCCTAATTGATTTATGTCTTTGGGTTTTTATTAGAGTCAAACAAACATTTATTTTCTTGAGTAAAGTGATTTTTGGGTAGTGTGCAAAACATTTTGCATAGTATTTCTATGTTTTGCTTGGTATTTCTATGTTTTTCTTGATTTATTTGCTTCCGTATTTTAATAATTGTTAAACAGAAAAGAATTAATGTTGAAACAAATGATGTGGCTATGTGCAAGTCGATTTGTCTAAAAGTTTCTTTTTATTAATTTTAAAAAAAATAGTTTTTAATCGATGCAAATCCGTAGTTTGAGTGGTTTAGTGTAATGACATTTTAGAATTTGGAATTTACATTTTAACAAAAAATAATAATAATTAGGAAAGAACATGTTAAAATGATGTAATTATGGTTATTTTGTGTTGTTTTGTTGGGTTATTCATTTACCAGAAAGAACATGTTAAAATGTTATAATCATAGTGTTTTTGTACTATTTCGTTGGGTTGTTCATTTACCAAGAAAGAATATGTTTCGATAGCTTTAGTAATTATGTTCTTGGATGTTTTGTACAGCTTCTCATTAACTGGAAATAATATGTTTTATATTCTTTGTTAATTATTTTCTTGGACATTTTGTAGAGTTGATCATGTTAGTGTAGGTTATTATTTATCATTTTATTTATTTATTTGGATAATTCTTACACTTGTGTTAGCCCTACACTTGTTGGGTTAGATTTCTTAGGTGTACTAGTTGTGTGGATTTAGCTTACTAGTGTGTGTTGAGTTAGCTTCTCAGTTATGTGGAGTTAGCGTACTAGTCTTGTGGAGTTAAGTTAACTACCATTATCTGTTAGTGGGAGTTTTTCACCACTGATTTAGGTAGTAGTTGCACTTCCCTCCTCCTATATGTACATCTTTCTTATTGATTAATTCAAGTCATTGTATTGTAATGTATTGAGCATTATGGATTATGATGGATTTCTATATATGGTATTTTAGCTCTTCTATTTTGCAAATCTAATGTGGTGTGTTATTATCATCTGAGATCATGGCTTGGAACAATATTCTTATCGTTCCTTTCATGGTATCAGAGCTATAGATGATGTAGAGATCCATCTGTAATTTTTTCTTTGCAAGCAAGGATTTATTATTTTCATGTATTCGAAAATTTTTAGCATTTTTTGTAGCTTGCATTTTTATGCAAAACGGAGTGTACCATTAGATTTGGAAGGTGCCAAAACCCTAAAATCAACTTTAAACTCAGCCATGTTTTGAGACAGTCAAATCTAGACATTTTTAATCTCTCTTTTTTGGCACATTTCTCAAGAAATATGTACACTTATGTATTGACATATTTTTTGACTAAAAAATTATATCAGCTTTCTGGGGTTTTTGAGAAACTTTCTAGGTTTCTCTTTGTTTTTTGATACAAGTGCCAGAAAAAGAGATATTTGTAGTCATAGTTTGTATTAACAATTGTACTTTTTGGGTGCATTCTTTTATCCATTGGATATAAGGGTGTACCTTCTAGATGCATTCTTTTACCCTATGGATATTTCTATTTTGGATGCAGTATTTTATCCACTAGACGTAGATTTTTACTGTCTGGGTGCATTCTTTTATCCATTGGATATAAGTGTGTACCTTCCAGATGCATTCTTTTACCATCTGGCTATTTCTATTTTGGATGTAGTCTTTTATCCACAGGATGCAGATTTGTACCCTCTAGGAAAATTCTTTTATCCATTGGTATTGAACGTGTACCCTATGAATGCAATGAACCCTCAAGACATTTAGGTTTTGGGCACAGGACTTTTATCCTTTAGTCGCAAGAATGTATAAGTGAGGATGCACTCTTTTACCCTTTGGACAATGGGTGTCACGTGTACCTTTAAAAAGATCTCAACATTAAAATATTATTTTGATAGAAAAACCTTCTAGAGCTCATAACTTTTGATTTGTAGCTTAGATTGGTGGTAAAAAAAAATTTAAAGTGTGTATTTTTTTTAGATCTACGCATTGGTGACATGTTTATAGACATATTTAATGTAAAATGTATTATTACTAGGTTGTAATATTTGCATGCACTCAATTATAAAGTGCCAAACTTGGGAGGGTGTTGTTCACTAATGGACATAATTTCGGTTAGCCCGACCCTAAAATTTTACAAGGGTGTTGATTCTTGTATGTATGGGTGTAAATTGGTATCTCTCTTATTTGTTGAAGATATTTTGGACCTCGCCCCTAGTGAAGACTATAGATTGGCACCCACAGGCACTCCAATATTAATGCTGGGCATAGTTATTCATTGAGGCTAGAAACCCAAGTGGGTTGACAGAATTTGTAGTTGTTTCGACCTCATATTGGTTATTGCCAAATGTTCATACAGATATGTACTAACTTTACTAGATGGCCAACAGTATGGGAGTATGATTGTAGTTTGAATATAGAAGGGTTCTTAATAGTAGTTGAAACTGTGTAATATCTAAAGTGCACTGATGGAATTGTGACTACTATTTCATCGCATTGTGCATTTATTTGGAATCTTGGAACTTTCCTTGTTAACATAATTTTCTTAGATAGAGACTGCGTCTTCTAGTTTGTGCATATATGAAGAGTCTTGGAAAGTGTGACGAAGGACTAGAAAAAGTGTGGACTGAAAAAAATTGAAGTTGAACGTGGATCATAGAAGATGAAAAATGCGCTAATTTAGTTTGAGAGTGAACCTCTTGAAAGACGCATGTGTTAGTTAGCTGCTTGTGTAGTGTACTTAGATCATTAAATCCTGAGTTGTGTAGCTATAGTGTTTTCGCATTAGTGATTTGTTGTTTTCATTTTGTATTTGTGAATATAGACTCCATTAACAGTCTTACTTTCGCATTGACGCTATTCTACCTGAAGGAGAAAACTCAATTTGTTTGCCAGATATATATGTATTTAGAATTTGATTAAAAACACAATGTACGCACCAAGATTTATTTTCAGCTATGAGAAAAAATTTGGTTGGAGCCGAGCTTCTGAGTCCTGATATTTATAAGGTGGGATTTTTTTCTTTGTACTTTGTCCATATAAAGTTTTGAGTGTACCTTCCGAATGTCCAATACTGACTAGAAGTTATTGATACGTGAACGTATCTCATCAGGCCTTGTTGTTGGGACCTATTCCTTCATTTTATGCCCACCTAAGTTATGTTAATCTTGTTTTAGGGAGGGTTAGTGTAGGTTATTATTTTCCTTTAATTTATTTAATAGGATATTGTTACACTTTGATTTACTATCCTATAATTTTTTGGGTTAGCTTGATCCTTTCATGTACTAGAGATTTCATGGATTTAGTTTACTATTTTGCTGAGTTACTTTCTCAAATTGGAAACTTATGATCAAGTTAGTGGAGTTAAGTTAACTACCATATCATAATGGAAGGAATTTTTTGCCATTAATTTAGATTTAGGAGTTAACTATCCCTCCTGTATATATGTAAATATTTCTTAGTGAATAATTAATTTGTATTGTAATGTATTGAATTATATGGATTATGATGGATTTCATTATGGGGTATATTTAGCTCTTCTATTTTTCAAATCTAATGTGGGCCCAAAATATTGAGATCACATCTGAACTAGGACCCTGGATGAAGTTCTTAGTATTTGAGTAGGCATAATTCAACAATTTTTACAAATCTTCATTGCATTATGGAAGAATGTGTATATTTACTAATTTTATCTTAGTTGTAGTTTTCCAGAAAATAATGCAAGAAGGTAAATGAGTAGTGACAATATTAATTACAAACATGTGAAATCACTCACGTTGTCAAAAGGAACATAAATCCATGATGACCGTAATTGCATTCAGTATATCTTGAGAAATTGAAATGTGATTCACCAAATATAGGGAAATATGTCTTGCATACATAAAAAGCTATAGAAAATTTATACTTGTTTTATGCAACTAAACAAGTATGGAATACAATATCCCTGCATAAAAATTGATATTTTTGAAGCACTCCGTTAGAGTAGAAATATGTGTACTATTTCAACAACGTGTGTGTGTGAAAGTGTGTGTGTGTAAAGTGTGTGTGTAAAAAATAAAACAATGTGTGTGTAGGAGGCAGAAGTGGAGAGAAGAATGTGGAGAGATCATATACTCTCTCATACTTATTATTATTATGAAAAAGTGCGTACAAATTTATATAGGAGAGAAATAATCAACTACATTCCCTAAACTGAAGGAGAAGATTACAATGACGGGGAGAGAGAATAATGGGATACACCTAGAAAAGAAAATAAAGGGATAAAATAGAACAAACTCACCTAATTCTATAATATGTCAATGTATGCTAACATTCCCCCCTTATTACATTATTCTTGCAAATGTGACCCCTGAAAAGTTCAAATTTCACTTTTCCAAGAGATTTTGTGAGAATGTAAGCTACTTGTGCTTCTGTAGGACAGTACTAGAGCTGAATTTGATGGTTCAAGACATTGCTCTCGAATGAAATGGCAATCAATCTCAATATGCTTTGTTCATTCATGAAAGAATGGATTTTGCACGAGCTTCAACACACTTTGATTGTCGCAATAGAGAATAGGTGATTATTTTTCAAGAATTCCTATATCATCAAAAATGTGATGTAACCATATCACTTCACACCTAGCTCCTCGTGTGGCATGATATTATGCGTTTGTGGATGAGATAGAAACAACATTATGCTTCTTTGCTTATCCACGAGATAGGTCCAGATCTGAGATGAAATATGTATCCTGTAGTTGACTTCCTGTCATCAAAAGATCTAGTGTGGTCCGAGTCGACGTATCCCTATAAGAAGAATTGATCATTCTTCTTATATTCCAGACCATAATCAGTTGTTCCTCAGACATATCTCAAAACATGCTTTGTTGCATTCCAGTGACATTTCTTCGGCTCCTGCATGAACCTAGAAAGATAGCTGACAGCATAGCAGAGATCTGGTCTGGTATATGTCAAATAGATGAGCCCTCCAAAAAATTACCTATAGAGAGTAGCATCTACTTGAGGTGAGTCCTAGAATCTTGAAAGTTGTAAGCCTTTTTCCATGGGAGTGGATATAGGTTTACAGTCAGACATTCTATACTTTTCCAGGAGTGTCTTGGCATACTTTGTCTGGGAGACAAAAATGTGATGCTCCTTTTGCCATATCTCCAAGCCAAGATAGTAATGTAGTAGCCCTAAATCTATCATGTCAAAGGTTCTTTTGAGATCATTCTTTACAATATCAACTTGATCTTCTGAACTACCAGTGATCACAAGATCATCTACATACACAACCAGAATGACAATTTCTTTTCCTACCTTCTTTATATACAAATTTGAATTTGAGGGGCTATGAGTAAACCCATGCTACAGAAGGTGATCATCGATCTTGATATAACATGCATGTGGAGCTTGTTTCAGTCCATACAGTGAATTGATGAGACAACATACCTTCTTAGGATGCTCTTCATCAAAAAATCCTTCAGGTTGGGTCATGTATACTTCTTCTTTCAGATCACCATTTAGGAAATCACTCTTAACGTCCATCTACTGAAGTCTCCATCCTTTCTATGCTGTAAGTGCGCAAACTACTATGATTGTCTTCATCTTCACAGTGGGTGCAAAGGTTTCTTCATTGTTGATGCCCTCTTTCTGAGCATATCCTTTTGCTACAAGTCGTGCTTTATGTTTGTCGATGGATCCGTATGCCTTAAATTTTGTCTTGAAAACCCATTTGCAGCCTATGGGTTTCTTTCCTGTAGGTAGATCGACAAGTTCCCATGTCCTATTTTTCATGAGTGAGTCATATTTTGTATCCATGGCTTCCTTCCACTGAGGTTGACTGAGTGCTTCATGAACATTATAAGGCTCGGAGCTATTAATCAGTGAACTCATGAGTGCAAATTTTACCTCATTTCTTGTTTGACTCCTTGTTTTGACTCCGGATGATGTATCTGGGAGTTGTTGCAAATGTGAGTCCTTGATGGTGCTTTGTAGCCACTTCGGACGAGAACTTGGCTGTTTTTGAGAAGAATTGTGTCGTTACCGTGTGGATTGATGTGGAGTTACATTCTCCAATTCTCCAAGGTCAACAAATAGTTCTCCTTACCAGCATTTCTTTTCTCTGAGTAGTCTCCTCTGGCTGATCATCTGATTCAGAGACTAGTCGTGAGATGTGGTTGGTAAGTGGATCTTCTGTTGATCACTATTGAGTCAAAGGATGAATTGTCACAAACCACATCTCAACTCTCATATATTTTCTTTGTCTCAGGATCCATGAGACATACGCCTTCAAGGTAGTGCTATAGCCAAAAAGGATGCACATGAGTGTTTTTGGCTCTACCTTCTTTCTCTTCTAAGCTGGGACATGCATGTATGTTGTGCAACCAAATACTTGTAAATGAGAAATTGATGGATTTCTTACCACTCCATACCTCTTCTAGCGTTTTATTTTGTAGAATCTTTGTTCAGTTCCCTGTTGAGAAGATATACAACTATCTGTACTGCTTCAGCCCAATAGTGTTCTTTTAGCTTTGCTATTGTTAGCATGCAACAATCCATCTCCATCACTGTGCGATTGCGACGCTCAAAAATGCCATTTTGCTAGGGTATGTAGGGAGCAGTCAGGTTGTTGCTTAATGCCTTGTTGGTTTAGGAATGCCAAGAACTTCTTTGATGTGAATTCCCCCCCTCGATCTGAGTGGAGTAGAAGAAGTGTTTTTCCAGGTCTCTTTCACAACATGATGATAGAAGTTCTGAAAGTGTTGAAGAGCCTCACTTTTCTCTTTAGGAAATATACCCACATCTTGCGAGAGTGGTCATCCACGAATAGTTGGAAGTACTTGTATCCTGAAAATGAAGTAGGCAATGGGCTGTTCAGATCGGTATGAACTACCTCCAGACACTTCTTGGCATGGAAGGTGCTCGCTTGAAATAGATCTCTATGTTGTTTTCCTACAAGATAGCTAGGGCAAATAGGTCAAGGAACTGGATAATTTGGGTAGTCCATGGACCATTGCTTTTGAACTCATCTGGTGCAATGAACTAACTGAAAAGTGTCCATATCTAAAATGCCATAGGGTAGTTGATTCTATTGTTGAAGTAGATAAAGCTACTGCAGAAGATGAAACAATATCTAAAGAAAATAACTTATCTTTTACAAAGGCTTTAGCAAGAACCGTACCTTGTCTTGAGATTAAGCATGATTTAATGCCATTTTGAACAAGAAATTCTACCTTAAGGTGATGATTCAAGAGCTGAGTAACTGACAAGAGGTTGCTAGTCAAGCCAGGAACATATAGTACCTTTGTAAGTGTACATTTTCATGGTCCCAAAGGAATGGTGACATTCCCTATTCCTTTTGTAATGTACTCTTTGTCATCCGCTATCCAAAATTGATCTCCAGTTGGTTCTTCATGTAGTGAATCAAACAACTTCTTGTCACCTGACATATGCTTGCTTACACCAGAGTCTATCAACCAGAATTTCTTCGTGGGATGAGAAGTTTGAGAGATGAGTACAACATTCTTACTACAATGGGCTCCTTCTGTGTCTCCTCATCAGATTCATCATCTTCTTGTTGGGTTGCGAGATGTCCCTTCTGCTTTCTCTAGTGGGGACGTCATTTGGACTTTTAAAAATCTCACACCTAGATGTGATTGTATGGCTTGAAGACCCTTGTTTCAAGCTATTACACCAGCAGTGATCAGTGTCATGAGTATTGGTTCTGCAAATGTGACACTATCTCTTTGAATTTTGATCTTTCTGTTGATGTTTGGATGTGCGCTGTATTTTCTTCTCTAGGGGCACCTTTCCGATTCTTCTGGCCACAATAAGGCTTTGAGAACAAGGCTTTGTCCTGAGACTCCTCATGGATGAAGTGATGGCCTCTTCCTACTGCAGCAAATTCACAAGTTGTTCGAATGTCACTGTTTGTTTAGACACATTCAGTTTCATAACGAACACTCATAATTGAGAAGGGAGTGCTCTCAAGGTGATTATGATGAGAAGTTTAACATCCACCATTTCATCAAGAGCTAATAGTTCCAATCTCAGCTCAGCCAAGTGACGTAATAACTCCTCCACTTTTTCATCTGACCCCATAGAGAGGGTGTGCAGATTTGACTGAAGATGAAGTATCTTCATCTGATTTTTTGGCTTCATAAATGGTTGCCAACTTGTCCCAGGCCTCCTTGGGTTTCTTCACATTCCTAAAATGCGGTTGCACATCGTCACTAATACTGAGCATTATCAGCATCAAGGCTTTAGCACTATCCATTTCATATTTTATTAATTCATCGGGGGCTGTGGGAGCAGGCCACAGACCCCGTGAAAATTCCCCATAATGATTCAAACCGAAGGATTGTCTTCATTTTTGTCTTTCAGACCACAAAATTAGACCCTTTGAGCAAATGAGCATAAGACAGAAGTAATTTTTGGAGCAGACATTGTAATAAAAAAATATTTATTTATTTGAAGACTTATTACAATTTTGACTCATTAATGAGAATTATTGGCTCGTAGATGCTCGCGATATTCACGTGCTGTGAGACGGTGATGCTTTGCAGGGTGCATTCTTCTTCGTTGTCACAGTCGGCATTGTACCCGGCTTCTAATTCTTCCTGAACTTACTTTTCTTGATAGCTGACGTTGAAAAGGAAAGTATTCAAGAAGTCCTTCTCGAACTAGCTTGTCAAAGGCTAGATTACAGCAATGTTTAGAAGCTCGCTAAGCAAAGAAAAGTAGAACCCGGAGCTCTCATGAGATACATCACGGTGTTCTCTAGCTTGCGAGTTGATATTGTCAGCTTTCAGATGTGGTGACCGTGTTTTTGACGCTCTCAATCGAATTGTCTACACTCGACATTCGATGTAGTGTAGAAGAGACTGTTGTAGACTCAAAATTACCTTGAAAACACGCACGTGCTGCCTTCCTTCAGCAGGTGATTGAGTAACTCTCCACGCAGCACACTCTTCCACGCAGTAGCAACTGAATGTTAGCAGAGGAAAGTTTTTTTTTTTTAACGCAGGTGGCTCAGTAAATCTCCACACAACAGCAGCTATCTATGCTGTAAAAACTTCAGGAACTCACAGGCTTTGGCTCCAAGTTCTGGACGTGGTCTCAAAAGAACCGGCTGCTACACTGGCACATCTGATCTTCAGCAACTTTTGTTTTAATCTATTCTCTACCTCTATTCGCGTGCTCTTTATTTTTTTTTACACTGCTCCACACAGACTCCACACCAAAAAACACAGGCTTCTCCTCGCAGCAGCAAGAAAAACAACACAGGAGAAAGATGTTACACTCCTTCACGTCCTCCTCCCAGATCTCTGCCACGTACGATGCATTGGAGTCACGCCATTCAAGGCTTCATAAAATTTGCCCGAACCAGGAGACGAAGGCTTAAAACGGTGCAGAATGAAATGATTCGTATTGCTCAGGAAATTGCAGTGGAGCGTGGCACAGTATATGTTCACTCCACTCCTCTCCTCTCCTCTTTGATTCGTTCCTGCAAATAAAACTACAGAAGATCCGCTCATTCCTATCAGAATTCGATCCTGCGAGAAGGCAACTTCGCTCTGATACCAAACTGAAGCAAAGCTATAGAATGAGAAATAGCAGTGATAGATTTATCTCATATTATTCTGACTAGAACAAAGCACACGTACAGTTTATATAGGACATAAATCCGAACTGACTCCCTAAGTGGACTGAGAATATCCACAATATTAGCAGAGAATGATGTGATAAAGATAAGAGATAGGAAAGATAGCTAATCTATAAACCAACGTATCCTAACAAAAAAGTCTCTCAAGTTTCTAAAACTTCACTACAATACATGGGAAAATGTACTTACTTTTCTTTCTCGTAAATGGGATTCTGAAGTTTAAACCATAAGGAAATATTTTTTAAAAATTGGGTTTTTTTATTTTATCAAATAGACTAATCTTTCTTGATATTTAACAATTCCATCAATATAAATAGTATTGTGAATGACATTCCAATAATTATTATGGTTTATTTACTTAAACACCATTTTAATGTATATGTACTATGAAAATTACATGCTTCAGTGAATACTTGAATTATGTAGAAGTAACTCCTATTCAAAAAATAATGAATTTCTATATTATGTAGATTAAATAGGGTACATGTGCATCTGTAAATCAGTTGATCTCATATATGAACACTATTAACACACAAACAAAAAGACTGATATATAACTATAAAAAAATGTTAAAAAGGTAGACCAATGGTTACATGGATAAATTTGGAAGGGAATGGTGACTCTTTTCTCATAACCATGTAGTTTACAAGAACCTTTTGGGATTACATTCCTTGTTAAGTGAACTATCCTATAAAAAGTCTTAGAACAACACAAAATAATTTTAAAAACATATAAATAATCAAAGGGGGGCCTTATGAATACCAGAAATGATTGGAAATGATAATTGCACAATACAATCCTTAATTGGACAAATGATCATAACCCATACTTAGTAAATTTGACATAAATATTTGTATATTTTAATACATAGTTAATTTTTCCTTTTTTAACTAGACTTCAATTATTAGATTCAAATAACCATATAGACATTTCATTTGAGAGGTTATGAAGTTTTTAGAAAATCGTTACCATTATGCATTTGTTACCTAAATATAATTTTAACATAAATGAATTTTAAAAATCTATACTTTCTATAAATTATATAAACATTAGTAATTTTACAAATATAATCCATAGAAGCACATTTTAATACTATGGAAAACATATTTAATCCATTGCAAAACATATATAATATTTAATCTCATGTGAATCAAGAGTATATTCGAACAAAATATATATATATATGTGTGATATCATAGAGTATATATCAAATTTAAAATGAAATATATTTAAGCTCGTGTGAATCAAAATTTGTCAAAAATTAAATATTTAGATAGGTTTTTTTCCAAACATGTCATAAGTTTTTTAGTACAAAATATATAAAAGCAGTAACTAATATTTTTTGTTTTTATTACAAAACATGGATCTACTTCTATTTGCAATATGTTTTACACAATTTTTTTGGATTTTTTTCGAGTTTTATGATCAGAATTCTCATCTTCCTTATCTTATGTGTAGGCTTGTACTTCTAGGAATCCTTCATCATGTCATAAGATAGACCATATCCTCATGAATTGGGCCCTATTAGTGTGGAACTTAGACAAATAAATAATAAAATTTTCCACCAAATTGAGTTGGGCATTAACCATGGCTACAATTTCTGGTTTGGGCATCTTATTTTGTTGATGATGGTCTATGTAGACAACAAATGTGGACCTCATAAAGTATTCCTCCCTTTGGATTTTTGGAGTTTTCAAAGTTATCCTTATGGTATTTGGAGGAATAGATATTCTTATATTCATTTTCACCACGCAAAAGAGAAACTAAATATAACAAAACACATGGAAATACAAATATACAATTAATGTTAGTACGATACATGAAAAATCTAATATACATCATCCAATATGATAAAAAAATCACAATTTCAGAAATCTAATATCTATGACACATTCAAGTATGAATAAATGCCAACGACTATCCTTCATTTAAAATGCACCCTCCAATTATATCACAATCATTCATTGAAAAAGGGACGGTTGTGATATTATGGGAGGGTGCCTTTCGAGTGAAGGATATCCTTCGCTTGAAAAATTATCTTCAGTGGGCATCTTTAAAAACCTATGCGCGGCACATTCTACCACCCAAATATAGATGTGGAATCCTAAAGGGAAAGCACCTTCAACACACAACGATAGTTAGGTCCGTATCAATGTGGCATCCTTAGGGGAAAGCCGCATTCAACATGCATTGATTCCTGTATTTGTAGAGAAACTTTCCCCCATACGCCAAATTCAGAGTGAGAGTATAATATCACATAATTTTTATAGCTTCAACTTACATTATAAAAAAATATAACTAATAAATAATTTTCTATATACAAATGGTATATGCACATTAGCATTATCTACAAATATAATGAGTATGGAAAAATTCAAACTTACTCTAATGTTATTCCATTTAACACAACTAAGATCTCTCAATCATATTAAGAAATTACCAAACATTTAAAATTAATTATGTTATGAAAATAGTAAAACTACTCATAATTATGTCTATTCTGAGATAAATTAATAAATCAAACCAAAATATGTACGTGAATAATAAAATTGGAATAATCACAATAATAGATAACATCAAAAAATAAATACCAATACATTTACTCTCATATATAATTTTTAAAGAATAAATACCAATGCATTTAGATAACATAAAAAACGAAGATTTACATTTCAAACCCATTTATTATTTCATAATACAAATAATAATGAAAAAACCTAAAAAGAATTATTTGAACATTAGGAATATGTCCAGTTATAAAAACAACTCAATCATCCATAACATATGAGGTGACATTTATATTCAAAATTAATTGAATGAACAGGTAATAGTAACATAAAACATAAATCCATATATTCAATTTTTTAATTGATTTGTATAAAAGATAGACGTATAAATCAATTCTGCAGTTTCTATAATAATAATAAAATCATATCAGAATAAGTGTTTACAAATAGTTTAACAGTTTCATGAGAATCAAAACTAGATCAATAATAATATATTTGTGTCATTCTCTATTTTGTAGAAAAACATTCTTCATGTTAATTTGGGCATTTTTGTATGTGGAAGTAAATTTTAATCACTAAATATTAATAAAATGACCAAACCTACACATATACATATACCTAATATAAGCATGTTTAATATAAGAGGATAGTTATAAAATATAAGAAGCTTATAGTGTACAACATTTCAAATGTATGTATTGTAAATTACATCAATAATTTAAATGTATGACATTACTACTAAATAATTTTTCTTTCCAAAGATGATTTCATCTTATTGAGACACAATCGTGTATGATAAGAAAGAATAAATACTTGAAAAATTTTTTGTTGAAAAACACACTATGTTTTTCAACATTTTTCAAAAACAATTCCCTATCAAGTATATGAAATGTTGTCCCTGGGATCCACATATGATAAACATACTAAATCAACTAACATAAAAAACTGACATATTAAACTAGACAAGTGTTAAAATTTGGAATCTACCATGCTCATAAAACTTTGGGGGACACTCAGCAAGAGCACATTTTATCAGTTTAAGAGCAACCATTAATTAATAATATGGTTGTTCAATTAATTTATAATTTAAATTGAACAATGTCCTCATAAATAATTTTTTTTTGTAGTTTGATTGAGATCAAGGTGCTTTTTATTCTTATAAATTGAAAGAGAGAATCTAGTTTCTTTTCTACCATTCCATTCCATCATTTTTGATTGTTTATGAGATAGAAATAACTTGTAAGCATTATTAGTATTGATAGGTTGAATTTAATTCGTATCAAGATAATATAGATTCAAAAATCAAGGTTTTAATATGTTATCTATCCAAACACACAAATCATTCCATAGGTTAACACTTAGTCACATAGTTCCAAATTGAATCAATATGTCTAGAGTATTATATACCTTGGAATCCTTTTTCTAGTAGGGGCTCTAAAATAATTAGGATTAATTTCATGTCTTCAATTGAATCCTATATGAACATACATGCATTAGCAATAAAGTCTGCATTATAAGGAGGAATCCTCTTTGGGTGGTTATTACATCACTATGAACCTCAACAAAAATTATTTCTAAATGGGATAAATGTTCCACATCCTAGGTCTAAGAAGGAAAGCCCAAACAATGTAAAAAATAAATGTGGTATTAAAAAATTAAATGGTTGAAAGAAAAATGTAAAATAGATATTTTCTTTTAGAGGATACATTGATATTAAAATAGACATTGTGAATGTTCTAATTAGTTGGGTTATTTTGTTTACTTAAATTTATTTTTCATTTGTTTTATTTTCTTTATGTATGAAATCAAAATATTATTTTTACTTCAATTTTGTAATCAATTTTGAGTTCTTTCATTTCATTTTATATTTAGTTCATTTGTTTTCTTTAAATTTAAATATGAAATCAAATGATTTATTTTACTGCAATGTCATAATCAATCAAGTTGTTTTGTTTAGTTAAATTTTGTTTTCATTTATTTCCTTTAGTTTTTTAAGTATGAAATTAAACTATTTTATTTAATTCATTTTTGTAATTTCAATTAATTAAATATTAAAATATTTTATTTACTTCAACTAATGTAATTTCAATTTAGTTTAAATATGAAATAATATTTCTCTTTTTACTTCAATTTCTAAAATTAAATAAGTAAGTCAAATTGTTGTAATTTGATAGGCATTATGGCATGTAATGGGTTAGAAATGTATAAGAGTGAGAAGGTTGATCAAAATTTAGAGACCCTAAAAAGGAGAAGAAATATATTGAAAAAAGAAACAAAGATATAACAAGTTAAAAAGGGGAACAAATTTCTCTTCAAGTTAATGAACCTCTTAAAACTTAAAGCTCTTGAATCTATTCAAACTCGCCAAGAACTTAAAGAACAAGAAGATTTTTAATCTCAAGAAATAATAGATGAAGAAGTAAAATGAAACAATGAAGCAAATATAAATTCTTAAGATGTTGATTGTTATTAAGGAGAGGAAGAAGAAATTTTTCTAAATGGAGGATTACCAAACATGAATAATAATGAGGATATGGATGAAGATGATTTATATTTTATTGTTGAAGAGAGTAAATAGGTATATTCTGTAAACAATATAAATGTCCCATTAAACAAAGATACAAATATTAATTTCAAAATAAATATTTGATTAGTACATATCTCAATTGGTAGAAAGAATTTTTCAATGTAAAGACATGGTCCCTATTTTTGAGTTGTTAGGATTTGATTCAAAAGCTATGAATAACTTGAAATAAATCAATGTACATAAATTACATAATGCACTTGAAATTATTGGTATCTTCTCTCATAGAAAATATTTTTTCTAGCAACATAGATCTATCATAAAAACTTTAGTGGCTCCAGAAATAGTAAAAAAGTGATAAGATCACAAAAATTAAATGGTCTTGGTAAAGGTAGAAGAACTATCTTATGGTATGTGAAGTGTAGGATAAAATTGGATTAAAGAATGGAAGGGAATTGGGTATTGATATGTACAGAACCTCAAAGAAATAAAATTTATAATGGTGTAAAAGATATTATTTATTGAGTATTGAGAAAACCATGTGTCTCTTCCAATGCTAATGATGTTTTACAAATTAGGGTTGGTCCTGGTTTGAGGAAAGAACACCCAAATCATTTTCTAGGGAAAAACCTAAAGTAAATTGTATAGATTTATTTAAAGATGACAATCCTAAAATCAAAATTACATAACGAGCTTTTGATAATTTAAATATTGATGTATGTAAGGATAAATACAAATTGTGACGACATATGTTGTTGTCATACCCATATAAAGTTTGATCTACATCTAACAACATTTAGAAAATTTAGTGATTCTAGATTAGATGACAATAAATGATGGATCCCCCCTCCATATACAAGTCAATCTTATCAGATAATATTATTTTTAAGAAAGTAGAACAATGCACTTGAATTTAAGGTTGATTGTATCAAATGAGTATGTACTAAATGTGGAAGTATAAGTTCTTTTTTTTATTTCATAGAAACGTTCAGTTAAAAAATTATCCATAAATACAACATAGCTATGGTTCAATGTGGAACACTATGGAGATTCATAAATCTAAGAATTTGTTTCTTTTTTATTGCATTTTTTTATGGTTTTCTTTAAAAAGAACCATACTTTTTATTCACAAAAATAGATTCAAATTCAATATTATCATTTCATACGATTTGGCCATCATGATGTATGTGTGTTATAGACATGCACAATATGATGTGGAAAATGGGTATCAATCAAACAAATCTTATATAATTTTAATGTTGTTGTTCTTTATTATCATTCATTATATAACTATCTCTATTTCCTTTCATTATACAATTATATAGTTAGATACTCCATGAAAGTAATAAAATATTGCACAAAATATGAAATTAGTCCAATGGAATATCAAGAAATTTGGCATCAAAAAATTGGGATAAGTATACAAAATCATTCTATTAATAAGAGGACAACTGAATTATTTGGCCATTTGTGGATCATATTAATATAATTTAATTTTTTTTACTATTTTAAATGGCTTCAAATTATAATGGCATCTACCCTCTTCTTGAATATATCTCTATGATCATAAATAACATATTTGGTATGTTACAAGGAGTGCAATAAGTTAATTTTTTCTCCAATTATGATATTTTATCCATCCATATATATAGGTTAAAAATCATAATACTTAACATATTTACTCATACTTATCTTTCCATAGACCGTCAATGTCCTTGATTTCTTTGAAACTGTAGTTCATTTTATGGTTATTCACTAAGTGTTGAAGAGAGACAGTGATGTTAAGGAGATAATGCTTATTTCATTAAATTGGGACTTATTCCAGTGCCAACATCTAAACAATATATTCAATATTCGAATCTGATATTACTATTTTTTGGATTCCAAAATGTCAAATATTGGAATTATTTGCACTTCAAAATTGCACATATCGGATTCCAAAATCACACGTATTAGATTCCAATATCACATATATTAGAATCCAGAAATCACATACATTGGAATCCAAAATCCGCTATATTGGAATTATATATACTCCAAAGTCCCATATATCGAAATCCAAAAAATCAATTAATGGAATCCATTATAAGGGTTGGCATCCACTAGAGATTCTTTATGATTTTTTATATATAGAACATGATTTTGTTTTATAAGTGCTAGTGGTCATTCGCCATTATTTATGTTATGTTATGTATAGAACATGTTTCTGTTTTATAAGGGTTAGCGACTGCTAAGCATTATTTATGGTTTGTCTCAGTGAAGCTCTAAAAAATAAGCTCCCTCGAATTCAGTTTTTGATCAAATATCATCCTAAACATATTCTCATTTCCTTCAATGGTTGCAACAAAGGCCATAATGTGGTGTTAAATTTGATGCCCATTTAGGAATTTTTTTTTTTTCATTTTTATCCACAAAATAGTTCCAAATCTTTGAAATAACCGTCACATATGAATTGCATATTTTAGATATGATGGCCAATTTTTATAGATTATTTATATATTAATTATATTAAAAAATATTTAAAAACAATCAAGTATATATAATATAATGTAATATTTATTTTATGAACATTGTAAAAAATACTATTTTAGAAATTTTCAACGGAAAGTTTTTCCGATAATTCACCATAGAAGAAGTTATTCAATCATATTGTCATCTTATAATCAATAAAAAAATATAAATCTTCCCAACTTATATTTTGATGATCACAACATTATAGAATAGAGTTACACAATACATTCATAATAACATATGAATGTATATATATAATATTTGCAATGTTAAGAATTACAATCATAACAACATTCTAAAAAGATAAATAGTTATTTATTATTTTATCACTACAAGTATTTAATGCCCTCTATCACATTCAATTCCTGAGACACTGTTTGTGTTTTTTTTGTACAAATCGGCCATCAACCATTTATCATTTTTACAATCTTTACGTGAAATTTTCATACCCCCACCATAAAAATTTTAGGATGGTTTCCCTTTGCAACTAATGTAATACACAGATTATTTTTTTGAACTATATGAACAATTGTTTCTACTGCAAACATTTTATAGGTCTCTTATTGTTATTCCCTCGACTATATTGTAATGTTCCTTTCCCCAAGTGAGTCTTGGATTCAATATGGTTGATATTTTTTGATTTAATACTATTGATATATTTTTTACATGAGTAGAAATTCGAGTGTTCGATTACAGTCCTAGTTCATAATATCTTGATAATATTTTTTTAAAATTCTAATAGGCCACCTTACAGGTTGAAAACTTTCATACCGAACCTAAATGACATATTCCTATTGTATGTTTAGTTTATCTCATATATCAGGTCCCCCATATCCAAATAAAGTAAATAACTCTGATCGCTACCTATAGGGAAGTAAAAAAAAATTATTTTCATCACTTGCATAGCAATTACAAGAAATTGAAAAAAACAACATTTTAGCTTATGGCTAATAGTTACCAATTGAGATTGTGACTTGGATTACACCTCCTTTACACACTACTAGATCCATTAATGAAAGAGATATATAAAATAAACAATCATCAATTCATAATATATTTACTCCTATTGAAAATGTGAGCATAATGCATTTGAAATAAACATTAATAAATTCATAATCGATTTCATGTTGTGGATTACTTAACTAGATAAACATAGTGTTTATTCTATGGTGATATGGTAAGTACAATGTCAAATATTCTTTGTCTTAAAATTGAAATTTACCGTTCATTAAACTACAGTTATATTTTTCAAAAAACTCTTTAGCGGAGAATAGTCCACAACTATTGTTAAGGATTTGCAACCATTAGCCTATGCCAACATTGGCCAAACTACACTTACCTGGAAAACATTTAATGAGGCTAGCCAAGTGATTCTTATATTATTCGAAACACCCTTTAGAGGAGAAAAATCCTCAGCTATTGTTGAGGATTAACGACCGCTAGGCTATGCCATCATTGGGTGAACTACACTTAGTTTGAAAGCCTTTAATGATACTAGTCAAGTGCCATATGTACAAGTTGGATCAAGTGATATGTAGTTCTCTTTATGATGATGTTGAAGCCACAACAAATTTAATTAATTGTAAGTTGTCAGTATGTCGTAGTGAATCAATGAGACATTCTAGAGAGTATGTTGTTGTAAATCAGTGAGATATTGATGAATGTACGGTTTTTTATTCAAACCATTTATGTATTGAATGTGGATGCTTGGAGTCCACTAAGCTCTATATAGTTCATTTTAAATTTTTATTGTAGCTTACAAATGGATTTCCTTAAACTTTTTCTTTGACACTAAGCCAAACATATAAACTAATGTCTGTTAGTTATCATTTCCTATAAATTTGTGGGCCTTATAATTAATATTGTTGTAAAATACACATTGTTATCATATCATTTCCTATAAATTTGTTGGCCTTATTGGTTGTCTTCATAATCATTTTTTTTCTTATAAATTTTTTGGGATTATTACCGGATTGGTTTATAAATTCACGTGATTAACATACCTAGGTCGGATGACATTTTCATCGCCGTTGTACCCACGTCCTCCACATTTGTCATATTAACTATAAAAAACATAACTTTGTTAAAGCAATTCAAAACCATCGAAATTGAAGATATATCTAATTAAAATTTTTTTATAAAATGATTGAAAGTAAATCACCATGTTGAATTGGTTATGTAGCATCACGATGAAATAGTTGTACATCAAATTCTATAGCTTTTTGGTTTTTTTCGTAAACAATAATTGTATAAGTAACATATTTAGGTTAAAATCCATTAAACAAAATCACTTGTTGAAGATTATTTTGGAGACGAACCTTTCTTCATATGAGAATAGTAATGTTTTTTTGAAACATCACTTGACAATGTATCTCAACAATAAAAAAGAAAAATAGTTTGGAATCCACCAATGCACAGAGAGTGAAACTACCATCGTAAATCACTAGAACTAGAGAACTAACGGAACAACATCGAGTGAACATATCTACCTAGAGATCATACGATATTTCATAAATAAATGATGGATGTTTTCTTGTAGGCCAAATTCTCTTATAGTTACAAATTTTTATGGAATTTCCTCCTTCAAATCCATAATTACCTCCTCTTTATAATCATTGTTATTGTCATGGTTATGCACACAAGATATTGTGTACATAAGACACAAAATTTTTAATATCCAGTTGTTATCCTATAGTCTATATCATCCATCTAGAATTCATACTCAAACGTCTTTAACCTTTCCCATATATCTTTGTATAGTTTCGTTTAACATTTTTGAATAACCATTTGGTATTAGAACAATAATAATATAATCCAACACACTTTTTCCGATAGCTTTTAGAAGATCCACTATGAAATCAAAAGAATTATCGCTAGCCAGATTACAAAAAATTAGCAAGCACATAGTCAACATTAAAAGGATTATTCAAAGGAATAGCTGATAAAGTTTGATGGAAGTTGGAATTGATTTGCACATTTACAAGAAACATTGTCTGAGACTTTCACCCTTGCTAGTATATTTCCTTCTAGTTACATCACATAGTTATCTAATATTGTTTGAGCCATGACAGAAGGTACTTCTTCCATCTCATGATCTTTTTTCTTTTTTTTTTTTTTTTCATTTTTTCACAAATATACGAATCATATTTTCTTTTTCCATTGCTCTCTTCACCCAACAGTACAGCCACCTTGCGATAGTGTGATTCATGTAATTTAAATTACTTGATTACCTGAGATTCAATGTAGGTTATCAATACAATATTATGCAGATGTATATTTCTCAAATAATGTAGAAATTTTTTTCTCATTTTTTTATCTCCTTTTATTCTTCAGAAACAGGAATCAAATTTCTCTACTATTACAATAGCCTCAAAATACCCAGTTGATTTATTATTCCTTTTCAACCACTACAATTTTGATTAAGATGGGTCTACCTCCAATTTAGTAAAATATGTTCGCCTCAACATAGAATTTTTTTTGCATGTTTTGGAGGTGAAAGAAAACATTTTCTATAAAATTTTATGAATATTGTAAATATACCATTTTGAATTTCTTTCCACACTTGAACATCCATTTTGTCATAATCTATTAGAATCCCCGAATTCCAACCATATTTTTAATAGGAATATGGTCTGTTGTTTATGGAGGCATGCATTTCCCATTTCCTGAAGAAATAAACATCCAAATCCATATCTAGGATATGACACTTATTGTTTTCATAGTTGAATCATTCCACCCAGACATGTAGAGTCCGCAATACAATAACTTCTGAGGATATAAAAATACCAAATTCCTCATGATTTTCATCTATAACCAAAAAAAAACCACATATTGACGTGGTAGTTTTTAGATGAATTAAGTTTCATAAACCATTACTCATCTCTTTTGTTCCAATGGAGCGTGAACAAAGGAATAAATTTTACCTATATGTAGAGTAAAATACATCAATAATTAGGTCATTTCCAAACATTAAAGTGCTTTTCTCACATTCTATGTTAAGGAATTTAAATATTACCCTAGAAGACACCAATTTCTAGAGTTCTTTACTATCTTTCATAACAAAGTAATTAACTTAATAGTTAGTGACCACTAGGCTTCGTTAGGACATCTTTTGTATCATTCGAATAGTTACAGTAAATCATATTTTGCGGATCAAAGCAATAATAACAGAATTATTCTAAAATTTAGAAATCTAATTATGATACATTGAAATATAAAGACCCATTTGCACCTTTTGAAAGTATTACATATGAATCGGACAAGCCATAACATTAGATAGATGGCATGATAGGAACATTAAAAAAGACACACTTTAATAGTAGATAGACTTCTAGTCAACATATAAAAGAACAACCTAAAACAATTTTAAAGCCATTTACACATTTTTAATGATAAACTATAGAGTACATTAAGATGTAATATTTGGTATTTTGAAGAGAGGTTATGGTAGATTGGGATTTTTTAATTCTACAAGACTATGTGAATTATGTGTATATCGGTCATATTGTAGTAGTGAGGATTAGATGCCTGTAACAAGACTAATGACCATGTTTAAAGGATAGCAATCAGAAGATTTAATGTTTCATATTTTGAGGAGAGTAGTTGTGAAACAAATCACATTAATGGAGTTAGTGATATCTCATCATTTTTTTTTATATGAGACAATGTGAAGTATATGTTTATCAGACATACTTTATTCATTATGTATAAATGTCTATATCTACTCTAAGTACAATATTTTAAGCATATCGCTTGGTGGGAAATTCAACAACAAGATATCATTTTTTTTTTGTAAGGATTATACTTTTACTAAACGTAAGTATGGCCCTCTTCACAGTAACCATGTTTGTGGAAACATGGCTCTCTATAAGGTTAGGGAGGGTTTTTAAAATTATTTGAGAAAGGATTTGATTATTAAAAATATTTTTTAAGTACCACTACAACAGGGTTTATTCTCTGTTATTTTGACTATAAATTATATTTAAAATACTACTTGAAATAATTTATTCGAAATCTTTCAAACTTATGTTAACTTATTTTATAGTGTGAGTCTTCTTAGGCTGAAAACATATATTGTCTGTAAATGTTTGGCTCTTATCCATGGTAGATGTTGGTGATTGCTTTGACCTCTAATAATTTTTCCCTAATTTTTCTCTGATTTTCGAGCATTGCCATTTTTTTCTATTTTTCCCTCGACCATGGAAGCTTGAAAATGATCGATTTATATTTGTATACCTTTAAAAATAAAAATCCATGGTCAAAAGATGCTCAGAACCATGATCCACATAGTTTTGTTTCGAAAAGGTTTTCATCCTTAGAAAAAAATCAAGTTTTTGAGCATGACTGGTGAATTTTTTTATTTTTGACGGCCTAACAGGTGTATTTTTCTTGTCAAAGTTATTTCTCAGTGCTCAGTGGTCACGTGGCTTCCTTTGGTTGCATTGGGGGCAGCAGGTGAATGCTTTAACTTATAACTTTTTATTTCTTAGCGAAAAGGTAAATTTGGTTCCGAAGCCCTGCTCATGTCTAATTGGTTCTTTTGGTGCTTACGTGGCCTCTTCTGATTCGATGGAGTATGGAAGGTTTATTTTTGAATTTTTTTTCTTTGGCTACTTTGGCAAAAAATTTGGACTCGCCTCGTGGCCCCGCCAGGCCTTGATTCGAGAAAATTTAAGTGGGAGGGAAAAGGTCTCACTTTGACCCTGCAGGTGGACATGTGGCAAGGTCACCCTCATTCAAGGTTTCTACTTTGGGGGCCATTTTGAAGAAGCACCAAGATGACATGTGGATGCCTTTGCTCACTTTGCATTTTACTTAGACTTCTCAAAAGCCAAAGGAGACTGCCTCAGAGCATGACACATGGCACCTTCCACTGAGCTTCAAGAATTTAGACAAACTTTACCGAAGCAGGACATGTGGTGAGCCCGCACTCGTTCAAGGCATTAAATTTTTGGGACCATCTCAAAGTGTGCCAAGGTGACACGTGGTGGTTTGAAAAGTCAAAGGGGCAGGGAAGTGGACAATCGGACGCAACTTGGATTTCTTACCTCTTGTCCTCAATAGGATTAAAATCTCAAAACTTTCTCTAGTCAATGCCGGAGGTGCAAACTCTTGGGGGAAATTTTGGAAATTTTCCTTTTTGGAGAAAAGGAGTTAAAACATCAAAATGGTGTGTAAATCTTGATGAGAGAAATAGTCAACATTTTACCCCAGTTAATATCGGAAGGGTGGAGCTGCAGGGTAAACTTGGAAAAATTTCCTTTTTCCAAAAAGACGATCAAATGGTAGAATTAGGCCATGGTTCCACTAGGGCCCATCTTAGGACAAGCGTCAGGATTATTTCCCAAGGATAGAGGTGTGGAGGAAAATGGAAATTTTTCCCATTTTTTCAAAAGTTGTAAAAAGTCAGAGGAAGCATCGAGTTCTGATTTTAAGTTTAAATCTTCCACGTTGAATTTTAAGTTAGAGAAGGAAGTTAATGTTTATATCTGAAGTTTGGTGGAAAGATCTGGGAGATTTCTTTAACCATTAAAATGTTCTTACTTTCGTGCTTGATCAGATTTTCTATTTTTCTTCTCGCAAGTACATAAGGAGAAAAATTTGATAGATCAGGGGTAGAAGTGGTTTTAAAACTGAAGGAAAAATGATCTACCATAGCAAGGAGTTGAATGCGGGAGGAATTCGATGAAATCTATCCCCTTGAGCACCTGGAGATTTTTGTAGATCAGATTCTGAGAATCACAAAAGAAATCATGGTGAACACTGTTGCATTAAATGTTTTTGTCTTTTAGGGAGAAGGGGCTCTATTGTAAATGTTATAAATGGCACAAAGCTTTCATGTAAATGGTTGGGAGTTTTTGGAAAAGTCATAGACAAATTTTTGTAGTAGAAAAAGCTTGACAGAGCCCATCCCTTTTGAGAAGTTGTCTAAGAAGCATGTATATCTCTCTTTGTGTCAGATTCAATCATTTCAAGGTGGTTGCAAGTGTACAGTCATTGAAAGATTTGATATTGTTCTAGAAACTTTCCCTTGTTGGTAAATTTGATCTAACTTGAGCTATTCTGTGCTAGTCTTGAGTAAAGTGTATTTATTTCATCTTTTAATTCATGCAAGTATTTTTTCTTGTTTCTGTTCCAATATTCTACCAAAATCCAATCCAATCACACATGACTCAATCCTTGTAATATTTTAGTGGCATCTATAATTTCATTTCTCAAAAGAGCCTTCATCTGGGAGTGAGATAAACGGTTTATTTATTTTTTTTTTTTTTTTAAAATCACTTTTCTTTCATTTTGTTGACAAAGATTATCTGTAAGCCTTTGGGTGTACCTCAGGTGTGGTTTGATTTGAATCTTGGTGCTTTATTTGGTTTTCTGACTCAAGCCTATGAGATATAATCCCATAGGTTGTATGAAAGAGTGTTAATCTGGGCCTCCACTTAGGCACATATTCTAGTTAAAGAAAATTTCTAACTTTTATGGTATTCTGTTGGCTGAAATCCTTTCATTTTGCATAAGATCTCAAGGATCTAGTAAGTCAAGTTTATCCTGTCTCCCCTCCCACCAAAATCTATTTAAAAACATCCAATCCCATCCATACTCTCAATGTTTTGCTCTGTATACCCACATAAGACCAAAATCCATTTTCCAAAGTATGCTTGATAGATCAGGGTCTCAAAAGTCTTTAGTAACCTTTGCCTTGTTGTGAAAGTATCACCATGATCTGGAAGTGACAACTCATAAGAGTCATATTTGGTGTGTTGATCATATTTTCCATAAGGTCTTCTCTACAAAATTTATGTAAAAGAAGGGTACCTATATCTCCTTTCAAATAACAAAGGTTACAAAATAGGTTTCTCTTACCTTGGTTGAAAGGCATAACCTAAAATAGTTAGGATAAGATCATATCCTTTTAAGGTGCTACCCATCTCTCCACAAATCGAAGTAACAAATGGACAGTTAGACCTCCTCCCTGGCTATGAAACATTATATATTTATGATCTAGCTACCTCTAAGCTCCATGTTGAATTAGTGTTGTTTCTTGGCTTAAAAAGGAGAAAATTTCAGTACCAACACTAGTGGCGCTGTTGTTGGAAACATTATGATTGCAGTTGCACATTTAGATCCTGGTAAAATATTCCTTATATGCTCCAAGTTGTTGTGTGTTTATTCGTTCAGTTTCTACATCTAAGTGCACTAGTTTTTTCATTGATAAATCTGGGTATAGAAAGGTCATAGTCTCTCTCCATTTCTAGTTTCTAGTGTTGAAAAACATTTGACAGATCGTATTCAGTGCATCTACACAACTAGGTGGAAATCCTTAGTGGCAACTCCCTGTTCAAAAAACTATTAAAGTGTACCAGTGTCTTTAACACTGTCAAAGTCAGATTTGTTACTAATATTTGCAAAGTAGGAAGGAAGAAGATATTTCTTTGCGAAGGATCCTGCTAGGACATTATTTAAAGAGCTAGGAAAAGCAAAATCTGAAGGAAAGAAAATGCTATATTGTTTGTTGGGGATCAACAGATAAGAAGAGGGATCTCCATTGATGAAAGTGATCAGCCCATCATTGAAGAGTTCCATTCAAGTGACTCTGAATCAGGTAACCTCTTTGTGGAATTGAACTCTCCAACTAGAGAGGGGACTTCATTTGATTTTGAAAGGTTTTCTTCACACTCTACTCCTATTTTTTCTGAGGTTAATAGGGATTTCCAAGAAGCAAGACCTTTAAATGATACCAATTCTTAAAAATATACCCTTCTGTTTCAAATAACTTCTAGCCCTCATCAATTACTCACCCCTCTAGGGTCACCTCCTGAAAGAAACATGGCCTTACCCCCTCCTAGACCTTCATTTATTGTAAACACCTTTAGACCTATTATATTTGTGGGAGTGGGTGGATATCCAAATGCAGTGCCTTAAGATGTAAGGAATAGAATGCCAAAGTTCCAAGGAAGCAATGTTATCACTGGTGATCAGCATCTAAAGCTTTTTATCAATATGATGGAAGATTTTGAGATTGAACATGAAGATGTATATATCAAATTGTTCATCCATACCTTGGAGGAATATTTCAGGGACTGGTACAAAGCATTGCTCGATAACTCAATTGATTCTTGGACTGGGATGAGTAATGCATTCAGATTTTAGTATGGTGATTTAACTTACCCTAGGTTTCTTTTGACATAATTTTAAAACATCAAGAAGAATCCTAATGAGTCAGTACATGATTTCAACACAAGGTTTAACAAGACTTTGAGGAGATTTCGTGTTAGGATAAGGCCTTGTGATGAGTCATGTTTGATCAAATATACTGATGCATTTGATAAACAGGATAAATATTATTTAAGAGATAAAAACCCCTCAAGTTTCAGGTAGGATTTCACCATGGATTTGAAAATAGAGATCAATATCAAGGAAATTAGAAAGCCTCTAAAGAGGGAAGGTGTAAAGGTTGTTAACCTAGAAAAACCCCAAAGAAGCAAGGCTACTAATTTGGAATAAGTTGTGAATACTTTGGCAGGGATTGTCAAAGAAATTTCCTACAAACTAGCCCAAGCTAAGAAGGGAATTAGGTAAAGCTCACATGGTCAACACAAGCATGAAGGCCAAGACAGGTTCACAAATCACCAAAGATATGATGATAGAGGCAAGGGACCTGCTGGGTTTGGAAATAGATGGTCCTAAGCCAGGGATAATAGAACAGTACCAGATCCTTTGGTTTTCAGGGTTGCTATTATGGCGCAGACATATGTCATTGATTGGTGTTACAGATGTTTCATGGCCCATGCTCCTTGCGAAGAATATTAGCAAGAAGAATAAGATGATGATGATGATGATGTGTTCATGATGGGTTGTTCTACGAGATCACATCGAGGGACGACTTCAACTGAGGTGATAAGTGCCCAGACTATTGCTACTTTTTGGGATTACATTCATAGGGTGAATATTCTTCCTCTCTCTCATACTTTATAAGTAGAAATTGTACAATCTTTTGAATTTCCCAAAAATGATTTTGCATATTTAAGGGATTTAATGATAAAGAAGTATGATGGAGGAATCCCCTCTGAGGAAGATAGAAAATTGCTTACGAATGTTGTTGTGGCTCAAGAGAAGGAATATAATACAAGAAGTAAGGTTGTAAAATGGGCAGGGCCTCAAGCCAAGCAAAAATCTCCCTTACTTTAAAACATTCCTAAAGAGGCTCTTAAGAAAGAGGCACCTACTAAAATCCCTGTAGTCCAAAAACAAAAAATAATACCACTTTTCATGCCCAAATTGTCAAAAATCTTGTACCACCTAATGGTGTATTGGTTTCCCTTCCAGTGCTTCCTTGCCAAGAAATTCCCCATATGATTTTTTCCCAAGTCTTAAGTCAAATCAAAAGTTTCTATTCCAATTGTTGAGTTGCTTAGGAATTTCACCTTCTCAAATAAGTAGCATGCACCTCTTCAGTTAATTTCATCAAGACCAAAATCCTAGCCAAAATATACATTATCACTTGTCACTCCTCCTCCAAATATTTTTTCATCTCAAACCGAGTCTGGAAAAGGATTAGGTCTACCAAATTCCTCTAACACTTCCACAAGGTTAGCTCAGTGCATGGGTATTATGAAATTCATTGATATCACCATAAAATCCTAAATATTTTTCCTCACTACCAACACTCGCGAAACAAAGTAGGAATCCACCTCAGAGTTAACATGAAATAGAGCCAAATCCACTAGATATTTTTCCCCCAGAATTTGAGTAATGGTTTCCCTGACAGAATTAGGATAGGCTTAGAAAATAATCGGTAGGACAACCTACGAAACCTCCCTATGAAAGGCCATCTCCCTCTTCTCTCCATCCAGGGAAAAATAACGAAAGAGTTTGAAATCCCATGGAAAACTCGATTTAAATCTCCACCATAATGGGCCACCAAGTAGAGATGAGATGGAAACAACCTACACCACCTCAAATTAGAGAGCCTCAGGGCTCTCTTCCCATGAAATAATTACTTCCAAAACCTCCCATTCACACACACACACTCACACACACACACTCATACATAAGCAACGAAACCCACTATAAATAAATTTGGTGTGTTCATTTATATTTAATGAAAGACCCATAAATCCTTAAGCCATTGTTCCCTAATAAAACCTTAAAAATAAACAAATACCCAATACAATAAAACTCAATAAAACATACCAAAAAAAATTGCTTCATACCGATCTATCCTCTGTAAGCTCCATGTGTCCTTTATCGATCTTTGATTGTAAATCCTTGGGATCCTTGCCATCTATAGTTCACCCGAAAGAAACACGTGAACCCAAAATATCCTTCACAGTTCCTCAAAGATGTTTTTCCATGGATCGGTGCTTCGTAGCCTTCTTAATTTCAATAACATTATTAACTGAGATGTTCCCGATATGTTTAATTTTAGTCATCTTTTTGTTGTGATGTTCAGGTTCTTTCTGGGCTTTAATCACCAAGGCAGTTGCACTAGGAACAACTATAACTTTGGCCTAACAATTTTGTACAGTGAGCTTCACGGTAACCCTCAAACCTTTCCAATCTCATGCAGTCTAATTTGTAATGTCTTATCAATTTTTTTCTATGAAAGATCCAAAGGACCAATTTTAGGGGCCAATTAAGAGGTTGTTCCAACTTCTCCTCCTGTCACACAGATGAACACCTCCACAACCTAAGATGGGTCCAAATTTTGTGGCATGTTTTCCTCAACCCTTCAAACCATGTCTCTTCCACAAATCCTCTACAACTCCATGGCCTCTTACTAAAAGGGAAGACTAGGAAAAAAACTATGTCTTTATCTATACTTGGACTTAGGTTTGTTCTCTTTTGTTTTCTTGTTTAAGTAATATATGTTATTCCTTAGAGTGATTAAGGTCCAATATTAATCGTACGTAATTTTTTTTTCACTTTTTTTTAATCTCTTAGAGTGAATAAGGTACATGAGGGATCAAGCCTTATGTATTTCCCATAAGGTATATTATTTGAAACACATAATTCACATCAGATCTTATAAGAGAAAATGCTTAGTGCATGCTAAAAAAAATTCATTATCGAAAGTAAGGGCATAGTGGATGCTAGGTCCAACAGTTTAATAAGTTGAAGACAACGATAAAATAAAAGATCATTCTCTAGTGTAGTAAACACTAGGCTCTAACCATTAGTACCATTCATTATAAATACCATACATATATAGCTCTAGGTATCTACTGTGTTTTAATCTATTATGTAATAATCACAAGACTTATCGTTTATAACATCTAATTCACATCTATTTTTATAAGAGAATGCTTAGCCACCACTAAGTTTTTTAATGTTTATTGAGTGGAATTTAATAACCTAATTAATTTATTGGTAAAGATTAGTGGTTGCTAGGCTCTTTCCTTCACCTCTTATCAATATAAACACTATATTTAAGGTATATAGTTAGAAACACATAATACACGTCAGATCTTGTGGGAGAAAATGATTAGAAAACACAAAGCATTTTTTACTTATCAAAAGTAAGTGCATAGTGGACACTATGTTGAACATTTTAATAATTTGAAATCAGTGATAAAATAAAAGATCATGTTCTAGTTTAGCGGTCGTTAGGATTCCACCATTACTACCTGTCATTATAAATACAATACATATATATCTTTGGGTTACTATTGTGTTTTCATCTATTATGTAGTAATCAAAAGACTTATTTTTGTAAAATATAATTAAAATATGTTTTTACAAGAGAAAATGCTTATCGACCACTAAGTTTTTGTACATATTGATTCTAGCACCATAACCTAATGAATTGATTGGTATAGCTTAGTGGGCGGCAGGCTCCTTACTTTACCACTTATCAATATAAATAGTATCTTTAATTTATATTATTAGAAACACAATTCACATCAGATCGCAAGGGAGAAAATGCTTAGAAAATACTAAGCATTTTTTCCTTATCGAAATTAAGTGCATAGTGGACACTAGGTTCAACAGTTTAATAATATGAAAGCAGCGATAAAATAAAATATTGTGCTCTATTTGAGCAATTGCTAGGCTTTCCATCATTAGTACCAGTCATTATAAATACCATATGTATATAGATTTGGTTCGCTACTATGTTTTCGTCTATTATGTAGTACTGACACGACTTATTATTTGTATCATATAATTCACATCTATTATTACTAGAGAAAATAGTTAGAGACTGCTAAGCATTTGTATGTATTGAGTGGAATTCCATAACCTATTGAATTATATGGTATAACTTAGTGATCGATGGTCTCCTACCATTACCTCATATTAATATAAACATTGTGTTTACAATTTTGGATCACTAGGCTTAATATGTAGATCCCATAAGATACATAGTTTTCAACTCATATTTTATCATGTTTACAATAAAAAACAATGCTTAGAGATCGCTAAGATACTTTACTTATTGACATAATTGGCATATCAGACTCTAGGCTCAAATTTTTTTTAGTTTGAAAGTAGACATAAAATAATAAACCATATTTAGGCTTTTGCAGCCACTAGTTTCCTACCATTACCTTTTCTCATTTTAAACACTATCTGTAAAGTTGGGAATTACTAGGCTTAGTATGTAGTTGGCATAAGATACATGGTTTTCAAGACATATTTCACATCTTTTTTTCTTAAAAAAAAAATGCTTAGTGTCCGCTATGCTCCTTTACTTTTTTTTTATAGAAACGACATATTAGACCTTAGTCCTATACTTTTCTTATTTTGAAAATATCCATACAGTAACTCTCACTGTACAGTATTGGATTGTTAGCCTTAATATGTATCCCTAATAGCTTGTTTGAACTTACCACATGGAACATTCTAATTGGATAATTAATTTATATTATCTCTGACTATAGCGAAAAATGTACAAATTGATTTTGATACAAAATGGAACGTAAATGTGTTTATATTATTCTAATAATCTTCAAAACAATGTATAGGATTTATTTCTTCTTCTTTTTTATTTTTATATTGTTTTTTTGTTATGCTTGGTTCATTTATATGTTGTTTATGATATTATGTTTATATATTTTTATACGCTATAGACAATGAAAAAAATGTAATTTTTAATTTTTAAACCATGGGAATGTAAAAATAGGGAAATACGTATTCCCCTACATTATCAGATATTGTGAATTCTAATAGCCCGAACTTTTTATTTTAGAGGGGAGAAGTAAAAATTTCAAATTTTTTGTATCCTACTCTTTTTCTCTTTTTGAATTTTGTTTCGTAAAATTTTCTTAACAAATAATTAAATACCATAGAGATATATTGCGTGGGGTTTTGGTTTTTTTGATTAATCAGGAAAACATGTCTTCAAACTAAGAAAAAATCACATCGACTATGTATTGCAGGGATGATTGTACGAATCTAGTTTTTTTGCATGCAATTATATTCTTATTCGCAGTGAAAGGCACACAACAGAAGAAAAAAAGATGAACATAAAGGACACACATGGAGGATAGCAACAGAGGTTGGGAAATGGATCGCGATGATTGTTTGAATGAGATAGCAAGTGGAGGTTTCACAGCCAACATAAAGCCATGAAATAATTCCAGATATTACTAAACCAGGTATTTATAGTAAAGGTGTAGCTTTTTTTATTGCAGGATATAATACTTGCTCTATAGTTGATTGGTCCATATGTTTGACACGAAAGTCCAATCATGATCCACTCAATCTCTGTTTTGTCCTTCTAAATCATGCTCCATGGTATGGACTTTGTTATTTAACTCCATGTCAAAATGCCGTGTTCTTCATTAAAATTCATTTTTTTTTTTTGTGTGTTAACGAAAACAATTTTAATATATTTTCTGCTCAAGTATTTATCTCTATTTAACGCTTTCCCATTTCCACCATTCTATGTCTCTCTTTGGCTATTTTCATTTTGATTCTTTATATGTCGTCCCTGAAATGGTTTTTTAGGATAATGATATCTTCTGCAATAGTCACCTTATTTTTAATTTTATTTTTGTTGGGAGAACAAAAAATATTTTAATGTTGTTCATCAAGATGATGCAAACAAACCTCACTAATTAATGCATATTACATTTTTTACATGCTTGTCACTTAGATATTTTAGGAAATATATATGACGCTCAAAAATTATTTCAAAATGATAAAGTTATATTAAGAATTTAATTGTATGATAATTATTTCAAACTAGATACGTGTTTCCATGTAGAATTAACCAAATGTAATTCTTTCATCATTTTTATGGTATGTACATTGGAAGTTAAACACATTATATATGCAAAAATATTGTATAATCTAGTTTTAAAATCAGTATGAATGTTATAATTAAGAAATTATTCCTTTCGAGCCCACTAATCTATGCCAAAAATTAACATATCTTTGAGGCTACCATGATATAAAAATATTTTTTTTTTTTCGACAACATATTGATGAAACCCCAATTCTATTTTGAATTACATACTAGATTTTACACGTATATTTATATATCCATTGTATAAATTATGGATTTATTTTTTATCCTTTGTATCTTTTCAATATGATTTATTTACTATGAATAAACTCTACCATAGGAAAACATTTCTACCCTAGCGTCCACTAGGATATAATTCTAATTTGGAAAATGCATTCGTTTTCTTGGGCACCTCACGGATTAGTTGTTATATAAGCAACACAACATTTTTTGGTCCTAGCGATCACTTTGGTTCTTTGTAAACTGTTATATTGATAGATATTAACAATTTAGATTTATAAAAAAACTTCATTTTGAACATGATATATTTACCTTTAGGAATATCTTAGCAGATGCTATGGTGCAATGAGTAGGTTGTGTTGTATTTAAAAACTTGTAGTATAAATTCTAGGTCACTAGTCTAGATTTCTTTTCTTTTCTTAAATGTAAAAATATTATGCCAAAATATTATAGGAAATATAAAAATCAAGACGTATAGTTGTGTAACTCGTGAAAAACATGATTCTAAACATACACAACTTGATTATGAACACGATATATTTACCTTTCTATAGAGCTTAGTGGACGCTAGGGCACAATGAGTCCAAGCTATACATATACGATTCTTTAAATTCCAAATTTATATGTTACCGTTTATATAAACTAAATTTTTAATATAACTTAAATAAAAAATTAATGTAGCTGAACTATGATCAAACTTGATATACTACAAATGATATTAACTCTAAAAGAAAATAGATATCCTTCTTTGTTATTGAATAATGAATTACGATGTTTCCTACATAGGAAAAAACAACTCCCAACTTGAGTTTCCATGCAAACTCTAACTAACTTGACTAAATCTACTCTAGGTGGTGGAAATTACTATTTTTAGTAGTTTACTAGAACTTGCTATTCTTAGTAAGTTCACATGCTTATTCATACGGGCACGAAAATTTCCATGCATCTTATACATTCATAAATTAGAGGAATTTCCAACTTTCTAACTCATAATGCAACTAATAGACTAAAATTAACTAATGCCCAAAAATTGGAAAAAAACGAAGTACAACTTAATTCCTAATTTTTGTCCTCAAGATGGCAGATTTAGGGCCCAAAAATCAGCTGAAACTTTCCCCAAATAGTAGTGAGGGTTACTGCTGCATTCATCTCATTGAAACATGTGGTTTTAAAAAAAATATGGACTCAAACGGACACTTGGAGCTCAATTTATGACCTTGTCAAGTTCTTGATAATTTGGGCGCATCATTCTCCCCTGCTTGAAAAAAAAGCACCTCCTATAAGTTATCTTCTTCAAACTACTTCCATTTATCTACATCCAAATTCTTAATTTCCCACTCTGTGACAGAAGTATTTTCCTCTTGTTCCAGTCCTTTACAATGTACCAAATATTTGTTGTATTTCCCATGTCGTGTGTCCATTTTTTTCTTATCTAGAATTTGATCCACTTCTTCTTTCTTCTTCACTGGAACCTACTCCCTCCAATCTACTACTTCATCAATAAAATCCCCTTCTTCACCATCCCTATGAAAATAATACAAATATGAAACATTAAACACTGTAGAAATATCAAAATTCCTTGGCAATTCTACCTCATAAGCATTATTGTTTATTTTCTTCATGATTTTGCAAGGACCAATCTTCTTGTATTTTAGCTTGTTATAGGTTCCTTTTGGAAACCTTTCCTTCCACAAATATACCATAAGAAACTCACCAACTATAAATACCTTTCTCCATCTATGCACATCTGTTATTTCCTTATACTTATCATTACTATTCTGCATCTTCTTCCACACTTCTTCCTATAATTTTTGTATATGTTTGGAAAATGCTTCTACATCATCACTAACTCTGCCATCAACTGGTAGCTATACCAAACCTAACACCCCATTTGGATTACTCCCATACACAATTAAAAATGGAGACTTTCCTGTGGATCTTTTTATGGAACTATTATATGCAAACTCAGCTTGTCGTAATACTAAGACCAATTATTTTGGATTTTCCCCAATGATGCACCTTAACAGGTTTCCCAAACTCTGATTTACCACCTCTGTTTACCCATCAGTCTAAGGATGACAGGTACTACGGAACTATAGTTAAGTTCCCAATTTCTTCCATAAAGTCTGCTAGAAATGACTTAAGAACCTTGTGTCCCTATCTCAAGTAATAGTTTTTGGAACACCATACAAACAAACAAATTCTCTAAAAATATAATCTCCTACACCTGTAACATCACTTATTTTCTTGCAGCAATAAAATGAAACATCTTAGAAAACCTATCAAAAACCAAAAAAATTGAGTCATTACCTCGTTGTGTTTTGGTAATCCCAAAACAAAATCCATACTCAGATTTGTCCACGACCCTTTAGGAATAGGAAACAATGTGTACAATCCTATATTCTATGTATGGCCTTTTGAGACATGGAAAATTTGACACCTCTCCACATATCTTACCACATCTCTTTTCAGCTTTGGCTAATAGTATTTCTCTACTACCAAGTCTATCATCTTTTCTTTAACAAAATGCCTAGCCAATCCTCCACTATGCAGCTCTTTCACTATATTCTCTCTCAAAGATCTAACTGGAATACATAGTTGGTGTCCCTTGAATAGGTATCCATCCTATAAAATTTACTCATCCTAGACATCTCTTGTATTGTTTGACAATGGATGAATTATCCTTTCAACAATATCCTTGAAATTGGAATCAGAGTAATACAAAACCTTTATTGCTTCAAAACCCACCACCTCATTTTCCATAGTGGTAAACAAAGTCACACACCTACTCAATGCATCTACAACTTGATTTTGTTTTCCAGATTTATGTTTTAGAGAAAAATCATAACCCTGCAAAAATGATACCCACTTTGTATGCCTACTATTCAACTTCTTTTGGGTATTCACATACTTTAGGGCTATGTGATCCATAAATAACACAAATTCCCTAGGCACTAAATAATGCCTTCAATTCCTTAATGATTGTGCAATTGCATAAAATTCCACATCATAAGTAGAGTAGTTATTTCTTACCTTATTCAGTTTCTCACTAAATAAATCTACTGGCTTTCCACCTTGACTTAGAACAGAACCAATACCCACATGTGAGGCATCACAATCAACCTCAAACACTTTATCAAAATATGGCAGTGGCAAAATGGGTTCCTCTGTCACCTTCTTCTTCAAGAACTGAAAACTATCCTCAGCTGCCTTTGTCCACAAAAACTCCATTCCTTTTGCACAATTTGTTATAAGTGCTATAATACTACTAAATTTTTTAACAAATTTTCTATAAAATTTTTTTAGACCATGAAATCCTCTTACCTCTTTTATACTCTGTGGAGTAGGCCATTCAATAATTTCCTTTATCTTTTCTGAGTCGATCTGTACCCCATCTGCTGACATAATAAAGCCCAAGAACACGAAACTCTCTTGCAGAAATATGCAATTCTTCATATTTGCATAGATTTTTTCTTTCCTTAACACTTCAAATACAACCCTTAGATGTCTCAAAATGTCTTCTTTAGTTTTACTAAATATCAAGATATCATCAAAATAAACCACAAAAAACTTACCATGATACTCCCATAGCACGGTGTTAATCAGTCTCATAAAAGTATTAGGTGCATTGGATAACCCAAATGGCATCACCAACCACTCATATAATCCATTTCCTATCTTGAATGTTGTTTTCCACTCATCTCCTTCTCTGATCTAAATATGATGACAATAACTTCGAAGATAAATCTTGGTGAAATACCTAAATCTAGCAAGCACATCCATCATATCATCAAGGTGAGGTATTAGGAACCTATACTTGATTGTAATTTTATTGATTTCTCTACTATCCATGCACATTGTCCATGTTCCATCCTTCTTTTGTGTTAATAAAGCTAGGGATGCACACGGACTCATGCTCTCCCTTATGACCCATTTTCACACGAGCTCTGCCACTTGCCTATTCAACTCTGCATGCAATGTCGGGATCATCCTATAGGCCACTTTATTTGGGAGTGAGTACCCTGGAATCAAATGAATATGGTGTTGAATATCTCTTTTCGGTGGTAATCTATCTTGTAGCTCATCAGGAATAACATCTAAAATTTCTTCTATTAATTCTATTGTTTCTACTGGTATTTGTACACATGTAGGTTCATCCTTATTTGTGACTAGTGCATAAAAAAAAATGTTTTCCTTTGCTTCCTTCACAAATTCCTTTACAAACAGCGTATTTTCAGCCTTCCCCTCTTCCTTAAGAGGTAGAAAAACTATTTTTGTCCCATCCTTCAAGAAATCATAAGTATTCTTTCCCCTATCATGAATAACTTTTCTATCAAATTGACATGGTCTTCCTAGTAGCATATGACATGCATCCATAGGAATAACATCACACCAAATCTCATCTTTATAATTGTTCCCAATAGAAAATATTATTAAACATATCTTATCAATAGTAACTTGATTATCCTTTTTAAACCATGCGATATTATAAGGGTTAGGATTCTTCTCACAATGCAGACCCAATTTATCAACCATCTCATTTGAAACCATGTTCTCAAAACTACAACCATCAATAATAACATTACATACCTTTCCTCCTGAAGTGCATCTTGTTCTGAAAATATTTGTACACAGCCATGCATCTCCCTTGATCTCCTTTCTTGGAGCAATCATTTTCCTCTTGATCATCATATTTTCTCCAACATCTGGTGAAATTTCTAGGTCCTGTTCATCTTCTACTTGTTCAGCTTCAACAAGATTGACTCTTAGAGCATCTCCTTTCCTCTTTTCATGTGTATAAGAATGTGGGAATTCAAAATCCTGATGCCCTTTTTCACCACATCTGTAACAAACAAATGGTCTTCATGGAGCCTCCCATCCTTTTTCACTAGCATATCCTCTGCCCCTAGAAAATCATCTGCATCTTTGTTGATTCTAGAAATCTTGTCTCCTATCCTCTTACTTTTCCAATTTACGAGCTGATTCTCCACTACCTTGGCTAAAACTAGCTTGTCCCTGAAAGGAAGATGATGCCCCCCTATTGATTCTAAGTGATCTCCTAAAAATTTGACGATTTTTTTTTCCTTGTCCTTTAAGGCTAATTGATAGGCATCCTCCATGCTCTTAATCCTATGCATACTTATCTCATCTTGAATAGAAGATTTTAATCCATTTGCATACCTTTCAGCCATTTGTTCCTCAGTTTCTTCATGCTCTACATGAATGGAAAACTTTTAGAACTCATCCGTGTATTCTTTCATTGTTTGTAAGTTTTGTCTAAGATTCTGAAACCTCCTGTAAAGGGTTTGTGCATAATCCACAGGGAGAAATTTATCTTTTAGCTTCTTCTCCATCTTACCCCATGTCCTAATTCTTTATTTCCCCTTTCTTGAGCACTCTTTCTATAGGTGATCCCACCATAACATAGTGTGACCTTTCAATTTCGTGCATGCAAATTTTACCTTCTTTTCTCCTGACATAGCCTTTCACTCAAAAAAGTTCCACATGCTAGTCAACCTGTCTATCAGCTCCTCTGGTTTTAGAAAACCACCATACTCTAAAACATCAACTCTTATCCCATCATTATTTCCTTCTAATGCTCTAAGCATCCTTTTTTCAAAATCTATTGGTGGTGCTTACGTTTCCTCCTCTTCACAAACTTCTTCTTCATTTGTGTCATATCCACCTTGATTTTCTCTTTGGGTTATCATTGCAGAAAGTGCAACAACTTGCCTCTACAAATCTTGCATATTTCTATTCATCTAGGAAATAATACCTCCTCTTCCTCTTCCTCTTCCTTCCATTTTTTAAAGACTTCATACTAGCTCTAATACAAGATAATGTGGACAAATTATTAACAAACTTGATATACTACAAATAATATAAACTCCAAAAGAAAATAGACCTCCTTATTTTTTATTGAATAATGGATTACAATGTTTCCTAAATAGGAAAACAAATCCCAACTTGATTTTCCATTCAAACTGTAACTACCTTCACTAAATCTACTCTAGGTGGCAAAAATTACTATTTTTAGTAGTTTACTACAACCTACTATTCTTAGTAAGTTTGCATGCTTATTCGTATAGGAACAACAATTGCCACGCATCTTCTACATTCCTAAATTAGAGGAACTACCAAATTTCTAACTCATAATGCAACTAATAGACTAAAATTAACTAATGCCCAAAAATAGGAAAAAACTGAACTACAACTTAAATCCTAATTTTTAGCTTCAAGATGGCAGATTTAGGGCCTGAAAATGTTCCAAAACTTTCCCCAAATGGTAGGTCAGGTTTCCTTTACATTCGTCTCATTGAAACATGTGGTTTAAAAAAAAGACTCAAACAGACATCCGGAGCTCATGTTATGACCTTGTCAAGTTCCTGCTAAGTTGGGCATCAAAAAATCTGGGCTACTCTAGCGACGGCCAAGCTATAATTCTTATTTGAATGAATTCTTCTGTTACCTTCAAGGAATCAAGCATAGGTTGATTTTGAAATAGGAAACACACTTTTTTGGGTCAAGCGATCACTTTTTTTTTCTCTCCTTTTAAATATGCTTGGTTATTTTTAGGCAAGACACTTTTTTTTGGGTCAAGAAATCACTTTGTTTATGACTAAGAATAGCTTAGTGGCCGCTAAGTTCCATCGAGGATATCACATTGTATAGAATTAAGACTTTATGGTTTGTTGGATTAAATAAATTAAATTAAAATACTTTTACATAACCAGGCACTAGGTACTTCTACACTATAATATTTCGAGCATAGTGGGTGTTATAATCTATCCAGTTACACAATTATATTTTGAGCTTAGTGGGCATTGTAATCTATCTAGTTAACCATTTATATTTTAAGCTTAGCATCCACTAAATCATGACATGACATAATATTTGGATCATAGAAATCTCTAGGTTTTAGAAAAATAAAGTAATATATTATCAGCATAGTGGCAGGTAGGTTATGCCAAAACATAATAATAAGATGTTAGCAACAGGTAGGTTATGCCACAACATGTGATTTAGGAAATCAATTTACTAGGTCATGTATTGCAAACGTGATATGTTATTTTAAAGTGAAGGTATTTTGAGCTTACCGCCCATTAGATTATGCTACCACATAATTGTTGGAACCTAGCGTTAGTTATGCCTTAGAAACTAAATTGAGGAATTAAGAGCTTAATGACCATTAGGTTATGCACACAATATAGTATTTGGATATTCAATTCACAAGCATATGTATCAAAACATTATATCTATCACAAATTATATATATATGTGTGTATGTGTATATATATATATATATCTATATATATATATATATATATATATATAGATATATATATATATAATTTGAATTCATTCTATGATTTTAAGATATTAAACTAGGATATTTTGATGATGAGTCTTCAAAAAAATTACATGAGGAACCATTCCATGATAAGTGTTCCAATAATGGACTCCCATGATGATTATAAGCAACTTATCTTACTCAATATATGCCAAAATATGGGGAAGAGTAGTAATCAACTTCAATTCACCCATAAATACATCATATATCGATAAAATTCACTATACATATAGCCATTCAAGCCCTTAATCAAAAAACCAAAGGAAAATGCTATAAGAAATGATCGGGTCTTTCGGCCTCTTAGATCTACCTCATTGATGATCACAAAATTTGCATCCCCTTTACTTTGATCAAAGGACAACAAATGGACACAACATTCTAGAATTTTCACTTTCACAAAAGATGGGATTTCTATCACCTAATTTTCAGCAATAGTTTCTAAACCACGTATAATCACCTGCATCTCCCGCATTAAGGCATGGACTAGATATTGAAGACTCACTAGATACTCTTCCAACTTCTCATTCTCTCTATGTAATATAAACTGGACCGAAGAGTTGGACAATATATTTTTTGTGGTCAACCATTACGCCATGTAAACAATGTTCCTCCGCCCCTTGGACTAGTTCATATCAAGAATTAGCTTGCACATGGTCTCACAAATATCACTATCATCTTATTCTTTAAATTTCTTCACGATCGACTAGACCTTATTGAGCCAACTCCACATAGCGATGTTTCGAATTTTGTCATCCATCTAAGAAGTAAACCATTCCCCAACATCCTTGCATCTCATAGCTCTTTGCCTCTTCCTACTCGGACCACACTCCATGTTACCCAAGAAACTACTAACACCCTTGTCATTGTCCCAGGGAGATAGGAATCACAATTACCAAAGATAAAAAGAGGAAAGGGGTAGTGAAATTTCTAGCCATCCGAGAGATATAAAGAAAATAGTGTACAACACACGAAAGGGGGTAAGTGTGGCATGATAGTACCGAAGATCTTTGATTAGATATCCTATCATAAATATCATGCTTCCCATTAAAATGTTCAAATTCCCAATTCCATATTACATGTCACATGCTTATAACCCTTAATCGATGTCATAAATGAAAATTAATACTAGAGATGACATATCCTCTTTTCGCCACCAAAAAAGGTTACCCCTTAGAATAATCTAACGATTTTTATAAAAATATTATAAGTCGCTAAGTTTTGAAAAATTAAACTACATTTTTTTGAGCTTATTGACCTCTAAGTTAATTAAACACATTAACTTTGGAGAAATGTATAACAATCAAGATTTGTATAAATTAGTTGAATTTATTGTATGTTCTTAAGATTTCAAATTAATATATTCTGAGCATAGCACCCGCTAGTTTATGCCAACATACAATCTTTGCATCCTATCAGTGGTTAGGATTTGATAAATTAAACTAAGATATTATCGGCCTCTACATTTCAACAAAAGAAAGTAAGAACTTAAGAATATAAATATTTTGAGCTAAGAAAACAATAGTATTTAGCATACAAAAGAAAGAAAATGACTTTAGAGATCTTTATAGCAATTAAGATGAGTATAAATTAGTTTAATTCTTTCTATGTATTTAATATTTGGAATTAAGATATTTTTTAGCTTAGCTCCCACTAGGTTATGCTACCATATAATAATTGGATACTACCAGGTGGTTTAAGATACTTTGAGATTAGCAGTCGGTAGCCTTTGCCACAACATATTATTTGGACATTGAACTCACCAGGGTTCAATAATTCATAGTTACGATATTTTACAATAGTTAACAAACTACAGGAATATTTTTATAACTTAGTTAACACTAGTTTACACAATGATATAATATATGGAGTTTATAGTCGATGGGATTAAAAAAATTAAATTAACATATTTTAAACTAAGCAAACACTACATACTTCCACAATATATTATTTCGACCATAATGGTTGCTATTATTTAACATGTTACTGAATGATATTTTGAGCTTAACATTTGGTAGATTATGACACAACATAATATTTGGTGCTTAGTGTTTACTATGTTTAAACACAAATAAATAAGATATTATTAGTTTTCCTTCTGGTGGGTTATACCAAAACATAATATTTGAATCTTTATGGTGATTGGGATTTAGCAAATTTGAATCAACATAGTTTGATCTTAGTGGTTGTTAGCTACTTAAACAATATATGATTTTGATCTTTGCAGCTGCTAGGTTTTTCAAAAACATGTTATGTGGTGATTTCATCACTAAGGTTTAATAATTCATAATTAATATATTTTACAACATCAAGCAAACTAGAAGAAGATATTAATATCTTTTCTAGTGTTAAATACATAATATTATATTCAGAATTTAGTTTTCACTACCACCTAACTAGTAAGAAAATTATATTTTGATATTAGACAATGGTACATTATGCCACACCATAATTTTTTTGGAGCTTAGTGGTTACTAGGTTTTATCAAAATAAAGTAGGATACTCTAATCTGAGAAGCCGCTACATTATACCAAGACATAAAATTTGGAGCATAACAATCTTAAGGATGTAAGAAAACTCATTAAGACATTAGGAGCTTAGCCGTGACTACAATATGCTAAAACATAAAAGTATTTGGAATTAGATTAAAAAGGGGTTTTCCAGAATTACCCACATACTTGAACACAAAAATTCCTCATAGAGAGGTTTTACAGTAAAACAAGAATAGAAACAATCTCATATGCAACAAAAAATAAAAAATAAAAATTCCTAAATTGGAAAAAGCCAAATTAAATTTTATGGATAGTCATGAAAGTAGTTGTTACATCCTTAGCATCGGCAGTAGGCCTTCCTTGAACTAGCATGTCCACTAACTTAATGTGTTCCAGGAACTCTTCATTAATTTTCATCTAGGTCATGACCATGTGACTTTTCCATTCCTTGATAGCAAAAAATTAGTGATACATAATCTTCAATGGCCTTGTGCGGATCAGGAGATATCTTATCTAAATTCTCCTTTTTCTCCGAAGCTACAGTGGGGGATTCCAGTTTCTCTAACAGTGGAGAATCATGGTAAACTGAGGAGAGATCTCACAACACATATAGAATTTCTGAGTCTATGCTAACAAGGTGGGAGGCAAGTCACACATGCTTCCATGATCAGGTGAGTTGAGATGGTTGTAGCCATTACAATGTCAGTGGAGATGAGAGGATAATCCAGAGAAGTGTCAGGAATATGTGGAGAGGAAGAAGATGTTGGGTCCAAAAGTGGCTCAGATACCTTAGGAGAGTTCTCTGAGGTGTCCATAGGGTAACAATCTACCAAAGAAGATGAGGGAGACCCAAGAGTGAAAGAGCAGGGGCTAATGATCATTATGTCTGAATCAGAGTTGGAAGGGAGACCAAGGTGGTGACAACAACAACGGATATAAGAAGCTGGTTATGGAAGAGGAGGGGGACATGATGTTGCTCACCTAGTTTAGAGGGGAAGCATGAGATTTATTTTTGGGAAGCCTCCATTTTAAATAGTAAATACAAAAGGCCTTGGTGTAGGAAAGGACGATCATCTTCTATAGCCATTCTAAGGGACCTCTCAAGTAGTTGAAATAGAAAATCCACAAATTTTACCTTCCAATCATTTTGAAGATACACAAGAAGAAAATGTTGAGGTCCATAGATCACTTTATAGCATCACTGAAGTTTGAAGTACCTCCTCAATTTCTCAGTAACCCTATCCCAAGGTTGTGGAAGGAAGTCTTGTTCATATCCTAAGTGATACATTGTCGTATTTTCACAAGGATATAGGAAATCAGCCATCTCCTCCTAAAGACAGTGTTGAAAATAAATGACCCCCTCCACGGGGAACCCCATTGCAGCCACAATGGCCTTTGTCAAAATAATAAGTTTATTCTTTCCCACTTTGACTCTTTCTTTCTTCCAAGTTGTCAGCACACTGCACGTTACTTTGACATAGTGACCATACAAACTTTTCATAAATGATGTAACACCACCATCTTGTAAAATATTCCATACTACTGGGTCTACCTTGACCTCTTCACAGGAATAAGGGTTAATGTATTTTTTGGTATTACCCATAGTGAACATGGATTTTTTGATAGTGATTTCTAAAGGCCCGATATAGACGATGCTTAAATAGAGATGTCGAGCACCTTCATTCCAATCTTCAACTTGTGTCTCCAAGATTTCTAATTAAATTTTTTGTGTTAATTAGTAATAGTCATAATTGATCCTATCGATCATATAAACGCAATCGATGAATGTCATAAATTCCAAAAAACTCCACAAATATCTTATCTTCTTGCCACCGCCACAAGAGATATTGCCTCAACATAACCTAACAAATTCTAATCTTAGTTAATTTTAAGCCAACCCTAAAATTAATTAGGTAATGTTCTTACAATTACAAAATTTAGTGGAGGTTGAAGGTTTGAATGATAGAAATATTAGATGTATTTAGTTAATATATATTATAAAGGAAGAATCTGCAAACAAAATGAAGCAACGTTAAATAACTAAAATTGCTAGACATGATTTCATAATCTATAGATTATCAGACAACAAATCATAAAGAAATATCTTATTAGAATTTCTTTATTGACACTTCTATTTATTACATTTAGGTTCTCTAAGGTTGTTCATTCTACACATAGAAATGAAGTTGGTAAGCACAGAGATGTTAGAGGGATAACAAGTAGCACTTGCGATGGGAATTTGTTTGCAATATTTGTTAAGGTGATTTCACAAATCACTTTTTGACTCAAAGAAGATGGGGATGGTGTTGACTGGAAAAAAATGCATCCCCACCAGTCCTCTCCATCCCAGGGTCTGATTTTTTCAACTAAGAGCAGCATGTTTATTTCAAACCAAGATAAGATTAAATGTAGATATTGTTATCTCTCGAAAGTGCACCCTGTAGAGAGATGGCTGCAGGTGTTCTAAGCTTTCAAATTTTATCTCTCTCTTTCGTAGATAAAATGGAAACACCTCAGGTCTGTGGGTATACCTATTTTGAGGTGAGTCTCTGGTATCAAGGCCAGTTCCTTATTGATGTATCCTAAACTGATTTTATTGGGTTTAAGGGTAAAAGATGGTTGTAAAATGATTTAAAAACTTAGGTGATACACCAAATTTGTATGAGGTCTTTGAATAATTATATGCACAACTTGATATAGGAATGAATTCTTGGTGCACACGCCAACAGTTTTCTGCAGATTATTAAGGGAAAACACTTTGATGTATTGAGGGGAAAATCACAACAATACTGCTAAGTTAAACATGCACATTAATATCATGTAGAAATTACTGAAATTTCCAACAGGGTAAGATGATTAATCAGGGAATTCAACATTCACAAGATTAATTGAGCATACACAAGACTGTAAATAATTGGAAAGGAAAAAAATACTTCACATTCTAAGGGAAAAACTGGTAGAAACTACTTCAGCACTCTTGTATCTAAAAAAATCCCCCCTTGTGCTTTGCTAAGGCACACAATATATAGCAAAATTGATTCACCCACCCTTCCTAAAAATAGACTAAGGTTGTACTCGCCCATGCATTCTATTTTTATCCTTTATTTAATAATAAATAAAGGAATAAAATAAAGCAAACTAATACAAAGAGGCATTAATAGCCTTTGATTACATACATTCAAACTGCAGTTGACTATTCTATTTTTAAGAAAAGCATGGGTGAATAATTTGCTAATAATAAATTTTGCTTGATGAGCAAGTCTCCTCCTAGTGCATGCAATTCTGTCCTTTTGTTGATATGTCCCCTTGTGAAGGCATGCAAAACTAACTCCCTGTGAGTGAGAAAAATAAATTACATTAATTGCAATACTTTGCAAAATAATTCATCCAAATATCCACTTGATGGGGACCACCTCCAAGCTCAGGTTATGATGTTGACATTCCTTGTCCTCTAGTGGTCACATGGATAGCATACTATAAATCATCTCCGCCCCCCTCAATAGTGGGGACCACCTTTGTAATTCAGTATTAGTCTCACCATGATTTGGCCACTCTTGTGGACTTAGCAAATCACCATGATTTCTCAAACACATGTGGGAAGGTAACTTTGCAAAAAGCCATCATCCTATCATTCGGCCACCTTTGTATAAAAAATATTCATACTATAGTTTGCCACCTTTGATTAATATTATATTGTTTACTTGCTCGGATTTGTATTGTGAATAGAATAAGGTGGACACTTTTGATTTGATCATTGCATGACATGATTTGGGATATTCAAACTTGGACTATAGTTGTTATGTCCATTGCAAATAATTTTGAAATAATAAAGGTTGGCCCCTTCATGACGATGACTCACCCCTCCAGGTGTTTTGTTTGTGGTAGTTTAACTCGAGTTGAGTTTTCTTTGAAATTCGGTGATGATCTTGGGTTGTTGATTTTTGTACTGTTTGATCACAAACCGTCGATCTATGACCTGTGGTTAGGGTTTCTGGCTTGCATTGAATGTGGTTGATGGCATATGGAACCCAAGTAGTTTGCTTTGATTCTAGAGATTGATCTGGAGATGTTGATCCTTAACCCATGGAATTTTGATCATTGATGCTTTAGTCATGGTTGAGTTCAAACTAACCCAACACTTGAGCTCGGCGGTAAAGGTCATTCGACCTTGATGATCACTTTTCCATTCTAGATATTTTTTAGGGTGAAGCCCTGGAAAAATTTTCATGATGGACAATTTGAAGGGTAATATTGAGCTCCTTTCTGACTAAATCTTTCGTTATTTTTTTCTCTAGATAGTCCTTCAAATTCTTAATCATATTATGTATTAATGGGCCTACTGGGTTTGTGGAAGTATTTTTATAAAAAATGTGCTACCTTGGGCTTGAACAAATTTTCTTATCATGTATTGTCATTTCTATTACAAGCTTTTGATCAATTTTCACAAGTTTTCTGATTGATTCAAGCTCAAAATTATTCCTCCACCAATGAGGTCTCTTTCTCTTAGTTTGCTTGGCTGCACCACATGATGAAATTTGTAAGGTTTTCCATTCTTAAATGCTTGGTGTTTACTCTCGGGGCATTTCCATTCAATGGATTCTTTTGCAACTCAAACTTCATTTTATCACTGCATTGTCTTCGTCATCTCGTGAGTTCCCTTGGAGCTTTTTTCTTTAAGTGCTAAAATCTTTGTAAAGTTGCAGGGTACTTTTTAACTACCTGGAAAAGAAAAACTTTTGAGCATCAACTATGTCTTTTCAGCTTGACTTCAAAAAGTGAATAAATTGTTTTTCAGGGGCACTCCAACATCGTTATTTTACATTTTGAGTCCTCTTACCCATTAAGGGTGCAATTTAAGTTTTAGTCCTATTCTTGTATTCACCGGCAAAGACTTTTTCAACTTCAAGGCTTTGGTTAGGATCATGTTATACCATAATTCTGCTTTACACATTTTGAGCTTTTTTGCATTAAAATCATGAATCAGTATTTCCAGGTCTTTTTTGAAACTACGATTGAGTTTTCATGGGAAAATGTTAATTTGGAATACTTGCATATTTGTTCCTCTCGAATGGTCTCTGACAATTTTAATTTAAATTTACATGTACAATGGCTTTCTTATTCAGATATTCAAATGGGCACAACATTTTGATTGAAATGCCTATAACTTGCCATATACAATGTTTGTTGTCTTGATTATTCAAATCCTTTATTGTATTTTGTTTCTAAAATTTGTTCTTAACTAATATCAAATGGTTTAATTTAAAAATTTGAGAATCCATCTTTCACATTAAATCGGGATCTTGGTTCACTGTATCTTGATTTGATTCTTGTCACCATTAATACCCTCAACATGCCATATACATAAATTTGTCCAAACGTTATGAGTAGGTGGATTTGGCTTGATGTTTACTTGGATGGACTAATGTTTCAAATCAAGAATCTATTCCATCTGGTACTGTTTTCTTTTCCCTCTTTTGAAGCACCCTTACATCTATACCAATGAGTTCTTCAAGATCTTGGCATTCACAATGTTTAATGTTATTGCCAAAATTCTTACAACTAGAATGCATATAAGATGATTCATTTTCGAAGCTTCATTAACACATTCTATGCCAATTTTTTGATTTGGTATAATCAATTCTAAAAATCTAAATTTTCAAGTTACTGTAAATTTTTTCATCGTATTTTCATTCTGTGATTGTTTCATTTGTGTGAATTTCCTATTATCTTGACTTTATTGCCTATTTTCATCAACATTGCTTTGAGTTATATTACATCCCTGAAATAATTTCGAGAAAATTTATGTTCTAAGCATTGTCCTTTGAGGTATGAATTTTCATCCTTCTTCTTTTCTTGTAAGTTGGCGATTGATTTTCTGATGGATATCCTCTGAAAATGGGTTACTATGAGTGCACCTGAAGAGGAACGGATTTACCTTTAATCCGGAGAGCTTTCCCAAATGCTGTCCCTCACTGTATTGATCCTTTGCATGTTATGTACTGATTTCTTGTTTTCAATGGTGGTCGAACCCATCAAGTTCTAGATCTTCAATGGTGAGCTTGATGCTAGTTTAACTGATGTCTCGACATCTGATCATTCTCCATATTTTACTTATTGATTCACTTTTAAGCTCCCCTAGTTGTATTTTCTGATTGATATCATTCCTGTGGCATCTATCAAGCTTCAATCCTTACCAATTTCTACTTCTTAGAATGTTCACTGGTAATTTCTTGTGTTTATCCATGCTCTAGATTTTCTTAACTGTTTGTATGAATGCTGACCAGTACATTCAGAATTGATATGAGCTCAGTTCATTTTTGCTACAAATGATCACTTGTTTTGCTCTATGGCATCTGTAAGGCAATCACTTATTTTAAGTCTTTGTAGTCATGGCTTTGTGGCTTAATGCTGATCTCCTGACTGTATATTGATCATCCCAAGATTTGTAAGGTTTTCTTTATTTTTGGGATCTCTTCCTGGTGTTGTCTCTTGTCCACCATTATTGTCTTATGCCAAGCTCGGTTCATTTTTCTGAGTAAGATTCGAGCTTGGTTTTATAGTTTTTTACCTTCCTACGGAGCTATGTGAGGCTTTCTTACTAGACACCATTGTTGGCACTCGAGCTTGGGATTTGGCTTTAGAAACCCTGGTTGGAGTTTAATGCTTTGATTTGTATTTTCTATGTTGAAGGTCTTCAAGCTCGGGACTATGTAACGATCATACTACTTGTCAACGAATGGTAAGCTTCGATATCCTAAGCACCATTGTTACTTTGTCTTTTCCATTTTGACTTCAAAATATTGATACTCATTTTTCCCTTGCATTTTTTTGTGATTTCTAGGATAACATTGGTCTTTGAGTTTAAACTCATTCTGGGGTATTCTCTTTGGTTCTGAACTCGATGATCTCTCGAGGGTTCGCTCAACTTCGATTTAAATCGTAAGTACTTGTTTCTTGCTTTGATTTTAGTACCCTTTAATGGGTATTTCGATTAAAACTAGGATTTGTAGTTTTTCCTTATATATTGCAATTCGAAACTGATTGGTTTAAATGAGAGTGTTAACTTTTGAAAAACTTGAATATTTCTTCAACTTGGATGTGCATGCATTTTAATTCAAATGCTTTTCTATATGAGCTTGTATTTTGAGTACTAAATGGGTATCCTTATTTGCTCAAAACTTGCCATATAGAATGTTTATTGATATGATTTTCCGAAATCCTTCATTCCTTTTGATTATGCAATTTGTTCTTAAGGAATATAATGTTTTCTGAAAATTTGAAAACCACTTCACATTATCCTAAGCTTTGCATTATCTGATTAGATTCAACCACTAATACCCACCATGTTTGTGCTCTCTTCATTTTTGTGAAACCACTTTGAGCTTTTGTAAGCTTATTCCTTTTGAAAGTTTCTCTAACCATTCTTCATTGTCACTGATTTGGTTCATCTTTTCTCGGGGATGACATTCTTTTCACTTACTGTAACATTTGCTCACTATTTTCGTTTGTGCATTCCTGAGTGACTTTCTGTTCATACCTGATTTCTTGAACTGATCCCATTCTTAAATAGTTGTACTTCTTTGATGGTAGCATTTCAGTGTACTCATACTTGCTTCATTTGAAAATTGTAATTTAAAGTGGTTGAACTTTGTAAGATTATCTTGAAACTTCATTTTATTCAGTTATTAAGCTATAATGAATGCTCCAAAGTACTTCAATTGATGAATGATAGTGAGGTCCATTTCTTTTCTGCTTAAATACTACATTTCCTTTTTATTACAGCTTTGATATGCATGTTGGAAAATTTAAAATGTCCATTTTACATGGTGAAGCCCTATCAAAATTTTCTCAGATTTCCTTCTTTTATTTCTGTTTCAGTTGTAATAGATGTACTTTCTGATTCAGAATACAAAATGTATCACTTTTTATGTTGAAGCTGATTTGTTGTTGGAAACCGAAACATAATAACTGGTATCTTGATCATGGCATGCTTTTCTACTTTTCTATATATATCTTATTTGATTTACATACAACTTTTAAAGCGTGTATTAGTTAAATAACAACATGATGGAAAGATATAAATGTCCATTTTACATGGTGAAACCCTGTCAAAATTTTCTCAGACTTCTTTCTCATTCTGTTTCTAGTGTAATCTTCTCTCTCCAGTTAACTTCAACATTTAAATTATGACTCTTCTTCTTCAGTTGTAATCTGGAACATGTAATTTTATCTGCAAGCCTCTCCTTTGTTCTGTAATGCAACTTCTTCTATTTCTAGAATAGCTGCTGAACTTTGAGTTACATTCTTCCTTCATACCAGTATGTGCTTGTCACTTATTTGCTTCATGTACCATAGGATGGAAGCCTTTGAACTCTGCGTTCTTTATCTATAGTGACGAATATAAGATATGGTTTATTTCTTCTTGGTTGCAACCTGTACTTGCACACTTGAGAAAATAGTTAGAAAATATTTAGGCTTTTTGGCCTCTCTTATGTCCATAGTTTTTCTTTTCTTCTCTCTCCTTCTTTCTGAGTGAGTAAATCACGTATGTTGTTTGATCTTAAAGTAATCTATGTCTCCTGTTATTAAGAGATCCATGTGCACGAGTTAGGATAGTATAGGAATATGGATTAACCCTGAGCTCATAACTGATGATTTTCTTCTTTTCTTCTTTTCAGGTACAATGCTTTCACTAGTGAAGATCGAGAGGGAACAAAGTTGAAGATGAGGATGCATCACCCGAAGGAGAAACCTGCAAGGAAATGATGGGTTCACTCATACTCCTTTATTTTCTCTTTCATGCATATGTACCTCTTATTTCAGTAGTTGTACTTTACTTTTCAGTTACATCCCATGGCTTGTGTGGGAACATTTGAAATTCTATGAATAAAACATTGAATTGTGAAATTGAGTTGTGTATTTCTTTCTGCATTTCTGCTTTCTAATATGGATTGTATGATGAACTAAACAACCCAATAATATAATTGAATGTCTTAATCATGAAGGAAAGAACATTAAAGAATACCTGTAACATCCAGTAATGAACTCTTGATTTCTGTAATCTGCAATCATGATTTTTGCTTCCAAAACCTAACACTTCATCTATTCTACAATTCGATGTCTTCATCAAGACAACACATATGTCCTTTGGGGCTTTGTGTTCTTTTGCTGAAGATAGTCATGAAATTACAGACTATGTGATCTGTTATGTTTTGTAACAGCACACATAGCTGCAGATTTCATGTAATCATTAATTAATTCAACAGTAACAATATTGTCTGAAAGAAACTCCCCTAGCTTAGGTATACTTCACCAATGCTATCCATCATAATGAATTTTCAAGTTTCCCATTTTCACACAAGTGCAAAAATTGTCAACATTTCTTGTGATCTTGTGGGGAAAAGCTACCTGCTAGCTTGTAAACAAGTGCCTTGCTCTTGTCCATTGGGCATGGAGTCCAATACATGTAAATAACATCTGCCTTTCTGAAGGTCCAACCCTTCCAAAATGAACCAAAACTAGAAAGGATCTAATAAACCAAATCACGTGCATGAATGCACTTATTGAATTGTAAAAAACATTGTAATGTTTAGGAATATGTACACTTATTGATGGGAAATCCTACTCTAGAACAGTTTGTAAGATTTTCAATAATGTGTTTGAGAAACATACCATTCAAAGGAATGGGAAGTTCAATAATCCATTCAACCTTGAATCTGAAAAGCATTGTGTTCTCTTGAAGATGAAATCAAGTAAGGACCACTCCAGATTGTATCAAAACTTCTATGTAATTCCTGGAACTTTGCACAATCAACCATCCCATTTTAACATAATATCTCCTTCATTGAAGATTGCTATCAATTAGGTGATTTCTTATCAAAAAGTCTTCTTCAAATCAAACCATCATTCTTTTCCATATTTACATGTGAGCTTGATCTCTTAGCTCTTGAATAATGTCCATTAATTATACATAAGAACCTGCAATGGTTCATTTTCAAGTAGCTCAATTTGATGCAAGGGTGAAATAATGCAGGTAACTCATACTGAAATAGGAAATTCTTTCTTCTCTCTTCTAAACAAGCTTGTATGGTGAATTACCAACTGATCTTTTAGGAGTACACTCTATCAGCCCAAAGTGTTGAACATCAAACATTAGATGCCAAGACTCTCTGGTTATCTTTGAGTGTTCTTTTGAAGATCCTTAAAGGATTCATCATGTTAGTACTTTCAAGTATAAGCCATTACCTTGTGGGTAATAATTAGATGAAAACTTAATAAATTACCATGGTTGACAGCCCAATAGGACCTGTTACCTTTGCACATTTGTAAGGGAAATGAATATAAAGCATTATCTGAATGATAGTTGTCTGGAACACCAAATCTACAAGACTATACCTTCATAAAAAGATAGTATCGAAATTTCATTATCATCTTTCAAGGCTATTGCTTCAGTCCAGTGTGTAAAGTAATCTGTAGCAATCAAAATCCACTTGTTCCTTATGACGAAGGTGGGTTTATCATGCCAATAAATGGGTAGTTATGGTTGCATAAAAGGTTTTAGTTGATCAACTGAAATAGGTAGGATAAGGGTTGTGAAATCTAACATGTCTTTTCCAACAAAGAAAGCACATTTCTTATCACTTTATGAGATCCATTCAAAATAGTCCTTGAATATGTTAACCAATAATAACTAGCTTTCATAATTTTTTAAGGATGTGGTTATGAAATGCTGAAAAATGACCTCCTGTCGGTCTTTCATGGAATTTTTGATAATAATTGCTGAATTTTATCATACAGAACACATCAAACATCAAGAATCCATTTATATCTTTTTAAATAACACTCATCAATGAAAACATAAGGTACAATCTTGTATCTAAAATACCTTGGTTTAAGATTGTCAATACCTTCTGGAAAAATGTTATGTTATTACAAAATAGTTAAATAAATTAGTCATCACAATCTGCAATTACCAAACTTCTACCATAAGGATTAGATTGATGATTTTCTAGAGGAACCATATGTCATGATTGTTGATACGTAAAAGCAAATGTTGTTTTAAATCTTCTAGTTCTCATTGTTATTTTTCCATACACAAAAATCATGATGTTCACACAAACCTTCAATACCTCACCAATTATTTTCACAAAGGGATATCAACATTATATTCCATGATATTCGTTATGGATGCTCTTTTCTCATTAACAATTGATTTATTTAACAAGAAAGGCTTTCACACTTGGATGAGAAACAAGAATATGTATTCTCTTTGTTTGACCTTAGCATGTAATTTTAGAAAAATTTACCCCTATAACTATATGAAAGTATTTATTTTTTTATAAATTTGTTAGTCTTGTTTCATAATCATGTTTCCTTTGTCCAAAAAAAGCATGAATTGGCTAGATCAATATTTTCATCATTACATATAATATAGTTAATATTGTTAAGATTGGATCATGCTCTTATAAGTGCATACATTGTAAAATATTTATCAAAATTTGGATTTTCAAGACCTCCATATGGAGCTTGAGAGATGGACTTGTTTTAATTTTCAAACCCTTCTCTCCCTTCATTTTTGTCCAACAGAAACATTTGTCTCTTTCTTTAACTGAATATGTTGTCACCATCAGTTTAGAAAAATATCCTCTTGTTCAACAATGTCAATGATTTCTTAGGAGCCAAAATTTATTTCTTTCATGCAAACTGTGTAATCAATTCTTCTCCATATGATGGAAATGATTTTGTTTATCTTTGCATAATCTCACCTACACCATTGTAATGTATACAATCGATGGGTTGAGACTCTTCAGTTGATTGACATAACATGGAGCTTTTCCCAAGTGTGGGACCTTATGAATCGGGAAAGCTCTCTGGATATTAAGGCCAGTTCCTATTCCTTCTGTTCAGATGCACACATAAAAAATAGAGGGTTTACTCAAAAACCATAATCTAACTTTCCAAGGAGACAGGGTAAGAAGATGCATAAAAATAAACCTAAACTAACAAAGGTGATGCACCGAGGAATGAAGAAACACCTGTCTTGCCAATAAACACAAACCATTAAAATGCAATGCAAGATCATGCACAGATAACAAATTTGCAGTGAAAGATCATTGAGGATGCAAAATGAACACAGAGAGGGTTGAGAATCATCCACAGACATGCATTATTTTGCTCCAAAGATTGATACAATACACTACAAAATGCCAAGAGGCAAAGTTGCATTACAGTTTTAAATGGGAGGTTCAAACTCCACAAATTCACCTGCCAAAGAGAAGAAGGGAGGGGCAAAACAAGAATGTCTCAACCTTTAGAAAGAAGCCCCTCTTTACAATTTATAGGAAGAATGAGAGAGGGAAGAGAGAGGAATTCCAAATCTACCCCAACCACCTCCAGGTTGTATTTAATTCATCTCATTATGGCAGAAAGTAGGTGAGAACCCTAGCAAACCCAAAAAATGGTGAACTGTATTTTGCATTTTTGAAGAACTTGTTCTCACCCAATTAAAGATATCTTGTTCATAGTCCTGGGTAGAGTTCTTGTTTTTCCAAAAATTGAACCTTGCGTGAATTTGAGCTCCCTGTGAAAAGTTATGGCCATTTGAATATCTAGCGTCAGGGTTTGCTTTCTGTGGTTAAGATGTTTTGGCTCAAAATGTTACCCTCTGGATCGAAAATGTGCCTCAGCTGGATAATTTCATGTCATGGCACAAACATGTGACCAAGATGCATTGAAAATGTTTTTGATTCGTGATCTTGCAATCCCAGTGGTGTGTTTTTCGCCATCTAACACCTTGTGTTTGCATCCCCTCTAACCTTGCCAGGGCTGCATATGAATTCATTTTCATGAAGAACCTTGTTGTGTGCCCTAACCTGCGCCAGGGTGGAAATTTTTACAGTGTCAACACTTCTTGTTGTTTCTACCTTTTTTCCTTACCTGCACAAGGGCATCAGATTTTTCATGTCTTCATCTTTGATGCGCTTGCCCTCCAGACCTGCATATGGGCAAATTTTTTGGGACCATATCTAACGCACTTTCAATTTATCCGCTCCAAATAGTTTACATGGTGTTTTTCATTTGATCAATGCTTTTTGACTTGCCCATGCAGACCTCCCAGTGCTTGGCATGATTTTTTTGGGCACATTCCGCACCTTCTGAACCAACTCAACAACCATTGGTCTTTATAATGGTGTCATCAACATAGTCCTGTCAACACCATTCAATTTCTTGATCTCCATTGATGCTTCAGGCCTTTACTTTTTCAGAGCATGTTGACTCCTTTCAGACCCAAGACTCCAAAACCACCATTTACAGACTTTCCCATTTTTAACCTTCGGTTTGTTACCTTTCATTTGTCACTCTCACTGGTACGTCGATTCCAAGGCTACATATTTTCGCATGACAAACCTTTCACCATGTTTAGGCCTCTTTCAGAGGCTGTTAACCAAATGAAGGTTTTGATTTTCCTATGATTTCCATATTCTGGAAGTCTGTGTTATCCAAAATTCACCCTCAAGGTAATTTTATTTGCATCAAATTATTCAGTCCTATTAGGTAGATTGATTCAGGCCTTTTAGAAATCCATTGGGCATGGGTCCTAAGCTCCTCTCAACTTGATATCCCATCTAAGCCTGATAGAAATCCTTCTCTGAGGTTGCCTCTGTAGCCTTTTTCCTGCCAAAAAAAGGTTTCAGGACTCCCAAAGCATTTCAGGTCTGAAGGGCTTGGGTCCTAACTAGTTCAACAACTGAGGTTGTGGATCCAAGCTTAGGGAATTGAAATCTAGGCAAAATTTCCGCACTAAGTCCTAAACCAGGCAGTCTAGGGACAGTTGGGAAGATAGATTCGCGTGGGATGGAAAAGCCGAGTTGGCCGAAAATGTAGAAAATTTAAGGCCATTCTTTTGTTACACGTTTCGGGACAACTAGGGGCCAAAGATACAATGGGACGCGAACCGGAACCGGGCTCTTCCAGTCCACAGGATCAGTCCATTTCAGGCAGGTTCGGAGAAGGTCCATGCAAAGCAGTCCGCGGGACAGTTGGGAAAAAATCTTGAAGGAGCCGCTGAACCGGCCAATTCGGCCGAAACAGGAGACTTTCATCCGAGACAGTTTGGGACTCCGGGCCAAAAGTACACGTGGGACATGGAAAAAAAGAGCCGAGAGCGAATGAATCGAATCTTAAACTCACGTGTCTAATCGAGGGGACAAACATGAGTTCTAACAAGGAAAGCCCGAATCGGCCAAAGCAGGAGATTTTCATACCGGGACATCCGGGACAAAGGTATGTGCGGGACGCATAAATGGGATGCGAAAAGCCAAAAGCTGAAGTGCAACTGGAAGAAAAGTCAACGTTTGACTCCGTGAAACTTCAAACGGCCATAACTTTTGACTCCGAGCTCCGATTTTCATAAAATTGGACTTTCTGGAACGAGCACGACGTCCTCTATGCCACAAAAACTAGATTTATTATTTTTAATGAGGGTAGATATATATTTAATTAAAGAAACATATTCGGCTCCAGTCAGTTAATGCTCATTCCCGTCAAATGACAGAAAACGCCTGCCAGACCCAAAATAGCTGCCCGCACTCAGAAGGCCATAACTTTTGACATTTCTCAACGAAATCACACAAAATTTGTACCATTGGAATCGTGGCTCCAAGCCCTGATGCACAAAATCAAGAAATTAGAGATTTGATGAGAAATTGATGGATATTTTTAAGAAAACGTGGCCGGGTTCAGAACAGTGTTTTATTTGGTAGTTGGGAGTGCAATTAAGAGGCATGGTCATCATTTTTCTCTGCTGCAGCACATGGGACAGTATGGGAGAATTTTTCAAGTAATGTATAATCATTTCACTCCATTTAATGCCTCTTACAAGTGGTTGAAGGACAGATTTCAGGATTTACATTTTCCCTTCTCTTTCTCCACTCATTTTTTCTATAAATTGGAGTGATAGGCTCATTGTAAGGGGGAGTAGTTTTTGGGTCTTGCTCTATCAAAATTGCTTTGTGAAGCCAATGTGTTGTAGGCCCTTGTAGTGGACTCCTTGCATGGTGATCCAGGCCCTTATCTTGTAATAGATTGAACTGTGCATATCATGAAGCAATAAAATATAAGTTTGTGGATGTATCTTCCCCTGCTGTGTTTTCTTGCATTCTTCTTGCCCCTTCAAACTCTTTCTACAAGAATATTGTGTCTATTATTATGTTCTTGCAGGGATCCATTATCATTGTGTATGTTTGACATATTGTTGTGAATGCATTTTGCTAGATTATGGAGAACTGTCATCACCTCTTCTAGTGTGCACTTTTTCTTCTGTATTTCACGCATTTGGAGACTACTCTCACACCCTCATTTTCTGGTATATCACCACTTTAGTGTAGGATTTCATTTTATGCATTCTCTCTCACTGGTCCCTTGGAAATTTAGATTAGCAAATAGTTAGTTAGCTTCCCTGCATTAGAGTAGATTGTGGCAGGTAGTTTAGGAGCAAGAACCAGGCTTTCTCTGGAGGTCTATCTCAAGTAGCAAGTCCCACAACTTGGAGATAGTACCCAATGTTATCCAATCACACTGATTCATGAGTTCTGACTCTGTATAAACATCTAGGGGTTCAATTAGCATTGGAAGGCACTTGCAAAATAGGGATTTTTTGATTTCCATCTTGTAAACCATGTAGAAGGCCACTCCATCAATGGTACGCAGAGCAGAAATTTGGAATGTTTTGCCAAAGAATAACCTTTTCCTAATCTTGCTATCCCATTTCAGAGAACTAAGTCAGAAATTCAACCGAGAAAGACCTGTCCTTGCAACCTTGCCTTCTTATCAACCATCTCTTGACTAAGGCCAGATCATTTCTCAATCAGTTTGAATGACATTGTTGTATTCTTATTTCTTCCAATTCCATCAACTCTGCATACCTAGCCTTCCATTGGTTCGAACTTAGACAACTCCAACTGCTTCATGAGTGGCCTCCAATGCTGGACAACTGAATGATATAGGAAATGACTGCCTCTTTTCCATAGACCAACTTGTAGGGAGAATTACCTGTTGATCTCTTTGGTGTTATCCTGTTAGCCCATAATGCTGATTTTAGCTTGGTATGCCATGTCCTTTGGTTTTCATCTAGAGTCCTCCTGATGATTCTTAGCAAATTTTTGTTTGTGGACTCTGCCTGTCCATTACCTTGTGGGTAATAGTTTGAAGAGGTGCTTAAATAGATTCCATTCTGACATCCATTCTGTGATCTTGGAACCTATGAATGCCAATGCATTGTCTGATATGATAGTGGCTGGCACACCAAACCTTGTCACTATTCCTTCATAAAAGTCTAGTATGTTAGACTCATTTGCTTCTTTGAGTGCTACTGCTCAGTCCACTTGGTGAAATAGTCCGTTGCCGTGAGAATCCACTTGTGGCCTTGGCTTGAGTTTGGATTGATGACCCTGATGAAAGTCCAATCCCCATTGCATGAATGGTTGGTCAACCAAAATTGGGTGCAATGGAAGTGCTGCTAGTGCTTTCTTTCCTATGAAGAACGGCACATTTTTTACACCTTTTTATCCATGTATGGACGTCACTAAACACTATGGACCAATAATACCCCACCTTCATTATTTTGAGAGTTGTTACCCATGGGGAAAAATGTCCTCTAGCCTCCATCGTGAAAATATTGTAACACCCTCTCAATTTGACCTGTTCCCAATGCACCTCAATAGAACTCCATTGATGTCTTTCTTGAACAAAACACCATCAACAAGCACATATGGAATGGCTTGTAATCTGAAGTATCTCCTCTTTGCTTTGCTCATTTCTGGAGGGCATAGGCCTGTTTGTAGGAAGTGTATCATATTCTGAGTCCAAAAAGGATAGGGCACATCATCATTTTCCTGTTCTTGACCATCCTGTAGTACCAAGACAATCTCTTTTTCATCACCTGCTTCAACTTGTTGACTTGAGGCTAGTTGTTCACATAATCCCTTTCCACAGACCAACTTAGTGACCTTAATTTTGATGTCATATTCCATGACACGAGTGATCCATCCTACACGTTTCTCATTCAAATCCTTGTTTAGAAGGAAGTCCTTGACTCCCGCATGAGAGACCAGTAATTGGATCTTGTTGTTTGAGACTAGGTGCTTGAATTTCTTTAAGCTCCTGATCACTGCAAGGACATGCTTTTCAATGAAAGAGTACCTAGTTTCATATTCCTCCAAGCCTTGACTGAAGAAAGCAACTGGTTGTTCTAATCCCTCTTTGTTTTGTTGTACTAGGATTGCAGAAATTGTGTCTCCACCACCGAAGGCATATAGCATGAAGTCCTTGGAGAAGTTGGATTGACAAGAGTCAGAGCTTGAGATATAGCCTCTTTTATTGCCTCAAAACTTGCCTTGCCTTCAGCTATCCACTTAAATGCCATGCTCTTCTTCAACATCAATGTTATTGGCTTTACAAGAGCTGCAAAGTTTGGAGCAAACCTGCAGACAAAATTGATCCTTCCCAAGAAGCTTTGAAGAGCCTTCTTATGACTTGGCAATGGCAATGCTCGAATTGCTTCAACTCTTTCTGGGTCAATCGTCAATCCTTCCTTTGAAACAATATGGCCTAGAAGTTTTCCTTCGTGAGCCAAGAATATGCATTTTTTGGGATTCAATGATACCCCAAATCTTCTACACCTTTGAAATACCTGCCTTAGACGAAAGAGGTGATCCACTGCATTTTCGGAGAATACAATGATGTCGTCAAGATATATTAGAACTATTTTATTGATCAATCCCTTGAATGCCATATCCATTGCCCTTTGGAAAGTGGCTCAACATTTGATAGCCCAAATGGCATCTTCTTGTAGGCATAGGTGCCCCATTTGGTGGTGAAATCCATCTTGAACTGGTCATCTTCTTTCACCATTATCTGATTATACCCTAAGTAGCCATCTAGGAGAGAGAATCTCTCCGAACCGGATGCCACTTGTAATATTTGTTCCATTGAAGGAAGTGGGTAATGGTCTTTGAGAGATGCCCTATTCAGGTCTCAGAAGTCTACGCACAACCTGATTTCTCCACTCTTCTTCCTGACCGGAACCAAGTTTGCAACCCAACTTGAGTGCTTGATTGGGAATATAATGCTTGCCTCTATTAGCTTGTTTAACTCTTTCTTCATTAGAGGCTCAATGTGAGGGTTGACTGGTCTCTGCTTCTTCCTGATGGGCTTAGCATCTGGATCCAATTCTATGGTATGTTGTGCCAACTTTGGATTGAATCCTCTCAAGTCTTCATAGCTCCAAGCGAAGACATCTAGAAATTCTTGGCAAAGCTGTATGAAATCTGATTTCTCCTGCTCAGTGGCCACTTTACCAATTTGAAGTGTTTTGCCTTCCCCAACCAGAATTGGCTCTGAATCTTCTCTCTTGACCTGTATGTTAGCCTTTTCCTTATGAACTGGTCGTTAGGGTTGAAGATAGACTCCAATGTTACTAAACCCTTGGAAGCTTGTTTGTCCGCAGCTGCACTACTTGATCCCCGTACTGCTGCTCTAATCTGTCTTGATTCTTAGCTAAGAATTCAGCCTCTTCTTGCAAGAAATTGATGATCTGTTGATCATTCTCAAACACCTGCCAGCTTGTGTTATTATCTGGAACTGCTGGCCTCACAATCACATGGATATGTGGTTGTGTTTTTTCCCTTCTGATGTTGTCAACCACATCAAATGTTTCTCCAACTGCTGCGAGCCTATATTCATGGCTTCATTTTTCTTCCTGGGTATGGACATGATGTTGAAAGCTTCGAAATCCTCAATGAGGTCCCATACCCTATTCTTGTAGCTCTTTAGCAGGTCATTCTTTGTAGCATGTTGTCCACTGACTTGATTGATGATTAGCTCGCTATCCCTGAACACCTGCAAGTTATTTATACCCTTTTTCCTGGCCTAATGAAGTCCATGAATCAATGCCTCATATTCAGTTGTGTTGTTTGAATAGGAAAACTTGGAAATGAAAAGCTGAATAATATTTGATGTGCTTGTGGTGAAACAAGCATTGCACCTCCTCCAACACCTTGCCTGCATCTTGAACTATCGAAAAATAGCTTCCATACTTCATCGTCATCCTTATGGTTATGGATTAGTGATGCTAGGAATAGACTGAATTTTCTTCATGTACACAATATACACACAATTTTGATTCTTCTATTTCCTTGGTAGGGATCAAAATCATGTACTTTTGTTTGCCCATTCATCGAGAGTCAAATCCGGAATACCCTCCAACTTTAGTGTCTAGCTTCATCTAGATCATTGGATACATCTTCTTGATCAAATGCTGATGCAATTTGCATTGATTTGGCTTAGCAGTATGAGGCTCAATATGAAAGTTTTTCAATTGGTTCTGAATAGCATGACCTTATACCATATCTTGTTCTGAACATATGTGTGATCAGTCAGCAGATAAGTAGCCTCCAATTTTGGTAGTGAAATCCCTTGATAAGCACATAACAAAGAGTGGCAGCTAAGGTCTATTAGAGACACATCTTGCAAAACTGTGACATTGGGACACACATGCAAGTGTTAGATTCAAACCATTTGATGACTCCCAACTATTCCTACTACTATTCCATCTAATTGCACTACCCTCATTTCAGCATGACTTCATAATTGGAGACCCAATTGATCAGTTATTTGCTTGGACATGACTGAACTACTTTCCCTAGAATCAATCATGCATTGTGTACTATGTATCCCAACAATGATTAATGAAACATAGAACAATAGAGGGGGCTTCAAATTATTTGCTTGGTTGACCCCCATGATTCCCTTCAGGCTTCATTAGTGAGAACTTTCTCTATCATATGGTTTTATCGAAGTTGAGGTAATTCTTGGCCATGTAGCTTGTAGAAGATCTCGTTGGCCTGGGATTGATAAAGTGATTCCCACATGGAAATGATATTCACATTTGTCTTCTTCATTTGATTGATGATGCTAAAGGGGATGGATTATATTTTTGTTGTCCCCTTAGCTTGGACAGAACCTTTCTTAGAGCCTGAATGGGCAGCAACATGTGCTACTACAATTTGAGTGCCTTAGAAGGTGGTTTGATACGTGTTTGGAACTGCATTTTGTCTTACCTAACTCCTTGTTGTGTATGGAAGGTTGTAGAATAAACTAGCCAATAGATGGCCCTTCACTCAATATTCCTCTTCTTTGATCTTGTGTTATTGCTACACTCACTAGAAAGGGGGTTGATTCACTCCCATAAGTATTCCTCAGTTTTCCAATTGACCAATGTACGGTTCCATTTGGGGGTACCTTTTGCTGAGATTTCTTACTGCTGATTTGTTCCTTGACTCATTTCACCCTCTAGGACACACTAATGGTTGTCACCATCAAGGCTTAGTTCAAAGCACCATTGAAGCACATAGATTGGTTGTGAGGTTCATTACATGGGAAACACCAATCATACTTCTTGAGCTAATGTTGTTTTGCAGTTGGCACCAAGGCTCTTAGAATAGATGCAACTGTATTTGGGTCATATGGTCAGAATGGTCTATTGGCAACTTGAGGCCTTACTTAGTTCATATTTTGATTTGCAGCCTGTGATTGGTGGTCTATTTTGTTGATATGGGGGCCTGGCTTATATTGAGTTTGAGGCTGATAATAAGGTCTAGAACTTTAAGCTTGTTGTCTCTTGAGTAGTAACCAGCTCATTTCCTAGGTCCTATAGCTGTTTCATAACCTCATGCAGTTCCTTGAAAGTACTTAGAAGATGAAGTAGAAGTTTCATTGTTGCTTTGATTTCTAGGGGATGGGAATGGGATTCAATCTCAGGTGTTTAACTAGTTCTAGGTGTTTCCAAGTTTGGATACAGAGAGGTATAGGAGGCCTAGGTGCTAACTTTCCAGCTTGAAATCAGAATAGTTATCCACTCTGATGGCCATGTCATAAGCCCCTATTAAGGTTGTGCCTCCCATGGATTGGATCATTTAAACATAGAAATATCAGAATTTAGGGCCTTCAAGAAGTAGAGGAATGCTCCCTTCAGAAAATTGGCCTGATGGCTATCAGAACCTATCCCAATGACCTGGAAACAATGAAATTGAAATCAGCCATTACTGCTCATTTGGAGCCCTCTTGATAGTTGTCAATTGTTCCAATAAAGATAAATTGTCTACCCTTTTCTCCAAACTGCTAATGGACAAAAGCTATGCACAACTAATTCCAATTTTGAATAGAACCATGTTGTCAAGGCTCCTAAACCATTGCAAGGCCTTCCCTTGAAATGAGGATGCCTAAAAATTTGACTGTAACATCCATTTCATTTATCTCGTGGATTGCACAAACGTTAGCAATGTCTTTGACATGATCACAGGAGTGGTATGATTTTCAAAATAGTGAAAAATGCAATGTTCTTCAATGCTCCAATTAGAAATGGATTTTGTGCATTGAGGGAAAGTGGGCTGCTACCAATGAAGTTGATAAAAGGGTTTTGTTGCACCATTCCTATTGGCTTGAGAACCCTTATTGATTGGATGAAAGGTCTATTAGGTGGAGGGGTTGATAAAGTCCTGTTAGGTGGAGATAGTGATCTTTTTGGTCTTCTTACTCTCCTTGGTCTGCCTGGTGATAACTGAAAGTAGATAAATAACCCTTCTTCTCGAGTATCAGACTTGGTTTGAATTATTCTCATGTACCTAGGTAACCTCTGCTGCTATACCACTAAATTTTATCCCTTCATGACGTAACCATATGTGTTAGAGAAGTCGAGCCTCAAAAGGCTAGATTTGTGTCACAAGTTACACACCAAACCTCAACAATATTAAAAAAAATATAAATTCAAAATGTTTGAAAGACCTGTATATTCTTGAGATTCTATTATCGGGTGTTGTGCAACTACTAATCCCAGTGACAGGTAAAACTCATGGAATGCACAGGCAACTTAAAAACCTGAATACATGCCACTCGTTGGAACTTGTGAAATGCTCGACAATGGGTCCAAAACCTTCACTAAAAACTGCTAAAATTTTGAAAATCAAAATTTCAAAATCTAAGAGATACCCTTTTAAAGATTATCCCCCATATCTATCAAGATGTTGAAAATTTTGATATTCGTTTTGAGAAAGTTAATTCCTTGAAAATTGATTGTCAGGAGTTCATATATTGGAAGGTGCCTAAAAACCTGTAAATTCATCGTTACAACTTGTTTAATTTCTTTTAACTCCAACCTTTTTCTTGAAAGTTCCTTATAAATCTTGTGGAATGACTTTTCTCTATCCCACCGAGCATGCCAAAACTGTTGATGGCGAATTACAGCACCCCTAAATGTCTGCAACTCGATGGGTTGAGACTCTCAGTGCGATTGCATAACATGGAGCTTTTCCCAAGTGTGGGACCTTGTGAATTGGGAAAGCTCTCCAGATGAAGGTCAGCTCCTATTCCTCTGTTCAGATGCACACGTAAAGATGCAGAGGGTTTTCTCAAAAACCTAATCTAACTTGCCAAGGAGACAGGGTAAGAAAATACATGAAAAACAACCCTAAACTAACAGAGGTGATGCACCGAGGAATGAAGAAACATATGTTTTGCCAATAAACACAAACCATTAGAAATGCAATGCAATATCATGCACGGATAAACATATTCGCAGTGAAATATCAGGAGGATGCAAAATGAAACATATAGAGGGTTGAGAAACATCCACAGTCATGCATTTATTTGCTCCGAAGGTTTGATACAATACACTGCAAAAATGCCAATAGGTAAAGGTTGCATTACAGTTTCAAATGGGAGGTTTGAGCTCCATAACTCCACCTACTAAAGAGAAGAAGGGAGGGGCCAAAACAAGAATGTCCAACGTTTTTACAAAGAAGCCTCTCTTTACCATTTATATGAGGAAAAATGAGAGGAGAAGAGAGATGAATTCGAATTCTACCCCAACCATCTCCAAGACTGCACCTAACTCATCTCATAATGGCGGTAGGTGAGGATCTCTAACAAACCCAAATAGTGGCGAATTGTATTTTACATTTTTAAGAACTTTTCCCCCACCCAATTAAAGATATCCAATCGTAGTTGGGTAGAGGACCTTGTAAGCTTTCTGAAAAATTCCAACCTTCCGTGAATCCGAGCTCCCTGTGAAAAGTTATGGCCATTTGAATATCTGGGTCAGGGTTTGCTTTCTGTCAGGTTCGGGGTGTTAATGCTCAAAATGTTGCACCTCCTGAAGGTGTGCCTCGGTGCATCCATCCTCATTTCAACATACTCTTAAGTGCGCCATAGGTGCTAAAAATGTGGTGTTGACATTTTCTTATCTGTGCCCCCAACCTACACCAGAGCGCGACTTTTTACATATCGACACCTTTTGATGTGCACCCCCAACCTACACCAGGGTGCAAATTTTTACATGTCGACACGTTCTGATGTGTGCCCCCAACCTGCACCAGGGTGTGATTTTTTACATGTCAACACCTTTTGATGTGCGCCCCCAACCTGCGCTAAGGCACGATTTTTTACATGTCGACACCTTTCGATGTGTGCCCCCAACCTGCACCAGGGCATGACTTTTTGCATGTCGACACCTTCTGATGTGGCCCCCAACCTACACCAGGGCACAACTTTTTGCATGTCGACACCTTCTGATGGGCACCCGCAACCTACGCGAGGGTGTGACTTTTTGCATGTCGACACCTTTTGATGTGCGCCCCCAAGTTGCGTCAGGGCGTAATTTTTTACATGTCGACACCTTCTGATGTGGGCCCCCAACCTGTGCCAGGGTGGTTGGTGACGTAATAATTGTCAAGTTTTCGACCATGCAATGCACTTTCAAAACTAGAAATGAAGGATTTCAATTTTCCTTGATTTCCATATTCTTCTGTTTATCTATATTTACCCGGGGAGGGAGATATATACAGCTTTAATTATGGAAGGGTCAATTACTAAACCTTGTTTAGAAACAATATGACTAAGAAATTTACCTTGCTATACTGAAAAGATAGACTTTAGCAGATTCAAAGATGTTTCAAACTATTTGCATAAGTGAAAAGTATACCTTAGATGTATTAGATGTTCTTCTGAATTTATTGAGAATACAGTAACATCATCTAAATAAACAAGGACACATTTATTTAACAAACTATGAAAATCCATGTCTATTGCACGTTGAAATGTTGCACCAAGATTTGAAAGGTTGAAAGGCATTATTTTGTAAGTATAAGTACCCCACTTAGTGGTGAAAGTTTTTTTCTACCTATCTTCTTCTCGGATTAAAATTTGATTGTATCCACTATAACCATCTAGAAGGGATAGCCTATCTAAACAAGAAACTGTTCTCAAAATATGATCCATATCTGGAAGTGGGTACTGATCTTTTAATGAAGCTTTATTAAGATATTTGAAATCCACACATAATTTGATTTCTCCATTCTTCTTCCTAACAGTAACAATATTGGCTACCCAACTTGAATGCTTAACTTGAAATATAATACCTAATTTGATCAACTTAAATAACTCTTTCCTCATTAGAGGCTCTATTTTGGGATTTATAGGCCTCTGTTTTTGCCTAACTAGCTTGGAATTTGGTTGTAATTCAATAGTGTGTTGTGCTAAACTGGGATCAAACCCTTTCAGGTCTTATTATTTCCAAGTGAAAACAACTTTAAATTCCTTGCAAAGATTAATAAAAGAATTTTTTTCAACTAAAGAACATTCCTTTTCGAGAAACAAAATTTTTCCTTCATCAACTGAGATCTCTTCATAGTTATCGACATGTGTTGACATCTTAGTTTTGACCTTCCTTAACTGATCGTCAATGCTGAAGGTGTCTTCTAATGTTACTAGACCTCAAGGTAGTTTATTTTTATTTAATTGAGCAATCTGGTCACCATATAAGTGTTGTAATTTATCTTGATTTACCACAGAAAATTCAGCTTCTTGCTACAAAAACCTACAGTTTTGATCATCACTTTGAAAAACCTACCAATTCAATTCATTATCAGATATCAAAGGCTGACAACCATCTTTATATGAGGTTGAATATCTATGTTTTTAATCTGTTCTAGCATTTCAAAAGTAGCACCAATTTTTGCAAGTCTATCTGCATGCTTATTTTCTATTCTAGGAATGGACTGGATGTTAATAGTTTCAAAATCTTCCATTAAGTATGAAACTCTGTATGTAAGACTTCATTAATAGATTCTTAAAAACATTAAAATTTCTTACTTGATTGATAACCAACTCAGAATCACCAAAGATCTGTAGTATGCTAATACCTCTCTTTCTGGCCCAAAGTAGGCCATGAATTAATGCTTCGTATTTAGCTACATTGCAAGTACATGAAAATTCGAGACTAAAAGCTGAGAAATATCTTTTTTTTGTTGGGGACTTGAGCATTAAACATGATCCTTTTCCTTTCTTGTTCTTAGCTCCATTGAAATGAAGCTTCCAAATCCCTTCTACTCCATTTTTTTGTTTTAGACAGTAAGGGAATTGGTTTGTTTTCTTCATGTAAACAATACACACCAAATAGATATTCTTAAACTTCTTTAAAAGGATCATGAGCGTTTTATTCATGTGTATTTGCATCCATAAACAAGTTAAAAACACAATCTAATGGTGAAATATGAGTTGTATTATGAAAATTAAACTGGTCTAAGGTTGCATAATTAGCTAATGCATTAGAAGCATCAGACTCAATGTGAAATCTATCCAATGGTTTTGAATTGATAGTAACCTTGGTCCCATAACGTGTAGTGAAAAATAAGAAATACCAATTTGAAGAGAGATAACCTCCTATTTTTGTTTTGAAATCTCTTGATAAACATATAACAAAGTAAGGAGGTAAATCTACAATAGTAATATCTTACAGAATGGAAACATTTGGGCAAGCATGTAATGTTACTTATAGATTTCTGATGACACCAACTATATTAGTTGTAGTTCCATCCAGTTGTAGGAAATTCTTCTTTGTAGGTTCATACTTTAGACCTAACTTTTTTGCAATTGCTTTTGGCATAACTGTGCTACTTACACCGTTGTCCACTATACAATTATGGATAAGATGTTCTCCAATAATCAGTGATAGATAAAATTGTGTTTTTTTCTTGATTTCATGAGCATTTAAGACTTTCTGAACCATCCATTTAACCTCTATGATATAGTCTTGTTCCATTGTTCCAAGGACCATGTCTGCATTCTAGACTTCATTTTCTATTGTTTTAGAAGAAATCTACAGCTTAGCAAGTTTGTGAGAAAGTAAATCTTGTTGTCTTAGAATACTTAGAGCATCCCACATTGAGATGTTAATGTTATGTTTTTTCATTACATCAACAATGCTAAAAGAAGCAATAGTTTTAGAGAGAGATTATATTGTTTTAGCATAGGATTTGGTGAAAACTTATTCTGCTTCAGCTGCTTTTGATATCTAAGGTATAAATAACCTTCTTGGATCAGGTTGTAGCTATTTTTGCTTCTCTTTACTAGCTAACACACTAACTAGTTTTTTAGGAACAACAACATTGTTACCTGGTTTTGGGCCTATAGTTGTTATTTTATTAGTGACAGTGGGTAAAACATGCCTATTTTGCTATTTTTTACTTTTTATAGCCTTTTCCTGAGCCCTAGTAGTAACTGCAATGAAATCATCCTTAGTGAAACTGACTAAGTTATGTTCAGGTGCCTTCTGAACCTAGGTATCTTGCTGTCCACCCTCCATTTGAGGCATGAAAAATGTATCAGATTGCGGTTGTGCAACAATACTTATGTTCATAAAAGCTTATAGGTAACTTGCAGCTGAATGAGGTTGATTACAAGGTTGAAACCACTCTTCCATAGCCATATTAACCGGAACTAAAGTGTTAGATGAACTAGGAGCCTTTGGGTCAAACTGCATTTGCTGATAAGGTTGCCTATGATTTTGATTATGTTGGTAAGGCTACCTATTTTGTTTGTTTTGCTAATAAGGAGCCTGACAAGGTCTGCTAGGTAATGCAAGTATATTCTCGATTGAATTCAACTTGTTCCCCATAGTATGAATAGATTTAAAAACATCATTTGATGGGGGTGAAATAATGGGTTCTATAATTGTGATAGGTTGTGGGATATAAGCTAAATTTACCAAAAAAAGGCATTGAAGGCCTTAGAGCTAACTTATTGGTTTGAATAAAACTATTTTAATCTCAGATGGTGATATCATAGGCTTATGGGAGAGTCTCTCCTCCGATGGATTGAATCAAAGTTGAAATATCATTGTTTAATGCTCTAAGATAATAAATAAAAGCATGATCATCTTGAGGCTTGACACTTGCTAGAATTCTTTCCCATTTTCTTGCAAAACATATGTTGAAACTGGACATAAATTCATTGGGAGCTCTTTTAATGGTAGACAGTTGTTCTATGAGAGATAAATGATCTGAATTATCTTGAAATTGTTCAGCAATTTGCCACCTAAATCATCCCGAGTTCTTATACATCCAATCTCTATATTTTTATACCATTGCAAGACTTTTCATTAAAGGGATGCAGTAAAAAGTCTCAAAGCTGCACATAAGGCTACAACATCTTTAATGTACTCTGTAGGTGTAACCTAATTTTACCAGTGAATGAAGGCAAACTTTTCATGGCAACATTAGGGATGTCATGATAAACTGGGATCACTAATGGGATGCCATTAGTAAAGGTAACAAAATTCCTAGGTGGTTGAATAGCCTTTTAAAAAACTTGGATCTAAATAGAGAAGTTGATATGTGGTGAGGAAATATTAGTAGGATGGTTATCAAAACTAGGCCTACTATAAGGTAAAGTATTACCAACTCTTCTCCTTCTTGTAGAATTCAAAGGTAAAGAAATAAACTCAGAAGCAATTCCTCTTTCCGATGATCCTGTTATTACTTTAGGCATGGAACATGCTATAATATTGGTCTGAAATCAGCCCTACAAAGTCACCAAATAGATCTTTAAATATTTTAGAATAAATTACTATAACTTGATGTCCCAAAAGTAACTTTTATCTGTTGTAAATTTTTCTTAGATCTACTATGAATATCTGTAACTTGCATCCAAATTTGATTCATGGTCCCACCGAGCGTGCCAAAAAATATTATCTCTCGAAAGTGAACCCTATAAAGAGATGGCTATAGGTGTTCTAAGATTGCAAATTTTATCTCTCTCTTTTATAGATATAATAGAAACACCTCAGGTCTATGGGTATACCTATTTTGAGGTAAGTCTTCGGTATCAAGGTTGGTTCCTTACTGATGTATCCTAAACTGATTGTTTAGGGTTTAAGGGTAAAAGATGACTGTAAAATGATTTAAAAATAATGTGATACACCAAATTTTTATGAGGTATTTGCCTGATTATATACACAAGTGATATAGGAATGAATTCTTGGTGCATGAGCCAACGTTTTTCTACATATTATTAAGGGAAAAAACTTTTATGTATTGAGGAAAAAATCACAACAATACTACTAAGTTAAACATTGAGATTAATATCATGCAAAAATTACTAAAATTTGCAACAGGGTAAGATGATTAATCAGGGAATTCAACATTCGCAAGATTAATTGAGCATACACAAGACTATAAATAGTTGGAAAGGTAGAAAATACTTCACATTCAGAGGGAAAAATTGACAGAAACTTCTTCAGCACTCTTGTATCTAAAAATCCCCCCCCCGTGAGCTTTGCTAAGGCACACAATATATAGGAAAATTGATTCGCCCACCCTTCCTAAAAAGAGACTAAGGTTGTACACACCTATGCATTCTATTTTTATAATAAAATAAAACAAACTAATACAAAGAGGCATTAATAGCCTTTGATTACATACAATCAAATTGCAATTGATTGTTCTATTCTTTAAAAAATCATGGGTGAATAATTTTCTAATAATAAATTTTGCTTGATGAGCAAGTCTCCTCCTAGTGCATGCAATTTTGTCCTTTTCTTGATCTGTCCCCTTATGAAGGCATGAGAAACTAACTCCCTATGAGTGAGCAAAATAAATTACATTAATTTCAATACTTTGCAAAATAATTCATTCAAATATCCACTTGATGGGGACCAAATCTAAGCTCAAGTTCTGATGTTGACATTCTTTGTCCTCTAGTGGTCACATGGATAGCACACTGTAAATTGTCTCCAACCATCTCAATAATGGGGGCCACCTTTGCAGTTCAATATTAGTCTCACCATGATTTGGCCACTCTTTTGCACTTAGCAAATCACAATGATTTCTCAAACACCTGTGGGAAGGTAACTTTGCAAAATCCATCATCCTATATTTGGCCACCTTTGTATAACACATATTCATACTATAGTTTGCCACCTTTGATTAATATTATATTGTATAGTCGGTTAGCTTTGTATTGTGAATAGCATAAGGTGGACACTTTTGATTTGATCATTGCATGACATGATTTGGTCAGTACATTTGGGATATTCAAACTTGTACTATAGTTGGTATTTCCATTGCAAATAGTTTTGAAATAATAAAGGTTAGCCCCTTTGTGACAATGACTCACCCCTCCATGCATTTTGTTGGTAGTATTTTAACTTGGGTTGAGTTTTCTTTGAAATTCGGTGATGATCTTGGGTCATTGATTTCTGTACTGTTTGATCAAAAACCTTCGATCTCTGACATGTGGTTATGGTTTTTGGCTTACATTTAATGTGGTCAGTGGTATATGGAACCCAGTTAGTTTGCTTTGATTCTAGATATTGATCTGGAGACGTTGATCTTTGATCCATGGAATGTTAATCGTTGATTCTTTAGTCATGGTTCAGTTCGGACTAACTAAATGTTTGAGCTCAGTGGTAAAGGTCATTTTACCTCAATGATCACTCCATTTTGGACTTTTGGTTTGTGGCGAAGCCCTAGAAAAAAATTTATCGACACCATTTTCTTCTTATGAAGCTCATCTTCCTTACCAGGATGACTCTCTAAGCTCGGTGGGTTCTGCATTTTGTATTTTTCTTATGCTTTCATTTTTCTGAGAAAGGAAGTTTTGGGTATTTTCCTCCATTGTTGAAGTCTATAAGCTTGGTCCTTCTACATAAATCATCACATGTTTCTCTATGGCATCTTTATCATCATTATTTTAAGCAAGGTGGTCATGGCTTTGTGTTTCTATGATCTTCTGACTGTATATTGATCATCCTGAGCCTGGTAAGGTTTTCTCTATTTTTGAGATCTCTTCTTGGTGTTGTCTCTTGTCTACCATTATTGTTTTCTTCTGAGCTCGGTTAGTTTTTTTGAGTAATATTCAAGTTTGGCTTTATAGTTTTCTTCCTTCCTACGAAGCTATACGAGGATGTATTAGTAGACACCATTCTTGGCACTCAAGCTTAGGATTTGGCTTTAGAAACCTTGTTTGGAGTTCAATGCTTTGATTTGTATTTGCTATGTTGAAGTCCTTTGAGCTCGGGACTGTGTAACTGTCATACTACTTCTCAATGAATGGTAAGATTCTATCAAAGGAATGACAAATATCTGGAGGGAATCCGTGAGCACCAAAACCTTGCACTCAACCAAAAAATGATGTAGCTTCAAGATCAAAGAAAGAAATCATCCATGAGAGAAATGTGTGTGCATTGACGGAAAAAGGCTGAAAAATCCAAATTCTATTCCATTCCCCATGTGTTACTCAAGATGAAAGGGTGTACAAATAGTAGTGGGGTGAGTAACTCCTCCACAATTGTGGTCGTCAAGAAGTGGGAGTTACATTCCCAAAATAGTCGATCAAATGTAACTCCAATGATGGTCTATGACATGTGTAAGAGCCATAATGATACCCTAGGACACCTAAGCATGGTGAATCACCTATGTGGAGGTATTCCATGTATTTAAAATAAATACATGGAAAATAACCTACACCAACACCCCCCTAAAGCATAGCTTAGGTGGAGACATAGATAAAAACAAGGATAGAAGTGGGTCCTGGCAAGAAGCCTACTGAGGTACCTAGGTACAAGAAGCTCTTGAAAAGTGGAGTAAAAGGAGAAAACCCAGTGGTAAAAAAGTCCACCCCCCAAAAGAGAGACAAGTCCACTCCCTAATCTAAGAAAGATGCCAAGGATGGGTCCCGGCCATAGATGAGCCTGAAAAGGAACCCATGTACAAAGAGGCAATCTCTCAGAAAGAAGAAGAAGAGAGAAGAAGAGGGAGACAAGAGGAATGCAGAAGATGCCATGGAGTGATTTTAAGTCTGAAGCTCTAAGAATTCTCCTGAAAGAATGTCAATGATGAGATCCTCTGCCTCTGGACTGAAGAAGAGCCACGTACACCAAACTGTGTGCCTAACCTTAGGAAGGAGAGAAATGACGTGCTAGAATTCTGCCCACTCCACAAAGGAAATTGAAGGGAGCAACACGAAGAACTCTGAGTCTAGTGCACAGAAGTGTGACATAGGTCTAGCGAGTGAGTGCCAAGGAACTGAAGGTAATAGCATGTGCGTAGAACTGTCAGAGTATAAAAGAGGAACACCCATAGAAAGGATTTCCAAGTGATGTGAAGGGAACAAAAAATCCTCAACAATAGAAAAGGGATCCACAGCTAAGAATGGATCAATGAAGGTCTCTGGAAAAGTAGAAGTGGTAAGAGTCCCAGAATGGGCACTCCTAACAATGGAGATGATGAACTCCTATGAAACACCTATAGATGGATGAGGGACTTATAGAGCATCACAAGTAGACTCTACGAAAAGATGACTAAGGTCAGAAAGATACTTGTCCTAATGAGGGGGAACAATAAACAGAAGAGAGATGTCAAATAGGTATGAGTCATCCAATGAAGGTAGAGGAGTGAAAGGAGCCTCACACACTGGAAGTGGAAATGAGACAGGTGTAATGATGGTGTGAGGCTGAGTAGGAGATAACATGATATCTAATGAGATGTGGGGTGTGGCAACACTCTCTGGAATATAGAGAGAGAGAGGAGAAGAGTCCTCTATAGTATTCTCAACATCAGAAATGGGTGCACAATCCTCATCATCAGAAGTAGAATCAAGCAAGTCTATGTTAGTGGAACTATCATCACACAAAGAAGAGGAGAGAACTGAATCATCAGCAGCAACAATGGCGGCAGTATGTGAAGGGTCTCCATAAAGGGACTAAATAATGCTCCAGAAACGATGTGGTGGATTTGATTGTGCCACGTGAAACTAGAGAGAACAAGAGACATGCATCATCATGTGACCAAAGACATGGTCAAAAGTGTCAAGGAATTCCTCTAGATGACGATGATCAGTGGGTGCTGGAATTGGCCCAAGCAAGAAGGTTAAAAGACCCTCATGGGTGAAGTAACATTCAATGGAAGCATGCCAAGCTGAATAGGTCTCTCTCCAGGTGAGAAGTGGGGGAGGCTGTAAGGCAATCCTACAATGATAATGTCTAGAAAGATCACTCTCCATGATGCAAAAAATTCAAGATGTAAGGTGCACGAAAGCAAGACATTGGACTCAGTCGATAATGCGTCTGCGTGTGTAGGCCCAAAAGTACAAACAACCCCCCCAGAATGGGACACTTTATAAAATTAGTGTGTTTACAAAATTGGAAATGCCATCATGTAGTGTGTGAATAATCATGCAATTTTGACCAAGGAAGTGCTCAAAAATGAGCAGCGAGTCAATAGTTATGGCATAAATACAATTCTCGTAACTGGTGGAAAACGTCAATAGACACTGCAAACGCATTAAAAAAATTGCTCAAAACGAGTGCAAAGGGTATCATGTGACTACTCGTTGCAAATGGCATCAAATTTTAGGTAGGGTTTGTTTTGCTTACGAGGGGGGATTAGCCTCCTACCAACCCCGGACCTCACCCTCCATCTTTGACATGCGAATGAAGGACATAATAACAAGCAAAATACAACCTAAAACTTATTACAATGCCAATATAAATGTTTTTTAATCCTTAAAACATTAAAAACCAATTTGTTTTAACCTGCCAAACAAGACTGAAAGGTAAAGATGGGGCTGACGTTTTAAATGTGTTACATTGACCGAGTTGTATGGTGTTGATAGCAGCTTCCACGTTGATGCCAAGTGCTGGAGGCAGGCTGGTCGAGTTGGTTCTGCAAAGGATGCCATGTGTATAGGTCTGTGATCCAAAGAAGTGTTGTAGGTAAGTTTCATAAGGTAAGTAGGAGCACCCACGTGCCCAGAATGCATAAGGGAAACGTTTTGAGATGTTGTGTTGAGCAGCATGGAATTTGTTGAGTTCAACGTAGGTTGTTAGAGATGATTCCAAACCCACATTAACAGGTGCTAAGATGATTCCAACTGTAGGCAGCTAGAGTGAAATCCAAGTGGGAGAAGGATGAGGTGAGTTTCCATGTGCTAAAGCTTCCAAATGCAGGAAAAAAAATGTTGAATAAGATTCCAAATGCATGTAAAAAACTGTTGAACATGATTCCAAACGCATGCAAAAATGTTGAGTAGAGGAAGAATGATCCAGTCAGAGACACTATGCAAAGAATGGTGAGGATGTGGCATGGAATACACAAGGAAACCACAAGAACACGTTCAATAATGCAACGTAATAGCATGGGAGTCCAAACAACAACGTAGTAGTGGGTAGGAGAGAAAACCGACCGGATGGAGTGCAGTTTGTTGGAAGGAGGGGTCACCGTGGATTTTGAAACATGGCAGGGAGTAAAAACATGCCAAGGACTGCGCAAAGACTAAAAAACGTGGTTGTGGAAGGGACTGAAAAATGCAGGCAAATGAAACAACGTCTTTGCAGCAAAACCACTAGAGCCAGGAAGAGAAGGTTCCAAACATGTAAACCAAGGCAGTGCAGAGGGCCAGTATAAGGATGGCAGGTTGAGCAGAGGTCACGCAATGGAAAAAATGGCCACCCTTGAGAAGGGAATAAGATACGCTATAGAGAATCAAACCATATGATCCCGAATAGCAAGAAACAATGGCCACGTTCAGATTCCACACCAAAAAATGAACCAATGCAAGTCGAGTTGTTGAAAAAAGGTTGGCATCGAACTATTAACGAGGCACAACCCAAACCAACACACTTTTTTGACTCTTATTTTGCTAGAACCTGTACATGAAGCACCAGCAAAACACTGCATCCAACACACAAAACGAAGTATAAGAACCCCTTGAAAGAATGCAAGTAGAGCACAAAACAGAATGGGAACTTGCACAAGAAACTACAAGATGAAGAGTAGTAAGTAGCTATTGTGAGCAACATGATTCCAATCCTCGAGCTTTGATACCATGTCGGAGGAATGACAAAGATCTCGAGGGAATCTGTGACCACAAAAATGTTGCACTCAACCGCAAAATGATGTAGCTTCAAGATCAAAGCAAGAAATCAACCATGAGAGCAATGTGCGTGCATTGAGGGAAAAAGGTTGAAAAATCCAAACTCTATTCTATTCCCCATGTTTTTTCTCAGAGATGAAAGGGTGTACAAATAGTAGTGGGGTGTGTAACTACCCCCAAAAATTTAGCCATCAAGAAGTGGGACTTACATTCCCAGAATAGCCAGTCAAATGTAACTGCAATGACGCTCTATGACGTGTGTAAGAGCCATAATGACACCCTAGGACACCTAAGCATGGTGAATCACCTATGTGGAGGAATTCCATGTATATTAAAATAAATACATGGAAAATAACCTACACCAAAAAATTGAATCTCCTAAGCACACAACTGTTACTTCATATTTTCCATTTTGACTTCGAAATACTGATACTCATTTTTCCTTTGCATTTTCTATAATTTCTGGGATATCATTGGTCTCTGAGTATAAACATCATTCTCAGTTCATCTCTTTAGTTCTGAACTTGATGATCTCTTGAGGGTTTTCTCAACTTCCATTTAAATTATAAGTACTTGTTTCTTACTGTTATTTTAGTACCCTTTAATGGGTTTTTCGATTAGAACCAGGATCTGTACTTTTCCTTATATAATACAATTTGAAAATGATTGGTTTAAATGAGAGTGTTAACTCCTAAAAAACTTGAATATTTCTTCAACTCGGATGTGCATTTATTTTAATTCAACTCTTTTCTATCTGAGCTTGTATTCTGAGTACTAAATGGATATCCTTATTTGCTCGAAACTTACTAGATAGAATGTTTATTGATATGATTATTTGAAATCCTTCATTCCTTTTGATGTTGTAATATGTTCTTAAGGAATATAATGTTTTTGAAAATTTGACAACCACGTCACATTATCCTAACCTCTGCATTGTTTGGTTTGATTCTACCATTAATACCCATGGATTTTGTGCTCTCTTCCTTTTTGTGAAACCACTTTGAGCTTTCGTAACTTGATTCCTTTTGAAAGTTTCTCTAACCAGTCTTCATTGTCACTGATTTGGTTCATCTTTTCTTGGGGATGAAATTCTTTTCACTTACTATCTATTTTTCATTTTTGCATTCGTCGGTGACTTTCTATTCATACCTGATTTCTTGAATTGATCCCTCGCTTAAATAGTTTTGTACTTCTTTTATGGTAGAATTTATGTGTACTTATACTTTCTTCATTTGAAAACTACAATTTAAAGTCACTGGACTTTGTAAGATTATCTTGAAACTTCATTTTATTCAGTTGTTTAGCTATAATGAATGCTCCAAAGTACTTCAATTGGGGAATGATAGTGAGGTCCATTTCTTTTCTCCTTAATACTGCATTTCCTATTTATTAAAGCTTTGATATACATGCTGAAAAATTTAAAATGTCCATTTTACATGGCAAATGTCTGTCAAAATTTTCCCATATTTCCTTCTTTTATTTCTATTTCAGCTGTAATAGATGTACTTTCTGATTCAGAATAAAGAATGTATCACTTTTTATGTTGAAGCTGATTTTTTGTTGGAAACCAAAACATAATAATTGGTACCTTGATCATGACACACTTTTCTTCTTTTCTATATCACTTATTTGATTTACATACAACTTTTAAAGCATGTATTAGTTAAAAATGGCATGCTGGAAAGATGTAAATGTCCATTTTACATGGCAAAGCCTTGTCAAAATTTTCTGAGACTTCTTTCTCATTTTATTTCTAGTGTAATATTCTCTCTATAGTTAACTTCAACCTTTAAATTCTGAATTTGTTCTTCATTTGTAATTTGGAACATGTACTTTTATCTGCAAGTCTCTCCTTTTGTTTTGTAATGCAACTTCTTCTATTTCGAGAATAGCTAATAAACTTTGAGTTACATTCTTCCTTCATACCAGTATGTACTTGTCACTTATCTACGTCATGTACCATAGGATGGAATCCTTTGAACTCGGCATTCTTTATCTATAGTGAGGACTGTAAGATATGATCTATTTCTTCCTTGCTACAACCTATACCTCCACACTTAATAAAACAGTTAGAAAATATTTTGTCCCCTCTTATGTCCATGGTTTTTCTTTTCTTCTCTCTCCTTCTTTCTGAGTGAGTAAATCACGTATGTTATTTAATCTTAAAGTAATATATGTCTCCTAATATTAAGAAATCCATGTGCATGAATTAGGATAGTATAGGAATATGGATTAACCCTGAGCTTGTAACTAATGATATTCTTCTTTTTCTTATTTTTTAGGTACAGTGCTTTCAGTAGTGAAGATGGAGACGAAACAAAGCTAAAGATGAGGATGCATCAATCGAAGGAGAAACCTCCAAGGCAATTATGGGTTCACTTATACTCCTTTATTTTCACTTTAATGCATATGTACCTCTTATTTCAGTAGTTGTACTTTACCTTTCAGTTACATCACACGGCTTGTGTGGGAAGATTTGAAATTCCTTATGAATGAAACATTGAATTGTGAAATTGAGTTGTAGATTTCATGTAATCATTAATTAATTCAACAGTAAAAATATTGTTTGAAAGAACCTCCCATAGCTTAGGTATACTTCACCATGCTATCCATCATAACGAAGTTTCGAGTTGCCCATTTTTGCATAAGTAAAAAAAAATTCAATAGATACAATGAAATGTATGTGGAAGATTAATATCCTTATTGGTTTTTTGTTCACTTATAGGTATGCTTGCATTCACAATTACATGTGTATGAAAAGAATAATATTATAATGCCCGCAAAAACACACACCATGAAAGACATGGGAAATGTCGGGTAAAATTTTTTATTTTTATTTTTTGAAGTCTAAACGACACCGCAAGAGATCAAAATGGGTCACAACTACTCATGATAGGTTGGGAAAAACATTGATGACATAGGCAACAAGGAATCATACCACCCCATCACAAACAATTTACTATTAAGGACATCCAAACACAATACATAGTTACAGTTAAGGACATCCCACGATGTATAATATTTTAAGGTTATGTATTTTCAAAAATGTATTTCAAACTTGAATTTATGCTCTATAAGATTCATGTTTTGATTCGCACAATTCTTCTTATAAAGGTGAACTTCTTTCTATTATCCTAAAGACTAAAGAGCTTAAGACCAAGTTTTCAGCAAGAGGATCATCTATATTATGTCAATAACTTGATTAATTAGTTTTGATTAAAAAGAACATTTTCCATTTCTCACAAGGTTATTTATTCATACTCAAGCTACTGAATCTTTTTTCCTACCTCCATTATATAAGGTGACGAGTATAATCTACAGTTAAGATGAAAGTATCGTTTAGTTTTGTAACTACCACCTCTTTGTGCAAGGATCAAAATTTTAATAACAATTAAGAGAAGGTTACAAAGAACTTTGGAATAAGTTGGAGAGAAGAATATCAGATTGTATTCATCTCGAAGATCTCTTTAGTTATTAACCAGGATTTTATTAGGGCTAAGAATCTATCCAGAATGATTAAAGGTTTCACTTAGGCTTCACTTGATGACATTGACATAAGTATAAAAATTAAATTTTCAATGGGTGAGATAGGTTGAATGGTTTCTAATCAGTCTCCTCCTACTTATTATAACCTTATTATCTTCCAAAATCTAATCATTGGTTTTACCTTAAGATCGTTTAAGAATTCATCAAAAAGGATAATGTTCATTAGTTTAGCTAGGAGTAGTAAGGTATAAAAATTTTCTTTACAAAATATAGTTTCCTCTTTGATCACTTAATGACTCAAATGTTATCAAGTAGATCAAATCTATATATATATATATATATATATATATATATATATATATATATATAATGGATAATCCACCCATATTATTATGCTTAAAATTGCATTATTACTTTGTCCTGGAAGGGTTTACAACACAACATGTTATCTCAAGAGAAAATTTTACCATTACTCATTTGTGAAAACTATACATGGTTACCTCAACTCTTTCCAACACAACGCACAACCCAAAGGGACCAAAAAAATTCTATAGAACTATGACTAGGGAACAAAGAGAGTAACAACATTGATCAAGCAACACTATAATATTCTTAGAATTCCTATAATACATTAAAAACACTCGTAATAATACGGTAATGAAATTTTATATTTTTCCATGATAGTTAAAGCTAGTTTTAGTTTCAATTGTTTATGACAACATTTCTCCACAAAACATATTAATAAGACACTGCTCTTCTTCTAAAATTTCCATAGTACCCATCCTAGAGGTTTACAACATAATAAGCATTCAAAGAAAAGAACTTCATAAAAAAATTGAAGCTATTTTCTATAATTATTTCCCTCATCGATTCACAAAATCCATCTACAAAAAATTATCCACTTGATTTAGTTCATGAGAAATGACAAAGATAAGTCTACTCATAACAACAATAAGATAATATCTAACAATATCATAAAAGGAAATACATTCTATTTCAAGAATTGGATCGAAACTCTAAATACTAACAACTCCTTAAGTTATAATAAAATTTCCACCATGCCAATCTAAGAAGAAAGTCTTATACTTTAGTTATTGAAATTGTCTCAAAAGCAATGAAAGGTTAACCACCGAACAAGTAAAACCATAGGCCTAGAGAATCAAAATTAAAATGTCAAGTGTAAAAGAGTGTTTTGTTATACAAGTTAGCACTCTAAACATCCATCCAATTTTTGTAACATTAAGGATTTGCAAGCTTCCTCACAATTCTATAGATTCAGTTTAAATAAAATGGATAACACATTTCCATCAAAAGTTTCTTTTTAATGCAACCCTTGTTACCATAAATAAACCATTTTTTTTTTAAAAATGCATTTCCATGAATCACTAATGCCATTAACTGAACCAAAACTCCAATCATAAATCAACAATACATCTAACTATATATAAATACCCCCCATATGTACCTAATAAATTTAAAAATTATATCATAAGTCAACAAAATTTCAAAATACATATATCATATAATTGTAATTAAAAATATTATCAATTTCCAACAAAATTAGTAAGGTGCACAGTTATAAATACCACCAAAATTCATCACGTATTAGAATCAAGCCAAGGTAGTTCTGAAAATGAAAGAGTACTATAAAAAAATGCACACATGTAACTTTAAACCTCGATGACAAAAAAATTCATTGTGGTTCAAACATCATAAGGAATGGTCAATGTGCCCCTTAAGGAAAACCTTAACATGTTTGTCCTACTCCAATGATCATCAAGTGATTTGAGTAGATGTATAATAGCATAATGAAATCCTATAGTAATATCCATGATGTAAAATAACTAAATAACTGAGTACCAATGCCATGATACTCCTTTCATACTTAAAACAAACCACTGAAATAAACCACCCAAAAACTTTAGCAAACCTATGGGATAGTTTGCAGGAAAGATTTATTTAGTCCAAGAAATGAGAACATGGAGGTCTACAAGACCTCGACAACCACACCACTCCATGGTTGGAAAATACCAAAGAAACAACTAACATTACGCGATTTGTTGTCATAATCCAAAAGGGTGATTAAGTGTATATAAAACTAGAGTCAACCTAGATCATGTTTCATCTAGTGGATGTTTGCTAAAGAAAGGTTGTCATAAGCCCCATGAATTGTACTCAACATACCATAAATGAGATGTAAAACTACACTGGACTTGATTCCACTGATCCATTTTATTTAAGGAAAAATAGAGAAGGGGGAGAGGTTTATAAACTAGATGAAAAAAAAAAATCACACACCCGGAAGAGGCATTATCTGATAAGGTAACTAATTCAATAACCATATCTAAAAGTTAACAGAAATAGGAGCAACTCGATTGTAGAAAAATAAAATTAAATCTACTGATAATATTTTTGTATAAAAATCAAGAGGTTTAAATTTATAGCAGGCTTGCTTTTACAACAGACAACACTAGTTATAAACAACATGATAAACTTGATACTCAATAAAATAGATGTAGATAAAAATGGTATAAGATTGATCACTCAAACATGAAAATGCAACAGCGAGAGAGATGAGGAAAACATCTATGTTGTCCAATTTAACACTTATAACTATTTTAGCTAAAACAAGAAGACTACAAGAGGAAGGAGAGATTTCTTAGCAAGCTGTCTAAACACACAAACTCAAAAACACTAGAGGCAAACCAATTTCATAGAATATCCCTAGTTCATGATATTTTTAAATTTTAGCAATTATAGCAATGGTAGGGTTATCTTTCTTGATTCCCTAGCTTCAACAAGTCGCTGAAACACATCACAGGCCTATGGAAGCACTCCTCAAGTAAAATTTCACTGTCATCAAGCTTGTTGGATGCCTGCTCCCCTATTTCAGGATCCTGATTCGACACAGGCTAGCCGTGGTAAGATCCATGCAGGTGGATTTACACTAGTGACTAGAAAAATATACATGTCTAAGAAGGAGAACCAACTCTCAAAAATGAATAACATGGACCTTAAAATCCCTATGGCCATCGTCATTCAAACACAGAAGGAAAAAATTTGATAGAGTGAGGTTCAGATCCTACATAAATAAAGGTGGAAGAGAAAGAGCAAACAAATAAGAGAGCGTGGAGCACATCAATGGATAAGATGACAACTCAATCCCTATGGTGCACCTATCTCAAATGGCTAAACATAGAAAAAAAGAATGCATAGGGAGGAATTAATTAATTTATCACCATCAAATTGAAACTTACTACCATAACCTAGAGAGCTTGAAAAGGACCGTAAATGTCAACCATGGAGGGAAAATGAAAACCATCAACACAAGTCGTAGAGCAACATTTAATGACAGGTAAATAAAAAACACAAAATATCTGACCAAATCAAGCTGCACAAAGATCATTCTTAGATTAAATTAAAGGAATGGATAAAAGCTTAAGGAAAAATAAGGAATAGAGAACTGTTGTGTTATGTGAAGGAGATAAAGAACCATTTCAACTAAGTTTTAAAAATTAAACACTTACCTTTAGAAATCCCTCTCATTTCTATAGCATGGAAAGATGATGGAGGTCGAGTTTCAAATTCAATGCATAAAACTCTATCTTCGAAGAAGAGGTCAATTTTTGGCGTATTCAACCACCAAAATGCTAGAACAGGTCGAAATAGCAGCTTGAACAGGTATGGAAATCCAACGAAGCATAAAAGGAAAACTTATTTGTTTTATCAACTATAGACACATGTTCCTCAGGGCCACAAATGCAAAATGTTGAAGTGTATACACGAGGCAAGAAAAAATACTTGACAAAATGCCTCAAAGAGATGGGTTCTCAAGGAAACTAGCCATGATTGTAGGAAATGTGCAAATGAAAAAATTCAACACAACTTTTCTCAGTTCTCTCTTGCCAGGAAATGCGTAGCCAATATCAGGATGGACTTTTGTAGCTTGCAAAAAGTAGCCAGGGTGGAATAGAAGGGGGATAGAGATTGAAAAGCATGCAGCTAGATGCAAAAGGAATATGCATCCAACCAAAGAGAAGACAAATGAGAGTAGGAAGAGTAAACAAATAAACTAGTAAGTGGCCAATAGGGGAAAGGTATACGGAGAGGAGAAAATTTAATTACATTTAACTAAACTGGCAAGAGTTCAACCACTCCCACCCACCAATAGGGATAAGCTTCTCCCCCATACCAAACCAAGTAGGATAAATTTCCATAAAGGATAGCAAGACGGTGGGGGAAACTAGTGGTTGAAGTCTTCAATTGAATACTAAACATGAACATCATTTCCTAAATAATGGCACCACCAAAAAACTCTCTCTCTCTCTCCTTCCACGTAAGACAAAATTAGACCTAAGGAGGAAGATTAACACCAAAAGTGGGCATCATAAATATACTTTTTCATCTTCTAACTAGCCTTGTAGATGTTAAAAGTTCTTCTTATATTAAACCCTTACATGACTATAGATTGTTGTGGGTATATATTTTAACTTGAATCAATATTGTTTTTTTTTGTAGGTACAATCAATAGTTAGTTGTTTATATTACTTCAAGTGTAGTGGTTGTAGACACCTAAAATCCACTTACGTAGGCTTTAATGCTAAGATTGCACTAATTATCCTCTTTCTTGTCATTTATGTGATAATTAGTGTTTTTCCATTAATTAGCTAACATTCCTCTTCATATTCGTTAATTAATGGCATTTTCTTAATTAATTAGCCTTCGTATCATTAAGGATGTCGATTAACGACCTTTCATTAATTAATATAAGATTTTACTTGGATTAATTAATTACACTTGCAACTCTAAATAAATAAATCACCATTTATTGGATCAAATTCATCTCTTACATCTTTCAAATCATACTAATTTTCCTCTAATTATCTTCTATAAGCTTACCTCTACCTATCAATTAATCACCTTTGATTAATTATAACATTCCCCAACTCCCATGACTTACTAATGACAAATTAACCTATTCTAAATCAAGATTACCTTTTATAAAGCAACCTCATCCCACATTCATCAATTTTCTAGCCTTGGCTCTTCAGGCAAGCTATGTAAAACACCCTCCTTCTACTTTTATTTTTGCCCCATTCTTCGAATAGTGAAAACTATAAGAATTTTGATCTTGATCCATTCTCCATTGTTGGAAATAGCTTATCCATATTGCATCCTTTCACTGAAAATTGAGTAATATGGGAAGATCCAAAATGGCATTGTATCCATTCTTGGTGAGATTCCATTCTCAATGTTTGAGATCAAAAAAAAATCCACTTTTATTTCTTATGTTCTTCACAGGTTCATAGTTTAAGTTAGAAATCATAGATAGTAGGAAATAACTTAGCATGTAGTCTCATTTATGCATTGAAGAAGTGTTTCCTTTAAGCTCTTATCTTGATGTTTCATTGTTAAAGTAGCATTTTCTTTTGAAGCTATGTAGATATTAGTTTTAATGTATAGTTTACTTAATTATAAATGAGCACATTGGTTGCGTTCATTTAACAAATTACTTAATGATCTTTCGAACTTAATGTCCACAAGCTTATGAAAAAACATAGTATTTGGATCTTTACGCTCTCACAGTTTTCACAAAAGAAAGTGAGATATTATTATGATTTTATTAGTCACTGTGATTTAACAAATATATTCAACCTTGTTTGAGCTTAGCAGCGAATGTATTTGAAGAATATAATATGTCGAGATAAAGAGTGACTATCATTTAACAAGCTAAATAAAGAAATATTGATTATAGTTTTCACTAGTATCTCCAATTTTAATACCGTAATGAACTTCCTCCTATTTTGGGATAGTAGTTTGGGATTGAAGTGAATTTTTTTGCCTATTTTTTCAATTTTTTAGTACTGACAAAAAAGTGTGACTAACGTCGTGAATGTTAGAAGTTATTATTATTGAAAGGATTGAAATATTTGTTAATTACTACAAAATTCATTTTATGTTGTACTTATAATATGTTGTTGTTTGAATCAAAAAATATTGAACATGTTTCTAAAATAGTCTGGTGTGTTTTGAAGATCCTAAATCAATTGTTTTCACAAAAATGCTTTCCTTACACACATTGATGGAGATCAATGACTACAATTATTAAGTATAACACATGACATATCAGATATTAAACCAAACATATTCATTGTCAAATCATTCGTTGTCTTGCAAAGGATTTCTGGAGGAAAAATTAGAGTAAGGATTTATACCCCAAGGTCAACAACATGAAGACTACTAAAATGCCCCATCCCTCACTCTCTCTTTTTTCTTCTTCAACGACTATGTTGCCAAGTTTTTAACGTTGTTGTGCTCCTACTGATCCTTGCTGACTTCACCTTTTCGATTACCCTGTTAAGGAAAAATATCTTTCTTGAATTCAATAGGTGGCGAGTTGCGTGCTTTGGGATGGAAGCTCCATGGCGTTATTTGAAATCTGTGTGTTTTGTTTGTGTGCTTAGGGGGGGGCTAGAGTTTGAAAATGTATTTGTCTGCCATGGTCGATCTAGGCGTAGGAAGCGAGAGAGTTTGGAGATTCAGGCTAATAATGTGAAAATAATTTGGTTGCGTCAAACAAAATAAATAAATAACTACATGTCTTAGACCCAATAAACAATTGTAGGTAAAATCATAAGTTTATATGTCACTTAATTCAATGAAAATATACACTTATAATTTAATATAAAATAAAATAAACACAAAATGGAGGGTAAAAACAAAAGGCTCTAAAAAAATTATAGCTAGGGCTTTTGTCTTTTGTTTTTTTTTTAAGGGGTGAATTTGGATGGGGGCAGCAGAGCAAACCTAGTCTTCTGATGGCATACAAGGGCTATTGTAGCGTCCTCCCAACCTCCCAGCTTGCGCCATCATCCTCCCAACCTGTACCAAGCTCAAACGCCCCCCCCCCTTACCTGCGTGTTGTTCTCCTTTCTACTTGTGTGGAACTTTGAGCCACCTAAGACTCCTTTGGGTAGATTCATTTTTCCCTCATGCTGAGATGGATGTATTTTTCCTGATCTGGTATATCTGTATTCAAATTTTGAAGCAGTCACAAGGCGCATGGACTGTGTGACACAATGCCTGCAAAAAACGTGGCTATGTGGATATCTTTGCTTGGTGTTTAATGAGCACATGAGAATGTGGAAAATGTGGAAACATTTGAACTATTTGACAATGCCTAAAAGAAACGTGTTTTATGGAATGTAACAATGACAAGATGTGCAAAAAAAAAGAGTTTGTTGAAAAGGCCTTGGAAGCTTTCAAGCAAATGTATTTGGTACGTGTTAAGCCAAACTCCACAACCTTTTTGCCAGCATCCTCCTAACCCGTGCCCAGACCTACGTTGGCTTCCATCAAAGCATAAAATATTGATGGAATTTTTCATATGTTGCAGTTGCTAATGCTCTGTGCACGTTGTTACATCGTTTGACCAAATGAAAAAATGGGACAGCAGCTCTCTAGAAATGCATTTTTTGGCAGCGTATAGGAGACACAGTTTTCCTCGCAAGACAGTCAAATTGTTTGGCATGTGCAACAAACAGGTCTCCAACCTGATAGTTTTCACTCCCAACGTACTCTAGCTCGTGTTAAAATAAGAGCTTTGATACAGGGAAGGGACAAGACGTATGGCATATTTTTGGAGTTGCAAGTGTTATGGTATATAGGGGACTGGAGGGACAACGTTGGTTGCTCTATATGCCAAGATGGGTTATTTAAAAGGCCTTGGATCCTCCCTAGCCAATGAAAAAAACAAGTTTCTAATCTGATTAGACTTTCTTTGTTATACACGTTGGAATATGGTATGTTTGACATCCACATCAACCTGTTTTATCAAGGCATAGAAAACAAGATGTTTTTTTTTACAATGCAACTTCCCTGGAAGACGTGTATGCAAAATGGTGGATCTATGGATGCTCGTGAACCGGTTGACGAAGTGCCAAAGCAAGATGCTCAACCAAAGCCTGTGGATTTCACCGAATTTGTTCTCCAGGCGTGGTTCTTCTTCCCTTACCCCTCATAATTCTCGTGTTTAAGTTCTCTTTTGCAACTAAATAGAATTTTAAATTATTAGGATTTTTTAATACAGTTAAATGTCCCTTCAACTCGTTGCAAAACAATAAATTGTCATGTCATAACTCAACGAAATCATTATAACTCTGTCTACTTTAAACCATGAACTCCCACCCTCACTTCTGAGATGATTTAGAAAAACTCTTACCCAATCTTGATCGCTCCAATATTTTTTTATCAACCAGACGAAATTTGAATTCCCATTGATAAAATTGATCTTCTCCCTATTTTATATAGTTAAATGTTGCATTTTTTGGGGACTCACTAAGTACCCTTCGTAACTCTAGAAATAAGATGTGAAGTTTCATTCATGTACATTGGTATACGAGGAGTCACCTTGACCTTTGGTTTGACCTGAAATGAATATATGACAACCTTTTGACACTCTTATAGGAGCCCTCTTATACTAGCTTACAACAGTAGAAATTTGTTAAATCTAGAAATTTGGCTTTCATTTTGAACCGCCATTTGAAACCTGGATAGAGAAATCACATTCCCATATTCACAAACCTCTAGCGTTTGTACTAGATAAATGCATGGAACATTCAGTTTAGAGAAAGAACACTTTTCTGGGATAGTTTTGGCAAAGCCATTTTCTAGGCCTCTGGTCGCAGTTTGATGAGGTTCAAACTGGTCTAATTGTCATCTTGTTGCTCCAGAAAACTTGTCGCCGTTTGAAAGTGGTTTTCTAGTTCGTCAGTCCTATCAAATCTGATTAATTATCTTTATATAGGGAAGCTAGTAGGAAGATGCTCCCATTACATGCTCATTCATCGAATGTCAGTTTTGGATGCGGATTTCCAAGGTGCTCGAAATAACTTTTGTTCATTTTATAACTGGGTCAACTACGACCAGTGGCCCCGAAGAACTAACCACCAAACACAAACCGTTCGCTCTTTTCCCAATTCTGTAAGTTGCTATGAACTCTTGGTATATCTGGGGACACATAGAAAGTTAATCGTGGTGTGCGTACTCATCAGAAGATAACCTTTTTGAAGTGGTTTCTTAGCCTCCAAGAACATTTTAAATGTTTTGTGGCTAGTGAGAAAATGTAAGAATAGAAAGTTACGGGACCCTTGTAGGGTTGCCAAACCACCCTGTAAACATCTAAACACATACAAATAACTATTTAAAACTCTATAGTGGAACGTGTTGTGTGTATTAGAACTCTTTACCAAAGTGGTGTTTTCTCTCTCTTCCCTTCTCTTTCTCTCTCCTGGGTTACAAAATGAAGAAAAATGAAATGTAATGAATACATGTATCTAGACCTTTTGTATTTCGATTGCTAATTGTAATTTTATTATCATATGAAAATGGGAAACTGAAAAATGACACTTAGGATTAGGTTAGGGTGGATGCCATGCCAAAAAATTATCACTAATATCATGCTCACGTGGGTTTTGCAAGATGTGAAAGAATGATGACGAAAAAGGCGATGTGTAATGCATTAATTATTATCATTGTAATTTATATAGGTTCATTTTTAAAATGAATAAATGTATTTAATGTAGTCTCATGTTTCAGAAAAGTTATATTTGATTATTTTTTGCTATAATATGAGATGCTGGTTTCTAGGACATGCTAGGAAATGTGCATTTAATCTTAGGTGTAATTTTGATTTATAGTACACCTGGTAATAAATGGTTTGATATCTAATCACCTAAGGTAAATAAATTTGAAGTAATATCTTGTAGTGCATATTGTATTGTTCATTAAATGATTAATGAGTCATCTTGTACATTCATAAAGTGTAATTGAAATTGAAGAGAATTAAATCGATTGTACTCTACCTTTTTCAGTATTCAATAATCGGAATTAAACTTAACTACTTTCATGTGCGATACTTCTCACTGTTGCAAGACATTGAAAACTGTAGGATGATTTTTAATCTATGCACTCGATGGAAACACTCTTAACCCTAGGATAAATCATAGCTCATGCATATGGGCTTATTGTCTTAGTCAGTATGTCTAGTGACTTTGTCTTAAACCCGTCTGATAGGAGTGACACAATAAATAATTTTCTTAGAATGTGTAAAAGCTAACTCTTCCTTCGTATCCTAGTGGACTACTTTGTCTTCCGAGGATAGATCTAACATTTATTTCTTCACTCGAGTGGGAAATCCTAGGTTAGGATCCAAATGACATAGATGGACCCCTAGTGACTTAGTTTACCATCATAGGTCTTAATGTCTTGCGACATGAACTCCTTAGATCCGCCTAACTATAGGTGCCATCCTTGGTTTCTCTCAACATGATCCAAGTAGTGTGCTTTCCTTTCTAGATTTGGTTATAGCGAGAAGAATGTTTTCCACTCACTTAAGGTCCTAGATTTATAGTTGAGGGGTGAAGAGCCCTAGGTGACGTTGGAATGGGATCTAAAACCCTTGTTGAGAAGGATGTTAAGCTTGTGGTTTCATGAAAGCTTCAATCTAACTCCTTATCATACGAGATATAGTCCCTTGTAAGATGTTGGAATTAGAGAACCTTACGAAACTACTTGTCTAGTCTCAATGCTAACTTCATCAATGAATGTCAATCCCTAATGGACATCCAAACGACCTAAATGAAGCATATCAGATATAAAAATGAGAATGTCTTGCATTCTCGTTAGGGAACCTTGTAGATAAATGTCTTGGAGACCTTATAACTTCATGAAAAATATGCCTTGATCTTTCGTGAAAGGATTATAGGGTAGATGCATTTGTGACCTCAAACTACGAGAGATCCATAGATATATAAAGCCCTAGGTTAAGTTATTGAACGTTAAGCTTAACCATGGTAGTGAAATCACTATTTTGTGACCGAGACAAGTACTTCTTGGTAAAAATCTAGTATCTAAAATGATCTGTAAATAATGAGACCCTAGTGCGATTCTAGATATCAAGTAACTCACTATGAGTTGTAAAACCAAAACTTTGAGGTTAGGAATAATGACTGAGGAGTCCTTATGACTTAACATAATAATATCTTAATGTGTTTCAAAGAATATGTGATTTGAATTGTGCCAAATAAGTATAGTAAGTTATGGAAATTTCCGTAGATACATATAAAGGCCAATCAAATTGGTTGAACTATAAATTAAAATGCGGAATGAACTTAAGAATATGTAGATGGAGAAAGCGAGAAAACTATCCTTGCACTCAATAATGTTCTTGGAATGTTAATTGTAACTAAGATACATTTAAAGAAATGATGTATTGTGGGTTTGATCTGTTCCTAAGAGTCATGTTTGACTTGTGGTTGGGTCATTGCTAGTATTCGTTCATTAGGAAAAGTGTGGTATCGATAGGTTTATGGTCATTTTCAAGTGTCGATGTGATTTGGTGATGAATTAGGTGATCGTATCGTATGTGAGTCGAGTTTCCTACTCAGAGCCCTTACTATGTTGTGTGTCGTGAGTAATGTAATTCAAAAAAAAATTATCCTGGTATTTTTGTTGTATTTGGGTGTGTAAAATGTGAATGAACTTAACATTTTGTAGATGGAGCCCAAAGCCACTTACATGGAAAATCTGTCATTAATGAATATTGATTTTCTTGGGAAGCTAAGTGAAGCTAATTTGAGAAACTACTAATGCCTAGGGTTTCATTCGATGTGATTTGTAAATGGGTAACTCAGGATCATTCTTGAAGTTTTACATGAAAAAGGTTTTAATGCCATAAATAGATGGTAAATCTGTTATCTACTATAAAATAGTGCACCGTATTCAAAAAGTTGCTACTTTAGCAGTCAGCAGGTCTTATGGTGTTATCAAAATTGGTGTTCGATTGTGGATTTGCGAATAAAATAGTAAGAAGGTTGTGGTAAGTGTGATTCACAGGAAATACATTTTCGAGTTATCCCTCCTGGAGCATTTACTTCATGTTGATATGTAGTGTTTGAATATGTAAGTCAAAAAAAATTATATCCTGGTATTTGACTGAAGTATTTCGGAGCATGTGAAATTTGGGCAGCTACATGCTCACCATTTTGTAGAATTGTAATATGTGAATTGAATATGATGGATGTAATGGTTGGAATCATGGGTGATTATTATTATTTCATATATTTCTTGCCATATATGATGGTTCAATTGAATGCTGGAAAAAGTGTAGAGACTCTGGCATATGTTGAACGTATGTTATCCATATTGTAAAGGGGTTGCACTTTGAAAGTTGCAGTATTTAGTATGATTTATGTATTGTAAATTCATAAAGCTAATGATTTTGGTATTTGAGTTATGTGGTAGATATTTTACTGCGTAAACGTTCTGGTGAATGTGTGGGAGTCATCATGAAGAGTTTCAAAGTGATCGCCATTTCTATGTTTAAATAAGACTTGTGAATTACTTGAGGCTCTTGTTTGACCCTAATTTAATTACATTGCCTAAATGGTGTATAGTTTTTTGGTATTCCTAATCATATATATTTAGGTACTGGGTTGTTAAGTCACTCGAGTCCAGTACACCATAGGGTATTGTATTTGCATTAGTTATAGGCTCTTTAAAACCCACTATATTCAAATATTGGTGATGTATGGCAATTGCTCAATGAATATCATAACAATATTCTGTGATGCACATACACCTTTGACCCATGTCGAAGGTGATCTCTACTCCTTTATCTCTCCCTATATAGAAATTTGACCTTTCATATGGACGTAAAGGTAAAGTGTAAATACGACCTTATGTTGAGCAACTTGTGGAACTAGTGAGATAGTATAGAATTATTGACCACATATGACATGGTCATAGTTTTTAAGCTTGAAAAGCTATGGGGATTTGTAGGGTATTATACAAGCTGAGGTTGAATGTCTGAGTGCCTAAAAACTAGATTGTAGTACCCCTATGGTGAGACATGTATAAGGCCATGATAGTTATTAGTGGAATGTATGGAGTATTTAAATGACACTATTTTATTCTGAATAATATGAACAGGTTTCCATTTCTTGCTTGAACTAACAATGTTATGGATTACATGTGTTCTGATATTTCTGGTAATTTGATTTGGTCTTAGGATCTAAACAAGTGTATTTAGGGATTAACTTTGGCTATCTGGCCATTTCATATTACTTATTTTTAATTTTTTTTTCATGCTAAAATTTTTACAACCTAGCCCAAGGATTGGTATTTTTACCACTTGGCATTTGAAACAAATTGTTATGATGGTTCTAATGTCGTAGTGTGTTGGAATAGGGTTAGGGGATTCACCATGGAGTGGTTGAACCTATGGACCCTCTTCATTGTATAGGGGTACACCCAAGGAGTTACAGATAACAAGTGGGTTGTTTGAACCACGAGTTATTATGTCACTTGGGTTGGGGGTGATGGGGCTCTATGTGTCAAGGGCCATACGGTGACCCAGCCTCATTAAAAGGAAAAAGCAGACAGGCCTCTATGGTTGAGTGACCTATTATTCTTTATGGAACTCTATGGTTGAGTGACCTGATATTCTTGATGGGGGCTCTATGGTTGAGTGAATTGATTGACTTGGTTCTAGCACTATTTTCTTCCCCTTGCAAGGTATATGGAAATTATTTGGTGATGCTTTTGGGGAGATATATGGAGTTGTATTTTGTTACTTTTGGAGATATCTGGAGTTGTTTCGTGATGCCTTGTGATGTGTGGAGTTGGTATAGTGAGTTATGTGTACTCTTGTGAGTCTAGTTAGACTTTGTTATGATTGATGGCTTGACTCTCCCCTTGGTTGGTATGGACTATTGGATATTGGATTAGAACTATGTTGTTACAATCATGGATTGTTTTGGGTCATGTGATACCCGTTGTATATGTATTAGCGTGTTGACCAAGTTTGTCAGTCATATGTGTGTACTAGATATATGCGTTGGATGTAATTGTTGAAAATTATTTGCTATGTGGTCTACTTGTTGGCATTCCATGGTTGGTGAAACCCTTGTGATGTGATACTGTCGTGAAAGTATGTAAAAGTATGCATGTGAAAAATTTTAGTGTTGTGTATGACCCCGGTAGGGTGGTGTGGTGTTGTAGTTCATGATGGGAACCCACATGAATGAATAAACTAAAATTCTACAAAAATGAAATTCTAAAAGACTTGAATCAAGCATAATGTTAATAGAAAAAGATTAATGAAATAACGAATAAGAGGGAACTACCAATCTTCACAAAACCTTGAAAGTTAAAATTTCTTGTAAATGTCCTAGGGCCACCCTATAACCATGATTTTTGATCTGAAAACTTAACCTTAGAGAGTACCTTCGCCACATTCGTCCTTGGTTCCGTAGCTTTTCCCCACCTTCATTGTATGTTGCATCGAGGACGATGCTTTCTTAAGGGGAGGAGAATGTAATGCCCCATCCCTCGTTCTCTTTTTTTTCTTCTTCGATGACCATGTTGCCAAGCGTTTAACATTGTTGTGCTCCTGCTGATCCTTACGGGCTTCGCCTTTTCGATTAACCTGTTAAGGAAAAATCTCTTTCTCGAATTCAATAGGTTGCCAGTTGCGTGCTTAGGGATTGAAAGCTCAATGCCATTATTTGAAATCTGTGTGTTTTTTTTTCATGCTTAGGGGGCCAGGGTTTGAAAATGTATGTATTTTTCTGCCGTGGTCGAGCTAGGAGCAGGAAGTGAGAGAGTTTGGAGATTCAGGCTAATAATGTGAAAATAATTTGGTTACGTCAAACAAAAATAAATAAATAAATAACTACATGTCTTAGACCCAATAAAAAAATGTAGGAAAAGAATAATTTTATATGTCACTTAATTCAATGAAAATATACATTTAGAATTTAATATAAAATAAAATAAAACAAAAATGGAGGGCAAAAAACAAAAGGCTCTAAAAAAATTGTAGTTAGGGTTTTTGTCACATTTTGTTTTTTTTAAGGGGCGAATTTGGAGGGGGCGACAGAGAAAAAACAATCTTCTCATGATGTACCAGGGTTATTGTGACCTCCTCCCAACCTCCTAGCCTACGTCATCATCCTCCCAACATGTACCAAGCTCAAATGTTACCCCCCCCCCCCCCCTAACTTGCATGTGGTGTTCTCCTTTCTACTTGTGTGGTCCCTTGAGCCACCTGAGACACCTTTGGGTAGATTCATTTTATCCTCATACTAAGATGGATGTCTTTATCCTACTCTGGTAGACCTGTATTCAAATATGGAAGCAGTCACAAGGCGTATGGACTGTGCAACAAAATGCCTGCAAAAAACATGGTTGAGTGGATATGTTTGCTTGGTGTTTGAGGGAGCACATGAGAATATGCAAAATGTGGAAACATCTGAACTATTCAACAATGCCTAAAAGAAACCTGATTTGTGGACTATAATGATGGAAAGATGTGCAAAAAAAATTTATTTGTTGAAAAAGCCTTGGAAGATTTCAAGCAAATGCATTTGGTACGTGTTTAGCTAGACTCCACAACCTTTTTTTTCCAGTATCCTCCCAGATCACGTCCAGACCTGCGTGGGCTTCCATCAAAGCATAAAATATTGATAGACTTTGTCAAATGTTGTAGTTTAACCAATGCTCTGTGCACATTGTTACCATGTTTGACCAAATGAAAAAATGGGACAGTAGCTCTCTGGAAATGCATTTTTTTAGTAGCATACAGGAGACATGGTTGTCCTCGCGGGACAGTCACACGTTTTGGCCTATGCAACAAACAGGTCTCCAACCTGATAGTTTTCATTTCCTAGCATACTCTAGCCTAGTGTTAAAATAAGAGCTTTGATATAGGAAAGGACAAGACGTATGGCATATTTTTGGAGTTGCAAGTGTTATGATATATAGGTGGGCTGGAGGGACAACGTTGGTTGCTCTATATGCCGAGATGGGTTGTTTAGAAGGCCTTTGATCCTCCCTAGCCAATCCAACAACAAAGTTTCCAATCTGATTAGATTTTATTGTTACACACATTGGAATAATCATAATGTTTGGCCTGCACATCAACCTATTTTTATCAAGGCATAAAAACAAGATGTTTTTGTTTGAAAAAGTTTGAACTTTTTTCACGCTCTGCCAGTTGGATGACACGTGTCAAGCTCTGATTCTTCCGGGTTCATCCTTTGAAAATTCCTTTCGGGCCCTTCCTTAATTTCTTGCCACTTGGACACGTGGCACTATTTTATTGGCTCATGCCTGAGGGGCGCACTTTGTCCTTTGGTATGGTTAGATTAGGATTAGATTAGCTTTCCTGCACTAGAATAGCTTGTGGCAGGTAGTCTAGGAAGAGGAACCAGCCTTCTCTGGAGAATCCTTTCTCATTTTTTACAAGGCCCAAACTTGGAGAAAGGATTCCATGTTGTGCAATCACACTGGATGCTAGCATGATCAAACTAGAAATCTGATCACATCCAGGGTGCTGTGATTTTGTACTAACAGTTTTTGTCCCACCGGGCATGCCAAAGAAACTTTTAGTGTAAAAATCATCAAGCACCCCTGGATTTTGATCAGATTTCTAGTTTGATCATGCTAGCATCCAGTGTCATTGCACAACATGGAATCCTTTCTCCAAGTGTGGGACTTGTAAAAATGAGAAAGGATTCTCCAGAGAAGGCTGGTTCCTCTTCCTAGACTACTTCCCACAAGCCATTCTAGTGCAGGCAAGATAATCTAATCCTAATCTACCACCATGCTAAGGAGACAGAGAGAGAGAGAGAGAGAAAAAAGGGAAAATAGAGCCTACACTAAAATGGTGATACACCAGAGAAGGAAGATGTTGAACATCTATCAAAACTGTCGTGGAACAAGGAGAGGTGAGTAATGGTAAGGATGGATAGATACATCATAGGCCCAAGGATAGATTTCACATGGAAAATGTCCCAAAACTCCATGAACACATCTCCAAACCTGCAATGAACATTCAAACGTGCACAAATACCTGCAATGAGGAGAGGCAGAGAAGAAAACAAGTGAAAAACGAGCAAGGATGGACATATGCATCAAAACACGTTTTTGTTGCTTCATAAGTTTGCACAGAACATCAATTTAATGGTAAAAGGCAAAAAAAATCCTTTACAGAGAAGGGGAGGAGGTTTGAACTCCATTTACAACCCTAGAGAAGAAAAGAAGGGAGCGGCAGAGCTGAAAAGATGAACCACTTTTAAAATGAAGCCCCTCCTTACAATTTATAGGAAGAATGAGAGAGGGAAGAGAGAGGAAATTCGAATCTACCCCAAACCCTAACCACCTCTAGGTTGCCTTTAATTTATCTCATTATGGTGGTGGGTGAGAACCTGTAGTAGACACCAAATTCGTGTCTCACGACCCCTTGTGACCCGCATCCCATTTCGCAACCTAACCTCATTACCTAAACTTACACAATTATTTATTAACTACCTTGTAATTGATAAATCCACTCACCTTACCTGCCACCTCACTTTGCCACCTCATCATGACCTAGCCCTAACCCTAAACTAACCTAATTAAGACCCATGACTTGGTCTAGACTCACATCCATAACTAATGCCTCCTTACTCGCACCCAAAGCCGACCTTCTAGCCACCTGACCAAGCCCGCAACTGATCTCTCGGGAGAAAAGCAGGGAAGGTGGGCTATTTTACTAAAAATAGCCTACTTTTTCCTAACCGATGCCGGTTCCTACTCGACCGCCGTCGGTTACGCAACCGCCATCGGTTCCCTGTAAATGGGCTTCCCAAAACAAAACAACGGATCAGAATTTTTCATTTTTTGAAGATCAGTCGAAGGATTTTGAATCAAAGCAGAGTCCAGAACTTCACTTGACCAAGCAGAGACGAGTAAAGAAACCAGAAGAGTTGGCAGCAAAGGAGATCAACTTGCACCTTCAAAAAAACCAGTAAGTTATATCTTGCATGTCCTCCATTATAACATTTCTTGTGCTTTTGGAATTGTAATCTTCCCAAATCCTTTCCTGAACCCATTATCTAACGTACCATTGCCTCTAACCATCATTCCTTAGCTTCTAACCATCCATTCCTAATACTATCCAAAAAAAACAAACAGCCATTACAAACACCACAACCAGCCCAGAAGATCCTAGAACCAACCGGTATCGGTTATCAGTGACCGCCATCGGTTATAGATAACCGGCATCGGTTCCTTTGATCAAAACCAAGAAAAACAGCCTTTTCCCTACCCAGTTCAACGAAACAATTTAATTGGTACTCTACAGTATTTTGTGTTAATTCATATTAGCAGGGGAACTGACCACCTTCGAAAGGAAGTTTCATACTTCCTGGGCCCAAGGCAGTTCCCTCATTTATTGTCTAATCAAAATCTTGTGGTCTTGTGTTCTTATTTGCAGGTAGTCCTTCCAAGACAAAAAGGAGTTCTTCGCAGTCAGCCTGATCTTTCTCTACGGTACGCGCACACCATCTCGACATTTAACAGGTATTCCTCCTAACCCTAACCTTATCTGTTTCTATAAAAGGAATGAAGGATAAGCAACTCTTTCCCCGAGTGAAACATTTTGGCACGCCCGGTGGGACCCATTTTGGGTTTTCTTTATTTCTTGCTTGCTTTTATTATAGGGAGCATACTTGTTGTTTTCTTCTTCTAGAGATATTCACAGGGTATTTTATTATTTTGGTAAAAGAACTTGCTTTGTTTTTGCATCTTGCATTAGTAAAAGTCATCTCTTTTGCTTCATCGAATATCATTTTCGATTTGGGTTTTAAAACACATGCATTACATTCCTGCTTGTTGTTTTCAATTCTAGTGAACATAGATTAGTAGTAACAGGTCGTACACGTGGGGGTGATATCCACGGTATTGACAGGAAATTAATCTTAGTTTCACTGCACAACACATACTGAATCACTTCACAATTAACACAACAGCTCTCAAACATCCCCCCTTTTCCGCGGTATTCCTCCGCCCGATTGAGGTAACCTTATAAGCCAAAACAAACTTGACATTTCCCCTAAGTCTTGTTGTTTAGGATTCTGACATCATTCTACGTCTAAAGGCATAAGCCCACAATAATTAAAATTAACCCTAAGGGTTAATCTCTGGATTTGCGTGTGCATCTTGCTTGTTTTCAAATCTGTTTTCTCTGTCATACTTTGTCTTCTGTGATCAATAAGTTGACTAAATTACTCAACGTTGCTAAAAATCAAATTAGCAACCCCTTTTATATCTTCTTATTCTAGTTTTTGACACCGGCATCGGTTAAGGGACCGACGTCGTTTGCCCTGTGACCGACATCGGTTACCAAACCGATATCGGTTACTGTCTTCTCAGCCCCTGACAAACCAGCAACTTGCTAAATTTCACGATTCTGAGGTTGTTTTGTTCCTTGATAGATTGAAACTTTCCTGTGTGTTCTCCTGTCTATGGTTGTCATCACTCGGAAGCAAGCCGCCGCCATGGTTTCACATGCTTGCTCTGTTTCTTTGCCTGAATCACCCCTTCACATTCTATAGGAAACCCTACGGACACCAGTGAGATCCCCAAATTCCTGTAGGAGACAAGGACTTTGCCAAATTTCTGGATGCTAATCCTAGCGCTGTACAATACTATTTGTCTCATACCCCTGACCGTACGCCTGATGGTCAGCTCCTTGTTGGCATGCCTATTAGTATAGCTGCTCATTTAGCTCCCACTCCTCCTGATAACAATACCTTACTTCCGCATCAGCCTAGCCCCGTCTCCCAATCCGACAGCTTCAGAGGTTCATACGACCTCGATTAGCTTTTCCTTTTGTTAATCTTGGACCCCCACGTATCGCCACCACCAACTGCCCCTATCTCATCTCTCTTTCAGACCACTCCATTCATGACTTACTCTCTGCCACCTATTCACACGAGCTTTCCTTCTCAAGCTCCGCCTACCTTTTCATTCATTACCATACCTCGTATCCAGTAACCTCAACATTCTCCTATACCTTATCAACAATTATCCCTATCTAGTGAGCCCTTGGCCCAATTTGCCTCACCACAACCGCACCATCATCTCATCCAACCACAGATTTCATCAAACAAATGATGGACAAAATGCAAAACCTGGAGGCTTCTGTTTCAGGAAGTCGTAGCGCCTTGACATACGAGCAAGTTTGTCGGGAGCCCATTCACCCTTCTGTCCCCCTTCATTCATATCCTCCTCAATGGGAGTTGCCAAAATTTACTCGTTTTAACAGTAAAGAGGATCCTCAACAACACTTGCGATCATTTAGACATGCTTGTTATTTGATTGCCATGATGATGCCTTGTTACTCTGCACATTTCCCATGTCCTTATCTGGACCCACCTTGGAGTGGTACAGTGCTTTAACCCAACACTCAATCTTCTCTTTTAACCAACTAGCCCAATCTTTCTTGGATCACTTCTCCATTAACATTGCTAAGAAAGTATCCATCACCGACCTTTATGCCATTCGACAATTCGAAGACGAATCTATCACAGATTTTGTCGGACGATGGCGCGGCCTTATCAACCAACTTACATATGCCTTGCCTCAGACTGAACTTATCGAACTTTTCACGCGGGCATGTGCTAAGCACATTTCTTCCTACTCTTCAAATTCAAACTTTCCGTACATTTGATGAGGCCTTTACCATGGCTCGGAAACTAGAGATTCGAGCCTTAGAAGAAGAGAAATTGCGGTTGCATAACAAAAACCCCAATTTCCGAACTTCAGATTCCACCAACAAACCTAACACCACCAATACTCACCCATCGACCTTCTTCGAAATCAAAGGGGGCCGTGCACGCGGTGATGGTCAAATCCCAACCACCGTCTAATACCCCGCCGAAAACCACTTATAAGTATAAGGCAGAACCCATCAACTACACTCCCTTGGGAGAAACATATGGTGTGATATTGGAAAAATTTCTCAAAGCAAGAGCCATTACCTTACCTCCTATTAAACCTCACTCCGGGTTTGATTCCACTCGCGCCATACCTTCCTGGTACAAATAAAATGACTTTTGTAACTTCCACCACGTATAGGGACACAATCATGAGAACTGCAAGATGTTGAAAAACATAGTGCAGGAAATGGTTGATGTGAGGGATATAGCCCTCGATAATCCTAACGCCCCTGCTAATCGAAATTTAAAAATATTCAACAAACCATTCCCGAATCATTCTCCTAACAGTAATCTGAATCAAGATATCTTAGCCGAGGAGAGTGTTCATGAGATCCATGCAGTCTTTGATTCCCAGCCAACGACCTCTATCAAACAAATCCTCAATCAAGCCTCTTCACTAACGTAGGAAACCGAACTTCCTTCCTCGCCATCAAGACAAACTGAAATCCTTGCCGTTCCTTTACCCATCAAGGAATTAGCTGCCCAGAATTCCCTTCTCACAACATGAGCCCTCTTATACCACATCCTTGCAAGACTGTGAGCGGATGTTATCTAATTTATCTATTTCCCAGACATCTCCTTTTACCAATCTTGTTGTACAAGAGGAAGGCTCGCCACTTCTTTTCTCATCCTTAAACAAGCAACCTCCTGAACCGACATCACCACATTCTTTAAACATGACAAATCCCCTCAAACACGCCCTCTCCTACCTATTAGTCCTTCATCACCTAAATCTTTTCAACAACCGAGTCGACCTTTTAACATCTATTGATACAGTACCTCATCTACCCCCTGTATCACGCCCACAGTGGACTGGAATCACAACCCACCTTTCTTCCGTACCAAATTTACAATTCAAACCTGAAGACTGTCATTCTCCAGAAGATAGACGAATCCTATGGGAACGTTTGAGTACGCCCTTATTCTACTCAAATGCAGATGACCGATCCTGATACCTCCACCATATACCCGAAGTGTTTACAGAAGCTTAAAATGCCCATGTTCTCACCTTCACCCCCCTCACCTCTACCAAATGCCCCGTCCACTTCTATTAACTTAACCAAATCTTCCCCTACGCTTGGGACCTCACCAATACCCAGTCTAACACACCCGCCTAAGCGACTCGATTTATCCAAAAATAAATCCGCCCCCGCCACCTAGGAGACAAACTCAATCCGTGCCTCTATCACAATCAAAACCCTCATCGTCACACCACCTTCCATATTGGGACCTCATCCCTCCACCTTACATCAATATATCATACCTCCTGCGTTTTCTTCAAAACGACCTACGCCTTCTGCACCTATACAGAGATCAAAGGGTATATCAACATCGTCACCCCACGTATCCTGTCCACCCATCAACCCTAAACAAACTCCATCATCAAAGGATTTATTTTCTGTCACTCCCCTTTCTCCGTGGTTGTTTCCCGCTACCACATCATCTGTAGCCTCATCATCTAACCAGCTGAATATAGCTTCTGCGTCAAAGAAACCACGTTTAGTGAAAAACACGTGTCAACACCCCTCGGCTAAACCACCACCCGTACGAACCAACCATGCCCAAACATTACCAAAACCCAGCACAACCAATACCCTCATCCTCTTCCGATTTTGACCCACTCAAAGGATCTTACGCCAAAATCCTTGCTATGTTGGTAGAGAATGCGACCATTTCCCTACCCCCACTTAGACCTTATGACCCGTCTAAACCTCGACCTATAAGTTATGATGAGTCTAAAATCTGCGCTTATCACCGCACACCAGGACATGATGTGGAGGGATGCAAAGCTTTAAAAACCATCCTTCGTCAGTCACCTCTCCTCAGATAGAAAGGTTAAGAAAGACAACTTACGAAGGGAGAGACCTTTAGCTTCAATTCCCTCTACTATATCATCTGTCCCCGCCTCACCAAGATCTATCATTATTACAACCCCACCTCTTGAAGACCATGAGTTATCCCAACCATCTTCCTCATCTCGTAGGTCTACGAGATTAATATGATTAGTGTCGCTACTCGAGGGCAGAAAAACAATGGGAAAGCAAAAGAAAACACACCTTCGGCATCTCTTTCTCCGTCAACCATCCCGATTACACCACCACCTAAAGTGGTTATTCGTGGACCCGCCTATCCCATCTCTAATGGAGTTTCCCACCAAACTATGATCAAACAGCTTCACCAATCACCCGTAAAAATGACACTGTATGATCTCATTCAGACTTCTGAATCTCATCGACAAGCTCTCATTGAGATCCTTCAAGGGATAGAGGTTTTACCTAATGAAACCTTTCCTGTTACCTCTATTCTAATGCCCAATCATGTTGCTTCGCTCACTAAACAACCCATCTCCCCAACCACTTTGGGCTCTGTACAGCAAGCCGCTGCTGTCAGTTTCTCCGAAGATGAAATTATCGACTTTGGTACCAAAGATCCTGACCCTGCCCTTTTCATCTCAGCTTACGTCCGGGATATCTGGGTACGTCGTGTTATGATTGATGGGGGCGCCAGCCTAAACATCATCTCTTCAAAAGCTTTTCAACAAATGAATATCCCTTCTAGTTGCATGTGTGCCAACCCCATCATGTTGCGGTCATTCAATGATGCTATTACCTTTACCTTAGGCACCGTGATCCTCAACATTTGGTGTAGGACCACGTACTTTACCCGAACTCTTCTATGTCCTTGAGGGAGAGTTCCAATATAATATATTGCTGGGTCGTCCTTGGATCCGGGCCATGGGATGCGTTCCCTCAACATTACATAGATGCATAAAATTTGAGTACGAGGGGAAGTCCTACACCGTAAAAGCTGATCCTCCCCCCTTTAAAACCTGCAATATGTTATACCGCCCTAACGATGTGCTTGTACCAATCAAGACACCCATTCATTCAACCCATCCATCTTCTTCGACTGTGCCTCAACCATCCACCTCAACCACACTTACGCCTTCAACTGATGAAACCACCGTCGCAAAAACCACTTCCCTTCCCGCAGCTAACATCCCGACCTCCGACCCCTTAGTAGATGTTTTTCAACGCCTTACGCTGGGGGAGTACCACCTATATAACGTTAGTTCTTTCCCTACCCCACAGGAGTACGGACAATTACATGCACATCCCAACTACGACCGTCGCGTGGGGGAGGTAATCTCTTACGGACCACCCCATTGCCGCACCAACCTAACGTATGGGGGTGTTGACACATCCTTCCATTACCCCTGAACCTCCTCTTGGTGTGGTTCCCTTCCAATCTGATTTTCAATACCTGACAAATCGTCGCTTCGCCCTCACCTTCTTGACTCGCTGTGCTTGGAAAGGCTTTGGTTTTGGTCTTTATGAACAAGGCCGACATACGCTCATTCCCGTGACTACCACACGCAAACATAATGATCGCAGTGGTCTCGGTTTTCCTGAAACACCTACACAGGAGACACCTCGTGTCAGCTGTATTCTGGAAGAAGACGATGTCACCCCTACCAAACCATCATCACCCACTTTTCCATCATCACCCACAGAATCTATAGACCCTGAATCTATCCCTCCTAACTTTTTTTTTTCATAAATGCCATCTTCATAGGTCCTCTCACTTATCAACGCGATAATGAGGACCCATCTTCTCTTCCCCTTCTGTATCCAGACATGATCGAAGAGGATTCACCTTTGATTAATGTTGTTGAGTGTCAGGATGACGAATCCATCCTCACTTACCTTGGCGCAGACGATTCCTATATTCAACGCGCCTTACCATCTGAAACTCAAACCATGCTGAACGAGTCGACTATAGAAATCAACATCCACACGGAGGAGGATCCTCACATTGTGAAGATCAGACAATCCCTTAACACATCAGAACAAGCCGCCTTTACTACCTTTCTCCGTACCCGCAACCAAGCTTTCGCTTGGTCCTACGTGGACATGCCAGGAATTGATCCTACCATTGCCGTCCATAACATCACCCTAAACCCTGATTCCAAACCAGTCAAACAAAAACTGAGAAAAATGCATCCACGCATTGCCCTCTTGGTCAAAGAAGAGCTTCAACGACTTCTTTCTGTTTCCTTCATCTTGCCTATTGACTATCCTCAATGGATTTCTAACATCGTACCTGTCACTAAAGCGACGGGGGGACTTCGGATATGCACGGATTTCCGGGATCTTAACCTCGCTTGCCCTAAGGATGACTTCCCCTCCCAAGTATTGATCAACTTGTTGATCTCACTGCGGGTCATGAAATGCTTTCTCTCATGGATGGCTTTTCAGGATATAACCAAATTTTGGTTGCCCCTGCCGATCAACATAAAACCGCCTTCATAACTCCTTGGGGAACCTTCTGTTATCGTGTCATGCCATTTGGCCTTAAGAATGCTGGTGTGACCTATCAGTGGGCTATGACCTACATTTTTCATGACATTATGCACACTATCCTTGAGGATTATGTCGATGATCTCCTTGGCAAATCTAAACATCGCAGTGAACATCTCGATGTTTTAACCATTATTTTCGATCACCTGTTGCAATATTCTGTTCGTCTTCAACCAAAGAAATGTGTCTTTGGTGTTCTTTCGGGGAAAACTTCTTGGCTTTATCGTCTCTTTGCGTGGCATTGAGGTCGATCCATCTAAAGTAAAAGCTATCCTAGAAATGCCCCCACCCAAAAACCTCAAACAATTGCGTAGTTTGCAGGGTAAACTTCAATCCATCTGGCGTTTCATCTCCCAACTCTCAGATCGATGTCACCCTTTCCATCACCTTCTTAAAAAAGGACATTGCCTTTCAATGGAGTGAGGAGTGTCACCAAGCCTTCGAAGCTCTCAAAATCCTATCTCTTGCAGCCACCCGTGCTTATCCCACCCCAGGACGACCGCCCTTTCTACCTTTATCTTTCCGCCACTGACCATGCTATAGGAGCTATGCTTGCACATCGGGACTCGGCACGTCGAGAACAGGCCGTTTATTATATAAGTCGTACCCTCATGGATTACGAGACTAGGTATACACATGTAGAAAAATTGTGCCTAGCCCTATCATTCGTAGCTACCAAACTCCGACATTACCTCCTGAATCACAAAACTTTTGTCATCACCAACACAGACCCCATTCATTATATGTACGCCAAACCACATCTAAACCAACGCATCACTCGATGGCTTATGCTCCTCGCTGACCTCGACCTTGAGTTTATACAACAGAAGTCAATCAAAGGACAAACTCTTGCAGACCAACTTGCGGAGGCCCCTTTACCTGGGGAACAATTTACCAATTTTACATTCCCCGACGAACTCATCGCCACTCTTTCACTCGGGGAAGAGTCGTATCAAATGACCCTCTTCTTCGATGGATCTAAATGCCAACGTGACGGAGGAGCCGGCGTTGTTCTCATTCCTCTTGACGCTGAACCTATGCCTCTTTCATTCCGGCTTGATTTCCCCTGCACTAATAATACAGCGGAATACGAGGCCCTTGTTCTGGGTCTCCAAGTTGCGATACACTTAGGTATCAAATCTATCAATATTTTTGGCGACTCTCAATTGGTAGTCAATCAAGTTATGGGCATCTACCAATGTAAAAATGAGGAACTTCAAAAGTACAAACACTACGTGGATTCACTTCTAGCCTTATTTACTCACTATTCTATCCAAACCATTCCCCGCTCCACTAACAAATTTGCGGATACTATGGCTTGCTTAGCCTCGCAAATTCCAGCTTCATCAACTGACTCTGAATTATTCGTCTTGGTCTAACAACTTTTTGCCCCATCCTACTCAACCCCGGTAGTTTGTATGATAAATACTGTGTCTACTAATTCGCAGGATACCTGGTACCACCAATTTCACGACTACCTTACAATCTCTGTTCTCCCACCTGACCTTACTAGTAACTGGCAAACGTGCTTTTCTTAAAAGTGTTTCTCGTTATGTTGTCATGGGGGGACTCCTCTATAAACGTGGCTTTGATGGCATCCTCCTTCGCTGTCTAACCGGTGCGGAGGTCACCTATACCATCCAACAAGTCCATGATGGGATTTGTGGTGGACATTTTAGTGGCCTTGCCGTGGCTAAATGAATCCTTCGCCTAGGTTATTATTGGCCTACTCTCAATAACGACTGCTACGAATATGTTAAGCGTTGTGTTATGTGTCAACAACATGCCAACCTTCAACATACTCCTAGCCATCCGCTGCAGGTCGCACGAGATCTTTGGCCTTTCTCACAATGGGGTTTAGACCTTATTGGTGAGATTCACCCGTCCTCTTCACAATGTCACCGATGGATAATCACAGCCACTGAATATTACACAAAATGGGTGGAGGCCATTCCACTCATTTCAATCAAAAAAAGAAAAAATTGTCGAATTCATTAACCATCACATTATCTGTCGTTTTGGTATTCCTCATCGCCTAATAACAGATAATGGTAAATCTTTTAAAAACAAGTTGTTACAAGACCTTTGTGACAACTTTGGTATCAAACTTAGTTTCTCATCGCCTTACTATCCGCAGGCCAATGGTCAGGCTGAATCTTCTAATAAAACCCTAACCAAAATCCTCATGAAAGTTGTCAATGAATCCGGAAGAAATTGGCACGATCACATTCCCTTTGCCCTTTGGGCTTATCGTACTAGCATTCGTACCTCTACTAATGCCACACCTTTTTCTTTGGTATATGGTACCGAGGCTGTCTTGCCTCTCGAAATACAAATACCCTCCCTTAGAATATCTCTTCAGGATATTCTCACCAACGATGATTTCCACCAAGAGCGGTTAGCCCAATTGGAGCTTCTTGACGAACGTCGTCTTACAGCTCTTGATCAGCTCCAAATCTATCAAAAACGCATCAAGCGTGCTTATGATAAGCGACTTCATGAGCGTACCTTTAAGGTTGGTGATCTTGTCCTCAAAGAGAATCAACATGTCACCAAACTAGAAAAGAGAAAACGTGGAAAATTTTCTCCCAATTGGATTGGGCCTTATATAATCACTCACACCTATGGATCAGGCACTTATCGTTTAGCTTCGCTTAATGGTAAACCTGAGCCTGAACCCCTTAATGCCTTGCATCTTCGACCATTCTACTGTTGAATTTAGTGTTATATCACTTCTTATCTACCTACCGCTCGTCCCTTGAGCTCATTTACCACCTACATGCACTTCGTTTCCTACATCTCATAAATAAAATCAAGCTCACATAGTTTGATTCTCACCTCACTTAAACGATGCCTTCCCCTTTTTAGTCTAGTCCATGACTTCAAAGTATTAAAATAAGCCGTATTCTTATGGGATTTTCTTGAGTCAAACTTCCTACCAAACTAGATGCTTCACGCCAAAAGAACATCTAGCTATCTAAATTATATATAGACTGTTCCCTCGAAGGACAGCTATATGCCAAATTATTGCTGCTATTATATATAGACTGCTCCCCCGAAGGACAGCTATGCACTAAAATCATATCTGCTACTATAAATAGACTGCTCCCTCGAAGGACAGCTATACACAGTCAGCCTTTATCAGAAGCTTCTCGCATTGATCAGCTTCGTGAAGACCTCAAGAATAGCACAATCAATATCCCTTGTAGACTTCCCGCATCGATCAGTCTATATTCAGTAAAATAAAAGCCTCATTCAAAAAGAACTTTTTGGGTCATGGACTTGTCTATTTAGGGTAGGTTCTCTTTCGTCAGAACACTCACTTTGTAACAAGTTCTCTGTACCTCAGCTATATCATCCACCTCACCTCACCATTTGTTTCAACTCAAGGGACGTAACGTACACCCGATATATTGTGATCATACAACTCTTTTCACCTATTGACTTCTCGTCTATGCACGGTACCTAGGGCTTCAAGCTCGTTCTACGTTTGTGTGGTTTGTTTAGCTCTTTTCACCTACGGAGCACTCTTTCCGCTTTGCCTCGCATCTAGGATTGTGTGTTGATCTTAATCAGGACATGGTTCCCTACCACTTGGGTAGGCTAACTTTCGCTTCCCTTATACCTTTTACAACATCACCAATTCATTACCGACACCAACAACCTTACCTTACCAATATTAATATCAATATTCTTACCAATCAACCAATTGCCTAAACCGTACCAAATTGCCTAAATTCACCTCTCCCTGATCCTAAGGGAGAACTACATCGGTCTGAGGCCCCTCCTTGCTTTGTGCAATGGGCTATGTAGGCAGCACTTCGGAGACATGGGGTCTCCCAAGGTTAGCTCGACCATCCCCTACCATAACCTATCATGTGTGGTAAATATAAATATTTTTGTGTATTTCTATTTAATCACATTCCTCTTTATCCTTTTTCAAAACACCAAAAAGTCAAAACGAAAACATTCTTATTATTATAACTCAAATCAACATACATATTCAGTTTTATTTAGATGTTAAACAAATACATCTTCTCTATCATCGACACGCAGGTCGGTACTCTTATTTATTCTTATACCTTGCTAACATTTATTTAGACCCTCACGCCTCATCCCGAACTAGGTGATGATCGTGATCGTCGACCCCTCTCGCCAGGCCTCTCTGTCCTCAATGGTACCACGGCTATTGGTACCGCCCACTGATCTGCCAATCTCTCCTGTAACATATGAATACGCCCTCTCGCATGGAGGACTCCAGCCTCTAGTCTCTCCGCCCGTGACTCCGCAACCACTAACAATCCTCTTGTCTCATTCACCTGCGTTTGGAGCTGCTGAACCAAACTCTGCAGATGATCTCTCTCCGCTGTAATCACCACTATGCCAGGACGATCACGTACACCTTGCAGCTCTGCTACCCACCATAATCTATAGGCCTCTGTCGTTCCTGCATCCATTACCCTGCGATCGGCTGCTACCTCTTCAGGCCCTTCTGGAGGTGTTGGCTGGGGAGGTGAGAATACTGCCTCTGCATCGATCCTCATATAGGGTCTATAAGCCTGGGGTATATCCTGCACAAATCCAAATTGTCGCCGCACGCGATCTATAGGAATCCTCTCATACTCACCTGGCCTGTGCCCTGCGATCCACCTCAATCACTCTACACCCCTCAACTCCTCAGCTATATTCTCTGTTACCATATAGTTTCCGTAAGGCCGCCAACAGATATCCGCAATCGTCACCCTCTCCCATACCTACCTATAATACTCAATGTCACCCGTCACGGCCTGGGATCTTGCCTCTTGTTCTGTCTGGACCCATCGTCTGAATCCCAACCTCTGTACTCCGGTTTCTCCTGACTGGATGGATCGGCCTACTGGTCGCACACAAACAATGTGCTCATAGGCCCAACAGTGTAATAAGTATGAACAATCCAGTGTCGTTCTGTGATTTCACCTACAAGCCCATAAACCCCTGTATAGCTCCGCCAAATATGCAGGTGCCCATGCAAAAGTCACGTTCCTTTCTATCATCTCCCAAATAACACACATCAATGCCTTTGGAAATCTTCCCCCTTCTGCCCTCGGTAATGCATAATACCCTACCGCTATCATTAATATTACTGCTAACCTTGTCTCCTCAGGGTGTGCTGCATACATTATCCCATACGTAAATGATAAACCTCGCTGTGTTAAATCTCGTGCGTATGGACCAAATACTGCTGTTATCGCTCCCCGTGCCGCGCTAGGTAATGCCTGATATACTGGTTTTCCTGTAATTGGGAGTCTCAAAATACGGAACACATCTTCCAATGTTACTGTCATTTCCCCTGTTGGCAGATAGAAGGTATTTGTCTCAGGATTCCATCTCTCAATCAACGCCTGTAACATAGCATGGTTACGTGCGATTCGTGAATAATAGCGGATTCCACTTAACCCCAAACGATTTATCAATGTCCATTCAGCTGGCGTTACATCCGCTCGGATTCGTGACAACAGCGCTGGTACACTATCATTCATCCTCAACCCTGCCTCTGCCTGCATACATCCAAATAACAAAAAACCATTCAATTCCTCCAATCCCCCCGGGTTTTTTCTCAAATTCTGGAAACTCCTACAGCAACCGGTATCGTTTACAGCTAACCGGTACCGGTTGAGTAACCGATACCGGTTATCCCTAACCGATATCGGTCCCTGTTACTTTCATACACCTTGCCTAAACAACCACCTACGACAATAATTTGAGCGTTTATTCCTTTCTATACCTACAAACATACCTGAAACCCCTGATTACCTACCCCGTAACACTTACATTTATAACCCTTGCTATCATGTTTTCTTTTTCATATCTACCCACTTAATCTCTTATTCATAACACATGCAAAAATCAAATCACAACCAAAACGTTTACCTCTTGGGTTGCAGTAGCTTGAGGTGGCCCTTGTCTTCCCTCTTGTCCCTGCCTGCTGGATGTTTCTCCTCGTCCTGCCATTATCACCACCTTTTTCAAACCTGCCTTTCTGTCTTCTGAATCTCAGATCACAATCACTTTCCCTGTCTCTTTACTCCTAATCACTCAAATCTCTCATGCAATTACCTGTCTCAGTCGTCAAAAAGCGTCGCGTTCGCGTATTTAACTCTTGCATGGCTCTAAAAATAAGAACTTAAGTTGCCACCCTAGCTTTTTTATTTTTAGAAAAGCTCATACCTAAATAACCGGTATCGGTTATGTAACCGATATCGGTCTAGTAACCGATATCGGTCTACTATCTACCGACGTCGGTTACCTAACCGATATCGGTTATAGACCTATCTTTTTACAACATGGTTCTTTTTCTTCATTTTCTACCTAATTTTTTGTCGCGCCCGCCCTTTTTCCTGCATAACAACACCATTATCCATATTTCTCCATCCACCACACATATCATTACAATGTCCATAACATCATCTATTTTACAAAAACAAACAAACCATCAACTAAGTCACATCTACACAAAACCAAAAACTCATCATTTGGATCCAACTCATCAGATACATATATAACAATGTCACAAAACCAGCCCAAAACATGCAACATTTTCATATAACATGTCATCCATATATACGTGCAAAAACAAAAACATCAACATCATCCATATATCAACATGTCAACTAAACTCATCCTACATTCTATATCACAAACCATCGACAAAATACTTAAACACATTTTTGAACACTGCATGTGGATCAAAACATCATCTATATATATATATATACAAATTTTCAAATATACAATGTGCCCTGCATCGGGGCCTCTGTGATCTCATCATACAACTAAGCCGGCACGCAGGCCGCAATAACTATCCAAAATCTCGACTCGGCTCGCAGGCCGGTCCCTCATATCAAAAATATACTCGGCTCGCAGGCCGGTATCAAATATACAACCCGTACTCGACTCGCAGGCCGGTATATAATGAATAAATGAATCCATACATGAATAAATGACGGCACGCAGGCCTCTATCAACACAACCGGTTCGCAGACCGGTGCCCATGTCCCTATACAAAAACTATGTGGGGATCCCTCAGCTCTCCCCACCACCCTCGGCACCTCTCCCCGCTGGTCCCTGCGGTGCCTCTCGCCTCCTACCTGTAACAGACACGCCGGCTGTGGCTGCACCTCCCTGCGATCTCTGACTACGCGAGGTCTCCGCTCGGTGTGCCGCATATGGCTGATACTCAGCTCCGGTACTATCAAGAACATCCTGATAGTACCGGGCCTCCGCTCTCGCCTCCATGTATCTATCCCGTGCCACCGTCGGTACTGGGGCTGGTCCCCGGACTCCTACTGCCAGTACCCCCTGTGCCTGTGCTGGTGGTGCCTGTGGCTGTGCCGCTGCTGGCAGTGGTATCTGTACCTGTGCCTGGGGCTGTGGCTGTGCTGCTGCTGGTACTACTGCCTATGCCTGTACCTGCACCTGTGGCTGTGCTGCTGGTGGTGGTGCTACCTGTGCCTGTGCCTGAGCCTGGGCTAGCTGCCCCTGTAAGACCCCTATCTGTGCCTGCGCAGCAGCAAGCTGCCCCTGTAATAACTGCACCTGGCCCCTGAGCTGATCTCTCTCTGCCGTCACCGCTGCCAAGTCTGGCTGTGCGGGCTGTGCTACCCTCGCCGCTCTCTGACCAGCCCACCAAACCCTGTATGCTCCCGTGCACCCAGCATCATCTACGCCATCATCTGCTGGCCTCTCTGCAACCCAATCTGGATCCAAGGGCTGTGGTGCAGGCAGTGGGGCCTCTACATCATCCCTCCTGTACTGAGGGAAGGGAGGTGGCTCGTCCTGTCGCAGCCCCATCTGCCTGCGTACCCTCTCTAGGGGTATCCTCTCGTACTCTCCCGGCCTCCGTCCTGCTATCCAGAAAGTGTACTGGATCCAGCGTAACTGTACTCGGCCTCCTCTGTGTGGGTGATGACCTCTGTAAGGTCTCCATATGATGTCTACCGCTGTCAGGCCCTCTAATAAATGTCTATAATACGCCACATCTCGCCCCTGCAAGAACTGCTCGTGGCTGCCCCATGACCCCCAACCACCTCTGAAAGCCATATCTGTATATAACCTGTGGCCCTGGCTGCTGGGGTAACCCTACTGGCCTGATGCATATGATGTGCTCATATGCCCAACAATGCAGCAAAAATGTCGAACAGATACCGAATCACCTCATCCGGCGATAACCCCAGAGCTCTCTGTATAGCTGCACCAGATACACTGGTGCCCACACATAGCAAGTATGCTCCTCAATCATCTCAAGCAACACCCCCATCAACGCCCGTGGAAAGCGGCCTCCCTCTGAGTCTGGGAGGGCGAAGCAGGTGATCCCAATCATCATCAGCACAGCCAGCCGTGTCTCGTGTCGATGCGCACGGTACATGTCACCATACCCAATGCTCGCGCTGTGATAGGTAAGTAGCGCGGCTGCATCTCCAAAAACCTGTAATATGCTGTCCATGGCAGTCTCTGAATCTACCTGGAAGACTGCCTCTCCCTCGATAGGTAGTCGAAGGATGCGATACACATCCTCCAACGTGATAGTCATCTCCCCAGTCGGGAGATGGAACACATTGGTCACCGGATCCCATCTCTCGATGAGGGCGACCATCAGGCTGTGATCTCTCTCTATCGCTCTGTACCTCTGGACTCCACCGAGTCCCACCTCGCGCATGATCGCCCAGTGAGCTGCGGACACATGTGGTCTCATCCGCACCAACAGCGGGGGCATCCTATCCCACATCGTCAACTGCTGACGTGCCTGCAAAACCAACCCACATCCTTAGACCTACTCTTTATCACAACATCTACTTTACCCTCTAAACCCCCTTTTATCCCCCCGACCACACCCCAACTCTCTACCACCCCAACCCTCTACCCAACCTACCTTCAACCAACTACCCAACCCAAAACCCAACCCAACCCCAACCCATCCAAAACCCAACCCAACCCAAGCCAACACCCACCCAACCCACAAACCCAAATCCAAACCCACCCAACCCAAAGCCCAAAACCCAAAAACCCCATCCAAACCCACCAAACCCCAACCCAACACCCAAACCCACCCAACCCACCCAACCCAAACCCATCCCACCCAAACCCAACCCCAACCCCAACCAAACCCACCCAAACACAACACCCCAACCAACACCCCAAACTCAACCAAAACCCAACCCCAACCCATACCCATACAAACCCAAACCGACGCCGGCCGATATACGACCGACGTCGGTCCAGCCCAACACACCCTGTGCCCACACAATTTGCTGACCGATGCCGGTCGCTTAGCAACCGACATCGGTCGCTGTAATTTCCAGGAGCCGAACCCCCGCGCGGCCCCCCGCCCACATTTTTTCCATTTTTATACTTATCTACCCACCCAAACACCATAAAAACCTACCCACCCAGCCGACTTGCCCTATTTTACCCATCTATCCTCTTCGTTTTTCAAATTACGTCAATTTACTCATTATTTCCTAAAAAATGTAAATTCCTACCCAAACCCCCAATTTCGCTTAATACCATTCAAATGCACAAAATAAAGAGTTCCGAGCCTACCCGTACGACGACACGTCGTCGTGGTGGGATGGGTGGTGGTGGTCCAGCTGGTCCAGCCCCTCCTGCTCCTCCTGCCTGTGCCATGGCTCCAATTCTACTCTGCTGGGTCCCCGGCCAATCAACTGCTGCCTCCTCCTCACTCGGGCCCGCAAACAACTCACTCCTCCAGCAAAATAGCTCCACCTCACTCAATAAACCTCCAATCTCAACTCTCCACGTCAGACAAGTCAATTTGGTTTTCAAAATAACAAAGTGACAATGACAAGCCGTATTTTTCTTTTTATAGGTTTTTCGCCCTTAACCGATATCGGTTTCATTTTGCCCTAATGAACCGGTATCGGTCCCTTAACCGATATCGGTCATGTAGAATCGACATCGGTTTTTCTGCCAACTTTCCCCCAATTTTTTTTGCCCTTATTTACCATTTGCCCCTTTTTAACCACATATCGCCTATATCCACCTTTGCTGAACACCATTTGTTTACCCATTTGGCCCGACCCAACCTATTTGGCCCGACCCAAGGCCTCAACCTACCTATTCGGCCCGACCCAAGGCCTCACCTATTTGGCCCGACCCAAGGCCTCAACCTACCTATTTGGCCCGACCCAAGGCCTCAACCTACCCATTTGGCCCGACCCAAGGCCTCAACCTACCTATTTGGCCCGACCCAAGGCCTCAACCTACCCATTTGGCCCGACCCAAGGCCTCAACCTACCCATTTGGCCCGACCCAAGGCCTCAACCCAACCTACCATTTGGCCCGACCCAAGGCCTCACCCTACCTATTTGGCCCGACCCAAGGCCTCAACCTACCTATTTGGCCCGACCCAAGGCCTCAACCACCCTATTTGGCCCGACCCAAGGCCTCACCCTACCCGGCCCGACCCAAGGCCCTCAACCTACCCCAACAACTTGGCCCGACCCAAGGCCGTACCCTACCCTCCGGCCTGACCCAAGGCCTGTACCCTACCCACCATCTAGCCCGACCCAAACAACTTGGCCCGACCCAAGGCCGTATCACTTCAATACCATACCCACAATCAACGTTTTATTTTATCCATCCATCCATGTACCTTTTGTTCAATCGAGCTCACCTGTTCGTGTTTTAGCATGATTAGGGTCCTTGACTTGATCTGTCGACCAACTTTGCCTAGACCTAGACCGTGACGTTTATCTCAACCAAACCAACCATTTGGTACTGCCGAACATGCCTAAACGTTCCTGTACCTTACCTGTTATATACCCTGGAGCTACTTCCTATGCCTTGGATACCAGGATTATATCACCCTTGTTTGGATAAACTATCGACCTTTGCCTCTGCACTACTGGTTTGCTCGTCAAATCATGTACCCTAGTCGTACTATTGCATTTCAACATGCGTCTGCTTCCTTGGACCTACCCCACCACCTTACCATCCCCTCTACAACATTTACCCTTTATCAACCCTATCCCTGATTTCCCGTTCGCTCAATCTGTGCTAGATTTGAGGGGGATTACCTATATCCTTAACAGGAGAAACCACTTCATATTATTGTCCGCGCAGCTTTACAAAACAAGCTACACGACAATAAGGGGCTAATGTAGACACCAAATTCGTGTCTTACGACCCCTTGTGACCCGCATCCCATTTCGCAACCTAACCTCATTACCTAAACCTTACACAATTATTTATTAATTACCTTGTAATTGATAAATCCACATCACCTTACCTGCCACCTCATTTTGCCACCTCATCATGACCTAGCCCTAACCCTAAACTAACCTAATTAAGACCTATGACTTGGTCTAGACTCACATCCATAACTAATGCCTCCTTACTCGCACCCAAAACCGACCTTCTAGCCACTTGACCAAGCCCGCAACTGATCTCTCGGGAGAAAAGCAGGGAAGGTGGGCTATTTTACTAAAAATAGCCTACTTTTTCCTTACCGATGCCGGTTCCTACTCGACCGCCGTCGGTTACGCAACCGCCATCGGTTCCCTGTAAATGGGCTCCCCAAACCAAAAACAAAGGATCGGAATTTCATTTTTGGGATCAGAGTCGAAAGGATTTTTGAATCAACAGAGATCATTGGGAGTGAAAAACAGAGTCCAGATCTTCACTTGACCGAGCAGAGACGAGTGGAAATACCAGAAGTGTTTACAGCAAAGGAGATCAGCTTGCATCTTTGTCAAAACCAGTAAGTCACATCTTGCATGTCCTCTGTTATAACATTTCTTATGCTCTTTTGAATCACAGTCCTCATAAATCCATCCCTGAATCCACTACCCAGCGTGCATATTACCTCTAACTATCATTCATCTACCTCTCATCACCTCATTTCCTAATACCACCTATATACAGCCTTACAAACAACACAACTACCCCACAAAGCAACTAACCTACAGATCCTAGAACCCACCGGTATCGGTTATCAGTAACCGGCATCGGTTATCAGTAACCGGCATCGGTTCCTCTGATCAAAACCAGAAAACCAGCCTTTCCCCTACCCAGTTCAACGAAGCAACTTAATTGATATTTTACAGTCTTTTGTGTTAATTCATATTAGCAGGGAAACTGACCACCTTCGAAAGGAAGTTTTATATTTCCTGGGCCCAAGGCAGTTTCCTCATTTATTGTCTAATCAAAATCTTGTGGTCTTGTGTTCTTATTTGCAGGTAGTCCTTCCAAGACAAAAAGGAGTTCTTCGCAGTCAGCCTGATCTTTCTCTACGGTACGCGCACACCATCTCGACATTCTACAGGTATTCCTCCTAGCCCCTAACCTTATCTGTTTCTAAAAGGAACGCAACTCATTCCGAGTGAAACAATCTGATCCCTTGAGTTGCCTTTGATGAAAACCAGAGAGAACGAGAGACATGCGATCATCACTATGACCAAAGACTGGTCACAAGTATTTGAGGAAATCACTCTAGATGATGATGATCAGTGGGTGCAGGAACTGGCATATAAGCAAGAAGGGTAAAGACCCTCGTGGGTGAAGTAATGTTCCATGGAATCATGCCAAGCTGAATAGGTCTCTCTCCCTTTTGAGAAGTGGTGGAGGCTGTAAGGTGATCCTATGATTCACATCAAGAAAAAGCATTCTCCATGATGACAAAAAAATGTAAGATGCACCCAAAAGTAAGTGACAAAGGGACATCGGACTACAAGACCGATAATGCGTCTGCATGTGTAGGCCCAAGAGTACAAGCAACCCCCCAGAATGCGGCACTTTATAAAAGTAGTGAGTTTTAAAAAATAATAATCCCATCACGTAATGTGTGAAAAATTATGCAACTTTGACCAAGGAAGCACTTAGAAATGAGCAGCGAGTCAAAAGTTATCACATTAAAATAATTCCTGCAATTGATGGAAAAATACACTAGATGCTGCAAATGCATTAAAAAAGTGCAAAAAAACATGTGCAAAGGGTATCGTGTGGGTACTCATTGGAAATGGCATGAAATTTCAGGTAGAGTTTGTTTTGAATGCGAGGGGGGATTAGCCTCCTGCCAACCCTGGACCTCGCCTTCCGTCTTCGACACTGGTAGGAGGGGATTAAATTACAAGCCCAAAAAAACCTTATAAATTAATACATGCCAAGAAATGAAATGTTTTTTATTTAACCACCCTTAAAAATTAAAAAAAGGAGGTGGAAAGAGGGCCCATATTGGAAGAGTGGACGAATGCCAAGTTGGAAGGTCCATGTGTTGGGCTGTTTGGAGGGAAAACCACTAAAAAGAGTTGTACAGGTTGCTGAGGGTGCTACAGACATGTGGGACGCTGCCGAGGGTGCTGCAAGCCACATGGAGCAGGTGTTACAGGCAGGTTGGTCGACATTTGAAGGAGTCAAAGCCAAGCTGGTCAAGATAAAGAGGCAGGACCGAGTAGTGTGTAACCGCCTGAAGATTCCAAGGTAGGTGTAACCATCAGGGAGAGACCTCTATGCTAAGCTACGTGCCTGAGATGCGCCAAGTCCCAAGTTGGAAGGAGTTGCAGGTGGCTGTAAAGTTCTGTCAGAAATGCAAGTAACCGTTGGAGGCCGGAGCAAGGACCAATGACCTATAGTAGAGCGTAAAAACTGAAACGGTCAGGCAGTCCTAAGCAAGGAACTACGAGCCACTGAGGGAAACTGACGCAGCAGTGGAGGTTGAAACCTGAGACGAGGCCAAAACACGTAGGATCAACACAGGATACGTGGCAGCGTGGGTGGGCGCACATACGTTTTTCCAAACCAAATGGGAACAAGGTAGTTTGCCGAGTTTGATGGAGTTCAATGCAAGGATACTTTCCAAACATGAACACTAGCCACCAAGAAAGTAGCTGTACTAGTCACCAATGCAGATGTCTAGAACAAGGTCCAGGGCAGAAGTACGATCTCTTGTGTCGCATGACCCAAGGCAAGAGTGACCCAATGTCTAAGTTGTGGATTTGATGCACAAGGATGCAGTGAGGCCAAGTGCATGGCTGGTGTAACCAATGCAGGTCGAGGTACAAAGCATGGGAATCCTAGGAGCTTGAAACAGATATAAGAACCAAACTAGAAGGCCGATTCCAAATGGTGGATTCAGGAGCCTTGATGTAGACGAATGCAAAGAACAGCATTTCAAACTCATAGGTCAAGGATCCATAAAGAATCCTTGTGAATTCACCAAGACTCCAAGAAAAACAAGACACTTGAATGCAAAACCATAACCAAATCACGCATGTTCGAACCATAAACGGATAGTAAAATAGAGGTATGAGGCCTGAAATAAATGCAAGCAAGAGTACGACTAAGAATATCCATTATGACACATGCACTAAAGAGATTTGGACATCACGCCGAAAGCCAAAAAACACACGTGAGCAATGTTGTGAAGAGTGAACATGGATCCACAAAAATCCACTCTGATACTATGAAAGAGGGTTTAAAACCCGCAAGCGACGATCATGAGGGGATGACGTGTGCACATCAACGAATGTGCGAACGGCCAACATGAAGAGATCTCAGGAGGAGCACAGCATTAACTGAATGTGCATACAAAGATTTGAAACACGAGAAGAACCTGGTTAAGCCATAAAACTATCCTCTATCTCATAGATCAAAAGGGGTGTACATATAGAAGGTGTTAAGTAACCCCTCAGTGCTGTACAGTCATGACAACTTCGAGTGGAGAGGGGGAGTTACATTCCCAAAATAGAAGTGTAACTCCTAATGATGCATATGATGCACTGACGCACTGATGCGCTAACACAGTGATGCGTAAGTGAATCTCATAATGACCCCTAAATGGCACATGGACCTATGATCTCACCTAAGCAAGATGACTCACCTGATGATGTGGAAAATAACACACACCAACAGTCTTAGGCATTTTATAGTTAATCATTTTAATTTATTCATTTCCAATAAGGTACACTTTCCTCCTAAGGAGAGGTTAAAAAAGATATCAATATATTTTCCCACTTCACGATAAAGGTGATACAATGAACTCATAAATTCAGTGACTAACATGAGTACCTCATTTCACATGTTTTAGGTAATATATTTTAGCCTACCATCATAGAATTATGTTAGCAAAGCATGTGAATAATTGAATTCGTAATGATATGATAAACATCATTATGAACATTTATAATCATTTAGTCATTTTAGGTTTACCTAAATCAGATATATACATTTGTACTATTTTATGTGTTCACAATACACCTTCATATTTTGCTCCATATCGTTAGAAATACTTTCACACTAATGCACAGTGGAATCACATATGATATGACAACAATAATACTTTATCTCAAACATTTATGTTGCTACTATTAAAATAAAGTAGTAGGTTTCTCATTGATTCATGCATGTAACTGATTTATATCATCATACTTATCTATGATTAATAGGTGATATCTTAATTACTTATTTTTTTAAGTATACTATCATATTTCCTTATCTATCTTATTGTTTTTTTTGCTATACACTTCAATTTATCATAAGGACATCTTATAAAAGTTATGTTATAACATTAAATATTATTTCACATTGAATACTTTTTTGAGAATAGCAATACAAACTTTCTTAAGAAACATACATAATGATTAGAACAACCATGTTTATTTTCATAATCATAATTATTTACATGAATAAATTTTCAAAAAGAGATTATCAAAGATAATATTCTCATACGTTCCACACATTTTCCTTACATAATTGTGAGTAATATTTTTTCATTCAAACTTAAGTACAAGTACATTTAATACATCTATATAAACCAATTTAATAACAATCAAATATGGTATAATCCATTTCCTTAATCATTTCCTAATACTTTTCAAACCTGTAATCTATATATATATATATGAGATATATATATATATATATACATATATATATATATATATACATATATATATATATATACAATATACATATACACACACATGAAAACATCAATAGAGCTGGCTTGAAGTATACATATCTCTTTTTAGATGTTTTATTACAAAATAATTCAACATCCATGTTTTATTTAATGATAATAACCTTAATATTATTCATAGAAATAATGTATATAGTTTCAAAACACTCAAGAAGAGGCGGACATAAAACAGGAAAACATCGAAGAGACACTATGAACAGGTATTGAAGACAGGCCAAGGAATAAACATTGAGGAATTCCTGAATTTGGGAACAATTAAAAATAGTATTGACCCAAATAAAAAGAAAAAACAAGATGCAAGAAGCTTTTACATCAAAAATCCCCAAAAGAAAAGCTAATTTAGGGAGTAGGACTCAACTAGAGGGATCTCCTACTTTATTAGGGGAATACATAAGATATGAGGTCATGAAAAAACTCTTGGATATTGCAATAGGGAGACCTAAAGAAGCATTGGACCTTAAATGGAATCCATCACTAATAAGTTGACCTGGGCATCACAAATATGTATTTGACCTTCAATAATTTTGGTAATGATTGAGTTCCATCAACTATTGTGAAATTTTATGGTGTGTTGGGGTCCTCACTTTGGACTCAGTTAAGTTGAAGATGATAATATCTGTAGAAGGCATTGTGCTGGTTTTGTTTTCATTGAAAGAAATAACTTTCTGGATTGCGACTTATTTTTGTCTCTTAACATGTTAAATGCTTTATCTGGATTTTAGAGCCAAGGCAGTAGACCCTGGAACGGTATGCCTCCTACTTAAACCCTATTCTAAGGTAATATGAAATCCTTTTGAAGAGGTCAATTACCATAATCAAGTTCTCGATTGGGATCTGTAAACTCTGTATTTATGGCTAACTAGACTCATAAACACCGTCGTGCTTTAAATGTATTTCATTACTCAACCCTAATTATTCTTGTGTCTGATTTACAATAACCGGTTAGGGAACATGCCAACACTAGCTTTATATGTTTGTCAAGGATAAGTATGTATGGCCTTTAGTTGCATACAAACTATGGAAGAGAAAAGCAAGCTGTCGTTCCATTCTAGTTATTCACCTGTGTCCAATGCCAAACATTTTCAAGAATACTTGATGTTTCCTCCATGTCCATGTGCGTAGCATTGTTATCGCTCACACTCAGGTATTTCTTGTCGTGAGATGCCAATAACAGGGTCACAACCAGTGAACTTGATTCTTTCTAATGCATGATCAAAAGGCACGAGAAATATCAGGTTGTTACGACAGGAGGTGATACAAAACTTTCTGCAACTAAGAATCTACCCAAAATTGCTATGTTTAGAAAGAAGGACCATAGACATCTGTAAATAAATAATCAGGCAGGTGTGATTTTTTGGTCCACTGTCTTCACTGAATATGTTTAATTGATCATTTACAAATCATTACAACTATCATGTTTTACTGTCATCTTGATAGCACTTTCCATTTTATTTGAGTATAAATTTTTTTTGTTTTTTCATTTTTGCATCTACTATTATTGACAATCATGACGTCACACACTGGTTTTTTGTTCTGTATGGATTTTCAATGATTTGTTTTTTTGACAGGAGTTTTACTTTGTTTTAGGAATCAATTACTAACTATAATACTGGAAAGTGTAAATTTCTTACGTGCCAGTTCACATATTTTTAGAATACTAAAAATCTGTCAGTGAATCAGATTGATTGACCCATAGTTTACAATAATGGATCTACTCAATTGGGTTTTATCATTCTGATGACCTGTTTTAGGATCGATAGGGTCAGGAACAAACCTTCCTGTCACATACATTCATTAGACGATCCAACTGAGGAAAAAGCATTCTAGGTGTACTGAAATATTTGCAGAAGAATGTTGTAAAAAATCACAATAATACAATACTATAAAGATGTTTTTTCACTCCACCTAGATTTTTCTCCAAGGGCACTTGAGTGATGAATATCATTCTCGACATTTTAGTTAGATTGGTCAAGTGACCCAGACCCAAATATACGAATTTTCCATATTTAACACAATAACCCTAGGGTTATCTTATAATGATTTCCATACAAGAGTCGCCTGAAAAAGATTGTAACAAATATTTTCTAAAGAACCATCTAGTTTCGTGATCAAAATGGTGCGATAAGTATCATAATTACTCATCGACAAATATCTGACAATGGACCCTATTAAAGGAACTAGTTGCAACACATCCCGTAAAAATTCTGCATAAACATCCACGAAGGAAGAAGCTGGTATTAAACATAGAAGTTGAAAATGCATTATGAAAACCAAATAGTCATAAGATGAGATCTAGAATTTTCACACTGATCATATACACCTAGCAACAATCACGAATATCATTCACTTGTGCATAAAAAATATCTCCCTAAACTCTATGGGATTGTAAGTGAAGTTAACCATTAGACAATTGAGACATTATACATACCTGCTGCTTATTAAATGCATCTTCTTGACCACTCCCACCGGATATCATTAACAAAAACTCTAAATCGGGGGTTTAGAACATAGATATGGGGTCCAGCTAATATTTTTCAACCTAGTACCCAAGAAAATTTTGACCCATAATTTTGCAAAAATCCATACAATTCCCACTACCATTCATGACCTTATTTGGAAATATGGTACGAAGCACCTATGGCAGGTTTGACCATTCTGGCTGTCCTCAAAATGAAGCCAATAGAAATAGCTTATTTCAGGAAAGAGCTGCATACAATCTCATTGGGAGCCAAAGGGAATCCAAGAAAACTATTAAAGTTGAACTAGCATCCAGGTTACACCAATTTTGTTCAGCTTGGTGCAAGGAAGCTTTCATTTTAGACTTAATCTCATTATTGCGTGCTTGAGGATTAAGATCTTACCGAACTTGCCATTATCTATTGCCACATATATTTACATTTCACCAGTCTAGTTTGGCACGAGAGGTCATACCAAGAAGCTACTTGGCGGATTTCATTTGCATGAATGATTATATATACAGTCTCTAACTCAACTTGAAAATGACCTGAAGGGAACCCCAGGAGTGATTAATCCCTATGGATTCATCCATATGATTTAATTCAATCTATTTTTCATCCTTTGATCCATAGGTGGTACATGGCGGAGAACTATATAGTTATAAACATAGGGGTCGGGAGGGACCCAAGCATTATGGGCAAGTAATACTAGCAATCCACCAATTGTATAGATTTGAAGCTAAATTTCCTTTTGATACATGATTTGAAATCTCCATTGCAAATTTTCATCTTGAGCTCCCAAAATCACTTCCCAATGTGGCACAACAAACTTTTTAAGCCCTATATTTATTCATTCCAGGCTTCCAATGGACTCAATATGACAAATTGCTCCAAAGTTATGTGAAATAATAATTCAAACGAACTTTCCAAAATTTCAAATTGAATACAATTTATTAAAATATCATAGACCAGGGGAGGTCCTTAGGCCAATGCTAATATTGAGAGTGTTATATGCAAAATATACAGTAGAGGTACAAGAGCAGGGCGACCGAAATTGAAGTCACTTATCCCAAAAAAAACCATGAGGGCACCAAAGAATGCCCAAAGGGACAACAGAGAATGCCACTTGAAAATACGAGAATTACCCATAAATTACCTATGTAAGTAACATTATGCACTTGTAGGATGCTCCGGGAGGATAAGGATTCATCCTAAGTGAGATATAGGATAAAAGTTCTACAATTGAGGGGATGTTTTCATGCCTGAAAGTGAGGAATTTCAACCTGTTGCACATTTGGCATGACGTACTAATCCCTAATCAAATTTTGCATCTCTAGGAGGCTACAATAACAATAACTTAGATTCTGTTATCTGATAGATGAAAAAAAATCACTAAACCTCGTGAAAAGAGAAAGTGCCCATCGTAGATCTTGCCTCTATCCTATTCTCTCAAACCCACGGAAGAACTGGACTACAACTAGCCCTGAAGTTGATGTTAGAAATGAAGAGACCAACCTCTTATCATAAGGTTATGGATCATCACTAGCAACAGCTATGGTGAGTAAAGCGTAACGTCTAAAGTAAGGGGGTCCTTACATTTATATAGCTTTCCAATTTGGTGAGAATATTGGCGGAGAACTAGTGCATGTTGTGACACCTATAAAGGGGTCCAAGAGCGATCAACTCAGTTCTTGTTGCAAAGCACTCCCCTGATGTGCTAATATAACAATTTCTCACAAATGACCGAAATCACTCAGATGAACGCACCTAGTTTTCCTCATTGAGCATTGTTAATCTACTTTTTACAATGCACAACTAAGGAAATTAATAGCCATTACTCATGAATTTAGATTAATGACCTTCTATAAATAGCGATAAATTCTATCTAGATTGATTAGTTATTCTTAACAATACGAACGAGATTCTCTTCATATTTGAATCAATAGAATACAAGCATATTGGAAAATTCCTCTCATAACCAAGAGTATCATGCTACACTTATAGGAATCCTCCAAACAATTCTATAAGCTTAGGCACCCACAAAATAGTTACATCACATTAATGAAATAATATACGAGTAGTAGATTGAAATCAATCATGTAATCCATATATTTCAAGCAGATTCATTGTTAAGAGAAAGTACCAAGTATGCTATAAATCCTTTAAAAGACTCTAGCTATGAGTTTAGAAGGGAAATCCTTATCATTAGGAAAGCCAAGACTGAGTCATTCTATCAAAGGAAACCTCTGATACGTAAGTCATCATAAAGAAACCTAGTCCTAACTTTCTAGTCTTACATCTTTGCATGTCATATAGCCAACGAAACAAGTATGTCGGTATCGGATGCTTTAAGCATCCTCCATTGATCGGCATTGAGTTAAGTATCTATGGAAGGTGAAGCAGGTTTCAATCCATCACATAGCTTTGAGTAATATGTATAGTGAATCAAAAGTAATATTTTGAGCCATGCCAATCATGCCATGAGAATCCATTCTGGACCCTATGGGATAATAAAAATCAAATCACCTTTTGTTTAGCATAACATCTCACTAATAATTCCATTTGTATTAGCTTTGGATAGACAGAAGTAGTATGAATTGGCAAATTAATGTTTATCTTGATGCTAGAATTTTCCTAGTTCTAAGTTGGATACCATGCTAGTTGTTGTTATGGTCAATGACCATCTCTTTTAAAGACAAAGTTTAGTTAGCTTTCGGAATGCATCAGGTTATAGTTTCATATCTTAAAGTGGGATACATTAGTCCCATGGTATATATGTGGGATAATTTGCACTAAATATACTTTGGAATAACAAAGCTTGATTAGAGGAATGTGAATTAGTAATAGGTCCAACAACAAAATCATACATCAATTCATTAGTTTAATTAGGCAACATTCCATATAATCTTGATGAAGAAATTTTTTATAAGCAATCTTAAAGGTCATTTGAGTGATAATTTACGGAAAAATGTAAATGTATATGATTTCAAACTTTAGGACCTCTGTAATAAAAACTTTATTGACTTAGCAATAGGTCAAGGACTTATAATAAATTTCCAATTAAATTATTGAGTTAATTAATTGATGCAACCCATCAATAACCTAAGCGAAAGCTGTCATTAATAAGACCTAAACATCAATCAATACCAATAGTTGAATTACTGCGATGTAATGAAAACCACTTTCACACAAGGAAAGAGGATTTAGTGAAATATTAGTTGAAAACTATTAATCTTGATGTCTTAGTAAGTCTACAGAAACAATGTCTCATATAGATGGCTTAAACACCTTTTTGAATAGATCTGTTGATCATTATGGAATCTTTGGACTAGTTATAAAGCTTGAACCCCTATTATCATCTTACCTACATTCTTGTAATCAATTTATAGGGCATTCATGTACAATATCGTACTGTATTCATCCAAGCACTAGTCAAAACTGTTATCATAGCCTCAGAATTCAGTCACTGTCTCATTTGTTTGAGACCATAGCCTTTTCTGGACCTATCACCATAGCACATCATAGATTCTATGGTCATCTCGAAACAATGTTTATCATCATTTTTGTTAGGTTGTGGAGCTATTGTTTTCATGTGTGAAAGTGTTGAATACTATACACTAAAGTAGTACACTGTACCTACACTTTTTCATGTTGTCGGGGTTTGGGGACTGTACCGAGCCCCTAGCGCGGGTAAATTTTTTTTTGGGCTGTAAATTTTTTTTGGGCCTCGAAAAAATGCACCTGAAATATCAAGAAACATGTTTTTTCTCATATGGGTGAGTTTTTTTTGACCCATAGGTTTATGGGACGGGTTTTTCCCATGGTTTTGATACCCACGGTTTTGTAAAACTGCTTAAGCAGTTGTCTATTTATATGGTCTTATGCATATGATAGATGTACAAGCAAATGTATTACAGATGTGTTTTGAATTCGGGTGTGAATTCTGTAGAGTTTGTTGAGCATAGCTCCAAACGGATCTGGGTATTGTATTGAGAGAGTGGTGGCTTGTAATAAAATCTGAGCAAGTGATTCTTGGTGGACGTAGCCCAAATTGGGTGAACCATGTTAAATATTGTCTCTTTGTGTTGTGTTATTTTATTCTGCACTTTTATTTGAGATCTGTAATATTTTCTGCATATTAGTTTCTACTGTTGCGATTATGTGAGGGATTATTCCACATATTTTATCTCTTATTTCCTAACAATTGGTATTAGAGCCTGGTTTGGTTTGCTGAAGTGTTGAATCGCAGGGAAATTTTTTAGCTTGAGTGGGAGCTATGGCAGATGAAGGAAGATCTAGGGTTGATAAATTCAACGGGAAGAATTTCAGTCTTTGGAAGATGCAGATGGAAGATTACCTTTATCAGAAGGATCTTTATACTCCGTTGTCTGAGAAGGTGAACAAACCCTCGAGTATGACAGATGCGGAATGGGATTTGTCTGGATCAGGAAGGCACTTGGAACGATCCGGCTGTGTCTTGCATCTTCGGTATTATTTAATGTTTCAAAGGAAAAGACTACAAAAGATCTAATGGATGCATTAGGGAAGTTGTATGAAAAACCCTCTGCCTCTAACAAGATATTTTTAATGAAAAAGTTGTTTAATATGAAGATGTCTGAGAATAGTTCAGTAGCAGATCATTTAAATGATTTCAATACGGTTGTGAATATGCTAGCTTCGGTTACAATAGAATTTGATGAAGAAGTTAGGGCTTTGTTAATTTTGTGCTCTTTACCTGAGAGTTGGAATAGCCTGGTAATGGCGGTAAGCAACTCGGTTCCAGCTAACTCGAAGTTGAAGTTTGAGGATGTTGTAGGGGTGATTCTAAGCAAGGAAATGTGAAGAAAAAGCTCTGGGGAATCTTCTACTTCAGGGAATGCTTTGACAGTGGAAACTAGAGGGAGACAGAAGAATAGAGGAAACCGTGGAAAATCAAAAGATCGGGCAAGGTCAAAATCCAAGAACAAGATTGTATGCTGGAATTGTGGAAAGCCTGGGCATGCAAAGAAGGATTGTTGGGAGCTTCAGGATAAGAAGAAACAACAGGAAGAAAACAAGGAGGCAAATGTGGCAACGGGTAATGTATGTCAGGATGCTTTGATTCTTTCTTTGCACAATATTACTGAATCTTGGGTTTTAGATTCAGGGGATTCTTTCCATGCTACTCCACATAGGCATTATTTTGTTGATTATGTTCAAGGGGATTTTGGGCATGTTTTTCTTGGTGATGATGAGCCTTGCAGCATAGTTGGAAAAGGTTCTGTTCAGGTTAAGATGCAGAATGGGAATACATGGCTATTGAAGGATGTCAGACATGTGCCTACATTAAGGAGAAATTTGATATCGGCAGGGCAATTGGGAAGTGATGGTTGTACTGTGATATTTACAGCTAACTCTTGGAAGGTTACCAAGGGTGCTCTTGTGGTGGAAAGAGGTAAGAAGGTTGGAACCTTGTATTTAACCACTGATAGTACTAATGATTGTAATCTTGTGGCTTTATATGCAGATACAACATTATGGCACTATAGGCTTGGTCATATGAGCCATAAGGGCATGACATCATAAAGAAGAATTTGCCTGGATATACAGAAACAGGTTTGGATTTATGTGAGAACTGCATATATGGGAAACAAAAGCGAGTAAGGTTTCTCAAGGTTGGACCTACAAAGAAAGAGAGTAAGTTAGAGTTGGTGCATTCTGATGTGTGGGGGCTGGCTCAGGTATCATCTCTTGGGGGTTCAAGTTATTATGTTACTTTTATTGATGATGCAACAAGGAAAGTTTGGGTTTATTGTATTAGAAATAAATCTAATGTATTTGACACTTTTGTTAAATGGAAAGCCTTGGTAGAGAATGAAACAGGTCTTAAGCTAAAATGTCTCAGGTCAGATAATGGAGGGGAGTATTGCAGCAATGAATTTAATGATTACTGTTCTAAGAATGGAATCTGCAAGAAAAAGACGGTTCCAGGAACTCCGCAGCAGAATGGGGTATCAGAAAGGATGAACAGAACAATAATGGAACGTGCTAGGAGCATGAGGTTACATGCAGGACTGCCTCTTTCTTTTTGGGCAGAAGCGGTGAGCACAACTGTGTACTTGATAAATAGAGGACCCTCAAGTGCCTTGGATGGAGGCATACCTGAGGAGGCTTGGTATGGTAAGAAATTTGATTATTCATTTCTTAGAGTCTTTGGATGTGAGGTGTTTGTTCATATAGACAAGGATGATAGGACCAAGCTAGAGGCTAAATCAGAAAAATGCACTTTCATTGGTTATGGTGGTGATGACTTTGGATTTAAATGTTGGAGTATTAAGGACAAGAAAATCATTCGGTCTAGGGATGTGGTCTTTAATGAGAAAGTCATGTATAAGCAACAGTTGTAGGAAAATAGGGAAGAATCCAAGAAAGAATATGCAGTGGTAGAGGATCTTCCGGATGGGAAAGTGACCCATGAATCAGTTCAGGAACCTACTCAATAGGAACCCCAAACTCCTACAGTGAGGAGGTCTTCTAGGGTAAGAAAGAACCTGAATGTTTTTCTCCTTCTCTTTATTATTTATTACTCACTGATAGTGGAGAGCCAGAGAGCTTTGATGAAGCAATGTAGGTAGATGCCAGTAAGAAGTGGGAGCAAGCCATGGATGAGGAGCATAAGTCTCTCATGGAGAACCAGACTTGGGATTTGGTGAAGCTACCGGAAGGCAAAAGAGCATTGCAGAACAAGTGGGTGTACAGAGTTAAAGATGAAGAAGGAGGAAAGAAAAGATATAAGGCCCGGTTGGTGGTCAAGGGGTTTGCACAGAAACAAGGTATAGATTTTGATGAGATTTTTTCTCCTGTAGTAAAAATGACTTCTATTAGAACTGTTCTTGGAATAGTGGCAGCAGAAGACTTGCACTTAGAACAGTTGATGTAAAGACTTGCATTTCTCCATGGTGATTTGGAGGAGGAACTATATATGCAGCAAGCCAGAAGGATATGAAGTCAAAGGTAAAGAGGAGATGGTGTGCAAACTGAAGAAGAGCTTGTATGGCCTTGAAACAAGCTCCACGTCAATGGTATAAGAAGTTTGATAGCTTCATGATGGAGCAAGGTTATATTAGATGTCATTCTGACCATTGCGTGTATACAAAGAAATTTGAGGATGGAAGTTATATTAGGCAAATGTTTTTATGTTGATGACATGTTGGTTGCAGGTAAAAACATGCAGGAAATAAAAGTACTCAAGAAACAACTAAGTGAATCCTTTGATATGAAGGATTTGGGGGCAGCCAGCAAATGGCCTTGGTATGAGGATAATCGGGATAGGAAGGAACGGAAGATTGACTTTATCTCAGGAAGAGTACATTAAGAAGGTATTGGATAGGTTTAACATGCAGGATGCTAAACCGGTTAGGACTCCTTTGGCAGGTTATCATTTCAAGTTATCAAAGGTGCAGTGTCCCAAGACAGAGCAGGAAAGAAACCAGATGTCCAAGGTACCTTACTCATCAGGCAGTTGGCAGTTTGATGTATGCTATGGTGTGCACTAGGCCTGATATTGCCCATGCAGTGGGAGCTGTGAGTAGATTTATGAGTGATCCAGGTAAAGAGCATTGACAAGCAGTAAAGTGGATCCTTCGGTATTTGAGAGGGACCATGGGGTTACAGTTTTGTGCTACAGTGGATCAGACACCACTTTACGTGGTTATGTAGATTTAGACATGGCTGGAGATGTAGACAGCAGGAGGAGCACGACAGGTTATATTTACACTGTAGGTGGGACAACAGTGAGCTGGATTTCACGACTACAGAACTGGTGGCTTTGTCAACCACGGAGGCTGAGTATGTTGCTGCCACAGAGGCAAGCAAAGAGATGATTTTTATAACAATTACTTGAGGAGTTGGGGCACAAGCAGGAAGAATTGCATAGTGATAGTCACATTTATTTGGAGGGAACGTCTGCTCTCACATAACATTCTAGCATACCAGAGTGAACTACAACATTGCATAGTGATAGTCAGACTCTTGTTATGCTCACCTAGCTAAGAACTCTGCTTTACTACATTGAAGCATATACAGTTAGGTCATTTCCTTCATCTAGGACAGCTTTGGAGGAAGATAAGTTGAAGTTGGAGAAGATTCATACCAGTCAGAATCCTGCAGACATGATGACCAAGGTGGTCACAAGGGACTAAACTAAAGCTGTGTTCAGCTTTGGTTGGTCTTCATGTAAAGGATGACAGTGAAGGGTTGAGAAGCTTGCTCAGATGGAAAACTAGTCTCCAAGTGGGAGATTGTTATGTTTGTGGAGGTTATTTTCATGTTAGAGTGTGGCTATACCTTCCATCTGTTACACTCATGTATATCCTACGGGGTGCGCTCACCGGTGCCAATCCGGGTCAGGGGGGTTCGGGGGTGGAAGCCCCCAAAGTTTTTCATGCAAATTGGTTTATTGATTTTTTTTTGCTATGGGTTAATGCACACCATTGGATCAGATCTTTTTCATATGGGTACCCATTTTTTGAAAGGTAATGGTTACCGTTAACTCCACTGTATTTATGGGCCCAGTTATGGCTTTTTTTGTTGGAAATTTTCTTCTTTGCCCATTGTTTGTGATACCCACGTTTTGTAAAACTACTTAAGCAGTTGTCTATTTATATGGTTTTATGCATATGATAGATTTCACCTAACAAATGATCCATTACAGATGTGTTTTGAATTCGGCTTTGAATTCTGTAGAGTTCTGTTGAGCATAGCTCCAAACGGATCTGGGTATTGTATTGAGAGAGTGGTGGCTTGTAATAAAATTTGAGCAAGTGATTCTTGGTGGACGTAGCCCAAATTGGGGTGAACCACGTTAAATACTGTCTCTTCTGTGTTGTGTTATTTTATTCTGCAATTTTATTTCAGATTCTGTAATAATTTCTGCATATTAGTTTCTACTGTTGCGATTCTGTAAGGGATTATTCCGCATATTTTATCTCTTATTTCCTAATCAGTGAGATCTTCTTGAAAACTTGTCGAGGCTTATGATAAGACTAGCTTGCCTGCATTTTTGGAGAACACCTTCTTTGGCAGGTAGTTTAGGAAGAGGAAAGTGCTGGAGCATTCCTCTCTCAAGATTTACAAGTCCCACATGTTGGAGAGCAGGTTTCAAAAGATACTAGATATTGTCCCAATCACAATGTGATGCTACCAAATGTATCATTTTCTTAGAAACTTGATGAACATAAACATGGGGGTGCTCTGCATTATTACATAACAGTTTTGGCACGCCCGGAGCAGGACCTCTAGAGGTCTTCCACAGTCACTCTTTTGTCAGGTTGGTGAGTTCCTGTGAATACTTCAGCCTTTTGGATGCACTTTCAAATTGAACATAGTGGCGACTCCATTGGATACAATCAACTCATTTCTGAAGATTGGCAGAGAATGTTTTATCATCCATTTCCATCCATTATTCTTTCCATCTCTTTCATTCTTTTCCATTCCATGAAGTTGTGCAATAATAGACTTCATTTCCATCATGGAACTCATGATTTTACAATAGCAACAATGTATCCCAGCACCAACATGTTAGTTTTAAATCCTCCAAATCAGCATTTTGAACAAATTCAAAGTCAGCATACATACCCATCATGAGCAGGGCCCAATGCCAAAATTAGTTTGGCTCTGGAGCTTTCCATGAGCATATCTGGTGTGCATACAATGAATGCTCTTTGGCAGATGCAAGAGTTTGCATGGTCTGTTATAGGCAAATCCAAAAGTATGGAGGTAAACATTTGCAGATCCAGGGCTCGCATGTAAATGAAAGTATTTGGAATCGGTTGTGGAGCTTACCCTGTCCATGGGTTGACCTTTCCCATAGGCATTGACAGCCCTCAAGAAAAGCTTGGAACTTCATGATTTGCCATTGCTTGTAAAGTGGATTGAAGGAATAGAGGTGTACACTCTGAGGTGTATTCAGCAACCTTGTCAATAGGTAAGCACTTTTTGTCATCTCATGCCTATTCTTGAGATTCCTTCTTTCCCAATCTATTTTTATCTCAGAACAGTAAATCAAGCTTTAAACTCTCCATCTGCTGTCCCAAGTGTTGAATCTAAGTTCTCCACCCCCTAGCTTCCACCTCATCGTCAATTGGTTCTGTCCAAGTATCCCTTCCAAATTAGTCATGCCCCTTCACAAGCATGCTAAATTGAAACGGCCATCTCCTCCAACGAAGCATTTCACATGGCCTACTATTGCAAGGCATTTGATTTGACAATATGGACTTCTCCACCATGTTGCAAAATAGTTTGGATCATTGTCTAAATCAGAATGCCACCAAGTGTGCACAACAACAAAGGGAAGCCAATTTCAAAAATGAAGAAATTCAAATGTAACGTAGAGAAGATGTTTGGGCATCTTAAAAGAGCTTGAAGATACCCTTGATGATAGAACTTTCAGAAGAGGTTTGATTTATCATTGAAAAAAGTGGTGGTTGCCCCCAGGACTGAATTTGTTGCAATAGAATGAAGATCAGCGTCATTTTGCTCAAAGTGAGTAGCATTCTATCAGAATTAAACAATACACAATTTGGCCATCATGAATGAAAACTCAGTGGATTTATCAGTCCCACCTTGTCCTCTAGGAGATTGAAGATGACTGACCAAATTTAGAAGAGGTATTCCATGCAATAGATTTGTTCTTGAGTAGTAGATAAGATCAAGGATAAGCTACTAAAAATCCAAAAGAAGAGGAGCACATTCATAGTTGTGGATGGAGAAAATTGCAGATAGTAAATAGAGCTTTGAGCACAAAGCAGGTTATACAAGTGAACCTTCAGTTCTTCTTTCTACTTCATCTCTTTCGAGTTAAGTACTGAAGAAGAGTTTGATCTCTCAAACTCAATGTTGGAGGATGAAAGAAACCATGATGATCAAGTTACAGATCAAGAGGAGACCATGGAGGAAGTTGAGCATTTGCAGCAGGACAACAATGAGATAGTTTATCTGTCAGATTTGGAGGATTGTTTTGATGAAGAAGAACCGGTTGAGTTTCCACCATTCTCTCTTTCATCATCCACATTCCAAACACAAGAGCCTGTTGTCATGGAGGAGAGTATTCATTTGCAGCAGCCTGGCATCTTATAGCAGCTCTTTGGAATCAAGATTGGAAGATTTAGAATCATTTCATGTTCTTCATTGGAGGAAGAGAAAGGGCAGAAAATTTCTACCATTGCTTCCACAGTCATCCATGTTCAAGAAGGTCTACAAGAAGACTCCATTTTTGGAGTTGAAAATCAGAGCTATGGGCATATCAAACGGATCATACCTTGCCCAATGTGATAGGTATTTGGCTTCATTGGAGCCAAAGGAGAAGTCACAACCAGTCATGCTTGCTTCTGAGCATGAGGATGAGCTTCAAAGACCAAGGATCAGCAATATCATACCTCTCCAATCCAAATGCAGAACAACTAAAAGAGGTATTGAATTTGCCTTCAGCTGATACCTTGATGATTTGGGTAGAAGACAATCTTCTTGTTGATTTTCCACTCATCCAATCAGCCATGTTCAGTGCCAAATCAGTTGCATGGTTACCAATTTTGAAGAAAGGAAGCTATTTCTTGCACAACCAGTTGCAGGGTTTGTTTAGCTCACCTTTGCTTCCAGTTAGAATAGAGTAGGTAGGTTTGCTTTCAATAAAGAAGTGCTTGTGCACACTCTGCATGTTCCATTTGGAGCATGTATGATTTTCAGTTTTGTACATAGTTTTTGTGTTGCTGGTTTTGCTCTTGCACAGTTCTATTTGGCAGTGGGAACAACTCCATGTCATAAAAGTGGGCTCAAGTGGTTCAGAGGAAGTTTTCAAAGTTCAGATCAGTTTTGTAGGCTACAACTCATGACTCCATGCCCAATGGATGCTTCAGGCAACTGGTAACTTATCTAGCAGGCAGATGACCCCGCTGATCATCGCCAAACTGTTATCCAAAATTCACCCCTCAAGGTAATTTTGATAACATGCATCAGAATTCTTCAAGTCCCAGGCAAAATAAGATTGATTCAGAGGCAAAAAATCATGTTTTTGGGGTCCCCTCGGCTTCCTTCTAACTCTCCTTGTCCAAGAAGAAAACCCAACGAGTTCTTAAAAATGTGAAAAAGTTGCAAAAAGCCAAGCTTGGGATCCCGAAAAATACAGAGAAAATCGGCTAAGTCATTTTGGGTCTGAAAGGCAGCACTTGGGACAGTTGGACGTCTAAGCATGGTGGCACGAATCGGACTGAAAAGCCGAACCAGGCGGTCTGCAGCACGCAGCAGTTGGAGACATCGGGATTTTAAAGTACGCTGGACGCGAAAGCCGAATCGGCCGAAAGAGGAAAAAAAAATGACTAAGTACTATGTTCTCACAGGTCGGGACAGTTGGGCCGTGAATTAGGACGCGAACCGCTTGGATAACCGGCGCAGGGAAATGGACTTCATCCGGAAGCAATTGGGACAAAGGGCGCGTGAGGACACGGAACAGGCTGGAAACCCGAGAGCGAAAATTTAGTCCCAGGCAGTCCGGACAGCAAAGAGGGACATGTGGATGCCCGGACAAATAGGACGTTCGGACCGGCCGATTCAGCCAGGCAGACTCAATCCGGGACATTTGGGCCAAAAGTACGCGTAGGGACGCGCGGGACGCGAAAAGCTGAAAGAGCCTGCCAATGAATCAGAATCTTGCCACATGTCTTCACGGATAGAGGAAAGGGTGAGATTTTTACAAAGTTTCCAAGGGACAAGTTTGGAGGAAATTGGCCGAAGCCAATACACAATGGACACATGTCCAAGAAGCAGGGGAAGTGACGAACGGAGCTCAGGGAGCCGAGTTAGAGAATTTGGCCGAGTGTCTTCACCATTCAAAAAGGCTAAAAGTAAAAGAAGCCCCGTACCCCTGTCAGTGAAGGGTCTCCAATGAATGATCATGCCACGTGTCACTACAAGTGGCGGGGCACGGGGGAAAAATGTGGAAAATTCTCCCAAAGTTGTAAAAAACGTCAAAATTTCAAAGGAAACCGAAAGGAGCCAATAAAGAGAATCACGTGACCAATGGCAAATTTTGAAGGATAGGTCATCCAAGAATTTTTGGTGAGAACCCGCATGAATCAGAGCCTACATCATCCAGGTGGCAGAGCATGGAAAAAATTCAAACTTTTTCCCGCCGATCCAATTTTGGCCTGTTTTCCTGCCCTAAATCTTCAGATCGCCATAACTTTCGATCCAGAGCTCAGATTTGCACGTTCTTTATATCAATGGAAAGCTTATGAAATTCTCTACATGATTCTGGGGTCAATCTTGATTTTGGTTCAGTTTGGAGAGAGAAAATTAAGAAACGGATCTGACGCGTGGTAATGGCCAGAAGTGACGTTTCAACAACCAAATTTAATGCAAAATGGGTCGCATTCTTCCTCCAGACACATTTCAGTGGCCAATTAATGCTAGGGTATGGGTTTGTAAGGTCCTCCATGCTTGATTTAATGCAACCTTAGTCAATGAGGAATGGGATTGCATGTTTTTACGTTTCTCTCCTCCTGGGCTCGACCCATTCAATGTATAAATTGTAGATTTGGCTTCATTTTCTAAAGGATGGATTCAAGTCTGTTCATCTTTTCTACTCTGCCCTCCCTTCTTTTCTTCTCTAGGGTTGAAAATGGAGTTCGAACCTCCTCCCATTGCTCTGTAATGGCATTGTTTTTGCCTTTTACTATGTGAAATGATGTTCTGTGCAAACTTCTGAAGCAACAAAAACGTGTTTTGTGATGCATCTGTCCATCCTTGCTCATTCTTTTCTTGTCTTTCTTCTTGCCTCTCTTCATTGCAGGTATTTGTGCATGTTTGAATGTTCATTGCAGGTTTGGAGCTATGTTCATGGATTTTTGGGACATTTTCTGTGTGAAATTTATCCTTGGGCCTGTGATGCATCTGTCCATTTTCCCATTGCTCACCTCTCTTTGTTCCATGGCAGTTTTGATAGATGTTCAACATTCTCCTTCTCTGGTGTATCACCGTTTTAGTGTAGGCTTTTGCTGTTTTTCCCTTCTCTCTCTCTCTCTGTCTCCTTGGCATGGTTAGATTAGGATTAGATTAGCTTGCCTGCACTGGAATAGCTTGTGGCAGGTAGTTTAGGAAGTTAGGAACCAGCCTTCTCTGGAGATTCCTTTCTCATTTTTGCAAGTCCCACACTTGGAGAGAGGTTTCCATGTTGTGCAATCACACTGGATGCCTTAGACATGATCAAGTCCTAGAAATCTGATCAACATCCAGGGGGTGCTGCTGATTTTCACTAACAATAGCTCAATGAGAGTTATATTTAGATTTATTCAAAACATATTTTTAGTCATACAAACAAGATTTATATTGGCACCAGAATTAACCGTTCCAAAAATGTTATTGTCCTGTATTTACTTACTATTGATTGCAAGAATAAAAAACATACAAAATTAAAAGTACTTAAGAATGCAGCTAATTTGATGAAATCCTTTCATTCCTGAATTCACATTTGCTATGATATAAAGCATGGCCACTAGAATCATATCTTCTATTGTAACCCTACAACTCAAATAGGGCAAGAAATGGGAAGTCCTAGACTTTATACTTCAACTAAACCTTACATTACCAATAATTCCCTGGAGAACACAACACTACCTATCATGCTAAACTGGTTAGGACCCCATGGCAGTTGATTTCAAGGTATATCAAAGTAACATATTTCACTATTGATCCTAGGAGAGAAACACAACTGTGCAATCATACTCAGGAAAACACTTGCAACTCAATGTCCTAGAGACAAATGCACTTAACCCTAATATTTTCAGATGCAGTGGGAGCGGTGAACTAGATTTATGAGTCAACCTGATACTTGGTAAAAACTCCTCAGGTAGGAAATTATCATTATGTATGTTGTATCTATATGGGGACCTCTTTATGATACATGGATAGAACACCCACATTCATCACATAATGGTATTTAGGTCTCATACCTTATGCCAATGGCAAATGATTAGACCTCAAGACTGATGCACAACAGCGTTCATCCAAACAAGCATTTTAGGTGGGAAAGCCACATAAGCTGGTTTATCATGACTCGAGACATACCTTTCTGGAAATTGAACCTTACCTAAGACTTCCAATAGATAAATGTTGTTGATTAACATATGCAAGCAAAGAAAGGTTCCCTACAAAAATAATAATAAACTTAATGGCATAGAGAGGAGTGTATGAACAGCTAAGAGGAATAGATAGTTGCATAGGGTTAGTCAGAGATGCATAAATACACCTAGTCCTAAGAACTAAGCGTTCCATATAGGACAAAGTGATTTCACGTGACAATTAAATGACCTCATTTCATCAGGATAGCTTTTAAGTGAAATGAAGTTTCTAAGCTCACCTTATAATTCATACCAGTGAAAATCCACAAGGTGCAGACATTAAATGACCAAGGTGTTCACAAAGGAAAAAAATGAAGTCTGGAGTTTAGCTTTAATTGGATCTTCACATGTAATTCACCCTAAGTCTCAAGGGTTGAGAACTTTCTACATAAGGCAAAACTAGTCTCACATCATGGACACCTTGTTAGGTTTTGGAGAACTGTTTTCATGTGAGAATCCAGTGTTGAAGACTGTACACTAAGAGTATTGTACACTTTTGCATGTATCCTCACCGGGTCTGGGGGCGCAGCACCTTAAATTTTTTTTTTTTAGGGCCGTAACATTTTTAGGGCCTTAAAATAATGCAATAACCCAATTATATCGGGGAAACATGACCCAAAATTCTCATATGGGCGGGCTTTTTTTTTTTTTGACCCATAGGTTTATGGGACGGTTTTGGCCCATGGTTTTGATAGCCCACGGTTTTGTAAAACCTCTTAAGAAGTGGTCTATTTATATGGTTTTGTGCATATGATAGACTTGTACATGTAAACATATGCAGATGTGTTTTTGAATTCGGCTGTGAATTCTGTAGAGTTTGTTGAGCAAATCTCCAAACGGATCTGGGCATTGCATTGAAGAGAGTGGTGGCTTGTCAAGCAACACCTTCTAGGCACCTGTATAGGCTTGCTGGACGTAGCCCAAATTGGGTTCATCATAGTTAAATACTATCTCTTTGTAGCAACTGTTATTACATTATGCAACCTATATGTTGAGCATCTGTAATACATCATCATACCATCATATTACGACATCCGATTTGTCATTAATGTGGTCTTGCATCAATGAAAATGCCTATTAGGCCTACATGCCAACAAATACCTAGAAAATCAAGTCATTTGTATATCCAAAAATTATATTTAGAAAATATGTGAATTATTTTGTGTTTCTTATATTATTTTAATGTTTTTTATTTTTATAATGTTGGAAAGTATGTAAAAGATGTGATATCCAACATTGAGCAAGTAATCTACATTGGGATCGAAGCCTATAGGCCTTGGATCAGCGAAATGATAAAGGTTGTGAAAGTTAAGGCCATTTAATTGTCTTATTTTATGAATATAATTGTTACCATCAGAGAGGTTAGATATTTCTTCATGATGTTCTAGAGGGAATGCTATTTTTTAGAGATAGGTCAAATGACCTAATCAGATTGGTGAAGAAGTTCTTGAGAAAGTTAGCAAGGAAGGCATATTTGGAGAAGAATGAAGGAAAGGGAGCTTAATATGTGTCATCATTAATTATTGAGGAAAAATTCTAGATGTGGTAAAACAATTAGGTGTGTGAATTGGTGTTGAGTCATCTAGGGGGATGGTGCCTCCGTGTAGGGTTGGTTCTCTAATAAATATAGGTGTTGGTGATCCTTGTGGGGTTAGTGCCTAACTAAACCTAGGGGTTGGTGCTCCTTGTTGGGTTGGGGCTCAACTAAATTTTATTCATTTTTGTAATAAATATTTGATTCAGTTGGTTTTTTTCTTCCCTTAGGGGTTTCCCAGTTAAATCTAGTGTTCATGCATTCGTTTATTCTCATTTTCTCATCTAATGGTTATGTTGTTTAAGAATGCATTCTTAATAGTTAATTTGAATTGAATGGTTGATGGATATAAATTTTTAATTGAATGAAAGTTTTGTTTCCCACTAATTCACCCATCCCTTAGTGGTTGTGCTTCCAAAAAATGGTGGTTAAAAATAAGATGATAAGTGAAGGGAAAATGCTCATCATAGATCATGATCCTTGGTATGAAGAGAACTTGCCAAGTATGATCAAATCTCATTCTAGCAATAGAAAAAGAAAATCAGAAATTGGAGTGAACTTGGGAATAAATGAGTAGAAGGAAAGAGGATTTGAAAGCAACAAAGAGAATGAAGTGACTCATTGGAACCTTAATTTTAAGAACAATGATGAAAAATTTCTCAAGAAATTGAGAAAATGGACATATTTGAGTAATCCTATTAATGGTTTGTGGAAGAAAGGCATTCGGTAATACACATGTACGAGTAATAGTTTAGTATGAATTGTTTCTTTAATGAAAGAATATTTTCCTCCACTTCTAACATAGGATATTTAGGATTTTGTGTTATTTTTCCCTTGTTTCTATGTGTTTCCCTTCCTACATTATCTCCCTTCCCTATCATGTGTTGGTCATGTTCACTTCATGGTCATGTTTGTAGTTTTTCTAGTTGATCAGTGTAATGAATCTATACACCAATGGAAAAATCACTAGTTTTATACCGCAAATAGGTATGAGGTTCTCCATTTCCTCTTAAAGTACAATTCCTTGAGATAGATCCATCTATTTTCATGCAAAACTTATAGCATAAAAAATTGAAACTTTGAGCATGATAACTAAGCCTGTAGTTGAAACTTTTGCTTCCTAGTCACTATGCATCCTTCCTTTAGTACTGCCATCAACCAAGCTCAGAGGAAAATGATAAAAAATTTATTAAGAGAATTTTAGAGTGCAATAAATAATACTCAAGGTGATATGTGAAATTGATCATATTTAATGAAAGACTACTTCCTTCTAACACCTAAAAAAAGGAAATGATTGACCATTCTAAAGCTACTAAACACCATCCGGGAACATTAAGGGAAAATTCAAATAATTTAGAGATGGTTTTGGTGTTTGATGAAATTTAGGATAATTTATGAAAAAAATCATTCAAGATAAATCTACTCAAGACAGGGTTTCTAGGTGCATGGAATGAATGTGTATACACCTAATTTTTTAGTTTTCATCTTTTATACATGTTACTAACAATTTATTTGTGCATATAAGGGTCACTTATGAATCTATTTCTATAGAATTTACCTTAAGGGGCATGCTAGGAATGGGGAATGGTTATTCATATAACCATTATTGTTTAGATAAATTACATATAGTGAGTGTTGTTATTTGTTATTGGAGTTAGTTGTGCTTTCTCTAGTTATATTTGTTCTCCTTGGTATCCTATAGATTAAAATCATAATTTCTTACTTGTATCTCATCACTTGGCACCTTTTTTATCCATTTTCATGACTCATGAGACATTACTTTTACTTTTCATGACACATTGCCTCATTTTATAATCCCTAGCAGAAGAAAACTCCTATGGGTGTTTGTGATAGTGAAAGACTTCCCATTATCAAAACCATCCCTTGCATGTGATGTCTTCCTATATATACCATCACCTCATTTGACATTCATAAGAAAAAATGAAGACAAAATATTTCATACTTCTTTTAGCTATAATCTTTTCAGCCATTATTACATCTGATCACCTATCTCTTGGTCCATCTAGTATCTTTATTGGATTAGATTAGATACTCTTCTTCTTGGATGGTTGATTGCAATATTTTTTCACCTATAGTGAGTCTAGGACATGAACAATGATCCCCTTATCCACCTAATATATACTCTCTTTGTGTGTTGTTTCTCAGAAGAAATAGATGCATCAATTGCAACCCTATAGGTAAGAGGTGAGTTCTCTAGCCGTTTCTTGTCATTTTTAAAAGATAAGTTGATTTCCTTATTCATTGTGTTATGTTAGCTTAGTATTTGATATTTTTGGATGATAGTTAGCATAGGAATATTATCCGTTATCATCTCTTAATCCATGACTATATTTATTTCAGTTTTATTTATTGTTGATCTATATTTCTCCACACCCAACTACCGATATATCAATTGGGTTCCTTTCTCTCTCTTCACTGTGGGCCTTAGAAAGCCTAGGATGACCTAATGTATCAATTACCACCTTCTCTATATGTGACTATAGTAATTAATGTATCCCCTTTAATTATATCTCATTTCATGTCATTACTGTGTGTTTCCCACTCATTTCCTCGATACCCTTGTATAACAAATGATTTAGGAGTACAGGATACTGAGACACATCTCTAGCCCACATACATTATCTGGTGAACTTGACGTGAATCCTAAAAACATTTTGATCAGGCATATCTCTTAAGAATAATTTACTCCCAAATTTTATCTCATATAAATATTCAAAAACCCCAAAAACTATAAGAAATTTTTAACACAAAAACAATTATCCAATGGCGATTGTGTTTTGTTTTTCTAGCATATTCTAGAAACTTTCATCCCCTGTAAATTCCTATTACATGAATTATTTTATCTATTGGTAATCCTCAACTTCCCATAAACTATTGGGCCATGTTTGATATTTCTGATAGGTCTAATTCTTTCTGTTCCTCTCAAATCCATTCCTTGATGCCATCAGTTTCTATGTAAACATTCGACACGGTTGACTCTGTCTAAAGCAAAAATTTACAAAGCCTTGTTTTCAGCTTCTGAGTTATAAATAGGTCACCTATGAGGATATTTTCTGTACAATTGAACCCTCTGAGATTCTGTATGGGATATTCCTTCATGGATATATCTCCTCTCCATTTTCGTAAATGATTTATCTCTTATCTTAAAATCATTGGTCTTCCTTGTCACTCCAACCTCACCCGTGAAACTCTACTACCGCAACCCTATCCATCTAATAAAATACAACATGGTCACTCAGTATACTATAATTTGGTTGAGATAAATAATATAGATCCCATATCCAATATGAAAAATATCAACGAAAATGAGTACTTCACCCTTGACAAAGATGGAGGTTTTCGAAAGATATCTACTGATGTCATGAAAGTGACCATGCCTTATCTTAATTAGGGATTACCATAACATTTTCAGACTCCTCTTTGTAATAATAATAAAAAATAATCTCCCAAAACTCCCCCTAATTAATATGAAAATCATGAACAAACACCCAAAAATAAGGGTCGTTATTCTTCCATCAATCTTTACACACTAATAGTTAAGCTCTTAGATCAGATGGCCTTATCCCTATCTACCACCATAGATAGCATGTTTACAATGCAAAAAAATATGTTGTAGATAACATATAAAATTGTGGTGCCTATATTTCCTTCTTATACCCCCTTTATTGGTGGATGTACAAGGGAATCATATTCCTCCTCTGCCAATTTTGAGCAAGATGCTACAAATTGTCCAAAATGATCTTGTAAGTGCTTATGTTGCTACCATAGACTTGGGAGAGACTATCCCTACCATCTCATATGATAGCGCCATGGATCCAATCCTTTACCTCAATAAATTTGGCAATATTTACAAATAATGGAGTCAAACAAATACCTATGCAACTACTAAGCGTCTATTAAAAAATTTCATAGGCGAGGCTCTATAATGGTATAACCAACTTCCTCCTAACTCGATAGGTGACCTAGAACATTTTGTCAAAGGTATCATCTTTTAATTTTAACGATAACACCTTCCAGAAAACACCTTACAAAGGTTCATAAACCTTAACAAAGGGGCTCATGAATCTTCCCAAGAAATTATTAATAAATTGAAAATGATTTCCATATAATCTAACCACAATGTTGATAATCAAATATTATGTCAAATATTCTTATGCCTCCTCTCCAATATAAAGTAAATTCCTTCTCTCCAAATTTTTTGGAGGAATCCCTTGAAAAAACAAAATACAATAAGATGTCATGCGAGTGATTAGAGGATCTTCTAATTCATCACATAAACTTAAAATCACAACTCATCTAATTATCCATTCGAATCCTCCTAGAGAGAAAGGAGTGAGAGAACATCAATATTTTTCTTGCGCCTCCCTTCATACTCAAGATTCGTAAAATTATTCACACTCCACGGGTAGTTCCTCCTTCAAAACAATCCATGCCTAACTTTATAGGTGATATATTTTATTGATTGCATTCTACTATAGGACATTCTCACAGTGATTGTAAGTACTTTAGGAATTAATCCCTCCACTTCTACCTTTGTTCTTTTATTACTTGGCCATCATTCTAGAGTGTTATGAAAAGTATCAATCCTTAGAGTGCTCCCATTCCAACTATAAAAACAAAGACCATAAAATTCCAATGAACAATATCTTGTGAATAATACAACCTACATATGATCAAAGTCTCCTTAACTCCCTATATATGAATATAACTAATGTAAACTATAGAAATAAACCTACCCATAAATATCCTATTATCAAGCCAAAGAAATCATATGAGAATCCACCATTGCTTGATACTTCCCAAGACCCACCAATGGTGGAGCCTATCCCTACATTTGAGCCTCCATCGATGTTTTGCAAGATGTACTAAGTAAGGATCTTATCCCACCCTCTTCTGAAAAGATAGATCAAACCAAAATATTATCAAATTTGTATATATGTATTCCATTATTCCACCACCATGGTATCATTATGGAATCTATTCCAAGATTAGTTGGAACTTCTTATATGAAATAAATTTCCTTACATGTAAAATACCTTTAATGGAACTCATGCGTATCTTGGATTGACATTGAACACTTCTTATTCAATAGTTATAAATATTTTATTATCCTTCTTGTATGGCCCCCAGGGTTCCTACTACATCCCCAAATCAAGATATCAACCATATAGAGACTATAGGATCATCTTTATAACAATCATATCTACATTTTTTAGATTTTGATTTTATGGAGGATGATGTGATTAATAATGAGGTCTTATTTCATGTGGATAACCAACCCCTACTCACTAGTGTTACCATTCATGATACACAAGTGCATATGGTCCTCCTGGACAAAGATTCAAGCATTAACTTAGCTTACTTATCCTCTATCAAAAATCTTTTCTATTCTATCAATGGCCTAAATCCTACTGACATTACTTGTCGTGGATTTGAAAAAACTAAACAAAATCCTATAAGATATATCTAGAAACCCATAATAGTTAGGCCAAAAATGGTCCATATAAATCTCATGGTTCTCTACATCCTCTCTCTTATAACCTCTTATTAGGTCGACGATGGAAACATCACATGCACACAGTCACATTGTTCATGTACCAATGTATTAAATTCATCCATAAAAAGTCAAAATTTTTAGCATGATATTGATCACAATCCTTGGAATATCTTATTACCATTACCTAATGATCCTTTTCCTAATGCCAAGTACTCCTAACATATAAAGAATTCCATACCCAGATTCTGTTAATTTAGGTCTGAAATACAAATAACATTAGCAGATTTATATGCTGATGAGCCTAATGACCTTAAACATATGGTAAACAAAAATAGGTTACCCAAAGAAATTGTGCATTAGATACCTTTGTTTCTCTTACCTCATGATTGGTTTCCATCTCAAATTGATATGGAGGAGCTAATGAGATACAACTTAGCCTCCAATTACTTAGAATGCAACGAACTTGGAATTGCACAACTATTTTCTGATCACCTAGATATTTTAGGAAGATAAGTATTTTGGCTAAGGATGAGGTGCATGGTCTTAAAGAGAAAGGGATTACCTTTGAAAAAATTACTTCATTTCACATTCCAAGTCTAGTCACTTGGCATTTTTAACTATCAACATGCCTTAGCCAAAATATGATCTTCTCAACTCGAATCAAACACCATCGACAGATCTTAAAAAATTCTTATCTAGTATACTACCATCAATGAGGATGAGGAAGAAACAATTCATTACATTCTTCCCACTAATACACAACTCCTAGACACCCCTTGGTTCATCGATAAAATCTATAACTACTCTTCATGTCACACTGCTACAATAACTCCACTACCCACACTAGCTTCTGATCAAGCCTCTACAATCAACACTATTCTCAGTGCTCTTATCATGACCACTATTGATCATGAACCTAAAGAGGTCACTTTAGATGATAGGGTATTACATGTATGAAAAACCAGCTCTAGGAAGTGAAGAGACAATAAAATATATGTAGGCTTTGAAATTGATATAGAATATGAGCCTCTTACTACCTTAGAAAATGATAAGCTATTCATTAACTGTTATATGCCTAAGAAGATAAAATTCATCTTCATCATGATTCATCACAAGTTAGGAAAATTTAATTAGAAATTATACACTTTGACGATCATGTCAATACTATTGATCTTAGACAAGATGAAGTAGACAAATCCCTCAGTTCCCATATCTTTTCAATGATGGAAATGCTATGTTGGCTAAATAAACCATTAAAGTACAACTTGATGATGATCCTAAAAATGTATTCATGCTTGGTGATTGTTTTCCTCACATACTCAAGCATCACATAGAATTTGTAAAAAATATAACTGGGTAGTTCAATGGGGCATGCAAATATGCCTAGAATTGATCCTGAAATTGTCTCTCATAACATCATCACTTATTTGGATGTTGTACTTGTTTAGAAAAATATAAGAAATTTCCCTCCCAATGTCAATTATTTATGTCAAAAATAAATCATCAAATACCTAAACATGAAATTCGTTCGTTCATACAGTGGAATACTTAGAATGGGCATACAATATCATCATGGATCAGAAGAAGGCTACCTTAACCACCAAAATTTTTATTGACTTTAGAAACCTTAAACTCACTTTCCTTAAGGATAATTTTTCTTTATCCTCCATCGATACCACAACGGATTATGAAATGTTATCGCTTATGGATGGGTTCTTAGGGTATAATCAAATCCAAATTGCTCCTCAAGTTCGGCACAAAACCATCTTCACCATGGAATGAGCCACTTATTATTACGTAATCATGCCCTTTGGACTCAAAAACTATGGTGCAACATATCAACATGCCATGCCACACATCTTTCATGACCTCATACATAATTTTTTTGAATTCTATGTTAATGATCTACTTGTCAAATGTAGTCATACTAACGATCACACCCATGAGTTGGATGTTTCCCTAGGACACTGTTGGAGATCAAAAGTGCACTTGTCCCAGACCAGGATGAATTAGGTCTTTGAGGCAACATGGGATTATCTCCAATTTGTGGAACCTTGTGCATTGAGATAGACCATAAGAGAATTATGGTTCATAAAATTATCCCTAATGCTAAAAATATTCATATGAAGGGAAATGCAGTTACCTATCAGTACTCTAAGGTTCCAAGGGACCAGGGTTAGAAGGAGATGCATGAAGGGTAAAATGTTATGCTAAAAGGGTCGGTGATAACAATAGAAAAATGGTCCATAACTCTCCACAAGGGGAAGGAAAGAGAGAGAACATGGGAGAGAGGGCATACTAGTGTACCACAGATAGGAACAATGCAGAACCAACTTTCCCATGCATTAACAATACATGAAAATGAAAACTAAAAGTAGTAAAAGCACCTAGCATGCTAGAAATGCAAACAAAGAAGAAAGACAAGACAAAAATGTGAAAAGGGTAGAAAAAGTGCAACAAAACTTGATTTTATTTCTTAATCGATGCAAAATCATGTACATTCATAGAAGAAGGTGATAATACACTACAGAGAGACCAAGTTCAAGGTCTAAAATAAATGGGAAGCTGGCCATCATTTTTGGATGTTGCAGTTATATAAAAGAGGGATATGTTTCAATGAGCAAAGCTCTACAATTTATAAAGGAAGAATGAGAGAAGAGGAGGAGAAAGGGGAGGGAAATTCATATTTTAAATCCAACCACTAATAGCAAGAATTGAATGCCTTAAAATCCACCTGCAAATCTATTAGATTCCCTTCCCCATGTTTGTTTTTCTTATGGAAGAAGGAAGGAGGAAAGATATGAATAAAATTTGTTGGTTGAGTCGATTGTATGTCTACATTAATGACCTGAGACGCGTTTCCCTATTTTACACCTACCAAATCCCACCACAATCTATTTTTGAATGGTTCAACCTATAGCTCACCTCAAAAAAATTACAACAAGACCAAGAGTGTATGGATCCAACCCCTGTAGAAACATTTATGGTGTTATGAAATCTTCAATGCATACTAGACACACAACGACACATGGTGCACGTTGATTGGTTGAAGGGTTAACCAACTAATTTTTTGTTTTATATTTTATGCCACGTTTCACACACTAGTTTGTTACAAGGGTTTGGCACCCATTTCACACACTTTGATAGGTTTCTTGTGACACACTTAAGCCTAATAGGTTACAAATTTACACATTAACTGATGCAAAATAATGTGTAACGTGTGAGAATTTATAGGCCATGAATGAGGGAAAAACACACACGGAAGAGAAGGAGGGTGCATATCTGTAAAAGTATACAAGTATGCATATAAGGTGTGGACATTGAAATGAGAAACGTGTGGTGGTAAGAATGGAAATGGTGTGCAATGAAATCCAAAAGCAAAGGAAATGTGAAGTGCGTAAATGTGAAGGAAAGATGTGGAAAAGGAAGGTGAGTGCAAGGAAATTCATTGAGCTCAAGAGGAACAATATGCACGAAAAATACATTCTGGGGGACTTAGCCAATTTTGAAGGAAAGTTTACAAGGTTGTGCACAAAAAGGTACGTGAGACTACTAGAATGAAACCAAGCACACAAGAGGAAGGTTCAAAATTAAAATGGAAAGAGATACAAGGATAAAGGGAAAGAAGGAATCACATAGAGAATGCAGAGGAAGAAATAAGAGGAGAAAGCACACAAAAAAAATAGAAATGGTGTGCGAGGCATGTGGAAGAACTATAGCTACATAAATTATGGCAAAAGAACTGTAAAAGTGCTTCTAACCTATGAACTTGGATTTTAGATTCAAAATGAAGGGTACATGTAAATAGTAAAGGAAAAGTCCCCACCAATAGGCATTTCACTATCGTAATTACTATATCTAGTTCTTTTGAGAGTATGGAGTTAGAGCTCTTCTGATTTTTCTTAATGTAAGTTATTTATTGACTCCATAGGATAGCGTGAATGGTCTAGCACACGGTCTGTAAATAGTAAGGATGTAATCATTCCCCTATTATGTAATGAATTTGGTTATACAATGGATAATTATGTTTAGATAGTTAAAGTAATTATATCTGAGCATGGCTTAATGGGGATTCAAATAGTGTTGATCTTTCTTTGTGTTGATTGAAATTCCTTACTATATGGCTTTCCAATTTTATACCTCCTTCACTAGATGTACCTTTGTTGTTATGTACATTGTCCATTGTGGTGTTATGATTGGTGAACATGCATTCTAACATCTTGTTAATATGAACAAGGGAAAGGATCATGTCATGGAGGTTGTGCGTGCTTCAGGTGAGTTTCTAGACTTGTATGAAGCACGAAGGGCCATGCATTAAGCGGAGCTATGTGTTGGTCATATACATTACGCAACTGTGAAGTTAGGTTGATGGAGATGGATTCCTATCGGAACAACCAACGTCATTATCTACTATGGATCCCCTATGGCTAGTGTCATATTTCTTCAAATACTAGGTCCTCCACTATTGAATTGTACTATAGGAATTTAATAACCCTCCTCATGGAATTTGGCATGATGTCTCCGATTACACAGCAAGTGGGAGAACAGGGTCAGGCTCTTAGCATACCAGGTTGTTACTACTCCCATTTTTAGATGGGATCTAACATCAACCTATTTTTAATGCATTTACCTGATGAGGTTGAAATCATGCCTCAGTTAAGGACATATGAACAAGTCAAGTTCCCATAAGATACTACTACTAGTAGATTCACATCCAATTCTTAAAATGTAGTTCCTCTTATTCCAGTACCCTAGATAATGCTATTTCACTAGTCATAACAATAGATAAACCAGCAACCACAATCATTTAGGTGGATGTCACCATCAATAAGCATGATGATACATGGAAATTAAGCTTTGACGTGGGAAAAGTGCCTCCAAGTAGATGGAGCAGGATAGAATACTTCACCAATCCCTCTCGTAATGCCTTCCCTTTCTCCTACTGACTTGCAAAGGTGGAGAACTGGTAAAAATAGAACACGAGAGGTTGTATCTGAGGCCCAGAAAAATGTAGAGGTGTAAGAAGAAGGCTTGAGCTAAGGGTGACTTAGGGTAGTACTAGATGCACATGGGGGATGCTTAGGTTTTTATGTCTAGACAGGCTATTTGCACATACGCATATGTCATCAGAAAAGTATCTTCATAGGGTCAATGAGTTGTCATAATCCTTCATTGTCAAGTCACTATAATGTCGTACAGTGATTCACTTCGATGTATCATTCAATTAATCCTGTAATGAATAGATATGACCTTGGTTAACCCTAAAACACATCAAATCTGCCACTCAATATTATAAATGTAAAATGGGGTTCAGACTATCCACAATAAGGATCAACTTATAGGTGAACTTATGGCTAAGCACTAGTCACTTACATCACATATCCAATGTAATTAGGATGTGTGTCAGATCAAAGCACATAGCCCTGCACAGGACCCTAGGTATGCTGACAACTGCCAAACCATGTCACAATACCAGACTTACGCAAACAAGTAGCTAGATGTAGAAAACATGCCTAGATGTGTGCATGGAAAAATGAACTTCCCCTCCTATGTACTGTACTGCAGAATAACCATGACTCTCTTTTCCCTTGATCAAAAAGATTTAGATGGTACTGGTACTCTGATGCTCTTTAAATGATTTTGAGATCCCCTTGCTTTAGAGTAGTGCACACATGGGTAGATGCTTAGAGGCCATTGGTAGCTATAATGTTGATCTACATGAAAATTGTCCTTTATATAGATTGATATTGGCCTACATGAGAATTCGGAACACTCATACACTTTACTAAAATGCCGAGCCTTACTAAGAGATCATGAGGATGTCTGATAGCTAGAAAGGACCCAAAAGCTAAGCTGTAGCAAGATATCAACGAGGTCCTAGGGTGCTTTAGTATATGGGGATGAGGGTGTTTGGGTGCTGGCGTCTTGGCTGGGCACTGGTGATCTTAGAGCTGGAAAATGTGAAGTGTCGAAGGTCAGAGCTAGGTAGTAGGGTGTGCTAAGTGAAAAGAAGCCATGCTTCTCACCAACATGTCTTGCCTTACTAAATGCCAAAGGTAGTGATCCTCTAATAAAGTACTGTGTTCTCCCTTTTGAATTCCCCATGACCATGCATATGCATGTCAATTAGGACCTAAGAAATCTACCCAAGTGTATGATAATGAAGTCTACATTTGCCACCAAGTTCATGTTGTCAAACACCGATTCTCAGTACACCATATCAGTAGATACGAGATGCGTACCTGGACAACCATGTAGATTTCGATGAAGAAAGTGTGAAGTGATAATAAAATATAAATACGTGGATGCTAGAGAAGAGGAAGTGACAAACAATGATGATGACCCTAGGGGTGAAAGCTATATCCTGTAGATGTCATGTGAATAACCTATTATTGAGTGTCATTTTATGTTTGACTGAGGTGACTACCATCTTAACTTACCTATGGAGTTGAGGTGGTCCTACGAAACTTGAAGAATGGAACTCCCTTAGCTCAAATATGTGTCACTTCATGAGTAAAAAAATGATCCAAATGTATGAACTTGCATGTAAGCCCATGTGAAAAATGATCTTGACCTAATAGAAGAAGGAACATGTGCATAAATCATATGATGAGTGAATTAGAAATAGAAAGGATGCCTTACCAAACATTTTAAGAGGAACGATTTTATCACCCAACGTACAATTAGCCAAGTGTTAAAATTTTCCTGGGGCTTGGTCTCATGCACATGGTAGATGGAAGGAATCCTACACTGCTCAAGTGGTGGGTTCCATTTCAATCTAGTTCAATCCAAATCATAAAGAAGATACATGTATCGTCTTTAAACCAATGATTGCCACATCTTCGAAGGACTGAAAAAATCCCTATACTGTGCTTAAGAATTTTCAGGCATAAATTAACTACGGGAAAATTGGTGCTGAGCTAAAAAAAAATGTCTCATCTTTTTCCTAGTCATATTTTCTACTTCAGGAAGGGACTTAGACAGCACCTAGGCACCCAAGTTTGGCTATGTACAGGCGTTAGTGTCTTATGCTAGAATAAGGATCAACGCAAGTCTGATGCCTGAGTCCTTTCTTAGGCGATAGACTAGTCTTGACTATGTGATTGAACTATGTTAAAATATGACTATAGACCACCTTAAATAGGTTTTTTGACATAATTCACCCAATTAAATTTATCTGCCCTTGTTTGGAGTACATCATCGATCTTCACTTTATTTAGGACCTTTGTGTCCTAAAAGAGGACCCCTTGTTGTAACTGATACCAGTATGCAAGAGGGAATGTCAGCATTTTCTACCTTCTACTTGGCACATGCACACTAGTGACATCATAGGAACCTCAAGTGTTAGTGTACATCCATCCCATAGGACCCTAAGCTATGTATATAGAAAACATTGTAAACAAGAAGACAATGTAGACCATGAAAAGTGGGTTACAAATATGAGACATCGCTCACAATGTCACAAGATAATCAAGGCCAAACTAGCCAAAAGCATAAAAATAGTGAACAAGCAAAACATAGGGCACAACCCGTAAAAAATGGCATACAATGGAAAACTAAGATAAGCAATACTAAGAAAATCATCAGACAATCATGGTGGCAAATAGTTCCTACAAGGAAAATGTCACACATGAAGCATCTGTTAGCATATTAGAAAGATATAAAGTATGTCAAAAGTTTGTGTGATGCGATATAGTAGTATGCTAGTAAATCAGAATTAGTATAGAATGAAATAATAGCACGTGTACCAAGAATGGGGAAATGTTATTTATGTAACTATTATGGGTTAGAGACAATACATAGAGAGAGTTTCACTATTTGGTCTTGACCTTAGTTTTCCTTCCACTAGTTATCCTTATCCCCTTGGTATCACACACATAACACAAACAGTTTCTTTCTTGCATCTCATCACTTGACACTTTTTGTTTATCCATATTCATGATTTATGACACATTACCTCATTTTATAATCCCTAGATGACACAATTTCCCATGGAATATTGTTAGGATGGATAAATGTTTTAAGCATTAGAGGGTGCCAAAAAAGGGCATGTATGCGTGTGCAAGTGGTAGTTAACAAGGGTGAATTGAGAAAGACGAGTTTGGGACTTATCTATTTTTACATAGAATGGGATAATACTAGGATGGAATGAAGATCAAGGAAATATGAGAACAATGAGACTTCTTAGTGAAGTAAGAGTTATTTTGGGAACAAGTGGAAGACTAAGAGACATGCATAATTTGTGTTAATAATAGGATTAAGATAGAGTTTAATTATAGGTTAATTTATTATTAGCCACCATGTAGAAGCACGTAGTTGTTGACGGATGGCTATTCTAAGTATGCATCCTATTTTGATAATGCATGGGAAGTGAAGGGGAAGTCCTCATCGCTATAAGTATGTAATCTATTTCACTGTTTTGAGAGGCCATGCAAGACTTCTGAGTTGTAATAAAGTTATGTTGCTGGTATTTGTGTGCATGATTCTATGAGAGTATTATGATGTATTCAGCTACTATTTTGTGATGAATTTAATAAAATGGATCATTGTGGATGGATATTAGTTGTTTAACTATTTGTTCATGGTGCTTGTATGGTAAATCTGATATTAATTCGTATGTGATCACTATGTTTTTTTTATCATATTACGGTTATTAGAAACATGCATGCTAACATATTTACAAGATAGTACAAAAGATAGACCAAGTAGCTTCACAAACTTTGGATGAGTGTTCAGATCTATCTGGATGAAGGTGTTGGTGTCCATTTTGATCCTCTATTCTTTTGCCCTAATTTTCCTTTCACTCTGCATTTCCTGAAACATTTTCTATAGTTTTAATGGGTGAAATAAAGTTGTTGCCTCTGTCCCCATGCCTTAGTCCATTTGAATATCATTTGACATGCCCAATTTTGAAATAAATACTCAAAATTTGCCCTGAATTTTTGCCCTAAATTCTTCAAATTAACGGGCTCTATGTCATTTTTTCCATGTTTCTCCCAATCATAAAAGTGTTAAAAAGGATCAATTTGTGCTTACCTTTATGCCTTTGAAAATCTATGGCTCGTGGTCGTAGAAATGCTCAGAATCATGCTTCCATCTGATCTTATGATCAAAAAAATCCCTCATCCTTGGTGAAAAAATCAGATTCTGGGCACAACTGGAAAAATTTTGTGTTTTTGACGGTCAGACGGGCGTATTTTAGCCGTCAAATTAGTTGTTAAGATAGTCAAAGGGTACATGGTAGCATCTAATTGGCTGAGAAGAAGTCAGCGGGGAAGTGTTGTAACTTTTCATTTTTTTCACTTTGTTGACAAATGCGGCATTTTCGGGCCTAGGGCTCTGTTTTCTCCAAATTTGTCCTACGTGGCATGTTTTGATTAGCCGAGGGGATGGCGGGTGGTCAGATTCCCTTAGAGCAAATATTTAGACTTTATTTTGCAAAAAATTTAGATTCAAAAAATGGCCCAAAGCCCCACAACCAATCCGGAGTGGACACGTGTCCTAAAGACCAAAAAGGGAGGAGCGGGCCGATGTGGAGGACTTATAATTTTTTAGCTCCTATTTTTCTAAAGTTTCAAAATCAGTTTTGTCCCCGCTCCAATCAAGAGGAGGACACGTGGCATCAATTTTGGGCAAAGGGGATGTGGATGAGCGGAGGTTTTTTGAAGTTTTTTTTCCTTTGGAGACAGAAAATGGCAGAGTGAAATTTTTAAGCGCGGCCTTTGGAAGAATCACACATGGATACGTAAAGCCTTAAAAAACCAAAAATGGAGAAGTGGGCCCGTGGCCAAACTTACATGATTTTTTAGCTCTATTTTCTAAAAGTTAAAAAATGGGATGCATCTCCGCTCCAATCAGCGATGGACACGTGGCGGTCAGAGTCGGCAGGCTAGTGGAGGAAAGAGGGAAGATTTTCCCTTTTGGTCAAAAAAGACTCTGTGTGGTAAACTTTTGGAGCGCTGGCCTGTGATGGCAAATCAGCGAGAAGACACGTGGCAGGGAGACAGATCGAAGGTTGTCAGGCCCAGTGGAAAGAAAAGTTGAAAATTTTCCCTTAGCGAAAAAAGGAAGTCAAAACATAAAAATTAATCCTGTGGTTATTTTAGCGATAGAGAAAGCATGACACATGGCAAGGGAGAAGGCAGAGATGTGCAGGCCCACAGGGCAAAAAGTGAAAAAATTTCCAAATTTCCAAAAAAGGTTAAAATGTGCATAGAAATGAAGCGTGATCCCAATGGGACCCACCATGTGCCACGTGTCATCACCAAAATTTAAGGGTGGAGGGGGGGAGAAAAAAGTCAAATTTTTCCATTTTTTCAAAGATCTCAAAAAGAAAAAAGACTAAACCCGAATTGATTTCCAATCATATTGTGACACGTGGAGGACCCAAATTGAAGAAAGAAAGAGCAGATCAAGGGTAATTGTACATTTTCATTTTTGGCTGCCATTTTTGCTCTAGGAAGCTTGGAGATCATGAATTTTACATCAAACTTCATCAGATTTTTGGTGAATTCTAGTGTCCTTTGTGCCTGCAAAGGATCAATGCAATCGGTTTTAGGGACTTAATATTGTAGATTTGAGGTGTTTTTGAAACAAAGTTTTTTCCTAAGCCTGATCCAAACACGTGAAATGTCAAAATTAAAAGTTGCAGAGGTAGTTTTAAATGGTGAAAAGGTGAAATGATGATAGTGAAAAGGCATCTACATGCCTTGATGATGAAAAACGTGCCTCTAAGAATGATAATGATCCGAATATTTGTAATGATTCAGTCATTTTAGAAACACTTGGCAACTCTCGTTTGCAAATTTGTTAAATGTCATTTTCAGTGAATCATGAGAGAATTGTTGTAACAAAACTTGATCCCTTGGCATATGCTTTGCTTGGCAAAGAAGGCTCCAAGGTGGTAAGAGATATACAATGTATTTTTGGAGAAATGCAAAGGGAGGGTTGGGAAAAGTTGAAAAATCACGAGGTAAATTCGGAGAGAAAGCTCATTTTTCTGAAAAACCCACCAAAGAACCAGGTTAATTTCTTCTGTGTATTGGATCTTCATGTATGTGAGCTGGTTACAAGTGTATAGCCATCACACAGCTCTGAGATTGTTCGTGAAACTCTCCCTTGCTGATGAATCTAACAAGATTTTGAGTTAATCTATGTTTTTATGGACAATATGATGTTTTTTATCATTTTTAAATGCCTGTAAATAGTTTTCACTGTTCTCATTGCAATCGTGTATTGAAAGTATTTAGAAATCACACAAAATCTCCATTCCTTGATGATAGTTTAGTGGCATTTGTAGTCTCATGTTTGTCAGAAGAGCTTTCATCTGGCATTGAAGTGATAAAGTAGTTTAAAATCACTCCACCTTCATTGACTGTTGATTGGGATTGTTTATAAGCCTTTGGGGGTATCTTAGGCGAGGTTTAATTAAGGATTTTTGTGTTTAATTGAGTTCTTTAGTTCAATATTTTTTGGTGAGTTCTCAAATATTGTGTGAAGAGTTTAACCTGGGCTTCCATTTATGCATCTTCTAGTTGAAAGAACATCCTGATTATTTAGAAGAATTTTATCTGATAGTTGTTCAAGTATTGTAGAGGTTGTAAAAGATCTGATATATCCTAGTTTGTCTTGTCAACACCCCACAAAAAAATGCATCTCAAACAAATTAATCCTACCCATACTACACCTACATTGCATTGTTTGTCAACAAAAGAATACTAATCCATTTATAAAAATGCACAAAGAAAATAAGTATCATATAATGTCTTCCAGTAACCCTCAGCCTTGTCATTGAAAAGGATCTCCATAATCTAGGAGTGATAGCTCTATTGAAATTCAGAATAATGGAGTGTTGATCATATTTTCCTAAGGCCATTTCCATACTATTTGCATAAATATGAGGGATATTTTCATCTCCTTCGCAAAACATTTGGGGGTTATAATGTAGGTTCTCTTACCTTGGTTGAAAGGCACAACCTAAAATAGTGAGGGTTCAAATCAAATCCTTTCAAAGTGCTATCCATCTCTCTATAAATTTGAGTGCCAATTAGATCACATCTCCAGCTACAAAACGACATATATCAAGATCTATCTACCTTCAAGATTCATGCCATATTTCTGATGCTACTCAGACTAAAAAGGAGAAAAAAATTGGGTACCAACACTTTATGGCACTGTTTCTGGGGACTTGTGAATTCCTGGGAACTAATTTGCACTACTGAGAGTGATTTGCTAATTCATTGCCAGTTCATATTTGTTTAGCCCGTCAACTGTACCAACAATTTCTGGTACCATTTTTGGGGAGATTCTTAGTATTTCAGATCCCTGGTAATACTTCTTCTGTGATTTACGTGTAATTACAAATCTGCGTATCATCTTCTGATCAAATTTATAAGATTGGAATAAAAAGTAGAGCTCTAAGTTTGATATTATCTTAAGTTCAATATGATCCTTGTGCATACATATTTGAGATATTTGAATGCATATCAAACCCTGGTAAATTCCTTTGCAAATTCTACATGTAAATACGTTGTTTAAGCATCATTTTATAATCATATTTGTAAGGATTGAGTCAAGATATAAGTTCTACCTACAAATTTTACTAGTTTCCAACAGTTGTTGCACTTCATTTGCATTTATGGTTAGTAAATTCAAAGAAAGAAAGGTCTGATCTATAAATTTTGGCTAGACTTTCAGTGCTGATAGTTATTTGATAGAGTATTTTAGTGCATTTGCACAACTAGGGTGAAATTCCTTAGTGGCGATTCCATACTGTTCTAATCTTGGTAAAGTACCAGTGTCTTAACATTTCTGTCATTTACTTTTGTGATGTTAATCTCTTCAAAACTGGAAGGAATAAGATCTCTCTTCCTTAGAGACTCTGCTAAGAAGTTATTTACAAATTTAAGAAGCTCAGAGTTGGAAGGGAGAAGAGTGTGGAAAGTAGTTAAAGGTTAGACATCAGGCAAGGATATAGCCATTAGTGAGAGAGATCAGCCTTTGGTAGAGGATTATCATTCTTCTTCAAGTGATTCTGATTCAAGCAATCCTCTCATAAACTTGTTTGCCTTAGCTAGTGAAGGTTCTTCTACTATACCTGGTAAGTTCCTTCTCCAATCTACACCTCTGTGTTTTAATTCAAGTAAACTTTCCAAGAAAATCAACACTTAGAGAATACCAGTCTTGTGAATCACATTCTTGAGCCCTAAAGATCTTGCACTCCTCATCAAATTTTTTCACCTCCAAGCTCACCTCCACCAAACAATATGGCTCAGCCTAGACCTCCATTTGTTGTTAACACCTTTGGTCATATAGATTTTAGAGGAATGGATGGTTACCCAAATGTTGTCCCACAAGATGTCAGAAATAGGTTGCCAAAGTTCCAAGGTAACAATGCCATAACAGGTGATCAGCATCTCAAGCTTTCTATTGACATGATGGAATATTTTGAGATAGGGTTTGAAGATGTGTATATTAAATTGTTCATTCATACACTAGAAGAGGATGTTAGGGATTGGTACAAGGATCTACCTGATAATTTTATTGATTCATGGACTGAAATGAAGAATCCATTTAGATTGCAATATGGTGACAAGACTGATCCTAGATTTCTCTTGTCTGATTTTGAGAACATCAAGAAGAACCATAATGAATTAGTCCATGACTTCAACACAAGGTTTAACAAAACCTTGAGGAGGTTGCCTGTTAATTTGAGGCCTTGTGATGAATCTTGTCTAATCAAATATATAGATACATTTGATAAGTAGGCATCCTATTACCTAAGAGGCAAGAACCCTACTAATGTAAGACAAGAGTTCACCATGGAACTTCAAATAGAAAAAAATATCAAAGAAATTGGGAAATCTCTTAATGGAGATGGAGTTAAGTTGATAAACCCTAAAAAACCCCAAGATCGCAAGGTTGTTGATTTAGAGGAGGTTGTGAAAACTTTGGCAGGGGCTGTCAAAGAAATCGCATACGAGTTGGCAAGAGCTGAGAAGGGAATTGGGCAGACTTCACAAGGTCAGCCTAGGCAGCAAGCACAAGATAGATTTGGTAATCACCATAGGAATGAGTAGAGGTTTGATGATAAAGGTAAAGGGCCTGTCGGATCTACAAATAGACATCCTCAAGCACATGAAGGAAGAGTGTTTCCTTATCCCTTAACTACTAGGGTTGTTGTTGTTGAAGAGGTTGATAATATTGATTGGTGTGACAGGTGTTTTCTACCCCATCCTCCATGTGAAGTAGACCAGCAAGAAGGTGAAGTTAATAATGATGATGGTACTGATGATGATATTTGCATGATGGGTTGTTCTTCAATCTCACAAGGAGGAGCAACATCTACTGAAGTAATAAGTGCTAGGACAGTTGCAAATTTTTGGGATTACATCAAATGGGTACAAGTCTTTCTTCCCCCTCATGATCTTGAATTTGATTTAGTGCAAGCTTTTGAAATTACTAACAATGACTTTGAATACTTAAGAGCTTTGATGATTAAGAAGTATAATGGTGGTATCCCTTCAGAGGAAGATAAAAAATTGTTGATGAATGTTGTTGTAACTCAAGAGAAAGATTATAACACTAGAAGAAAATTTGTTAAGGGATTGGGGCCTCAAGCCAAACCTAAAACACCCTTTCTCACGAGCATTCCAAAAGAAGCTTCTAGGAGAGAAGCACCTACCAAAAGTTCTATTATCCCAAACAAAAATTACGGTCCACCTCATGCCCAATCTGCTAAGAATCCCTTGCCATATAATGAATCTTCTTTTCTCCCTTCCAATACTATTTTACCAAAGAGTGTTCCCTATGACACAGCCCAAGTATTGATCCAAATCAAAGTGAGTGTTCCAATCATTGAGTTGCTCAGAATTCTTGAGCATAAGAAGAGAGCACTTGATTACTTGGGGTTAAAGGAAGAGAAGACAACTCCAGGTAGAAATGTAAATGTTGTTGAGATTCCTCCTCAAATCATTGTTGACCTTGAAACACCTGAGGTATATTTGGGGACATCTTTGGTTCATTCCCAATTGAATTTTGATCCATTCTTCACAACTTTGATCATAAAGGATAGCCTACTTCACAATTGCATGTTTGATTCTGGTGCATCATGTAATTTCATGCCTCTAGAAGTCATGAATGAGTTGGATATCAAAGTGATAGTAGCCTATAGAAAATGTATTACCATGGATTCAAGAGAAGTGTTGGTAGTTGGTTGTGTGAAGGGTTTGGTAGTGCAGCTTGCATCTTATCCAAGGAGGAATTTAAAATTAGATGTTGTAATTGTTGATTGCCCTGCTAAATGGGGTATGCTATTATCAATAAAGTGGGCTGCAAGTGTTGGAGGGAGTGTCCAAATGTATATGTATTTTGCCACCATTCCCATTGAGGGCATCCTATTCAAGCTCTATGGAGAAAAGAAAATGTTGCATCTAATTGAGGACCCAAACAATGCTACTTATGAAGTATTATTTGCTGATGTTGATGCTAATAATTTCATTGGTTTTTCTAATGGAAAAGAACACAAAATGGATCAGTCAAAGTGCCTTGAATAGGTATGTTCTCCTTTGACCTTGCTATTTGATGGAGCTTGCTCCAAATTTGGAAATGGTGCTAGTGTAATTCTGATTTCTCCTAGCTTGGAAGAATTTGTTTATTCCTTCAAGCTTAATTTTTTTGAATGTACTAACAACATTGCTGAGTATGAAGCCTTGTTGTTGGGTCTGAGAATTGCATGGAAGTATGGTGTCAAGGACATCATTTCAAAGGGAGATTCAAAGCTAGTTGTCAAACAAATAAGAAAATTGTATGCTACAAAAAATTAGCGGATGAAGCAATCTAAGCATGTAGTTTGGGATCTAATTGAGATGTTTGATTCCTTAAATATTATGCACCATGATAGAAGTTTGAATGCTACTAATGACAAGTTGGCAGTGTTGGGGTCAAGATTTGAAGTTTGCATAGTTTCACCTTATTGTGAGTACAATGTTGAAGTGTTAACTAGGCCAGCTGTCCCTGACAACATCAAGCATTGACAAGTGTTTGATGATGATGCTCAAGTGAAAAGGTTCTTACAAAATCAAGGTGAGTTTATAGATCAACATATTGATTGGGAACCAATGGTGTGTATGACTGAAGGAAGGGATAATTTTTTTAGAAAAGATATTATCTAATTGAAAACTAACACCATTCCTAGAGGCCTTGTTGCTCTTTAGTATAATTTTAACAATGATGATTGCAAGATCAATTAAAACATGCATACCTCAAGGGATGTGGAAGATTATGACTTGGGAACAAAGGAAAAACCAAGAAAAGTTTGGTTGGGCAGTAGTTTAAACAAGGAAGAAAAATAGTCCTACCTATAATTGTTGAAACAATATCAAGACTACCTTTCTTGGTCATATTCAGAGCTAAAAGCATATAGAGAAGACTTGTTTCAACATGAGATTCCTCTTGAAACAAATGCCAAACCATTTAGACAGAATAAAATGCCAATCAATCCACTACTCTCCATGAAAATGCAAGGTGAACTGAAGAAATTGAAGGAGGGAGGGATCATTCAGCCCACAAGGTATTCATCTTGGGTTGCAAACCTTGTGCCAGTCAGAAAGAAGAATGGAGATATCAGACTTTTTGTAGACTTTAGAAATTTGAATAGATCTTCATTGAAAGACAATTATCCTTTACCAAACATGGAGAACATGCTACAGTTAGTAACCAAATCTAAATTGTTGTCCACCTTGGATGGTTTCTCTGGCTATAATAAGGTTGTTGTCAAGGAGTTAGAAAGATTTAAAATTGCCTTTACCACTCCTTGGGAAACATAAGTTTATTCATGAGTGTTGGAGCTACCTTCCAAAGAGCAATAGATGTTTCTTTTTCTAGTTATATAAATGAATTCATTATAGTTTATCATGATGATGTGACTGTATTGTCAAAGAGTAGAAAAGATCACTTGTAGCATTTGGAAGGAATGTTGATCAGATGTAGAGAATTTGGAATCTCTCTCAATTCAAAGAAGTTTCACTTTTGGGTGTAAAAGGCCAAGCTGCTTGGTCATATTGTTTCAAAGGCTAGTGTCATGATTGATTTGGAGAGAATAGAAGCAATCAGTAGGGTGCCAATTCCAAGAACAAAGAAAGGCATCCAATCTTTCTTTAGGAAAATCAATTTCATTAGAAGGTTTGTGTCTAATTTTGTTGAGTTGACTTATCCTATCACATGCATGTTAAAGAAAGATCAAGTTATAAAATGGGAGGAGGCTGCTATAAAATATTTTGAAGGAATCAAAGAGGCACTTAAACATGCACCTGTCTTGACAGCTCTGAATTACAAGAAGCCTTTCCAAATTTTTTCCTTTTCCTCTAAAAATACTATTCCATCTGTTTTTCTCCAAAAGGATGAAGATGGGGCTGAGAGGCCTATTTCCTTCTTTAGCAAGGATTTACAATTTGTTGAGTTAATGTACACAATCATGGAAAAACAAGCATTTTCCTTGGTGAAAGAAGCAAAGGTTTTCGGGCATTATATTTTAAGTTCAAAAGTTGTTGCTTATGTTCCCCACACCATGGTAAAAGACATATTGTTAGAGATGGAGATCTCAAGTAAAAGATGTAGATGGGTGAAAAATTTGTAGGAGTATGATATGGACATCAAAACCACAAAGTTGGTAAGAGGTTTGGGTCTTGCTAATCTCATGGCTGAGAGTAACCTACAGACTATGGAATTGAATGAAGTAGAAGAAGAAATGGCAGATGTTCTTGGGAAATTGGTAAGTTCTAAGTGGTACAAGGATATAATCTTTTAGCTCAGACACTTTTTCCTTCTTGATCATTTGAATAAAAATTAGAAAAGATCCCTCATCCTGGCTTCTGAAAAATACATCATCATTGACTTTGGGCTAGCTTGGAAGAACCCTAAAGGTGTCCTCTTGAAATGTATAACTGAAGATGAAGCTCCCAATGTAATTGTTGATTTTCGTGGGGGAGTTTGTGGAGGGAACTTTGCTAGAAGGGTTACATCACACAATTTTTAAAGATGGTTATTGGTGGCCAAATCTCTTCAAAGATGAAACCATGTTGATTAGAAAATGTGAAAGCTGCCAGCGTTTCTCTGGAAGAATGAAATCTTCAGGATCCCTTCCTTTGCATCCTATATTAATTGAAGCTCCTTTCAAGCAATGGGGAATGGACTTCATTGGTGAGATTTCAGATCCTTCTAGTGCTAGCCATAAGTGGATTCTTGTAGCCATAGATTACTTCACCAAGTGGGTAGAGGCAATCCCCACCAAGAAAGCAACACACCAACTTGTTATGAAATTCTTGCTGAATAATATCATATGTAGATTTGGTGTCCAGTCAAGATTGTGACTAATAATGCCATGTGTTTCAGAGCCAAACCTTTGATGGCAATGTGTAAGGAGTATGGAACCAATCTAAATTATTCTTCAAACTATAACCCCCAAGGGGATGGACAAGCTGTGTCCAACAATAAGAATTTGTTAAAGATCATTTGAATGACCTTGGAATTGAACAAGAGAAAATGAGGTGAACAAATGAAATTTGTAGTTTGGGCTGATAGAATCACTGCTAAGAGAGCTACTGGTAAGATCCCATTCGAGTTAGTGTATGGAACTTAGGATTTTCTGCCCTCAAATCTACAGTTATCTTCATTTCATTTTGTTCAACAACTTGAAGATCAAGAGGTCAGTCTATATGAGGCCAAGATTAATTAGATTGTGGAGCTAGATGAGGAGAGAAGAGCATCTCACCAAAGGCATGTTAGATTTAGAGAGAAGTTGAAAAGATTGTTTGATAAGCAGGTTATTCTTAGGGCCTTCAATATTGGAGATCTGGTTTTGTTGTGGGATAGCATAAATGAGGATAAGGGCAAACATGGAAAATTTGATGCATTGTGGATGGACCCTTACTCCATTGATATTAGAATTGGTGAGAATACATTTTTTCTCAAATATTTAGATGGGGAATTTCTCAAAATGCTTATTCATGGTAGGCATCTAAAGCATTTCTTAGATTAATCCCCAAATTTGAGGTATGCACTAGCTTGTATAGTGTATAGTGTTTGGTTTTCGCTCTGGTTTTGGTTTTTTGTCGGTTTATGGTTTTCCTTATTGTGTGGCACCCATTTTTGTCGGGTTCTCAGCTACTTTTTGGTGATTTTTGGCTCATGAATCCTTTTCTCAATGGATTTTTTGGCACTTGGTCTACTTATTGTTCTTATGGCACTCAATGGGAGTGCCCATCCCCAAGCAGGAGCCGATGTTGGTGTCCAATTTGATCCTCTATTATTTTTCCCTAATTTTCCATTCACTTTGCATTGTTTGAAATGTTTTCTATAGTTTGATTTGATGGAATGAAGTTGTTACCTCTATTTCCATGCCTTAGTCCATTTGAAAATTATTTGACATGCCCCATTTTGTAAGAAATCTCCAAGTTTTCTATGAACATGCCCTAAATTTTTCAAATCCACGGGCTTTACCATTTTTCTATGTTTATCCAATCATGGAGTGTTAAAATTGATCAATTTGTGCTTACTTTCCTCAAAAAACCCATGGCCATGGTCATAAAATGTTAAAAAAATCCTTCCATGTGCCCTTTGATAAAACAACATCACCCACGAAGAAAAAATTGAATTCGGGCATCTCTGTAAATTATGTGTTTTTGACAGTCAACAAGTGTCATTTGACCATCAAAATTAAGCTCACAATTATCTTCCTACATGGCCGATTCTGGTTGGACAAGGATCGGTGGGTTTTATTTGAAAAACTTAGCTATTTTTGGCTTCTGGAAAAAATTCAAAATTCCCCCCACAACTCCACGAGGGGACATGCATTACGCTCTAATGCGAAGGTGGAAGGGGAAGCCGGCGGGTGACTTAGGCAAATTTTTCCTTTTGGCGAAGGGCAAAAAAGGTGAGAAAAATCCTACGGGTCTACAATGGAACAGGGGGTGCACATGTTGTATCATGTTAGGCGTAGAGGGGATGCGGCTGGCGGGGGGACTTAGCCATTTTTTCCATTTTGGCGAAAGGGGAAAATGTTTGGGAATGGCTCATGGGTCCACAATGGAGCAGGAAGTGGACACGTGGCAGAGCGGTGGCAGAGCGAGGAAGTGCGGACCACGAAAGGAAGAGAGAAATTTTCCCCTTTTGGTCAAAAAGGCCTAAGGTGAAATTTCGAAGCGTGGCCCCATGGCCAATCTTAGGTGGACAAGTGTCCATGAAAGGTTAAAGGGAAGTGCGGGCCACAAAAGGAAATGGGGAAATTTTCCCTTTTTGGCAAAAGAAGTTAAAGAAAAAATTTAAACATCGTGCTCGCGAGTAAATCAGCAATAGACACATGGCCAAGGTAGAGTGGGTCGGTGGCCTGGTGGAAGGAAAATTGAAATTATTTTCTTGGTAAAAAATGGAGTTAAAATGAGAATTGAGCCCACGATTTTATAGCGATAGAGAGGTTGACACGTGTCAAGGGAAAAATCAAAGGCGCAGGCCTGTGGGGAAAAAAGTGAAATTTTTCCAATTTTCTAAAATAGGTCAAAATGCACAGAATTGAAGTGCGATCCCAATGGGACCCATCATGTGCCATGTCTCAGCTCAAAATTTCAAGGGTAGAGGGGTGGAGAAAAAATTCAAAATTTTCCATTCTTCCAAAAAATGTGGAAAAGTCAAAAATGATCCCAAACTTAGTCCCAATTGTTTTTGACACGTGGAGGTCCCAGATTGAAGGACAAAGAGTAGATCAAGGGCAACTATGCATTTTAATTTTTGGCATCCATTTTTGCTCTAGGAAGCTTAGAGATGTGAATTTTACACCTTTTTTCATCAATTTTTTGGTGAATTTAGGTCGTTTTTGCCTTCTAGGATTATTGGAATCAGTTTCATGATTTAGTATTTTGATTTGAGTTGTTTTTGAAGTAATTTTCATCCCATCTTGAGTAAACACGTGAAATGTCAAATTTAAAGTTGCAGAGGTAATTTTGAAGGGTGAAAAGGTGAAATGATGAGTGAAAAGTTGTTTGCATGCCTTAATGATGAAAAGTGCCTCCAAGTAGGATAATGATCTGAATATTTGTAATGATTCGCCATTTTAGAAACACATGTCAACTCTCATTGCAAATTTGTTAAATGTCATTTTCAGTGAATCATCAAGAATTGTTGTAACAGAATTGATCCATTGGCATATTATTTTCTTGGGAAATAAGGATCAAATGTGGTAAGAGATATATAATGCATTTTTGAGAAATGCAGGGAGAGGGGAAGATGAAAATCATGAGCAAATTTTGAGAGAAAGCTCATTTTCTAAGATACCCACAAAAGAACCAGGAGAATTTATTCTGTGTTGTATCTTCATGTACGTGAGTTGGTTACAAGGGTATAGCCATCACAAAACTCTAATATTTTTCATGAAACTCTCCCCTGCAGATGAATCTAACAATATTTTGAGTTAATCTATGTTTTTCTGGGCAATATGATGTCTGTTATCATTTTAAATACTTGCAAATAGTTTTCATTGTTCTTGTTGCAATCTTGAATTAAAAGTCTTTGGGAATCACACATAATCTCCATTTCTTGTTGATAGTTTAGTGGCATTGTCAATCTCATGTTCAGAAGAGCCTTCATTTGACAAAGAGATAAACAAATTTAAAATCACTTTACCTTCCTTGACTATAGATATTGCTTGTAAGCCTTTGGGGGTACCTTAGGTGTTGTTTGATCCAGGATTTTTGTGTTTAATTGAGTTTTTTACTTCAATATTTTGTGGTGAGTTCTCAAATATTGTGTGAAGAGTGCAACCCAGGCTTCCATTTATGCCTCTTTTGGTTGAAAGAATATCCTGATTATTTGAAGCATTTTATCTGATAGTTGTTCAAGTATTGTAGAGGTTGTCAAATATATGATATATCCAAGTTTGTCTTATCAATACCCCACCAAAAAATTCATTCAAACAAACTAATCCTACCCATACTACCCCTGCATTGTATTGTGTGTCAACAAAAGGATCTAACCCATCTACAAAAATGCACAAAGCAAATCAGGATCACACCATGTCTCTAGTAGTCTCAGCCTTGTCTTGAAAGCATTTCCATCATTTAGTAGTGACAACTCTATTGAGTTTGAATAATGGAAAATTGATCATGTTTTCCCAAGGCCATCTTCATACAATATTCATAGTAGAAGGATATCCCCACCTCTTTCACAAAAAAGAGGCTACAATATAGGTTCTCTGACCTTGGTTGAAAGGCACAACCAAAAATAGTGAGGATTAGATCAAGATCCTTTCAAGGTGCTATGCATCTCTCCACAAATATGAGTGCCAGTTAGATCACATCCCCGGTTACAAAATGAGACACATCATGATCTATCTGACTTCAAGCTTCATGCCATATCTCTGATGCTACTCAGACTAAAAAGGAGAACAAATTTGGGTACCAACAGTGTCAACATTCCTAGGAAATTGAGTATAAAAAGAAAGACTACATTTTAGAAGAATGGGTCATTATACCTTTGACAGATGAAAAGGATGCTTCATATATTGAGCCTTTTAGTGAAGAATACTTTAATAGGATATATTCCCACACTATTAGAGACCTTGAGGTAACCGATCCATCTTAGGAAGGTGTGATATAGTGGGACGATGCTGATTTGGTTAGTAATTTGACAAATATTTCTTGTGATAACTAGGTGCATGGAATGTATGAAGTATTTAGGCGAGAGATAAAGAACATATTTACTCGCATGATCAGGCCACACATGGTTAGGCATTTAAGTTATAACCAGGTACCTTGGTATACTGGTGAAGGTAACTTTGATGTATTTCTGTATGCCATGAAATCCCAGTGGAAGGATGAGGGTGAAAAAAAATATATGATGGTTTATAATCTATTCGGGACAACAACACGCTAGTGGACCACACACAGAGATAGCCTTTTGAAATGGCGAGACATAAGAATCACCTTTTCTACTAGGTTTTTAAGGATAAATTTACCTTCTCAGATATGTAAACTCCATGGGAAGACCCCTTACTTGAACAACTTTATGATTGTACAACACTTTAGGTTGAGGGGTGGGAGGCCTTACCAAAATCACTCTTGGTGCATAAGTTCTACACCACCCTACGTGACTACATGCATATGGTATTTTCTGTAGAATTGAAAATAGAAATATTTAATTGGTAGGAGATGACCTCAGGTATGATCAATAATTTTGATCATTTTTCTACTAAGCTATCGATCAATGAATAATTACAGATTATGAAGCACCTTACTTTGGGAGATAACACAAAGGAGGAGTAAATCCTATTAGAGATGTTCGGAGAGCTTAATTTAGAGGCTCAACTTGACTTTGAAGATACTGAAGAAAAATAAATGGTCCACACCTGTGAAATGATGATGATGATGAGAACAATAACCTAGATGTTAACCAAACTGAAGGTACACATAAATTGATGCACACAAAATATGCAAATGTGCACACATATCATGATCCTGTGAAAAAAAAGAAGGTTAACATTGGAAAAGATGTAAAATCTAAAGAGGCCATTATTGGGGATTACTTGTTGGAGAAAGAAGTTACTGAAGTCATTTAACTCCTGTGTGAATTTCAGGACTTGTTTGTGAGGGGTTATGAGGATTTATAAGGAGTAAACCCTTCTACAGGTGAGATGTGAATAAAACTTAAAGAATACATGCACTCGATTAGGAAGAGGCCATACAGGATGAACCCTGATTTGTGCATTAAGGTAAAGAAAGAAATTGTTAAAATGCTCAAGTCTGGTATAATTGATCCCATTGAGGAATCTAAATGGGTTAGTCCTATTGTCATCAGTATTAAGAAGGATGGGAGGATAAAGACTTGTGTGGAAAAAAAATAGTTAAATGATTCATGTTTCATTGATCATTTTCCCACCCTATTTACAAAGAAAATCCTTGAAGGAGTTTCTAGATGCGAGATATACTCTTTTATAGATGGGCTTTTAGGATATCATCAAGTACACATAGTGAAGGAATATCAAGAAAACATAACTTTCAACACTGAATGGGTAATTTTTTTCATACACAGTGATGCCATTTGGATTAAAGAATGCACTAGTTGTGTTCTCATGCATTGTTGTATAAGATTTTTAGGACTTCATTCATAATTCTTTACAGGTATATTTGGATGACTAGGTAGTATATTGTTTGATTAAAGATCATTGTGACAATTTGAGACATATGTTTGAGAGGTGCAGGAAGTTGAGCATATCTTTGAATATTAATAAATATATCGTCGCAACACCTTTTGACACTTTACTTGGGAATATTATTTATAAGGAGGGGTTTTTGGTAGACCCAGCCAAGGTCACAATGATCTTAGTTTTTGAATAACCTAATAATCAAATCGAAGTTAAAAAATTGAATGGACATATAAGGTATTATAGGAAATTTGTTAAGGGCTATGCAAAAATTGTTGCACTTCTTGAAGAACAACTAAAATCTAAAGAAAATTCTATTGGGGTGATACACAATAGCAAGTGTTTGAAACACTAAAGGAAAGGTTGACTGCTGCACCTATTTTGCATTTTCCTTCATGGGACAAACCCTTTAATCTCTATGTTAATGTTTCATGGATGGAAATTTGCACAATGTTAACACAACAAAGTGAAGGAATTATAGACCACTCCATTTTATTTTCAAGTAAGAAGTTGAAAACCACTAAACAAAATTATACAACTACTAAGTGCAAGGATTTATCCATGATCTATGAAATGTGCAATTTTAGATGATACTTACTGGAGAAACCATTTATATTCTTCATAAATCATATGGCCCTTAATTATTTTGTCAACAAGTCTATTTTGCAAGGGTGCATTTGCATGTGGATACTACTGTTTTAAGAGTTTCAGTTTATAGTGATTGTAAAAAAAGTGAAAAGTAATTTATGACCTGACCATTTATCAAGAATCAATTCCGACAAGGACATAGGGATAATTGAGGACACAAATCCTAATGCACAACTCTTTAGATTGAATCACACACCCACTAAAATAGAGGACATTATAGTATTCTTGCACACTAGACAAGTGCTTGAGGGAATTAATACCTTAGATAAGAAATGACATGTAATACGTGTGATACCTTACAAGTTGATAGGTCGAGATTTATACAATCTAGGTCATGATGAATTTTTGTGCAAGTGTGTACTGGAGTATGAACATGATGCTATTATGGAAGAATGTCATGGTTGAATTGCAAGAGATCATTATGCAGGTGATGCTACGAATCACAAGATTCTGATGGCTAGCCTCTGGTAGGAAACTTTGTAAAAGGATCTAAAGAATATGTCAAGGTTTGTGACCATTTTCAACACCTTGAGGAACCTGGATCGAGAGAATAAATTCCTTTGAGGCCTATTCTAAGTGTTGAACGTTTTGAATAATGGGATATTGAATTTGTAGGTCCTTTTTCCCCACCTACACATAGGACTGACGCATGTTATATTATAACTGGTACAAACTATCTAATAAGGTAGGCATAAGCCACACCTACAAAGGATTTTCTATTAGCTACAATAGTGAAATTTTTATGGTTGAACATTATCAGTAGTTATAGATGTTCATTGAGTTTAAAAAGTTAAATGGGCACTCATTTCTTGAGTGAGACCATCATTATTATTTTGGCTGAGTTTATGATGGCACACCATAAGACAACATGCTTTCACCCACTAGATAATAGTACTGTTGAATCTATCAACAAGATTATAGGACAAATAATGACAAAAATCTATGATGTTGGAAGAAAAGACTTGGATGATAAATTCTCTATTATACTTTGGGCATACATGAATACCTAGAAGAGTTTGAATAAGGAAAAACCCTTTCGGTTGGTGTTTGGCACAGAGGTTGGATTACCTATGAATTTCATGTTTTCATCCCCGTGTATTACACGCGTAGGAGGACTAGGTGATGAGAAAGTTTTGGAGCAGCACATAGGACAATTGATTCAGTTAGATAAGTGACGCACTATTTCCCGATGGAGCCATAAGAAATAAAAATTGGGACAAAAGGCTTAACATGATAGGCATATAAGGAACAAAACATTTGAGGTGGGAAATATGATTCTTCTATATGATCAAAAATTTGGGCATCACCTGGGGAAATTGAAATCTCATTGGTTGGGCCTTTTTTACTAACAAAGAGGAATTAAGTGCTTGTCAGCTATAGGTACTGGATGGCACTTTTTTTCCTGGTTACTTCAATGGGACTAGGTTGAAGCCCTACTATACATATGTCTTCTTAGTGTTTTTAATAAGGCACTAAATTCACTTAAATTATATTTCAATTTAATGTTGTTTCCTTTCATTGTTGTTATGCTTTGTCAATTTAGTTCATTGTTTTCTTGTAATAAGCACACTTGCGATAAAGGATCTAATTACTATATTTTGATTTCATGTGTAGAGGATTATGCATGCATTTAGTGTGGGGTCGATCGCAAGAATTCACATAAGATAAATTTTTTTGGTGTAGAAGGTTGGCTACTAACTAAATAAGTGCGCTCGAGGATGAAATTATGGGTTGCTTGAGAAAAAGGTGCTACAAAAAATGAGAAGGATGGTGATAACAAGGAATGAGGAAAATTTCTTAGATTAAAGACCATGCATAGAAGGATGAACACCCAGTGTAATGCAAGGTAAGAAGTAGCATGGGAGACTACTTGGTATGAGGAAGAGTGGATAGGTACTTCAGCTCAGTGGAGAGTGTGAAAGGATTTCTATGGCTGAGAAGTAGTGGGAGCACCAGAAGGTTATAATTAGGGTATAGAAAATTTAGTGAAAATCATATAAAAAGAAAAAAGGCATAATTAATGTTTAGTACAGTGGTAGGTGGAGAGAAATTAATGTACAAAATTTTGAAAATTCTAGAAAATGGGTGCTTGCAAGTTCATTTCTACCTTACATACTTAGAATTTTATAGTGTAGAAGAGAAATTTGAAGAGTGAATTGAGTGAGAAGTGTGAAGGTGATTAAATACAAGTAGGGAACCAATGAATATTGTGACCTGGTTTTTACAGAGCTCCATTGAAAGGATATTTGAGCAATTAGGGGGCATGTGGGAGGAAGGTTCATGGATCTAGGTTTCACAAAGAAACAAATTGTAGCTAGGGTACACTAGGGCAAGTGGATTTGGAGTTAGAAAGGTCAAAAAAACCAAAGGAGGCATTTTTACTATGGGACCCAAAAAAACATGTAGAGCAGCTACCCAAGGCAAGAAGTAGAAGAAAGTGGAAGTAAAATTTAAGGATGCATTTGAGACCAAATTTTCAAAAATGCAATACCCTAAAAGTGTAATAATGGGGTCAAATTGGGAGTCACACATCAGGAGAATCAAGGTGAGTGATTACAATCACTGCACCAAGGCATATAAAGATGAAATAGACAAACCACTGGTAACAAAAATAGATTTGTGAATAGAAGATGATATGGCCATCTACAAAGATACATTATAGAAGTTGTTAGAGAATGTTGGAGTCATGTAGTTGTAGGAGTTAACATACTTTTGAAAATTAGAGAAACCCTACCAATGGCTTATGTCCAAGGTCCACAAGGATTTTTACTATTTTTCAGGATGGCGGGTGTAACTCACCATGACCTTGATTGCAAGGTTGACATGTTTAAGGAGTTCGGGAATTGAAATTGGTAGTGACCTTAATGATGATGAGGGCATCGAAGCAACTTTTTTTTCATTGTCATATGCAAAAGGAGGGTGCTCTATGGACATTGATAAGTTATAAGAACACCCTGTGATCTAGATTTCTACGCACCTCCTCACCAAGTTGAATAACTAGGAGCATTGGAGCTAGGTAAATAAAAGGTTTCCCCATATCGCCAAAAATATGTCAAAGGGACTTTTGTATAACTTGTCTTCTTTAATTTCTGAAACTATAATTGAAGAAGTGTAGCAAGGAGATAAGATAGGTTTTGGTTCAATTTTTTTTCTATTGTGCTTTCAGAGATTGAGGTTCCCAATGGGCCAAAGGAAAATATATGGTAGTTTCTTGAAGAGAAGAAATCACTTGCAGTTATATTTTCTAAGTACATTTGTGATGTGTCTATGATTGGTCGCTATAAATAGAGATTGGAACTTTGGTATATATGCATGTACGAGGATTTTGAACGTGGGTGGAGAATACAAAAGGACATCCTTGTGGTGTTGGATAAGCAGACGCAATTTTAATTTTTCCAACATTACTACATTAGAAGTTTCAGAATGAACCATGATCTTTGGAGCCCTTGGTGTAAGCTCCTATATGCTTTCACCATGCACTACTTTATAGCCTTGGTGAACAAATTTTCAAACACACGTAGGTTTAAATTTTATGCAAACAAGATAGAATTTTAATATCATTCACTTTGGAAATATGTGTATTAAGGTAAGTTTTCTTACATATAGAAGTTGATATGTGAATATCTAAATATCAACACCATGATTTTGGTAGTTTTTAAACTTGGCATGGTTAAGGAATACATCTACCTTAAGCCCAAGTTGGTTAAAGGAAAATATATTGAGAACGTGTTTAAGGTTAATAAATTTCCCAGGGGGAAGCAATTTGTTGGTACTTTGTAGGATGATGAACCCAATCATCCCCACAAAGATAAAGAATAGGAATAGTTTAAGGAGGATAGTAGAGGATTGGATCATAGAGTGTGGAGGTATCCAATAGTAGGTCAAAAAAGGTAGCATGAAAGTACTTCTAGTCTTAAGGAAGAAGTGGGAGATGATGAGGATGTTGAAGAGAAAGAAAGAGATGAGGGCACCACAGAACAAGGTTTTAAAAGCATGCTAAAGTGGACTATAATACAAGTCACTAGTGCGAGTACCTCATAGAAACCAAGGATATCACCAAGAACATATCTAGAATATCCAATTCAAGTAAAGAAAAATAAGAACATGCATAGGTATGTGCCCGTAAAGGATAACAAAGATAAGATACCATGTGAGACTACCCAAATTGTGTAAGATGTACATGTTTTCATGTAGAGGGAGAAGAGGATCCTCGATATGAAGAAATGTAACATGATATAGACATGTATGGTGAGCACAAGGAGGAAAAAATCCCCATGGGTGAAGAGGAAGAGAAAGAAAATAATATAGGTAAACTGTTAACAGAGCCTTCTGGAGGACATAAGGGAACGAGAGGTGATGGCCAACTACAGGGTACAAGGGCACATAATCCAAAAGGGTGGCAGAGTGGAAAGCATAAGGAAAAAAAGATTTATAAAACATAGGAGTTGTGTTATTTTAATAACCCCTCAAAAATCATTTATGTCAAGTTCAAAAGAACTCTTGAACCTGTGAAACTTAATGGATGGGAATTGATAGACGCACACAATGCAAATATGCACACATTGAAATAATTATATTGGAGCATGCAGACCCACATGGAAGAGCCAAAATTTGATGTGAAGGAAGAAGTATGTGTCCAGAGAAAAAATAAAAAGGGGGCACAAGTCGTGCACATGATTTTGAAGCCAAAAAAATTTACTGACAAACATGAAATTAATGTTGTAAAAAACATGGTAGTAGGAGTGGCATGCATGAACCTTGATAAACCAATCATCAACAGGTCATTTCTTGAAGTTAACAAAAAATTGAAGGGAAAAGCTGAGAAATTGACTGAGGTGCAACATAAGGATAATGACTAGAAAGAGGATATTTTTGGTTTTACTACAGAGATTGGGGGAAAATTATATAAGCACATCCAAAGATAGATGAGAATAAAAATCATACCTAATTATCATCCCGAAATGTTATATATGATTGTGTCCATACTTAATCCATACGAAGGAAGTGGCGTTAGAAGAGACAAAGGAAACTGTTGCGTCTAAGAAAGAATAGACAAAGGAAAAAATAGCGAGTTGTATTACAGAGTATGAACCCATACTTCACACATTGAAGGAAGAGTTGCAGAAATCAGAATGGGCACTAAAGATATATGAGGATCCTGAATAAATCCTTAGACCACCCACTCTATAGTAGGAGAATGAATTTATTATAACCAATATGGATGAAACGTTAGGCAGAGAGGAAATATTGGCTACGGTAGATGAGAAGCACGATGTGCTTAAGGAAGCGAGGGATGCCCACGAACAGAAAAAAAAAGAAAAGGAGTTGGGGACGTTATTCTCTAGAATAATGGATTACATGGATGACATGATTTGAGGGATAGTTGGAGTGACAAGGGAGTTGAAACACAAGGGTGAAGGTATGATCGTAGAAGAAATGAATAAGATACTTGGTGATGAACCTGATAAGTTGAAGAAAGGGATAGGTGAATGGAATGAGTTAGAATATGATATCAAGAAGTATTACCCTCAACTTCTTCTTACTACTAAGTGAGCAAGCCTGAATATTTTCTTTCATACCTTTCATTCTTTTATAATTCATTCTTTGATTCTTAGAAGAGACAAGTACAGAAAACCTATTGTCAAGGGTGGAAAGATCTTTAGTTTGGGGTAGTTTTTGGCTAGAAAAATTGCCTAAGTCTTATAGGGAATGTAAACATGGCATGTATGTGCACGCAAGTGGTAGTTAACAAGGGCGTGTCAAGAAATATGAGTTTGGTACTTAGTCATTTTTGTAGGGCAAGGGCTAAAAATAGGATGGAGTGTAGATCAATAAAATATGAGAACAAGGATACTTTTTAGTGAAATAAGAGTTATTTTTGGAGCTAGTGGAAGACCAAAAGACAATCACCAGTTCATTATATTTGGACACATTTTATTCTAAGAATTTTTTAAGAAGCTCATTATCTATTTCTTCACATCTAAATTTCAGTATTCAAAAATGTTATTATTGGTTTTCAAAAATGCTATTATTGGTTCTCAAAATTTGATTTCTTGGTCTCCAATAATTGTATTATTGGTTTCAAATTTTTAGTTAATTGAATTATGAGGCATAATGGGGGGCCACCCATTTTCCCTATTATTTGTAATTCATATTGGAAAAAAAATGTCATTTTTTTAACTATTAGTCCAATTTAATGTTTTCAAGAAGTTCAGTGTCGATTTCTTTACATCTAAATTTGTGTTTACATTGCCAATTATTTTTACATTACATGAGAATGAGAGGTCACACATTCTACCTCTTCATGGTTATTTTTATCTCAAATGGATAATAGGATGTCATCTAGTTTACTAATTTAATTTTTTTTAGAGTATATTTGGAAATTCCAATTTTTGGTTGATATTTGAGGGAAAATTGGAAGCCACCTATTCTCCCTATTAATTTTTATTTAAATTGATATAATATGATTCCATGTAGTTCACTTAAGGAATATTTCATTTAAATGATTGATAGGAGGCCATATAGTTCAACATGTGTAATTTCCATATTATTTTTACTCATACAAATAAAATATAGTGAAACAAATACCACTAAATCACCATAACTTTTGATCCAATCGTTGGATTGTCTTGAAATTTTCTCAGGGAGGTAGATCTTGGTCATTACTAAGATACCATAAAAAACATTTTTGACAAATGGTTGGGTAACCTTATCAAGATATTTTTATAGGCCAGGATTCCTTCATCTAGTGGTCTAAAATTTGCTCCGAACGTTTTTTCTGCTTTTGTCTAGGACTTAGAACTTTAATAAATTTTGTTATGCCTTGTTAGAATAAGCCAACATTTTTGGTGACACTTAATTTTACAAAGAAATATTTTGTAGGTAAATTTTGGGGCCCATCTGAGGTTTTTTACTAACTTAGGTAACTTTTTAGGATATTTTACGTTTTAGGGTTTTTTAGAGATAGACCTGAAATAAAAGGAAGATTGTAATGATGTAAAATATTAGTGTGGATTACATAGAATGAGAATAAATCTATTTTTAAATTCTATTTTTATTGCAAAATTTGTTTATGTGTTTTGGAGGTATTTCAACCTCTTGTAGTTAGATCCACATCAATTGGTATCAAAGTAGGGTTTGGATCTTATGAGAATCGTGAAGGTAATAGTAAATAAGATTTTTTATGTAATTTATTAGCCTCTATTTTATATAAGCATTGCTAGATGCGGGAGGGGAGGTTATACCCAGATGAATAGGCATATTCACTAGGAGCTATAGATACAAGTTGTTAAGCTCACATGAGAAGTTTCCCACCTTAGAAGGAGACATGCAAATGGGGATGTAGACCCAAATAGTGATACTGAAGAATTACCTCCGTTAATGAATGAAGGAGGAAATGAAGAATAAAATGAGAGAGATGAAGACACCTTGAATGAGAGACCATTTGAGGAGATATTGATCCAAGATTTAGAGGGAAAGAATGATGATATCAAGATTAATGTTCCTAATTATGGTGGAGGGTTACGACCAGAGGAGTTGATTGACTGGTTGAATCACATGGAAAAATTATTTGAGTGGAAAACCATTTCAGAGGAGAATAAGGTTAAGTTTGCATGCACTAAGTTGGTCAGACATGCATTGATCTGGTGGGATCACCTATAAAATGAAAGACAAAGGAATGGAAAGGGAAAGATCTGAAATTGGAATAAAATGGTGAAGAATTTGAAAGAAAAGTTTTTATTCCTATAGATTATTCTTAGACACTATTTCAAATGTTTAAAAATCTAAGATAAAAGGATCTCAACATTGAAGAGTATACCAATAAATTTTACAAGCCATCAATTTGGGTGGAACAAGGAGAGTCTAAAGAATAAAAGGCTACAAGGTATGTAAATGGGTTGAGTTATACCATACAAGATGAACTGAGTATGCTCTAGATCCATATCCTGGATGATGCTTATCAACTCGCATTAAAAGAAGAAGAAAAGAACAAGAGGAATAATTTTAGAAGAGGTGTGAAGAGAGGGCCATCATCATCTCCAATGAGAGGTAGAGGTAGATTTGATTCTATAAAAGGTGAATCCTCTAATGCAGAAGGGCATGAAGAATCTGGTCAAATCCATGGTAACTACCAAAGAGGTAGGGGGTTTCAGAGGGGAAGAGGTTATAATGGAGGATGATGTTGGAATAGTCCCTAGAGGTAGTATACATATTACCGATGAGGTGAAGAAGGGCACAAATATTTTGAGTGTCTGCACTATCCTACACAAGATAGATGGCAAGGAGAACAACCACGAGTAAATCTGGTTGAAGATGAAGAGGAAGAAGAAATGGAGGTTGTTGTAGACTTGGGTGAAACCCTCATGATAAGGAGGATGATGATTGTCCCAAGGAAGGAGAAAGAACAAGATGGTGTTGGTGTTGATTCTTGGTTGCGGACAAATATCTTTTGAACAAGATGCACCTCTAGAGGAAAGGTATGTAAAATTATTATTGATGGTGGTAGTTGTGAAAATATGGTCTCAACTGTGATGGTTGATAAAATCAGTCTGAAATGTGAGAAGCACCCATATCCCTATCATATATCATGGTTCAAGAAAGGTAATGAGGTAACCATAGATAAAATATGCCTTATAAAGTTTTTGATTGGGAATACCTACAAGGATGAGGTGTGGTGTGATGTTATCCTAATGGATGCATGCCATATATTACTGGGGAGGCCTTGGTAATATGATAGAAAGGTTACACATGATGGAGGAAAAAATACTTATACTTTTTGGAAGGATGGTGTAAAGGTGGTCTTGTTACCCTTCAAGGAAGAAGAGAAGAGTGAGGGCTTATTGGCTATAAAAGAGTTTGTTGTAGAAATGGAAGAAGTTGGTTGGTGTTATGCACTGATGTCAAACAATGTGGAAATAGAGGCCTTTAATATACCCATTGCTGCAGAAAAGGTACTAAAAGAATACAAATATGTCATACTAAATGAGATACCATATGGACCTCTGAAGAGAGATATACAACACCATATTGATTTGATCCCAGGATTGGCCCTTCCAAATTAGGAAGCCTATAGGATGAGTCTGACATAGAGTGAGGAGTTGAACAGGAAAGTGACAAATCTAATACATAAAGGGTTAGTGAGAGAAAGCATGAGTCCATGTGAAACTCATGCACTATTGACTCCTAAAAAGGATGGAGACTAGAGAATGTGTGTGGATAGTAGGGCCATAAATAAAATCACAATTAAGTATCGGTTTCCAATTCCAAGATTGGATGATATGATGGATGTGCTAGCGGGAGCTTGATATTTTAGTAAGATCGACCTGTGGAGTGGGTGCTACCAGATCTGAATCCGTGAAGGGGATGAATGGAAAATGAATTTCAAAACAAAAGAATGGATTGTACGAGTGGATGGTGATGCCATTTGGGCTATCTAATGCACCCAGTACATTCATGAGGTTGATGAACAGAGTACTGCGAGAATACAATGGTAAGTTTTTTGTTGTCTATTTTGATGATATTTTGATATTCAGTAAGATAGTGGAAGAACACTTGTTACATATGAAATTGGTGTTAGAATTGTTATGTAAAGAGAGTTTATATGGAAACTTAAAGAAGTGTAGATTTCTTCATACGAGTCTAGTTTTTTGGGGTTTTTCATCTCACCGAATGGAGTGAGAATGGATAAGGAAAAATTGAAGGAATTTTTTGAATGGCCTATTCCAAGGAATGTGACAGAGGTTTGTAGTTTTCATGGATTGGAAATTTTTTTATAGGAAGTTCATCAGGAATTTTAGTAGCATTTCTGCACCCATAAAAAAGTGTACAAAAGGGAGAGAGTATGTATGGACCAAGGTAACAATAGATAGTTTTGAATTGTTGAAGAAGAAAGTGTCAGAAGGCACCTGTTTTGGTATTGCCATAATTTTAGCAAGGTCTTTGAGGTTGATTGTGATGCCTCACATGTCGGGATTGGAGTTTTATACTAAGTCAAGAAGGATGGCTTATGGCATTCTTCAGTGAAAATCTAAATGAATTCAGGAGGAAATATTCTACTTATGATGTGGAATTTTATGCTATTGTTCAGGCATTAAGGCACTAGAGACATTACTTGGTAGCTAAGGAATTTGTACTCTTTACTGACCATGAAGCATTGAGGTATGTAAACACACAGAAGAAAATAAATAGTAGGCATACAAAGTGGGTTTTATTTTACAAGAATATACCTTTGTCTTAAATCATAAGCTGGGTAAGCAGAATTAAGTTACTGATGCCTTGAGTAGGCATGTAGCACTTTTGATAACAATGGAAAATGAAGTAGTAGGGTTTGAGGTAGTTAAGGAATTGTATGAAGGTGATCCATATTTTGGTGATGTTGTGAGACAACTTAAGGATCCTATAGTAGGTAGTGGTTCTTCTGATTATTTGATGTAGGACGGTTAGTTTTTAGGGGGAAACAATTGTGCATCCTTGTTGGTTCAATGAGAGAAAATATTATAAGAGAATTACATAGTGGGGGGTTAGCTGGACACTTTGGTATAAGTAAGAAAATTTCTCTTGTTGTAGAAAAGTATTATTGGCCAAAGGTAAAGAGGGACATAAGTAGGATTGTAGCAAGATGTAGAGTGTGCCAAATGGCTAAGGGCCATGCACAGAATATTGGGTTGTATATGCCATTACCTGTCCCTACAGGGCCATGGGTTGATTTGAGTATGGATTTCATGTTAGGACTTCCTAACACACAATGAGGGAATGATTATATCTTTGTTGTGGTTGATAGATTCTCTAAGATGGCACATTTCATTTCTTGTAAAACAACTAATGATGCTTCCAGAGTTGCATATTTTTTTTTTTCAGAAGTGGTTAGATTGCATGGAGTTCCAAGAATGATCACTTCAGATTAGGAGACAAAGTTTTTGAGTCACTTTTGGAAGACTCTGTGGAGGAAAACGTGGACACAATTATAGTTTAGTAGTGCAAATCACCCCCAGACTGATGGGAAAATGAGAAGTAGTGAACAAAGCTTGGGAAATATCCTATATGTTGCATAGTTGGAGAAAATCCAAAACAATGGGATTTAGCTTTACCACAAGTATGAGTTTTCCTATAATAGCTTGGTAAATAGTCAACAGGGAGGTCTCCATTTCCAGATTGTATATGGTAGGAATCCCAAGGGGGTCCTAGATTTGATTGTGCTACCCAATGAAGATAAAACTAGTGATGATGCAAAAGCATTTGCATAACACATTCTACAATTGCAGGATGAAGTGAGGGAAAAGTTGAAAGTGAGTAATGCACAATATAAAGTAGTTGCAGATGCTAGTAGGAGAGTAAATGTATTTGAAGAAGGAGATATGGTGATGGTTCATCTTAGAAAGGAGAGGTTTCCAAAAGGGACATATAATAAACTAAAGTATAAGAAGATTGGGCCATGTAGGATTCTGAAGAAAATGAGTGATAATGCCTACAAGGTGGAGCTACCTGAAAAATTTTCTATCTCACAAGTTTTTAATGTTTCTGACTTATATAAGTTTCCAGGTCATGATGAAAATGTTGTGGAGGAGGAAGAAATAAACTAGGAGCAACAGATGCCGAAGAAGAAAAAGGAAAGGGTAATGTGTGTCTTGGACCAAAAGACAGTCACTACTAGACATGGGAGCTACAACAAATATTTGGTACAGTGGGAAGGTTTGCAGTAAGAAGAAAATACTTGGATTCTTGAGTGGGAGTTGAAGAATATTGATAGTGAAAAATTAGATGAATTCCATCAACTGAATTTGCAGGAGCTGAATTCTTTTCAACCAGGGGAGAATGATGCGGGAGCATAACTTGTGGAGACCATAAATTTTGATCTGACCATTGGATCGTCTTGAAATTTTATAGGGTGGTAGATATACATTAGTAATATGTTGGGGAAAATTTTCTTACAAGGTTGAGGCCATTTTGGCACATTTTTGAGCCCGGATTCCTTCATCTAGTAGCCTAAAATTGGCTATGAATTTTTTTTTTTTCACTTTTGACTAGGTCTTAGAACTTTAATAACTTTTTATTGTTTTATAGAATAAGTCAAAATTTTCATGAGCCTTAATTTATGAAGTATATTTGGCATGAAAATTTTGGGGCCCATCTGAGTTGTTTTACTTAGTAGGTAATTTTTGGCATTTTAGGTTTTTTTGGCATTTTAGGGTTTTTAGAGTAGACGTGAAATAAAAGGAGGATTGTAATGATGTAAAGATTAGTGTGGATTCCATAATGAGAAGAAATCTATTTTGAAACTCCTAGTTTTATTTACAAAGTTTTTTGTGTGTGTTTTGGAGGTATTTCAACCTCTTGCAACTAGATTCACATCTTTTTACCCATAACCCCCTAACCCACATTGTTTCAAACCTATGAAAATTTCATAGTCATGGGGTTTCAACTAATTTCCATATCTTTCACATAACATCGTCTAAAGAATCAACAACAATCTGTGATCACCACACAAGTTGCAAACTGCCTCATTGATCCAAATTTAGCCAACCTCGATGGTAAATTTCCTATCTCAATACAAAAATAAATTGAAGGATGAATATCTCTGCTCCATGTACACATTAATAACATCTCATTAACATTTCCAATACCAATGGGGAATGCCAAAGTTCCAAAAAGGTCATCATCAAATCACCATTTCATTTTAGGATGATTTCTTACCTTCAAGTCTAATAGTTAAAGGTTGTATCTCAAACTCAAGTAGATCTTTGATGCAAACATATTTTTGAATGAACTTATAATTCTATCTCATATTAGTTGCCACATAATGCATTAAATACGATATATGTGAGGTTTCTCCTATCCGGAAACCTTTCAGTTTGATCAACTACTCACCTCACAAAATATAAATCCTATGGTCAAACCTCCATAGTATCTTAAACATATTTAAAATCATGTTGAGATTCCTTAAGGATTACCCACTCACAAATTACTTTTTGAAATGAGATTTATTTACTCCCAATATCAAATTTCGTTTCAATTAGATACTATCAAATTTTCCTAATAATTTATCAATTTTATTAGATTTAATTGAATAATTAATCTTTAGGAAATAACCACAGTCATTTTTCAAATTCGATACTCAATGCAATGTTATAACATAATTGATAACAAAGATTTATAATAAATTGAATGTCTTACTGGGTTCAATCGAAAAGTGACTTTCCCATGTTTATACAATAATATAATAAATTACATTATTTTATTGTTAAGATATTTATTACATTTTAGCATTTTAATTTTTTAAGTGTTAGTTTAACTAATTATTATTATCTATTGTTATTAGTTTATAATTTTATTTTTGGTTAAATTTTTAGTTAATCTAAATAATAATATCTTACCATTATATTAACAACTCATCTAAAAGTATTGTTTTTAATGTGATTATTGTTTTGCTCCCTTTTTAATATCTTAGATTTTTACATTTACCCATTAAGTTTTGATTTTAAATGCTTAGTATCTTTTAATTTGTTATTTTTTAATATATAGAAATTACATTTATTATGTTTATCATGTTTAATTTCCTTTAATAATTTATAATTATTTGGTATTCACAATTATTAGGAGTTCCTCAGAAAAGATGGTTAACTTGATATATAGTTTTAGGAGAAAATCTCATTATTTTAATTGGTTAGTTTTTCATATGGATATTTAAATGTATGAGTGCATATTAATATTGTATTAATTATTGCATCATGGATCCATGTATTTTATCTAGACATTGATAGAATTAGTAAATTAGGAAGTTGTGCCTAAAATTCATTAAGATTTAACTTCTAATAGTTTGCAGATGTTTTTAATTTCAAGGAAAGACACCTTTCAAAGATTTTATGTATGAGACAATTGAATTATTTTAATATCTTAATTTCTAAATTTATTATTTTTAAAAAATTTGGGTCACACACTTTTAATTTGTTCCCCTTTAATTAATATTAGATTATGTATTAACCTAACCATGATTCCTTACCCATTAATTCATTTTAATTTAATTAATTACAATTTAATTAATGGTTATTCCTCACACTATTAATTAGATTTATTTACTTTAATTTTCATTAATTGACACCGCACCTAGTTACATCAATCTAGATTTTTCAATTTGTTATTTTTAATATTAGTATTTTAATTAACTCGGATTAAGTCTTGAACTTATCTAATCCAACTTATTAAAATTATTCTAACCCTAATGTTTATTAAATTCTTACATTTTTGGTCCCTTGTCAAATAATTATCCAAGTTATCTAATAATCACCTAACCATGTCCACTTTCACCCCACTCTAATATTAATTTAATTTAATCAATTAAATTAATTCATGATCTCATAATATTTATTGTTTTAGTATATCCTAATTGAGATAATTCCTTACCACCAACTCACCTAACACTTTTTTTCTAGCCACCTCACCCTAAGATCGGTTATTCTTAGTATGTTGCCATAACTAACTACAGAGGTTTCTACCTAATTTTTAAAAATTAAATCCTACATTCCCTCTAACCATATTCTCCACCCATGAGAAAGGAAGCTTCCATTCTAATCCACGGAGGAAGAAACTACTTGATACTAGATCCAAAGTAATCTGGGATTTGCCCATTTTAGAAAACCTAGGAAATCCCGCTTCTAACCGACACCAGTTACCCTAAACCATCGCTTGCTCAACCCAAGTAACCATCGTCGAATTTCATCATTTTTAATGTACTTAAAAATTCTTTATCTTCAAGGTTTTCTATACATTATTAATTTCCTAGAGCAAGAGACCAAACCACATCTACATGCAAGCAGAACCCAACATTCGTACATGTATCAGAGCATCCAATGTGTAGCCAGCATTAGAAGGCAATTACAGAGCCATTTGCATTCAATTTTTAAGCACCTGGGGAATACCATTGCTCACATCAATTCTCCATCCATCTGAATCAATTTGACCATTGCCCATCCAGCCATCAATTTAATACAACCAGTAAGTATTCCCTAGGTAACCAACATTCATCTATTAACTTTCAGTTTAGTAGGCTTCTCCTCTTACCAGCATCTGTTACCCAATAATTTTTACTTGTGTTCCAATTATCCCACCATTTACCTCACATGCAAACCTTGACCATTCCTTGAACCCAAACCATTTAAAATTACCCATACCCTAGTTGATAAATATCCCCGAGTATATTTAAGACCTACACAGACCTTTTCATTTCTTTCTCCATTTCCATTTAGCCTCATATCTACTTTTACATTTTCTAGTTTTTTTTAATTTTCCTTTACCCTCGATCATAGTTACCGATGCCGGTTACCCATCAACCGTTCACCGGTTTTCACGCCTTAAACTGATTTTATTGGTCATACCAGACCGAATGTCGTTCTCTACGTTTTTAATAGACCAAGATCAAAGCCTAATAATCTAAAATCACCAAATACCCAAAATAATCCTAAAACTAGACCTTGTCTGACCAGTACCATTATTCTGACATGTGTAGACCTTGTCCTCACAACCTTCATTTGTTTCATAGCTTAGCCTATTGTGAATTAGAATTTGACTTATTTAGTTGAATGAGATACCTAAATCATTTTAATTATCTTTAGGGTTTCATTTATTTTTAACATTGAGTTATTTTTAATAGTGGATTGACAATCGTCTAGGGAGTATCAGACTTCTTAGATCTAGCATGCGCTAGGCAATTCAACTACATATATTGTTTAACTTCTATTATGGTGGTCTTGTTTTCTATTTCAGGTAGTTCCTCCTAGCCAAAAGGAAGCTCTCACAATCATTTGTGGATCAAGAAGTCATATGTAAACACAACAACCTTTCAACCAACTTTTTAATAGGTATTCCTCCTAGCCCAGTTTTTACCCTTATTTGTTTCATCAATATTCAAAGAAAACTCTAAAATTTGGTGAAACATTTTGGCACGCCTGGTGGGACCCATTCGGGGTTCTTTGCATTTCTTCATTTCTAGGTGAAAATTTGTAGGTTTGTTTCCTTTCTAAAAAGGTTCTCACATTAAAATTTCTCCCCTAGAATCTTCTCTTCTTTCTATTGTCTAAAAGAAATCGTATTTTGGTGCTATAAAAATGAACATTATACTTTTCTTTCATTAATATTGTATTAGTGAAAGATCATACTCTTCTCTTGTTCATCTCCTTGTGTCATCGAATTCAATATTTCGATTTGGGTTTTAAAAAAAAATCAACTTGCATTTCATTTTGCTTTACTGCATTATCTCACATTAACTGAGGGCAACCAATACGCTGGAAGTCATTCCCAACTGATGGTTGACAAACAAATCATAGATAAGAACTTTATTTCTCTTTCTCTCTCTCTCTGAGTCTTACCCAAACACCACAAAATTGAAAATACATACATTCTTAAACAACATCTCTCCCAGAAGAAGCTGTAGGTGATCACATGATCATGACATAGTGGGCACCTAGCTCGTTACTATTTTCGAGTCATTATCTCAAAGGATGGCTTGCCCCCTACCATAACATACATGAAACCTCTCCCTTGCAGATCTCCTTCTTCGTAGGAAGCCTTCCTCACCAAAAAATCTATTATAAAGTTCATGTGTCCAGTCTTTAAATAGCATAAGTTGAAAAAACATAATAGAAAAATCACTAGATTAGGATCGTACTTTTCTTAATGTTTCTATTTGGCTTGCATTTTGAGGTGTGAGGCCACGTTATTCATCTTTTGTATTTATGCCTTACATGTTCCTCATCATAGTTGGTGTATTTCAGCTTTATTTGAATGTGCTTGGACCCTATTTTCATCATTCTCAAGATTCTAGGTTTGATTCTACATTTGATTTTAAATCAAAACCACCCTTATCTCCATGTCTATTTAAATTTCACAGTAACCGGTGTTGGTCCAGCAACTGTCGTCGGTTACCATCTGAACCATCATCGGTTTTACTCAACCGACATCGAGTTTACTATTCTTTTGGTTAACCTACCCAAAAGCACACCTGCTTCCATATTATTTATCATTTAGAGTCTCTATGACTGTCATCATCTTCTCTATCCTAATAAAATCCATCTATCAGCTTATCTACCTAGCAGATTATTAGCCTTCTGCCTTGTTTTGGCAAACTGTCCATTTTTATCATAGTGACCGACTGCAGTTAGCTTTGACTGACCACAGTTATCTATGACAAACATCGGTTTACCCCAATCCTAACATCGGTTAGCCTATGTCAATTTTCCAGCAGACATTTTGTACCCTAATCCACCTACCACTTCCTACTTTTCCCCATCTTCTGATGTATTTATATGTCATTTACAAAAAGTAATCCTACCACGATCAGCACTTGTTCATAAGGTGCTGACTCATCAGCCAATCAAATTCCCTCATATTCCACGTTAGTTCATCAACCACTCCCACCTATTCCTTCACCACCCTCCATTCTATCATCCATGGAGCCCATCCAACTTATCTTTATCACCACAGGTGATGAGGAGTTTTCACGAATCCTTGACCAAAACCCTTGTTGCCTTACAGTTATATCTTTCCCACTCATCCACTCGAGATGCCTCAGGTCAGTTGATATACAACATGCCCATATCTATCACCCTGATACTCATTCATACTCCTACGTCAGCCTCCTTTTGGCTCCGCACTACCCGCACTTGCCTTTGACCCCAGTTGTTTCGTAGCTAGGCACTATACCTGCTATGACCACCGCGTTTACCACATCTATTGCGCTCTACAACATACATTATACCTACATCCAACCACCCACAACATTACCTCATCTATGCCTATTGTCTCACATATACCCATAACAACACAACCACCTCCGATGTCGGTAATCCCCACCCCATTTTCAAAATATTGTCCCTTTCTATTCCACAATCCTTAGCCCCCATCGCTACTACGGTCACCTCAACCCTCCCACCTTCATATATGTACTATTAACAACGTCCCGTTTTATCTATCACTCTTTCTTGGTATGCACTCCCTATCTCACTCCTTCATTCTCAACCTACCTATGTGCAGCATCACCATATACTAGAATGCCACCTCCATCATATTCCCAAGACTAACCCTCTTACACTACAAGAGGTACCCATCCATTACCACCTACTAATGACCTAATCAATTTCATGATGGAAAATATGTAGACACTGGAGGAATCAATTTCTGGCTCACACAACTCTCTCACCTACGATGAGATTTATAATGAGCCCATACACCCATCTATTCCTATTCGTCCATATCATGTATGTTGGAAAATGCCTAAATTTGACTGCACTTCAACAACAAAGAGGACCCACAACAGCATTTATGGTCTTTCAAACTTGGATGCTATCTGATCGCCCATGAAGACACTTTGCTTTTGAGAACCTCTCCCATGTCTCTGACCGAGGCACTCATTGGACTAGTATAGTGGGTTACCTAGACATTCTATCTTCTCATTTAATCAGATAGCCTAAGCCTTTTTGGATCACTTCTCCATCAACGTTGTTAAGAAGGTTACCATGACTGACCTCTACTCTATGTGTCAATATGATGATGAATCTATCACATATTTCGTCGCTCATTGGCGTAGCCTGATCAATCAACTCACATTCCAATTACCACAAACCGAGCTCATAGAGCTCTTCACTTGAGATTGTGCTAGACATATCTTGCCAACCTTGCAGGTCCAGACTTTCTGAACCATCGATGAGGCGTTTTCCATGGCACGAAAGCTAGAGATTCGGGCCATCGAAGAAAAGAAAATTCAAGTGTGCAATAATAACTCGACATTCAAGTTAAATGATACCTCTTCTTCTTAGAAACCACAGAATAATTTTTCAAAAACCAAGGGAACCACTAACACAGTGGTATTCAAGGCCGTCCTAGCTCATCCATCAAATCAGGCTAATCCCTCATCTAATCTTTCTCCTATCTAGACATTTCAATTCAGATGAGAATAATGGAAATACACCCTAATTGGGGAGCCCTATTCTTCTATTTTAGAAAAGATCATTAAAGCTAGGGCCATCACCCTTCCTACCATAAAACCCCACACTGGTTTTGATCTTTCTCACCCAACACCCTCGTGGTACAAAGAGCATAACTTCTATAACTATCATCAAATAAAATGTCATAGTGATAGAAATTGCATCACTTTCAAGAACATTGTCCAGGAAATGCTTGAGAATGGTGTGTTAGTCTTGGATAAATCAAAATCACCTGCCAGCCAAAACCTGCACATCTTCAAGAAACCATTTCCAAATCACGCCCCCTCTTTTGATCAAACTAGAGAGACCTCAACTAATGATGGCCATACCAGTGAGGTCCTTTATATTTTCAGTGATGCACCAGTTACTTCCCAATTACCTCATATTCCTTTCATAGAGGAAATCCCAGGCTGAAGTCTGCCACCTACACTTAAACCCACTTCACCTATTCCTCCACCCATAAAGGAATGCCCTTCATCTCCTCCCTCACCTATGAAGGAGCCTTCAGTTACCACTTCGCCCTTGGCTTCTCCACCTAGAGAGACATCACCAGTAGTACCTCTCTAGCCCACAGGAGAAGCTTGTTCATCTCCTCCACCTGCAGAGGAGCAACCATCATCTCCTCCACCTATCGAGGATCCGGTAGAAATACTGCTACCTCTAGGTGACCATTCTCCATCAACCACTCAAAATCCTACTGACTTACTTTTGGATCTCTTACCCACAGAGGCTGAAGCTAGAGAATTCCCCATTTCTAAGACACATTTTATGGGAATTGCTATTGGATTCACATAACCCTCACCTACAACAGTGTCGTTCTCATGCTTAGTCGATCACCTAGATTATGTGGATAGATCCTTACTTTGGGACATCTTTTACTTCATGTCTCAACAAAAATGTAGATGTCCCTCACTGATACCTCCGCTATCTATCCAAAAATATTTCAGCCAATCAAACCAAACACGACCACAACCATCATAAGTTCTTCCATGATACCACTCACTCAACATGCTTCTACAGCCAAACCTACACCTACATCATCTTCCTTTCCCAAACCTATTACTACCTTAGGGGTCATCCCAACAACCATCCTTACTCATCCACCCATCAAATTAGATTTAGCCACATCCTCCAAAACTAGCACTAAACCTAATCTGACCCCCAAACAGAAGAACCAATACCCTAGATCTTGTACCCCAACCTCACCGATCACACCTTCATGACCTTTAACCCTTCCGTCCATCTCAGGACCTCACCCTTCTAGCCTAGTTAAGAGACCTCCACCCACTAACAAACTAAAAATGCAACAATCCATTTCTTCCTCGCAAACCTCTAACATACCCAAGCACTGGACACAATTTACACCCACTCCTGCAAATTTTTTATCACCCATACCTCCAATACCATTGATAACATCTTCACTACCCATGAAACTTTAGTCTCTTTCCCTTACACCTCCTGAACGACCTACATCATCTACCTTCACAGCACATTGGTTATCCCCATGGGTAACGCGCCCTCTTCCACCATCCTCTTTTCCCTCTAGATCTCGTGTTCCTGTATCACCTTTACCCAAGAAGGTGCAACCTAAAGGCAAAAATACGCTACCCTCCAATAATATAGTCAAACCAACTACACACTATATTTCCAGTTCCTCTACTATGCCCGTACCCAAGTAGACACGACCAACACCTAAGACCATGCCAACACCTAAACCCATAGCTTGACCTACTCCCCCTCTTGCAAAAACCCTTTCCTATACAATCAGCCACACCTGCACCCAAACCCACGTTCACTTCCCATTGTGATCCACTAGCAGGATCCTATGACAAAATCTTAACCAACCTCCTTGAAACTTTTGTCATCACATTACCACCTCTTATACCTTATGACCCCCTCAAACCCAAACCAAAGGGGTTTGATGAGACTAAAATTTGTGCCTACCATTGTGTGTCAGGACACGATGTAGAGAACTACAAGGCCTTGAAAATTGTTCTTATCTAGTTGTGTCCTCCTAAAGAAAACTTTGACGATGATGACCTTCTCAGTGAGGACCCCATTTCATCAGCACCCATTTCCTAGTTCTTCCCTCATTGCCTACTCAGCGACAAAGACCTCCACCTTCACAACTCTTATTGCCACCACCAAGATTCTAAATTAACATGGTTCGCATCAAAGAACTTTCCAAACCTCCACCCAAATGTCTGTGTGCCCAGCTCATTTCACAAGGTTCCTTCCCACCCATTGGCTTTTACCCTTCTTATCGTTACACCTTTCACGGCCCACCTACTTCACATACCAGCCACCTCAAATCAACATGATCCACGTTGTTACCTGTGATAAAAAATACAAAGGCAAGGAAAAGGCAACTGACCCACCAGCCAACCTTATACCCAACATACCATCTGTACCTACACCTAAAGTCACTATCTGTGGCCCCACATATCCTATTTCTAATGGGGTTACACATCGTGTGATGCTCAAATAATTACACCAATCCTCCCTCAAAATGTCCATATATGACCTCATCTAAACCTTAGAATCCCATCGTCAAGCTCTCATGGAGGTTCTTCAATCTATTGAGGTCTTACCCAGTGACCCTATACCCATGGTCTCCATTATTACACCTCATCATGTAGCCTCTCTCACCAAATCACCATCTTCTCCTACATCTCCACCTACTCACCAAGTAGCTACCCTTAGCTTCTCAGATGAAGAGATCACACCGCACCACACCGATGAACCACACTGATGACCTAGATCCAACTCTCTTCATCATTGTCCATTATATAATATCCATGTACAACATGTTATGATTGATGGGGGCACTAGCATTAACATCATCTCCTCCCTTATGTTTGACCAAAGGCGCATACCTAACAATTGCATGCATAAACATCCCATCATGTTCCATTCATTCAATGATTCTATGACTTCCACACTTGGCACCATCATCCTCCATGTTTGCATGGGCCCTCGCACTATTCTAGAGTTATTTTACATCTTGGAGGGGGAATTTCAATATAAATTATTGGTTGGTAGACCCTGGATTTCTGTTATGGGTTGCTTTCCTTTAACTTTACATCATTGTCTGAAGTTTGAGCATGAAGGACACACCTATACCATTCCATCTGACCCATCACCTTTCAAAACTTGTAACATGCTTTACTAACCAAATGACGTGCTTATACCCATTAAAGTGTCTGCCTCCATGACCACTTCCTCTTCACCTACACCTCCACTCACCAGTACCACTGCTACCTCAACCACACCTACATCCTCCATTCCTACCACTGCCACAACCTCCACGGCTGACCCGTCAGCTTCCCAATCAGTTATTCCCACCTCTGATCCGACCTCTGACACGTTGTCTATCCCAGCTACCCACATATCGACCACCAATCCCTTAGAAGGCATTTTTTAACATCTCACTCTAGGGGAGTACCACCTATACAGTGTCAACACATTCCTTAATCCACAAAAGTATGGAATCCTTCACCAACACCCTCACTATGATCAACACATAGAAGAGCATCTCCTTTATGGTCCTCCTCACATTCATACCAATATCACCTATAGGGGACTTAATACTACCACTTATACACCTGAACCAACATCACAAACTTGCCCATTTTGTACAGACCTCTATTCACTCACCAATCACCATTTCACCCACACCTTCCTACACCGATGTGCGTGGAAGGGTTTTGTTTTTGGCTTTTATGAGCAAGGCCATCACACTGTTATTCCATGTACTACCCACAAACATAAAAACTGTAGTGGTATCGGATTTTCTAAACCACCTACCAAGAAGGCCTGCATTGAACTCATTGAGGACATCAGCCATGCTCCACCTCCTTCACCACCATCACCAGCTTCATCGATGGAGTCAATGGATTCCGAATCCATTCCTCCTAACTTTTCTGTTGGTGCAATTTCTGGGTTTGCACACTTTCCCTAATTTCCATGTTCCATTTCTTGCTCCAAAACATCTTTTTGGCTCGAGCTGGTGATCTACAACTCATTTTTCCAGTTGAATGCTTTCAAAATGCCCTCAATGTTGTTATTCTGCCCTATTTTGAAACAAAATCCAAGTTTCCCCTTTTTGTGCCCTAATTTCTTCATTTGCACGGGCTGTGTCATTTTTCCTTGCCAAATCGTAAAAAAACTCATGTTTGATCGAATTCCATTTTTGTGAAGGTGAAAATCCAATCCCCAGGCCTAAATCAGATGTAAAATCATGTTTCATTGGATTCAAAATTGAAAAATCCACCTTCCTTGTGAAAAAATTTGATTTCAGGGCATCCCCTGTATTTTTTTGCATTTTGACGGGCATACGGGCATGTTCTACCCGTCAAATTTATCATTGCAATGTTTATGCTGACGTGGCAGGCTCTCATTGGTCGGGGATGTCGGGAAAACATTACTAACTTGTCATTTTTGAGTTTTTTGCAAAAGGAAAAATTTTTGTCCGCGGCCCCGCAGTGCTACAGTGATGTGCCTACGTGGCACGATTTGATTGGTTGATGGATCGGCGGGTGGCGGGCCGCACTTAGGAAATTTTCTTCCATTTTGGAAAATTTCTCAAAATCAAATTTTTTCCTGAAGGCCCGCAGTGAATGGCATGATGACACGTGGCACAGGAGGGCTAGGTGGATGGCGAAGGACTTAGGAAAATTTTGATGTTTTTTGGCTCAGGGTGTCAGGGAAAAATTTGCCCGCAAGGCCCGTGCCCAATGGAAGGTGACACGTGTCCAGGATGGTCGAAATGGAAGAAGGGGGGACTTGTGAAAATTTTGAAGTTTTTGGCTTCAAAATGTCTAAGGAAAAATTTTTCCCGAAAGCCCATGCCTCCAATGGGATGGACACGTGTCCAGGGAGAGTCAAGCATGGAGAGGCGAATAGTTGGAATTTTTTTGAATTTTTTGGCTTCAAAATGCCAAAGGAAAAATTTTGACCTGAAGGCCCGCATCGAATCAAAGTGACACGTATGCAGGGGATGAAATGGAGGGGAAGAGGTTTGGAGAAATTTGATTTTTTTTTAAACTTCAAAGGGTAAAAAAGAAAATGTTTGGGAAGTCCCGCCACCAATGAAAGGCCCACGTCCAATGAAAAAGGACACGTGTCCAAATTTGATGGAGATTTGGAGCGCGAAGAGGAAAATGATGGAAAATTTTTTCCAAAATTTTGGCGAAAAATCTCAAGGTGAAAAATTGAACCCGAATGGAAAATTTGGAAGGTGTCCCCCACATCCAATAGGTGACACGTGGCACATTTCAAAAGGTCAAAAAGGAGAGCGCGGGCCCACATAAGAGGTTTTTGTGCTCGCGGAGGAATGAGGAAAATTTGGAGGGTCGGCTCTGCATCCGAATGGGAGAGCGACACGTGGCAGAAGAGAGCAGCGGGTGTTCGGGGCCCGCGGAGAATTTTGAGAAAATTTTCCTTTTCTCAAAAAAGTGGAAAATTCATCAAATTGGCCCACGGTTTTGGTGGGGCCCACATGAGGACACGTGGCGTGTCCAGGGGGCTGCGGGGAAAATTTTCAAAATTTTCCCAAGGTCAAAAAAGGTTTAAAATGCATTTTTTAAGGATTGGGGGCCCGGTCCAATGGTATTTGGACACGTGTCCCACCTTATCCAAAGGAAAAAAGGTAATTTTGGGGAATATTCAAGGATCTCATCTGACACGTGGAGGGCAGAATTTAAAGTTGATTTTAATCAACGGTTGTTGTGCATTTTCATTTTTTGGGTGCCATGGAAGCTCCAAGAAGAGTAGAATCGGTATTTTTGCACCAGATCACATGAAATTTTATATGAATCTACATCCCCTTCGGCCTTCTGAGTGCAATGGCATCATTCTTTTGAGCTGATTTGGTGCCCTATAGTGTTTTTCATGAAATATTTTTCTCAGCCCGTGAAAAACACGTGAAAGGTAAAAAATGAAAAGTTGCAGAGTTAAAAATGATGAGGGAAAAAGGTGAAAAATGATTGCAAATGCATGCTGGCATGGTGGAATGCCAAAAACGTGACCCTGGGATGGATAAGGATCTGAGTTCATGCAATATTTTAAAATATTTGTGCATCTCTGGCATTTGGCGAGCTGTTTTACAGTTTTATATCATTTTTCATCAAATGGATAGGGTTTTGTAACAAATTTGATCCCTTTGGCATATTCTTTGCTTGGGATGTAAGGATCCAAGCTGGCATAGGGTATATGATGTAATTTGGAGGCATTTTTAAAGGTCTGTTGAGAATTTTTGGAGAAAGAGAGAAGAATTTTCACAAGGAAAACTAGAAGTCCATTTCTTTTGGAGAAACTGCCTGAGAGCCATTTTTGATTCCTGTTTGCATCAAATGTTCATCATGTTGAGTTGGTTTCAGCTGTAAAGCCATCAACAAGCTTTGAGATTGTCTAAATAACATTCCCTTGCTGATATATTTGATCAAATTCTTGGATTAACTGGTTTTATCTCTTGGCAAAGCTTGCATACACTTGTATTTCAGTATGTTTTCAATTTGTGTTTCATGCTCATGTTGCAATCTTGTGTTTGGGATCTTTATTGGTCATACATGGTCTCATTTCTTGTAGAGGGTTTGAAGGCATCTGAAATCTTCCATTCAGAAGAGCATTCATTTGAGTGAAGATAAACAGATTTAAATTCATCTTACCTTCCTTGTAAATTGAGGGTGTTTGTAAACCTTTGGGTGTACCTTAGGTCATGATCTAACAAGGGGTTCTAAATGCTTCATTGATATTTTGCTTCAAGCCTTTGTGGCAGGTTATCAAAGTTTGTATGGAATAGTGCAGATTTGGGCATCCATTTGTGCACACATCCTGGTTGAAAGAGCACTTCAAATTCATTGAAACATCTCTGTTGTTTAGGTGTTGTAATTCATTTTGCAAAGTTTCCCAAAGAAGGTGATGAATTCCTAACTACTCTTGTCCCAACATCTCTCATCAGAATTTCATTTTAAACTAACTCATCCTACCTACAATACCCCTGCATCTGCATTGTGTGTCCACAAAAGAATTCAATCCTTTCACAAAAATGCACAAATTTGATCAGGGTTTTATCATGTCTTTAGCAGCTATAGCTTTGTTTTGAGAACATTTCCATCATTTAGTAGTGACAACTCCTTTGAGTTTGGATAATGGATACTTGATCATGTTTTCACAAAGCCTCTTCCATATCATATGCAAAACACAAGGATATCTCCATCTCCTTACCATATAGGGGCTGCAATATAGGTTCTCTTGCCTTGGTTGATAGGCACAACCTAAAATAGTGAGGATTAGATCAAAACCCTTATGAAGGTGCTATCCACTCCCTCATTTCTTGAATGCATACAAGCAGATAGGTGTGATCCCCAGGCTACAAATGACATACAAAACATCTATATATCCTTGAGTGTCTTGTGCAAATTCATGATGTTGTTCAAGTTGTGAAGGAGATTAAATCTGGATACCAACACCCGAGTGGCACCGTTGCCAGGGACTTCTTGGAATTTCTTGGTGGTTTTGAAGTATTTGAAAGGTTTGAGCATTTGTGTGATCAAGTATTTGAGCTGTTACATTCTTGAGATATCATTTCATACTTCAGATCTGCATGTTTTGGGTAAAAAGATTTCAAACTCAGCCTGCTCTTCTCATTTACCAGCAGTTTATATGATTTGGATGCATTGTTTTTGGTTGAATTAAGAAGAAGAAGATCTGATTTGTAAACCCTTGCAAGTTTTCAGTCATAGCATACATTTGACTGAATATTTTAGTGCTTTCTTGCACAACTAAGGTGAAAATCCTTAGTGGCGACTCCATGCTATTTGGATCTTGAAATACCAGTTGTCTAACACATTTCTATCATATGAAACTTGTTGTTTAAATCTGTCAAACTGGAGGGAAGGAGATCCCTCTTCATCAAGGACTCTTCTAAGAAGTTTCTCACCAAATCAAGAAGCTTAGAACTAGAAGGAAGAAGAGTGTGGAAAGTGGTTGGTGATTTGGTTGCAAGGAAAAGAAATCCCCATAGTTGAATTTGAAGGAGAGCAGCCTGTTATTGAAGATTATAATTCTTCTTCAAGTAGATCTGATTCAGGCAATCTTCTTGCTGATTTTCATTCTCCATCAGGTGAGGGACCTTCTTGTGTATTTAAAAAACTTGCTCCTAAATCTGCTCCTGTGGTTTCTAAGTTTGCTAAAGTTTATCAAGAGAGAGAGCCTTTGGGGGGTTGTCATTTTAGAGATCATTCATCTATTCCAATCAGACCCATTACTACTCCTCATCAGCTTGTTTCACCTCCAAGATCACCCCAACCAAAGATAATGGCTCAACTACAACCTCCATTTGTTGTAAACACCTTTGGTCCTATAAATTTTGGAGGAATGGATGGTTATCCAAATGCTGTCCCACAAGATGTGAGAAATAGGTTACCAAAATTCCAAGGTAACAATGCCATAACTGGAGATCAGCATCTCAAACTCTTTGTTAACATGATGGAAGACTTTGAGATAGAATTTGAGGATGTGTATATCAAGTTGTTTATCCATACACTTGAGGAAGATGCAAGAGATTGGTATAAAGCTCTACCTGATAACTCTATTGATTCATGGACTGAGATGAGTAATGCATTCAGATTACAATATGGAGATAAAACAGATCCAAGGTTCCTTCTATCTGAGTTTGAGAACATCAAGAAGAACCCTAATAAGATACAAGATTTAATAAAACATTGAGAAGGCTGCCTGTCATTTTGAGGCCTTGTGATGAATCTTGCTTGATCAAATATGCAGATGCATTTGATAAAAAGGCAGCCTATTACTTGAGAGACAAAAATCCTACAAACTTGAGGCAAGCTTTCACCATGGCACTTCAAATTGAAAATAATATTAAAGCTATTGGTAAACCACTCAAGAGGGATGGTGTGAAGCTAATAAACCCTGAGAAGCCTCAAGCTAGCAAGGGTGCTGATTTGGAAGATGTTGTCAAGACTTTGGCAGGGGCTGTCAAAGAAATTTCTTACAAATTAGCCCGGGCTGAGAAAGGAATTGGGAAAAGTTCACAAGGACAGCAAAGAACTCAAAACCATGATAGATTTGGCAATCATCCTAGGGGTGATCAAAGACAAGATGATAGAGGTAAAGGGCCTATTGGATCTGCAAATAGACAACCCCAAGCACGTGAAAATAGAGTGGTGCCTGACCCTCTGACTGCAAGAGTTGCTGTTGTTCAAGAAATTGCTGATATGGATTGGTGTGATAGATGTTTTCTTCCTCATCCTCCATGTGAAATGGACCAGCAAGATATTGATGATGATAATGAGAATGAAATGGATGATGACATTTGTATGATGGGCAGCTCTTCAGGCTCACAACAAGCAGCAACATCAACAGATGTGATAAGTGCAAGGACTGCTGCAACCTTTTGGGATTGCATAAAGAGGGTACCATTTCTTTCTCTTCCTCAAACTCATGATGTAGATGTAGTTCAGGCCTTTGAAATTCCTAATAATGACTTTGAATATCTAAGGGCTTTAATGATCAAGAAGTATGATGGTGGTATTCCTTCGGAGGAAGATAGACAATTGTTAATGAATGTTGTGGTTGGTCAAGAAAAGAGTACAATACTAGAAGTAAAGTTGTTAGAGGAGCTGGTCCTCAAGCCAAGCCAAAGACACCCTTGCTCACAAGCATTCCCAAAGATAATCCTAGAAAAGAAACAATTGCTAAGAACCCTGCTGTCCCATGCAAAAATATCAGTCCTCTTCATGCCCAGGCTGCCAAGAATACTTCTCCATCTGATGAACCTTCTTGTTTCCCTTCCAATGTTGTTTTACCAAAGAATGTTCCATATGATATAGCCCAGGTATTGAGCCAAATTAAAGTGAGTGTTCCCATTATTGAATTGCTTAGAATTCCTGAGCATAAGAAAAGAGCTTTTGAATACTTGGGATTGAAAGAAGAAAAGATTATACCAAGCAGAAATGTAAATGTTGTTGAGAATCCTCTTCAAAGCATTGCTAGCCTTGAAAATCCACCACCAATAGAAGATCTTGGAGAGGCACCTGAAGTGTATTTGGGGACATCCTTGGTTGATTCCCAATTGAATGTTAATCCATTCTTCACAACTTTTCTCATAAAAGGTAGGTTGCTTCACAATTGCATGTTTTATTCCGATCCATCATGTAATGTTATGCCTCTAGAGGTTATGAATGAGTTGGATATCAAGATGACAGCAGCATATGGGAAGTGTACAGCCATGGATTCAAGGGAAGTGCTGGTTGTTGGTTGTGTGAAGGGTTTAGTAGTGCAACTTGCAGCCTATCCGGGTAAGAATTTAAAACTTGATGTTGTAATTGTTGACTGCCCTGCCAAATGGGGTATGCTTTTGTCAAGAAAGTGGGCTGCAAGTGTTGGTGGTAGTGTTCAAATGGACATGTCTTTGCCACCATTCCCATTGAGGGCAGCCTTGTCAAACTCTATGGTGAAAAGAAGATGTTACACTTGATTGAAGATCCCAACAATGCTTCTTATGAAGTGTTGTTTGCTGATGTAGATGTTGACAATTTCATTGGTTTTGCTGATGGAAAAGAGAATAAGATGGATAAATCAGAGTGCCTTGGTATGGTAGGTTCTCCATGGACATTACTATTTGATGGAGCTTGCTCCAAAGTTGGAAATGGTGCTGGTATAGTGTTGGTTTCTCCTAGTTTAGAAGAGTTTCCTTTTTCCTTCAAGCTCAATTTTGAGTGTACTAACAACATTGCTGAGTATGAGGCATTATTATTGGGATTAAGGATTGCATGGAAGTATGGAGTAAAGGATATTGTTGCTAAAGGAGATTCAGAGCTGGTTGTCAAGCAAGTAAGAAAGTTGTATGCTACAAAAAATCAGCGTATGAAACAATATAAGCATGTTGTTTGGGACTTGATTGAAATGTTTGATTCCTCTAACATTGTTTACCATGATAGAGGTCTTAATGCTGCTGCTGATAAGCTAGCTGTTCTTGGTTCTAGATTTGACAATTGCACCATTTCACCTTTTTTTGAATATGACATTGAAGTGCTAACAAGGCCAGCTGTCCCGGATAATGTGAAACATTGGCAGATTTTTGATGATGATGCACAAGTGTTGAGATTCTTACAATGCCAAGGTGAGTTTTCTGGTCAGAATATTGATTGGGAACCAATGGTATGCATGAATGAAGGTAGAGAAACTTTGTTTGACAAGGATATTATACAATTGAAAACAAATACCATTCCTAAAGGTCTTGTTGCACTTGAATCCAATTTTAGCAATGTTGATTGCATCATTAATAGAAAGATGTTTGCTTCAAGGGATGTGGAAGAGCACAACTTGGGAACTAAAGACAAACCAAGGAAGATCTGGTTGGGCAGCCATCTCAGCAAAGAGAGAAAAACAGTCCTATGCCCAACTTTTAAAGAAATATCAAGACTGCCTTGCTTGGTCTTATTCAGAGCTGAAGGCATATAGAGAAGATTTATTTCAGCATGAGATCCCTCTTGAGGCCAAAACCAAGCCATTTATACAAAAACAAAGGCCTATTAACCCACTTCTTTCCATGAAAATGCAAGAAGAGTTGAAGAAATTGAGAGATGGTGGCATCATTCAGCCTACTAGATACTCTTCTTGGGTTGCCAACCTTGTGCCAGTTAGAAAAAAGAATGGAGATATCAGACTTTGTGTGGATTTTAGGAATCTAAACAAAGCATCTATGAAGGAAACTATCCTTTGCCAAACATGGAGAATATGTTGCAGCTTGTAACAGGGTCAGAAATGCTTTCTACTTTGGATGGTTTCTCCGGATACAATCAAGTAGTTGTCAAAGAATCAGAAAGACTTAAGACAACCTTCACTACTCCTTGGGGGACTTATGTTTTTGTAAGGATGCCTTTTGGATTGATGAATGCTGGTGCTACTTTTCAAAGGGCAATGGATGTTGCCTTTTCTGGTTATATCAATGAATTTATTGCAGTTTACCAAGATGATGTGACTATTTTTTCAAGGCAGCGAGCAGACCATTTGCAACACCTAGAGAAGATGCTGATCAGATGTAGAGAGTATGGCATTTCACTTAATCCAAAGAAGTGTCATTTTGGTGTGTAAAAGGCCAAGTTGTTGGGACATATTGTGTCTAAAGAAGGTGTTATGATAGACCCTGAGAGAGTGGAAGCAATCAGCAAGGTGCCTATTCCAAGAACCAAGAAAGGTATTCAATCTTTCTTTGGCCAAATCAATTTCATTAGAAGGTTTGTTTCTAATTTTGCTGAGCTAACTCTTCCAATCATGAGCATGCTAAGAAAGGATCAAGTTATTAAGTGGGAGGAGGCTGCCATCAAGCTTTTGAAGGAATAAAGGATGCACTCAAGCATGCACCTGTTTTGGCAGCTCCAAACTATAAGATGCCTTTCCAAATCTTCTCTTTTGCATCTGAATTTACTATTGCTTCAGTTTTGTTACAAAAGGATGAGAATGGAGCTGAGAGGCCTATTGCTTTCTTTAGCAAGGCTTTACAAGTAGCTGAATTGAAGTACACAATTATGGAGAAACAAGCATTTGCATTGGTAAAAGCAACAAAGATTTTCAGGCCCTACATTTTGAGTTCAAAGGTTGTTGCTTATGTTCCCCACACCATGGTTAAAGACATCTTATCTGACATGGAGATATCAAGCAAGAGATGTAGATGGGTTCAAAAAATTACAAGAGTATGATATGGATATCCAAACAACAAAGCTGGTAAGAGGTTTGGGTCTTGCCAAGCTCATGGCTGAGAGTAATTTGCAAAATGTAGAAGTGAATCAGCTAGAGGAAGAAAGGGCAGATCTTCTTGACAAATTGATGAATTCTGAATGGTACAAGGATGTGGTCTTCTACCTCAAGCACCTATGCTGTCCTAGTCACTTAAATAAAAATAAAAAAAGAGACCTCAATCTAGCTTCTCAAAAATATATCATAACAGACCTTGGGCTGGCTTGGAAGAACCCTGAAGGTGTCCTCTTGAAATGCATAACTGAAGATGAAGCTCCCAAGTTGATTGCTGATTTCCATGGGGGAGTTTGTGGAGGAATTTTTCTGGGAGAGTAACATCACATAAGATTTTAAGAGCTGGTTATTGGTGGCCAACTCTTTTTAAAGATGCAAACTGGTTAGTTAGAAGATGTGATAGTTGCCAACGTTTTTCAGGAAGATTGAAAGCTTCAGGCTCCCTTCCTTTGCAGCCTGTATCAGTTGAAGCTCCTTTCAAACAATGGGGAATGGATTTCATTGGTGAGATTTCAGATCCTTCTAGTGCTGGTCATAAATGGATCCTTGTAGCAACTGATTATTTTACAAAATGGGTTGAGGCAATTCCATCTAGAAAGGCAACACACCAAGTGGTAATGGATTTCTTATTGAATCATATCATATGTAGATTTGGGGTTCCAGTTAAGATTGTATCTGATAATGCCATGTGTTTTAGAGCCAAGCCTTTGATGGCAATGTGCAATGAATATGGGATAAATCTGACTTATTCTTCAAACTACAATCCACAAGGGAATGGACAAGCTGAATCAAGTAACAAGAACTTGCTCAAGATCATTAGAAGAACCTTGGAAATCAACAAGAAGAAGTGGGGAGAACAATTGAAATTTGTAGTTTGGGCTGATAGAATAACTCCAAAAAGAGCAACTGGTAAAAGTCCATTTGAATTGGTGTATGGAACTCAGGCTTTGCTGCCATTACACCTGCAATTATCCACTTTTCAGTTTTCCCAACAGTTGGAAGATCAAGAACATGGCCCATATGAATCAAGAATCAATCAGATCATTGAGTTGGATGAAGAAAGGAGAGCTTCTCATCAAAGGCATGTCAGATTTAGGGAGAAATTGAAGAAGTTGTTTGATAAGAAGGTCACCCCTAGAGCTTTTAGTGTTGGAGATCTGGTTTTGCTGTGGGATAGTAGGCATGAAGACAAGGGAAAGCATGGCAAGTTTGATGCTCTATGGATGGGCCCTTATGCCATTGATATCAGGATTGGAGAAAATACATTTTTTCTCAAGGATTTAGATGGGGATTTGCTGGAGCTTCCTGTTAATGGCAGACATTTAAAACATTTCTTGGATTAAATCCCCATGTGAGGTATGCACAAGTTGTACATTTTGTATAGTCCTTGTTTTTGTTTTGTCTTTTGTTCTACTGTTGTTGGCTCGTGGTTTTCCCTTTTGTCCTTGGCAACCATTTTTGGTGTGGTTTTCTCGGTCCTTTTTGGTGAAATTTCTGGTTTTTAGGGCTGCCTCTGCATTTTTGACTCCTTGCCCAATGGATTTCTGGCACTTGGTCTACATTTTGATCTTGTGGCACTCACTAGGAGTGCCCATCCCCAAGCAGGAGCTAATGTTGGTGAAAATTCTGAGTTTGCACACTTTTCCCTAATTTTCTATATCCATTTTTTCTCAAAAAACATTTTATTTTCTCGAGTGGGTGATCTGCAACTCATTTTTTCCAGTTGAATGCTTTGAAAGTACTCACAATCTTGTCATTATGACCTAAATTGAAACAAAATCCGAGTTCCCCCCCTTCTGTGCCCTAATTTCTTCTTTCACACAGGCTGTGTCGCTTCTCCTTTGTCAAAACGTGCAAGAAACTCGAAGTGGATCGAATATGAGTAATTTGAGGTTAAAATCTTACTCCCCAGGTCGTAAAAAATGTAAAATCATGCTTCGCTTGATTTAAAACTGAGAAATCTAAATTCCTTGTGAAAAAATCTGATTTCTAGGGCATCCTCTGCTTTTTTACATCTTTGATGGGTATATGGGTGTCACCTTCCCATCAAATTTATCTTTGTAATATATTGCTACCGTGGCAAGCTCCTATTGGCCGAGGATGTGCGGGAAAATTTTATAATTTGTCACTTTTTAATTTTTGGCACAAGGAAAATTTTGGTCCATGGCCCCACATTGCTACAGTGATGTGCCTACGTGGCACAATTTGATTGGCTGGAGGATCAGTGGGTGGCGGAGGTCACTTGGGAAATTTTGCTTTCATTTTGCCAAAATTCTCAAAATCAATTTTTTTCCCGAAGGCCCGTAACGAATGGGAAGGAGACACGTGGCACAGGAAGCATGAGGATGGAGGGGGACTTGGAATTTTTTTTTTTTGGCTCAAGGTGTCAAGGGAAAATTTTGACCCAAAGGCCTGCCTTCAATAAGAAATGGACATGTGTCTAGGAAAGTTAGCATGAAGGGGCGGAGTTTGTGAAAATTTTGAAGTTTTTAAATTCAAAATGTTAAAGTTAAAATTTGGCTTGAGAGCCCACGACCAATTGGAGGAAGACACGTGTCTAGGAGGCAAGATGGAAGAAGGGGCCGAAGGAAAATTTTATGAATTTTTGCCTTTATGTTTGCAAGGTAAAAAATGAAAAATGGGCCCGCCACCAATGAAAAGTGGACACGTGTCCGAAAAGGTCAAATGGAGCAGTGGGGACTTTGAAATTTTTTGTTATTTTTAGGCTTAAAGTTACAAAGGAAAAATTATTCCCGAAGGCCCATGTGCAATTTGAGGAGGACACGTGTCCAAAATTTGGTGGAGGTTTGGAGCATGGAGAGAAAGTAGAAAAGTTTGCAAAATTTTGGCGAAAAATCTCGAAGTGAAAAATTGACCCTTGGAAAATTTGGAGGTGTCCCCCCACAGCCAATCAGGGGGTGACATGTGGCACATTGCAAAGGGAAAAAAGGAGAGCGCGGCCCCGCAAGAGGTTTTTGTCAAGTAACTCTTCCTCGCACCCGACCTCCCGAGGTCGTGCCGAGACAGCCGGTGGGGATGGAATATGTATGGGATGCAGACAAACTAGTTAGGCAATCTAATGTCTTCAATACGCACTAGTGGAATTTGTGAATCTAAGGCAAAGAAGGCCCTCCTAACCTGAACTGGTGTGATAGATCGATCGGCAAGGATGACTGCTCGAAGGCTCCAATCAATATCGAGCTCTGGCGTGATTCGATCTATGGGTTGTGGAATACGTGGAAAATGACCTGGGATAGTTTCGTGTATGTCTCCAGATAAGGTCATATGGTGGATGGTAAATATAGTTGACTCTATGGACGATTCTCTGGCCTAGTCCAGAACTCTCTAGCTTTGTTAGCTGTTGTATCTAGTAAGGATAACTGTTCGATGATGATAGGTGGAAGTGGAGTGGATCTGAATACTAGTGTGCGTAGGCCAGTGTCTATGTCTGATTGACTTACGGATTCGTTGGGTTGCGGGATTTGTGGATCGCAACCGTAGACTCTTGGTTGTTGCGGTCCTGCTATGGTCATGCGTAGAATTAGTTCCTAATCCCTAACACCCAGTAATCGTATGCTTTCTCAGCCTCTATATTCAAAAATAATAGCTGTGTGATCTTCTCAGAGTGCCTCACAGGCGTTCTTGCAACCTGAATTCTTAGGCTGGTATCTATGTCTGTGAGAGTGTTTCCTGCATCTGGCTGTGGGACCAAAGGATCGCAACTAAAGGTTTGCTCTCTTTCAACCCCTTCTACAGTCATATGAATGTTACCTAGGGTAATCTATAGTTTGGTTGATTCGAGCAAAACGTGTGCGCTTGGTCGTCTTCTATGTTTAATCCGCTCAACTGGGAATTGATTTGTTGCAAGCTTACCGTTGTTCGGAAGACTTGGATCCTAAGATTTTTATCTATATCAGTTATTGCTGTGATGAGATTAGGCTGGGGCACGATTGGCTCGAATACGTAATCCCTGGGCTCCCTAGGTCTCGTGAGTGTCATACAAAAGTAACAATATAAAACGAACTGTAGTAAAATGAAATTTAACTACGTTGAATATATCTATAGAATATATGATTTCTCTATTTTTGTATTTTCTGATGAACTATTTGAATGAATTTAAAAGAGTAACTATTTAACATATCTAGAATTTGACAATTAAGCTAATGATACGAAATTAAAAACAAACAAGATAACCGAGTGTAGCTATTTGTCTGTGCAATTTGTGAATCTATTCTAAACAATGAAATAATTGACTCTAATCTATTTGCAAGGCTCTCGATCCTACCTCAGAAGTGAGGAGTGAATCATAGTTTCTCAGAAACTATCAATCCCCACAGCTTCCCTGGCAATATCGAGAGTAGAATTGACTGAAATAAAGTGATTGGCTACTTTATTTGATATGTTTCTAACTAGAACTTTGAAAGCTAGAACCTGGATTCTGCAGAACAGTGGCGAATCCGATGGTGTGTGTGATCTTGTCCCCTCAGTGTGATCTCCTCGTTCCTTCGTGTTCACGTGGATCCAGAAAAGCGTGTAATGCTAGCATCAACAGAAGTAGATATTGGGACAAAGGCAGCTCAAGATACAGACTGAATACAATGCGAGTAGGAGAGGGATAGCGCAAGAGTACAGAGCTTGGCTTATGCAATTCCTAGCGGGATCTATTTCCAGTCATGCAACATAAAATGTCTAGAACCTGAAACTATCCTGTTTGAAGAACAAAACCTGCAACTTTAGTGGCTTCCTATTAGTAAAAATACTATTCTATTCCAATGGATTGGATAAAATAACAACAGTACTTGCACAAGATGGATATGTGGCTTACTAACAGTAAAACAATGCTAACTAAGCATGCAATGAAAGAAACTAAGCACTCTAAGCAAAATGAAAACTAAATCTATTGCAAAGAGAAATCAGAGGCAAATTTGAGGGGCCATTTGCTTGAGCACAAGCCAACTATTTATAGCATTTGCATTTACCCAAGGTAAAAACCAAATAGAACTCTTAAACTATAAACAATGGCAAAACACTATTCCAGGGAACCAGAATCATAAATGCAAGCTTATGGCGGTGAAAGAAAGCTGGTAAAATGTTGAAATTACGTGAGTCATGTTAAAAGAGCTTTCTGGAAAATGCGTAAAGGACCGCCGCCCTGAGCAGGGCGGCGGTTACAGGACCGTCGCCCTGCTCAGGGCGGCGGTCACGAGGCCGCCCAGGCAGGGCGGCGGTTTCGTCACTGAAGAGAAAAAGGCCAAGAAAAGAGGGGAAAAGGGAAAAACAAAGCACGCGGGGGCTAAGCGGGGCATGCGGGATGTTAACGCACACTTGGAGATCTTTTCTGGATCCCGAACACCTTGCGAGGAGACCTGTATCATCATTGGGGCACCTGTTACGTTATTTTGGCAGTACAGTACCTTACAATTTTGGGTACGTACATATTGCCCCCTCGGAGAAGCGTTTTAGCCATGAAGAGGCGTAAAACGGTGGGTCCGAGTATGGCGGTCCCGAAATGGGAAGTTAGAAGTTATACCTGATACGTCTGTGTGTTGAAATGACGCCGTCCAAAATTCCCGCTACCTGCAAAACGAAAAGAGAACTCAAGTGCAGATAGACACAATAGTTTGGAAAATAAACGCTAAAATAATAGGAAATGAGAACGTACCATTTGTGCGGGGATAAGAACTTACCTCCGTCGGCGCTCCAAACCTGTGAAAAAGGCATTTAAAATGAATCAGGGTGCTATATATATGAAAGTGGGCCCATTTTCCTATTCATTTGCGCGAGTTGATTTGATTGATTTTGAGCTCTGGAACCCACGGTGACGGTTTCTTGCGTGAGTAGAGTCAAAACGTCCGTGACGGGATAGTGATCATGCCTCCACGAGCGGAACATCGACCCGCGAGATCACAGGTTAGTTTTCTTCAATTTATCCTTTTTACCCCCTTAATTTTGAAATGCTAAAATCTTTGTCGTGGGGGGGTAATTTTTGAAAATGTTAGTGTTAAAAGGTTCATCTAGGGGGGGCGCCTACTGGGTAGACCTTGTTTTAGTTAAAATGGTCTTGTTTTGTCATTTTTTGGGCTTTTTAGGTTTAAAAACCCGCGTGGGTTTTCGGGCCACGACCGCCGCCCGCCCTGCCCAGGGAGGGCGGCGGTTACACGACCGCCGCCCTGTTAAGGGTGGCGGTTACAAAACCGCCTCCCACCCAGGGCGGCGGTTTTGCACAGAATGCCAAAAGAACATCTATTTGAGATTGTTTCTGCATTTTTAGCATTTCTACGTGTTTTCATGATTTTTCCAGTATTATTCGGATGCTAACTTGCTCTGTTTTGTGTGTTTTTGGGTGTATGTAGGCGAGAGAGGAGTATATCCGGTGGAGCCGAGAGAGGGAGTGTGACTGGCTCCCAGAGTATTGGATGCCCTTTCACAGGATGAGGAGGACACTCTTCAGAGGGCTGGGATACTACGCATCTCACGCGTGCCCCATGTTACACCATCCAGTCACATTCTTTGTGACTTGTTCTCATATTGGGATGCTGATCGGAACACCTTCCGATTACCAGGGGTCCGCGGTGAGTGGACCATTACTTTGGAGGATGTCTATCGCATTCTGGGGGTCCCGATTATTGGGAGACGTCTCACCCTTGAGACAGTAGGTTCGCGGGCCCAGATAGCACAGTGGGCCACATACATGGGAGATGCAGTCATCTCCACGGGGTCGAAGAAGGGGGTTAGAGTTCGATCCATTCCTAGTTTTCCCATCCCCTTACTTCGCCAGGCTATCATGGGGATCCTTGCCTCGAGACTGATCGGGGACAAGGGAGGAGATACATTGTTATATTGCTGGTCCCCCATTATTGCACAGATAGAGGGACATGGCCGGATATATGCCTGGGGAGCAGACATACTTGGGACCACCTACCATGATTTATACAGGGTAGTCCATTTACAGGGGCAGTCCTTGAGCCACCCAACCTTAGTCATGAGTTGGGTCTATGAGCACTTCATCCCCTACGGCAGAGGTGTAGAGGTGGCAGATCCCGGAGCTGTGAGGGCAGCCAGATGGACAGATATGTCGGTGCTCCGAGCACCTCATCAGCCAGTTGCTTCTCTGACTACTGCCGACATGGAGGCCACACCATATCAGACTATGGCAGGTATATGGGGCGAGGAGGCTCTTACTTTGATCTCCTGCTCCACCACAGGGCAGCTTATTGATAGAGTGGGGCGAGTGGAGATGCACCCCTTTGGCCGAGTTCCTCAGCAGTTTGGCCTACCATACATGGGTATGCTTCCCCCAGTAGCGCCAGTATACAGATCAGTCCGAGAGGCCAGAGGGGGGCCTAGAGGCCGGGGTTAGACAGTGGTTACTCCTGACATTCCTATTACAGCCAGGAGGATAGTACGTGCCAAAGGGAGAGCTGGTGTGCCTCAGGCACCCTTGCTTCAGATTGCCGCGGGTCCTGCCCATAGCAGCGATGACCCCATTGACATAGACTCTGAGTCTGAGGAGTTTACAGGGGGAGAGACAGAGGAGGAGACTGAGGAGGACAGTGATCCTGAGTGGCATGACACTCAGGATATCATGCAGGCAGAGAGGGCCGAGCAGAGTGCAGAGAGAGTGACTCTGGTTTCAGAGGAGCCACTCTCCCAGGGCCATGGTGGGGAGGATGAGTCCGTTGCGGGGTGCTACGTTGCTCCAGTCACAGGAGCAGCCCCTCAGTCAGCGGCGGCATCCGCGGTAGGTGCTAATCCTATAGATCCATCCTGGAGGCCCGGTGATCCGAGTAAGTTACCCTCTCTCCTTTTAATGTTTGTTTTTAGTTAGGATCTCCTTAGTTGCTATCTCTCCTTTGTTTTATCTTGTATTTCTAATCTCTTGTTTGGTTTCTAATTTGTTTTCTCCTTTGTTTGCAGAGACCGCCGATGAGTGGCGGGACTTGATTCGCAGGGTATGTACTGATACCCTGATGATCCCCATGGAGAGGACCCGTGCAGAGCTGTCCTGTAGATGCTGGGGAGCCCTCAGCAGCTGGTAGACACACTGACGTCTTTGCCCCAGTCTGGCATGTGGCCAGGATGGTATCGACTCTCTGCACGGAGCTAGCGGGGTATAGGACGGCCGAGCGCTTGATGAGGAGCCATTCTCGTGGTGAGACTGCGGCTGCCCCTCGGGATCCTGAGCCCTCCGTGCACTCAGAGCGCCGGCGTAGCCGGAGTCCTAGGCATGGGCGTGTGCCTTCAGAGGGGTCTCGTAGGGATTGAGAAGCCACTTGGCTCTCCTAGATTTTGTATGATACATTCTTTTGTATATCCCGGGCTCTTTGAGCGTTTTGACCATGCTTAGTGCATGATGGCATTGTACAGAAACGTTGATCATATTATATATATATATATATATATATATATATTCTTTTTGGATCAAACCTTTGGCATTTATGGCTTGCTTCTTTTCTAGTTTCCTCATGTAGATTATGATGTATGTATGTATGCTCTTTTTAGAATGTATGCAATGGAGAACAAATGATGCAAGTGTTTATTTTCCTTTTGTATTTCATGATGCTGATATATGATAATGTAGATATAATGTGATTTTGAATCTTAGTTTCTGTAAGCAATTTTGGATACTTCATATTTGTTTTGGCAAAGTGATGAATATAAACCGGTATGATGAGCAGATAAACCTGCCCCTACCCCCAACTCCACGCAACTAGTAAGATGCGAGGGCTCATCACCGAGAGTTGGGAAGGGCGCAAGTTATGAGATGTGTTGAAATGATATTGATGAAAGACAGACAAAGCTTTGGCGGAACCAAATTAGGATACCACAAGCCCACTCCACTCGAGTGACTTCATAGTTTTGGATGCAACTTGCTTTGCGGTTTATCCAGACTTAGATCCTTAGATGGCCACATAGTAGACAAAATCTGGGTTTTTAGGATTTTGAACTCTTTTGGAATTTTGGACATCTGATTCATTTGTTTTTGACTCAAAGACTTCGAGATTTGAATTGTTTGCTTATGACCTTTTGCATTTGTTTGTCAAGAGGACCCCCTACACTTTGCCCCATGCTACTAGTAAGAAGCGTGGGTTTATCACCGTGGGAAAAGCATAGGCGAGTAAGGGCATTTCCATCCTTTCCCAACCCTACGTCACTAGTAAGAGACGCAAGCTCATCACCAAAGGTTGGTGGGGCAAGGAAATGTGTAAAATTAAAATTTTCTGTTTGATCAATATTTGACTTGTTTTCTTGAGTAAAATGTCAGTATGTGCTTATTTCCAAAGAGATATACATATGGGATAGATGTGACACCATGAAGCTTCTAGAACAGACCATAGGCAAGACACCTATCCTAAGAAGAAACCAAAAGTGAGAATAAACCTGCAGATCTTGGCATGGTTACCGTTAAGACTTTGTCATATCTAGCTTTATTTGATAAAATGATTCCGAGATAATTTGATGATATCATGAAAATGGAGAAGTATGATTAGAGTGTTTATGCCAACAACATCATGAGTTTGTAATGAATTGCTTTGAGAACAAAATTCCTTGATCACAATTTGTGTACGAAACAAGCGGACAAAATGATCTTAATCTATATGAAGATGCAATGTAAATGTAATTATAAATAGTGCTAGTTGCTTACGCGTAGAACCGCTTGAGGTGTAGGGAATTGACTGTTTCACCAAATTCCTCACCTTCCAGCGTACATAAGAGGTATGCACCATTTCCATAGTCCTTCATGACTCGGTATGGGCCCAACCATTTAGGCCGGAACTTCCTTCCTTCGCCGGTCTTCTTGTCGATCCGGCTGTCTAGTCTTAGAACTAGATCACCTTCATATATGTCGCGTTCATAGACTTTCTTGTTATACTGCCGGCACATCCGGTCAGCATAGGCTCTGTGCCGCTGTTCAGCATCTAACCTAGCTTCATCTAGGCTTTCTAGTTGGGAGAGACGTGCTTCTCTGTAAGCGTCTTCATCCAGAATCCCTTGTAATGAAATACGGAGACTGGGTATTTCAACCTCAAGTGGGAGAACTGCCTCTGCCCCGAATACTAGTGAGAAAGGAGTTGCTCCCGTTGGTGTTCTTATTGAGGTTCGGTGGGCCCATAAGGCCGGATATAACTTCAAGTGCCAATATCGTTTGTTTTCTTTCACCGTTTTAAGGAGAATGGCTTTTAGTGTTTTATTTGTCGCTTCAGCCTGTCCGTTGGCTTGAGGGTAATACAAGGAAGCCGTATGATGGCTTATTTTAAATTTATTGCACAATTCGTGAACTTCGTCATTCTTAAAAGAAGTTCCATTATCTGAGATAATGATTTGCGGGATACCATACCTGCAAATGATTTGGTTCAAAATGAACTTGGCGATTACAGAACCCGGTACAGTAGTAAGAGGCATAGCCTCTACCCACTTGGTAAAATATTCAATGGCTGTGATTATGAAATTATGGCCATCAGTAGACGAGGGAGAGAATTTCCCTATTAAATCTAGGCCCCATGTAGAAAAGGGCCATGGAGTAGCGATTGGTTGTAGAGCTTGTGCCGACATGTGGATCTCATGGGAGAACTCTTGGCACTTATGACACCTGCGTACAAACTCTACTGCGTCGTGTTCTAGAGTGGGCCAGAAATAGCCCATTCAATGTATTTTACGAGTGGTGGCATGGCCACCGAAGTGGCCTCCACACATTCCACTGTGAGATTCATGGAGAATCTTCTTGGATTCTTCTGTGTCGACACATCTTAGAAGCATTCCATCGAATGCTTTCGATAGAGCACTTGCTCTATAATGACGTATTTTGCTACGATAATGCGTAACCGCCTTCTGTGTTGCGGTGTAGCCCCTTCTGGATACGTATGGTCCATGATATAATTAATGATATCAGTGTACCAGGGACACTCAGAGATAGGAGGTCTGGTTTCAATGTAGTATACGCACTCATCTGGAAAATCCAGATCTACTAGATCACCTCCATCTAATGGGTTATCAGCTAACCAATCCGCGATGATTTGTCCCTTAACGGATTTCTGATTTACAAATGTTAATTCGAATTCTCCCATTAAGGTTATAAAACGTCCAGCCTTCTTAGACAAGGACCCTTGTGTGAGAAAAGTTCGTAAATGGTCTGTTTTTACCATGACCCTTGTTTCTTGATTTAGCATATAATGTCTTAAGCGTTTGGTTGCAAAGACTATGGCGAGGCATTCTCGTTCTGCTTGTGTATAACGTGTTTCATAGTCGAGCAACGTTCGGCTAATGAAATAAATCACACGTTCTCTCTTGTCATCGTCTTCTTGAGCCAGCATACAGGCTAGCGAGACATTGGTAGCTCGCGAGTATAAAATTAACGGGTGATCTAGCTTAGGTGGCATTAGCGTAGGTGGTGATAACAAGAAACGCTTAACTGCATCAAAAGCTTCATTGCAATCTTCAGTCCAATCAATACTATAATCTTTCTTGAGTAAATTGTTGATTGGATGAATGGCGAAACTTAAGTCCGGGATGAATCTCCGGATTGCACCAAGCTTTCCGAGAAATGACCTGATTCCAGATTCATCCGAAGGTGGGACCATTTCGAGGACAGCCCGAATTTTGGTTGGGTCAACATCTATCCCTCGTGACGATATGATGTAACCTAGGAGCTTCCCTCCTGTTACACCAAAGACGCATTTTTCTGGATTTAGCGTGACTCCGTATTCTATCAGACGTGAAAGAATGATGCGGAGTACTTCCGGATGGTCACAACGCTTCTTGGCCTTAGCCAACAAGTCATCTACGTAGGATTCCATGATTTTATGAATTAGATCGTGAAATATATATGTCATAGCTCGCTGGTATGTAGCACCAGCGTTCTTGAGACCAAATGGCATAACAACATAGCAATAGGTTCCCCAAGGAGTTATAAACGTGGTTTTAGCTTGATCTTGTTCAGATATTCTGATTTGATTGTATCCCGAGAATCCATCCATGAGAGACAAAAGTTCAAATCTAGCTATTGCATCAACAATGACGTCAATGGATGGTAACGGGAAGTCGTCTTTAGGACACGCTTTGTTAATGTCTCGGAAGTCTATGCAGATGCGTATCTTTCCATTTTTTTGAGAACGGGAACGATATTAGATACCCATTGAGAGTAATCGACTGGTTTGATGAATCCTACTTGGAGGAGTTTCATTACCTCCTCTTTTACCATGAGAGCTACCTTGGGTTTCATGGGTCTTGATTTTTGTTTAATTGGTTTTGCCTCAGATTTAGCGACGAGGTTGTGCACCACAATGTGGGGTGCAACACCTGTCATTTCCTTATAATTAAATTCATACGCCTTCTGATGTTCCTTGAGGATTCGAGTGTGTATTTCTACTTCTTCTGGAGTTAACGAGGATCCTAACTTCAATATCCTTGGTTCATCTTCCGTTCTGATGTTAACATCAATTTTCTCTTCGATTAAAGAGGCATTACCTTATTCAAACTCAGGTGGGGCTGGAGGTAAGTCCAAATCGTCCCTATTTTCTACTGTGTATATGCTAGGTTCCATTTGCGAGGGAAGCTCCATCATGGGATTTCCAAAGTAGGAAGACGAATGTGGGATTAAGGACAAATCTATCATATGATAGGAGAGATGTAATGCCGCATAGGTGTTTAAGTAATTCAGAGTGGCCATATCACTATCAATGTGGTCTAGGATAGTAGATTTGTTTTCATTTCCGTTTAAAAGAGAATTTGTCATTGTTTTTATCAATGGTTCATCACGAAGGGATACTATGAAACGGGTATCCTCTAACTTACTGTTTGGAGTAAAACGTGATGCTGAAGTTGCTATTGAATCAGCGAGAAGATTTTTCTCTCGCGGGATTGCTTCAATTGATATGAAGTCAAACTCCTTGCTTAAATTCAACACAGCTGTTTTGTAAAGCTGTAAGTGCTCGGCTTTGGTTTCATATATCTCAGAGACTTGGTTTGCTACCAATTGTGAGTCTCCTAAGACTCTGATGTTATCAACACCGATTCTCTTAGCTAAGATGAGGCCAAGGAGGAGGGCTTTGTACTCAGCGCCGTTGTTTGTACATTCGAAATTTAGTTTAAAGGAAAATGGTAGGACTTTCCCTTCAGGGGAAGTAAAGATTACACCTGCCCCCGCTCCGTAACGACATCTAGCCCCATCAAAATGGAGATTCCAATATTTAGGTGGGAGTATAGATGTTGGTATATTTGTGTGTTAACATCTTCTACTTCTACCATGCAGAGATCTACTGCTGGGAGAGAACCGACACCCAGGGAATATCCCACGCCTACAGAATCAAATGGTAAGAACATTGGTAGATCTTGTTCTATTAATTCAATGATTTTTGCAGTAGTTCCTAATGATACTGTTTCTACAGTGTTAGCCTCATCTTTGGGGGTTGGGGTTGCCTTGGCTAGGCTCATAGTTTCAAGATCTGTCGTAGGTACCAACTTTTCTTTTGGTTTTGCGTCGGTAGGTTTATTAAGTTGGTTTGTTGGGAGTTCAAACTCCGAGTGCACGCCTGGTCTTTTCTTTAAGTCAGCTAGGTGTACATCGAATGGTTTTGGATCACCTTTGGCTACAAATATCTTTCCTAAGTGTAAAAACCTTACTTCTTGAAATAGCGTAGAAGGGATTGCCTTCATGCGGTGTATCCATGGTCGGCCGAGGATCATATTATAGTTAGTTTCCCGATCTATAATATAAAACTCAGTCAAGATGGTTTTGGGTCCTAAGGTGACCGGTAATATTATAGTTCCAACCGAGGTGGCTTTAAGGCTATCATAGCCCCTTAGTGTGTTTCGAGTTGTGGAACAATTGGTTTCTCCATACCCTAGCTTTTGAAGGAAAGAGAAGGGGACTATGTTAACTGCTGCCCCATCGTCTATCATTGCACGCTTTACATAGTTGTTATAAACCCATACTTGCAAATGTAAGGCTGGATCACCTCGACGTGCGATCTCAGCATCTGTCGGCATTTTGTTTATCTCGAATATGAATTCGACATCCCTATCCGCCTGCCCTGGAGGATGAACATCAAATTCTATATGATTTACCTGTGTTTCAGGAGGTGGAGTGATGTTAATTAAATGGTCCAAACCTAATGCCTCTAAAAGAGCAGCCCTGTGAGCAGGAGAATTTTTTAATAAATCCTAAAAAGGAGATGTGCGAGAAGGTTTTTGTTAGGTCGTTAATTAAATCATAGGCACCCACAGGTTTTGCTACGATTTGTTGGATGTTATCCGTCTCTGGCAGGTGGCTTGGACTTGGCTGAGAGAAATACTCTCGTGTCCTTGTTACAGCTTCGATGGGTAGTTCGGCGTCTAACTCCACTAAACCGACTACCTTAGGTCGTGGCTGACTTCCTAGTTGTGGCGCAACTAATGGATTTAGCGAAGTTGAAGCTTCATGATCATTGTTTCCTGTCATTACACTCTTGTTTGTCCCAGTTAGATTTAGCCTGTTGTTATCGTGATTTGGGAGTGGATCATTAAAGATCTTCAGGGGTGCATTTTGAGGGGAAACTGCCCCTGAAAAGGTATTTGATGCTGGTGACGTAGGATCTGCCAAGAACATATCCATGAAAAGTTGTCTTTGTTCATCTGGCAAGCGTTGCATGAATTTATTGTAGTCACGGCACATTCTAGTGTCATGGCCCCGAATTTTGTGGAAACCACAATACGAATTAGGATTGTAATTCCTAGTTTGTTGGTTTGGTGCGTATTGTGGCCCAAAATTTTGATCAAACCGTTGTCTATTAGGATTAAAATTTTGCGTTTGTTGTCTTTGGTTTGAATTCTGGTTTTGGTACCTAGTTGAATTTTGGCTTGGACCCTGTGTGGGATTTTTCCGTTGTTGTTGTTGTTGTTGTTGTGGATGGTTAAAATCCACTGTATTGATTATCGGGGTAAAGTTGTTGTTTCTTTGGTTGTTTATTTGTGATGGAGTATTGACAACATTTACCTTCTTAGGCTGGTCAGTCACTCCATCTGTTGTTACACCCCGATTTTTATTAAGGATTTTAGGTCCTTGATTGACGTTCGTGGTAGTAGGATAAGTTGTAGTGTTCTGGTTGGAGGTGACTAACCTCCCATTTGCTCCATATGTTTTGCGACCACTATCAATTGCTGCTTGATCTATTCGAAGAGCACTCTCAAGTACTTCATCGTAAGTTCTTAATGGGAACTTCTGGACTTCTTCCTTCACTTCTCTGCTAAGAGAATGAAGGAATAAATCACATAGTTCCATTTGATCCATGTTTGGAGCACTTGCCGAAGAATAAAGAACTGTACGCCACCTTTGGATGAAATGGGCGACAGATTCATTGTGTTCTTGCTTGATGTGTAAGAATTATCTAAAACCTGTCCTTAATAATTTGTTCATGTCAAAGGCCTTGATGAATTCTGACATGAGTTGTTTGAACGAATGGATGGAAGCCTCAGGTATTCTATAATACCAATCGAGAGCGATGCCTTCCAAGGTTTTTGGGAATATCTTAGCGACAACCCCATCCCATGGGAGTAGTTCTCGAATGGTTGTAGCGTAAGCTTTGATATGTGCATTTGGATCTCCCTCACCTTTGTATTTGGGCAAGTCGGGAAGAGGTCTTGGAAGCATGATGCTTCGTACGGTGAAATCTAAGGGCTCTTTCAAATATTCTGAGTAAGTCCCTATCGCATAGGTTTCGACCATTGATGGTGCTTGCTGAGGGAGCGGAGGTGGGATGGGTTTTTGATATGGCATAGCGTATGCGTTGGTAGGGGCATAAGGAAACACCTGTGCTTGAGGAACCATGCCGAGAGAGGAGAACATATCCCCTTGTGGTGATTTGGAGTACATGTTTAAGTATGACGGGGTATTGTCCAGGAATGGATTGTTTTGTACTAGACCGGGAGGAACAACAGTGTTAGAGATGGTGGGTCTAGTTGGCGTTTGTTGTGAATACTGAGGAGTCATGCCTAACGTGCCTACTCCTGTGAGGAGGTCTACTTGGCTAGGATGGTGTGGAGGATTGGAACTTCCTGTTTGCATGAATTGAGAATTTTCACTTGCTTGGGAAAGTTCTAACCCTCTCACTTTTTCTACTAACGTTGAAATGACTTCATTTGGTGAAGTCACGGTGTTTTTCCTTAGTGGCGTTTGTTGTATATCATGGTGTTGTATAGGCATGTGATATCCTGCTATGAACTGATCGCTGCCCTGCCAAGTTTCCCCGAGGGCATTTCCTATATGTAGTGGCATGGAGGTATTTTCTTGAAAAGAGACCTCGGGTTGTGTTTGTAAACCTCCTATAGGTGGGTACATACTTCGAGAACGTTGGTCATTCCTGGCATAACGTACCGAATGTTCATCATCTAAACCTCGGTATGAGTCTGATTGTCTACTAATTTGTGGTCTAAGCAGCATCTGAGGAGATGAACCAGATTCTCCGGTGAACGTCATATTATTCGAGCCTGAAGGCTCTGTTTGTTGCGTTTGAGCGAGCTGATCTAACTCCTCAGTTTGAAAAGATGAGTTATATCTGATCCTTGGAGTTTATGTTGACAACTGGTTAGTTGAGTAGTTGTCACCCCATACTGAGAGTGAGGGTGATGATTGTCTATTTTGTTAGGCGTAGTATGCCTCAAGGCCCAAGAGGGGCCTGCCATATGCATCAAATCCTGACATATTCGGGGGGTATATGAATACCCGCAGAATAATGGGAAGGAGCGAAGGTGATGGTGAAAGCTAATGAGGTAGTAAAGATGAAAAATATTTTTAATTTGAAAGAAACAGTAGAAATATGACTCCGAACTAGAAAGTAGAAAGTTCACGTCGTGTTCACCAATTTTGTACGATGGAAAAGTGAAAAGCGAGCGTGGGAATCTACAAGTAACTCTTCCTCGCACCCGACCTCCTAAGGTCGTGCCGAGACAGCCGGTGGGGATGGAATACGTATGGGATGCAGACAAACTAGTTAGGCAATCTAATGTCTTCAATACGCACTAGTGGAATTTGTGAATCTAAGGCAAAGAAGGCCCTCCTAACCTGAACTGGTGTGATAGATCGATCGGCAAGGATGACTGCTCGAAGGCTCCAATCAATATCGAGCTCTGGCGTGATTCGATCTATGGGTTGTGGAATACGTGGAAAATGACCTGGGATAGTTTCGTGTATGTCTCCAGATAAGGTCATATGGTGGATGGTAAATATAGTTGACTCTATGGACGATTCTCTGGCCTAGTCCAGAACTCTCTAGCTTTGTTAGCTGTTGTATCTAGTAAGGATAACTGTTCGATGATGATAGGTGGAAGTGGAGTGGATCTGAATACTAGTGTGCGTAGGCCAGTGTCTATGTCTGATTGACTTACGGATTCGTTGGGTTGCGGGATTTGTGGATCGCAACCGTAGACTCTTGGTTGTTGCGGTCCTGCTATGGTCATGCGTAGAATTAGTTCCTAATCCCTAACACCCAGTAATCATATGCTTTCTCAGCCTCTATATTCAAAACTAATAGCTGTGTGATCTTCTCAGAGTGCCTCACAGGTGTTCTTGCAACCTGAATTCTTAGGCTAGTATCTATATCTGTGAGAATGTCTCCTACGTCTGGCTGTGGGACTAAAGGATCACAACCAAATGTTTTCTCTCTTTCGAGCCCTTCTACAGTCATATGGATGTTACCTAGGGTAATCTGTAGTTTGGTTGATTCGACCAAAACGTGTGCGCTTGGTCGTCTTCTATGTTTAATCCGCTCAACTGGGAATTGATTTGTTGCAAGCTTACCGTTGTTCGGAAGACTTGGATCCTAAGATTTTGATCTATATCAGTTATTGCTGTGATGAGATTGGGCTGGGGCACGATTGGCTCGAATACGTATTCCCTGGGCTCCCTAGGTCTCGTGAGTGTCATACAAAAGTAACAATATAAAACGAACTGTAGTAAAATGAAATTTAACTACGTTGAATATATCTATAGCATATATGATTTTCTCTATTTTTGTATTTTCTGATGAACTATTTGAATGAATTTAAAAGAGCAACTAATTTAACATATCTAGAATTTGACAATTAATCTAATAACGAAATTAAAACAAACAAGATAACCGAGTGTAGCTATTTGTCTGTGCAATTTGTGATCTATTCTAAACAATGAAATAATTGACTTAATATATTTGCAAGACTCTCGATCCTACCTCAGAAGTGAGGAGTGAATCATAGTTTCTCAGAAACTATCAATCCCCACAGCTTCACTGGCAATATTGAGAGTAAAATTGACTGAAATAAAGTGATTGGCTACTTTATTTGATATGTTTCTAACTAGAACTTTGAAAGCTAGAACCTGGATTCTGCAGAACAGTGGCGAATCCGATGGTGTGTGTGATCTTGTCCCCTCAGTGTGATCTCCTCGTTCCTTCGTGTTCACGTGGATCCAGAAAAGCGTGTAATGCTAGCATCAACAGAAGTAGATATTGGGACAAAGGCAGCTCAAGATACAGACTGAATACAATGCGAGTAGGAGAGGGATAGCGCAAGAGTACAGAGCTTGGCTTATGCAATTCCTAGCGGGATTTATTGCGAGTCATGCAACATGAAACGTCCAGAACCTGAAACTATCCTGTTTGAAGAACAAAACCTGCAACTTTAATGGCTTCCTATTGGTAAACAGACTATCCTATTCCAATGGATTGGATAAAATAACAAAAGCACTTGCACAAGATGGATATGTGGCTTACTAACAGTAAAACAATGCTAACTAAGCATGCAATGAAAGAAACTAAACTTTCTAAGCAAAATGAAAACTAAATCTATTGCAAAGAAAAATCAGAAGCAAATTTGAGGGGCCATTTGCTTGAGCACAAGCCAACTATTTATAGCATTTGCATTTACCCAAGGTAAAAACCAAATAGAACTCTTAAACTATAAACAATGGCAAAACACTATTCCAGGGAACCAGAATCATAAATGCAAGCTTATGGCGGTGAAAGAAAGCTGGTAAAATGTTGAAATTACGTGAGTCGTGTTAAAAGAGCTTTCTGGAAAATGCGTAAAGGACCGCCGCCCTGAGCAGGGCGGCGGTTACAGGACCGCCGCCCTGTTCAGGGCGGCGGTCACGAGACCGCCGCCCAGGCAGGGCGGCGGTTTCGTCACTGAAGAGAAAAAGGCCAAGAAAAGAGGGGGAAAAGGGAAAAATAAAGCACGCGGGGGCTCAACGGGGCATGCGGGATGTTAACACACACTTGGAGAACTTTTCTGGATCCCGAACACCTTGCGAGGAGACCTGTATCATCATTGGGGCATGTCATTTCTTCACCACATCACATGGAATTTTATATGGTTTCGCATCCCCTTAGCCTTTTGAATGCAATGACATCATTTTTATGGGCTAATTTGGTGCTCTATGGTGTTTTTGATGAAATTTTTATTCAGGCCCGTGTAAAAAATGTGAAAGGCAAAAATTAAAGTTGCAGAGGTGAAAAAATGAGTTGCAAAAGCATGCTGGCATGTATGAATGCCAAAAACGTGACCCTAGATGAATAAGGATCTGAATTCATGCAATATTTTAAAATATTTATGCATCCCTGGCATTTTACGAGTTGTTTTATAGTTTAATGTCATTTTCTTGAAATGGATAAGGTTTCTTGTAAAAAATTTGATCCCTAAGCATATTCTTTGCTTGGGATGCAAGGATTCAAGCTAGCATGAGGTATAAAATGTATTTTTCAAGCATTTGTAAAGGTGGGAGGGAGAAGAGAGAAAAATACTCAGAATTTTCAACTAAAAGGTTGGAAGAAATCCATTTCTCTGGAGAGAACCACCTGAGAGCCAATTTTAATTCCATTTTGTATCAGATTTCATCATGTTGAGTTGGTTTCAGCTATAAAGCCATCAACAAGATTTGAGATTGTTCTTATAGCATTCCCCTGATGATGTATTTGATCAAATTTTGGATTATGTGGTGTTATCTCTTGGAAAATTTTGTATACAATTATGTCTCAGAATGTTTTCAATTTGTGTTTCTTACTCATGTTGCAATCTTGTGTTTAGGATCTCTTTGATCATACAGGGTCTCATTTCCTATTGATGGTTTAATGGCATTTACAATCTTATATTAAGAAGAGCTTTCAAATGATAGAAGATAAATAGATTTAAAATCATTTCACTTTCCTTGAATAATGAGACTGTCTGTAAACCTTTGGGTGCACCTTAGGTCATGATTAAATAGGGATTCCTGGATACTTTGTTGGTATTTTGCTTCAAAATTTTGTGGTAGGTTATCAAAGGTTATGTGGAAGAGTGTAGATCTGGGCCTCCATTTGTGCACATATCCTGGTTGAAGGAGCATTTAAAACCCTTGGAAGCATCCATGTTGTGTAGGTATTGCAAATTTCTTGCAAAAGTTTTCACAGAAGTTGGTAATTACTAGCTAAAATTTTCTAAGCATCTCCCAAAAAATTTCATTCAAACTAACTCATCCTACCTATGCTACCCCTACATTTGCATTATGTGTCAACAAAAGAATACAATCCTTCCACAAAAATGCATAAAGCATATCAGGGTTTCATCATGTCTTTAGCAGTCCTAGCCTTGTTTTGAAAGCATTTCCATCATTTAGTAGTGACAAATCCTTTGATTTTAGATAATGGATAATTGATCATGTTCTCCAAGGCCATCTTCCTTACTATGTGCAAAATACAAGGATATCTCCATCTCCTTTACCATACAAGGGCTGCAATATAGGTTCTCTTGCCTTGGTTGATAGGAACAACCTAAAACTGTGAGGGTTAGATCAAAACCCTTTTGAAGGTACTATCCACTCCCCCAAATCTTGAATGCAAACAAGCAGATAGGTGTGCTCCCCGGCTACAAATGACATACAAACCATCTATCTATCCTTGAGTGTCTTGTGCAAGTTCATGATGATGTTCAAGTTGTGAAGGAGATTAAATCTAGATACCAACATGACCTATTTTGGGATTTAATAAGTGGCGAAGGGTAAGTCCCCACCCTTATAAATATATATTGAATTGTGTAAGAGAGAGAGAAAGCATAGATATATGTGGTGAGAACTAGGTTATAGTGAGATTATGTTGTCAAATCTGTTACGTGCATGAGCGTATACTACTATGATTATTAGGAAGCTTCTGTGTATTTAATGCAATTAATTTAATGGATATTATGGACTAAAACAAGGTGTTATCATGGTTATATTTCAGTATTGCATGCTTAATTCCATTATGGTTATCTTTTAAGTCTGTTCTGTTCTAGATCTAGATTTGAATAACCACTATAGGAAGATATATTAGCCATAGATCTGAATGATTAAAGTCTTCTTCATGCTAACTTCTTGCAACAACAAACCTAAAGAGGGATGTGGTACCTTTGTGCACTTCAAGTGAGTTCTCAGTCTAGGCTGAGTGATGTGCCAATGCACTTGGGCTTGTATTGTTGAATTCTAGGATGCATCAAAATGTGTCTAGACAACATGCATTCCTATCATCCATTTAACTAGGTTATCGAGGAAAAAAAGTAAAATACACATAAATATTGACTCACAACAGATATAATTCAAAGGACGTATAGGGAACGATAATATCACATACCCAAAGGGAAGTGACCCTTACACTAGGTCAACCTAGGGTTTCCAAGTCCCGAGATCCAAAAAGAGGAAGGAACCTTATTGGGGTATCAATACTATGGGGTGATTAGGACTAAAATAAACATGCAAGATCTATACTAACTGAAGTAAATCATGTAACATAAAATATGGAGCTGAATAACAATATTTATCCTAACATGTGCATATAATGCTAAGATAACATAAAGTGATAAGAAAAGAGATATGCGACTACTCTATGCAAAATGACAAGTCAAGTTAGAGCACTTAACCTTTTGGGGGTGGTCGTTGATGTATCTATTTCCCAAAGGATCATACACTAAGAGAGAAATAGATTTTTGGGTGGAGAAGGGGAAAAAATATTGTCCTAACTCACTATAGGTGACCCAAGAGTGTAAGAAAAATAATCCAACAAGAAGAAGATCCAATCAAAGAGTCAAGGTGTAAGAAATCCAAGATCCGAGTCAAGAAGATGCAAGTTGACACAAAAGAGAAGAGAATATGGAAAGTTCTTATATATCTTTGTATGTGGTGCTCTTATGTGTGATGTTTCTATTTTTGGTATTTATACCGACGCCATCACCTGCGGGTGATTGTGTCAGGAAGGAATTTGAAAATGCTTTAACGCAATCACCTATGGAATGATGGCATTGGATAGGGAGGGGAAAGGATAGGTGGTTTGTGAAATGTTTCATGAAGAAAAAAATAAATGCAAGGCCAAAATAATATGGTCATGTGCAAGTAAGGTGTCAAGAAGGGTACAAAGAAAAGTAAGAAGATGAGAGAAAAAGAGGTGCATAAATAAGACAAAAATACATCCTCTCTCCATGTATCATCCTTAACCAAATGGTTATGTGAATACCCATACCCTATTACAGAATAAGCCCCTTAAGGCACACATTCCCAAAAATAGATGCATTACCAACCTCTAACCTGGAAGAGATATTGTTAGTAACATATATGAAAAGATAAAGTTTGAAAAATTAGGTGTATACATATGCCCCATAGCCGTTGATTACCACATGTCGCAATAGCAAAACATGGAGTAGTCATATGAAAGAATGATACATAACATTGAAATCAAAAGTAGACATTGAAAGTAAATAAAGGACTAGCTGAAATGAAATATGCCCACCAATGTGTACTTGATAGTGTCATTCATCTGCCACGTATAGGTGAACAATCCATGCTGCTAGAACCATGGAGAAGAAAAGATAGAAAGGAAACACTAGAGGATCATCAGTAAAATAAGACATAAATCACCTAGCTAAGGTTCCATGGGATGGATGTCATATCATAGGATCATAGAGATGAGGTGTCATAGTGTAAAATCTAAATGGTGGGTAACAATGTTGAAAAATGTCAAAAAATTATATGGTAGAAGCTACAAAGAGGTATTGTCATAAAACGCAAAGGTGCAAAAAAATAGAACATAGATGATTAGCCCAAAGGGAAAATAATAACATTAAAAAGAATAAAAAACCATGAGGTAGATGTTATAAGAATAAGAAAGGTAAATATATCCAAGAAAGACTATGAGCCTAAGCAAGGATGCACAAGACCGCGGTGATCCCATAGGAAAGGCTAGTGCGAATGAAGCTGAGATGTTGATTGTGTTGTCATTGTTAAATGAAAAAAATAAGGATGATGAAGTCATGAATTTGAGAAGAAGGAAGACCAATGGTAGCTAAGTACTGAGACTCTCAAGCTCCTTCATGCATGAAACTTTTTGAGAAATTGAGCATTTTTTGGTTCTTTGAAAATGTGGCCTTCATTGGTTTAAAGGTGATATGTATTAGGACTGATGATATATTTGATGAGGTAGGGACCACCACCATTTTTGAGTGTATTTTCCTTCTTTGTCATGGGTATAATCAAGCTTGAGGACAAGGTCACCCACTTCAAAAGTATGCAGATGAACAAGTCTATTATGATACTTGGGCATGCACTATTTTTACTTCTGATTATGAGTATAGGCATGATCACGTCACTCTTCTAAGAGGTCAAGTTCATGAATGAATGTTTCATGGATTTCCTCATCCAAAATGATGCCACACAGAGGGATATAAAGAAAAGGGAGTTCCACCTCGAGTGGAAGGACAACCTTGGACTCCATAAGTAAGAGAGAAATGACATTGCCCTAGTAGCCATATAGACACTGGTGCAATGTTCCCATAGTGTAGGATACAGCTTTCTATGTACAGTTTATACGTGACTCATGAACCATCTTTTGGAGGATCTTATTGATGATTTTTTTTTGTAGATTTGGCTTGAGCATTGCATTGGGGATGATACGGTGTTGAGAATTGATGTTCGATCTTGAACTTAGCGTAGAGTTTCCTCATTTCTTTGCATTTGAAACTCCTATCATTATCATGTATGATGGTGTGGGGAATTCCAAAGCTGGAAAATGATTTGGTTGAGGAAACATTTATAGGTAGTAAGTCTAGACATATTGGTGAGTGGCATGGCTTCAACCCACTTGGTGAAATACTTGTGGCAGTAATGATGAATACATGACCATCTTGAGAGCGAGGGAGCTTTTTGATGAAATCCAATCCCCATATCCTGAAGGTTCAAGGAGCGGAAATGGGTTACAACTCGGATGGAGGGGAATGAATCAAATCATCATGATATTGGAAATATTTTCACTTTTTAGCTAAGGCATGAGCATTAGATTCTAGTGTAGGCCAATAGTAGCCCATACGTAGGAATTTGCATGCAGTAGTGTGACCACTACAATGGCCACTACAAGTGCCCTCATGCACTTCTTCTAAGACAAGGGTAACCTCATCCTTGTTAACGCATTAGAGTAGGGTACCTTCAAAGTTTTGATAATATAATATGTCATCTTTGAGTACGTATTTGAGAGCCTTTTTACGTATTCGTAATCATGTTCATGAGTCCATACCATTTGGGTAAGTTTGATATTGGATAAATTGGTGAATGTTTGCTTACCAAGGATCATTTACAGGGATGTTTGATTAGATTTGGTAGACATACCAGAAAACATTGGTGATGCGAGGTGGGGTTTGATGAATTTTACTAGGGGATTAATCTCATGAGAATTGGAATGTGGCTAGAACTATGTGGTAGTCATGGCCAAAGAGTCAGCTAAGGAATTATGTTCATGTGGGATTGACTCGATGGTAAATGAGGTGAAGCATGGTATTAGCTCTTGAACTAGGTCATAATAGGTATTTAAATTTTTCACTATGACATTGATATGCATTGTTAACCTGTCAACACACCAACTGAGAGTCCCCATGGCATGGAGATAAGCAATATTCCTATCAAGGGAAGCTCACATGTCTAGGATAAGAGCTTCATATTCGTCCATGTTATTGGTGACCTTGAATTCTAGTCTATAGGAAAGGGGGAAAGTTTGGTTGGAAGGGTTGGAGAGCACACAACCTACCCTAACTCTTTGAAGGAATTTTTCCCATCAAAGTGTAACAACCATGTATCCTCATGATAAATCAATGGTAATTTATTTCTTTAGTGATCTTGATGTTTGGTTTAGCCTTAGGTGAGGGAGGCACTTGTATTATTGGCATTGGAGGACTATGCCTCAAGATCGGTTGTGAAGCTAAATAAATAGTCTTTGATATAAATAATTTTCTCAATACCCTCAATGAGGAGGATGTCCTCATCAGCTAGTGCATCATGAATAGGTTGAGGAGCAGGGATGGGAGTGGTGGCCAATTGGTTTGAGATAACTTGGGTTTTTACCGCTTCCTACATGATGATACAAAGGTCAAATTCCATAAGAAGAGTTATCCACTTCTCAATTCGATCAATTTGAAGGACATTGTTTGAGAAGAAGTGTTGTAAAGGATCCATGTGAATAATGATGTAGGTGGTTTGGTAAAGTATGTAATGTCATAGTTTCGTAGTTACATAGTAGATGGCTAGGAAAGCCCACTCGATGGAAGTGTATCACATTTCATAATCTAGTAGGGCTCGACTAACATAGTATATGACATGTTATTTTCCATTTTCATCTTCCTATGCTAACATTTCCCCTACATACACTTGGCATGGACAAGGTATATAATAACAAAGTTTGATCAGGAGAAGGAGGTTGCAAAATTGGTAGTGAAGATAGATATTATTTCATGTTTTCGAAACCCTACTCACAATCTTTGGTCCACTCAAGATTGGTAGATTTTCAGAGAATATTGTTTATGGCATGGAAACATGATAGGTGAATTTAGGGACAAATATGTGGATTTCCCCAAGCTTTCTGAGAAAAGTTCATATGTAGGGTATGGAAGATGGTCCTGTCATGTCAATAATAGCCTTAATATTTAATGGATCCACATTCATGCCATGTTTTGATACTAAAAAACCTAAAATATTTCCTTGAGTCACCTGTGAATATGCATTTTTTGGGATTGAGATGAACCTTGTATTTGCAAAGATTCCCTAGGGTGATGTCTAGGTCATGAGAATGATCATTTTTTGTATCAAGATTTTGATGAGTACATCATCCACATAAACTTTGACTATTTCTTGTATAAGGTCATGAAATATGTGATTCATGGCATATTGTTATGTTATACTTGTATTTTTATCCCCAAGGGCATTTTGATATAACAATAAGCACCTCATTCTATTTTAAATGTGGTCTTATGTTGATCTTCAAGAGCAATTAATATTTGGTCATATCCTAAGAACCTATCCATGAGAGATAACATTTTGTATCTTGTCAAGGAGTCGACAATGGTGTCAATGGAGGGTAAAGGAAAGTTATCTTTAGGATAAGTGAGGTTGATATTTTTGAAGTCGATGCAAATACAGGTGGTGAGAGTATCCTTCTTCCTAACTGGTATGATATTAGAGACCCATTCAGAATAGTCCATGGCATAGATGAATTTGGAAGCTAAAAGTTTAATGATTTCTTTATGATAAAGATCTTTAATTTAGGGAGGGAATTTCCATATCTTCTACCCAATAGGTGCAACGTCAAGATAAGTGATGATGTTATGAGAGAAAATAATAGGATCAATGCTCAATATGTTAGCATATCCTCATGTGAATACTTCCTTTTATTTTCTTAAGATATCAATATGACACTCGCACAAATGGGGGAAACAATCCCCGATCATGACTACATGCGAGGGATCATCATCATGTTGTACATTGATGGTTGATTAAGCTAACATAACATTTCCATCCTAGAAATGGTTTGAAGATTTGGGAAATTTAGCTACCTCATCATCATAAGGATCGATAATAGTGACATAGTCATCAAAGCACATGGGTGATTTGGAGAAATTCCATAATTTATGATGACTTCAAGGAAGTCTATCATCTCATGCATATATGAGCTCTAGAATAGCCTCATCATTATCTAAAGTGGGGAGAATTTTGTGATATTACACATCAATTTCTAGGCCCACATATCATTTTTCTATCTCGGTGTTGTCTAGAACTAGTTTGTTCGTATTTACAACACCCTAACATCCAAGGTAACATCTTTGGGTGCAAGATCCACAATGGTCATGCTAGTAGCATAGAGACCATCACTAATTGTAGAGGTTGGATTAGAAGCTTATGTGGGTGGTGGAGTTATTGTAGGATATAAAGTTGCTTTAAGGAGGGTAACATGAAACATAATCATGGAGTTTTTCCAATACCTAAAGAGTGTTCAAAAGTGGGGGATTAATGGGAGGAACATAAGAAAGTATTTCCTTTTCATCCTCACTATCGATAGTATCATAAAAAAGTGGTCCATAATATGTGTCGATGGTGCCATAGATTAGACTATGAAAGGATTGCATTTGGGCCAAGGAACATTGGTAGTGTAGAACTTCTAAGTGTCTAGATTCATCTTGTGAAATGACATAGTCTTTCACATTAGAGGGGAAAAAGGAAATATATTCTTTCTTGTGATTCAAGAACCTCTTAATTATCTACAACACAGGTATCTTGATTATAAGATAAGGGTGAGAGGGGAGGTTGATCAGAAAAGAGTTGTGCAATTCCTAATTCATTGCAATCTAGGTGGTTGGAAGTCGAGGCATGATAAACAAGCTCCTCTGGCATGGGTTGTGGTCGATACTGGTCTCGAGGTAAGAGGATTAGTGGTAACCACTTGTACAATGTTTTTGGGTAATCTATTCTTGTTTTCCTTGTTTTGAAGTTCATTAGGTTCATCATCATTTGAATATGTTAATATAACCTGAATTTCAAGCCCGAGATCAAATAATTCTGGATATGGAATGCCTTAGATCTCATTGACAATGTGGCCATTAGGAAGGGATCATTAAGAAATGGTATTGGAATATCCCAAGGATTTTGATTGACATCATGCCTAAATGTTGATTGCTGTGAATGAATTTAATACATTGATACCTAGATAATGCGACTGCACACATGTGATGTGTCCAAGGGTGACCCAACAGGATATTATAAGAGAGAGGATGATCTAGAACCATAAGCATTGTGAAAACCATTTTGGGTCCGACTATGATGGGAAACTAGATGCGTCCTATGGGTTTTAGCTTGGTTTTTTCGAAGCCACGACAAGTTAAGTGAGTAGGTTTGAGGTTATCGATGGAAACATAAGGTTTTTGATTATAGAATAAGATATAATTTAATTCTTGACCCTTCATCTACAAGGATTTTACACACTTGTGCATCATGGATAAAAATTCGAATGAGTAGGTATGGGTCATCTGCACAAAATAAGACTTCATCAGTAATCATGTCATCCTCCAAAAATTCCAAAGCTAAAAAATCTAAATGTGAACTTTTTGGAGGTTTTCCTATAGTATTTATGTAATGAACTTATGGGGTTGTAGATGTGGATGGAGTTTTTGGGATCCTCTCTAGGGAGATTCTCAAATATTTGTAGCTATTGAAGAAGGAATTTTTTGATGTGAAGCCAAAGTACAAATTAGTTCCACAAATGGAATTTCACATGTAAGAGAATTTAACTCATTTAAAAAGTTCCAGTACAACTTGGAATAACTACCGTATCGATATCAAAATGGTATCATAGTGCAAGACATATTTGTATGTGATGATGATTAAGTTGAAGCTATATTTTTGAAATAAGGTGGGATATGATCTTTAATTGGTATCTCTTGTGACACCAATGGTGGAGGCTCCACTGTGGGAGAAGTCTCCATCATTGGTGAGTCTTGGGAAGTATCAAGAAAATATGGGTTATCAACATGTTTCTTTGGTTTTATTGGTATCCAATTCTGCACCACCTTGAGAGCCAAACAGAATTGATCAAACTGAGTTGGATGCTTAGAGAAATACATACTGAATACTCTAGTCATTTTTAGCTGGGGACATGTTTGACAGACTCTTTGAGACTTGACTTGGGAGATATTGGATTGCACTCACAAAGGGGATGACCTTCCCTCCTACTTTAGGTTCTACCTTTAACCAAGGTGAGAGGACCCATTTTGTAACTTGTAATTATGGGAAATGTGGATGAAATTGTAGTCTCTAAGCTTTCTCTTGGAAATATGAAGGATAGTCCTTAATAGACACAGTCAATACAAACATCATTTAACTCTCATGAGTTGTTCACACTAAATAACGTAGATGTCTTTCAAAATAGGAATGAGGTCACTCTAGAAAGTGTAAATTTTAGCTTGCTTCTACATATTTATGGAAAGGGAGGGTAGAAATGGTAAATTCCCTTGGAAAATGGTTATAGGCAAGGAAAACATGGGTAATTTAGAAGGATTTAACAATTATAGGTTGTAATTTTTGTGTATGAATGGGAGATTAAAGAAGAATAAAATTGATTATACAAGTTTCTCAAGAAAACCTTTAAATTTTTTGAAAATTTCCCCAAGGCACAAGGAACACATCACATAGCTAGTAGCAACCCTTTAACTAGAAGGTTTGCACTCATGGAAGCCCAAGAGTACAAGATTTCACACAACCTTTGAGAATTTAAACACAAAATCTCATACTAAACTCTTAATAAAACACTAACAGTTCCTGTTCAACTATGCTCAAGATACACTCAAAGGCTTACTAAGATCTTCTCAACCAAACAAAGACAATATAAATTGAAAATTGTTTATCACAGCACATAAAGAAAGCTCTATCTACATCGCAATTGTTGTTGTAAAAATTCCACTAATTAAGACAAGATCTAGTGTAATTCAAAGAAACTATCAACATAAGATTGCAAAAGGGAAGGCAAGTAGTTGATTCAAAGTATTTTACCTTAGGAACAAAGACAACATTGCTCAGGAGAAAACACACAGTTAATTTCAAGAAATTCAAATTTCTTAGCAAGGGGCCATAAAGCCTATGGCCTTGATGCTTTCCAATGACTTGTACACTTGCAATCATCTTGGCATGAGAAGGTTTGGACAAAATAAAATAACTCACAGGTCTCTTAGTTTGATTTAGGTTCTTCAAGAAGAGTACAATCAATTTTGCTCTATTTTCTCTAAAAACTTAGAAAAATTTAACCCCCCCTGATATGAGATCATGCCTCTCATATCTATACAATATTTATTTCTTTCTTTTCTTGATTTTCCCCCCAAAACTTTGAATCCTTTTCAAGGAATATTCCCAAGGAACACTATCTGATTCTATCATTTTGAAAATATTTTATTCCCTTGATGCCATGTGGAGGAATCTTACAAATTGTTGTTAGGTGTATGTTTTCATTCTCTTATGATGAATGGGATGCTTATGTCATTTATTTGACATCACCAATTTGGTTGTTTTACTTTGTGTAATTTGAGAAACCTTCTTAAATATTTTTTTGAGTGCCCCCAAATAGTTTGATTTGATGTTTAATCATTCCCACCTTTTGGGAATCCTCCTCGAAACATACACAATCATTGTCATATATTTTTGAGATGAGTGTTTTCACATGTGTTGTATCATATCAAGCCAACTTCCTCATTTTTATATGATATTAGTTTGTTTCACACTTATCTCCTTTGTGCGGGTATCATGGAAAATCTTGATGATCAGCTCATCATGATTGTGCTAAGCTTAACTCACCAAATTTATCTTTACTATAAATTTTCATCACTTCTCTTACAAATTTTCATCCCTTCTTTTGAGTGTGAAAAATCTTGGTGGATTTCTCTATCTGCAATATGGGTGGGAGTGACATTAGCATCCAGTTTGAAGGAAATTTCCTATGAAGGTTTGAACTCATTTTTTTATTTATCAAGCCCAGATAAAGTATTTGTGAGGATGTTATTCAGAATTACAGACCCAGAAGACGACAATGGGCCATTGACAGCTCAAGATGTTCGAGTGGATCTGATTTGAAGGCTCATCAGAATCAGTCCATCTTTTCTACCTTCCAAATGATGTACTTTCATCTTTCAAGTGGGAACATCAGAAGGCTCCGAGGTGCTGAAATCAATTCTTTCTCAAGAGCAGGCCATCTTTGAAAGGTGCAGTTGATAACATATGCCTTTTCATTTGCAATAAGGAGTTCACTTTGAAGGAGATTCCTATAGAATCTTATGTGCTCAATGAAGGGGTTTCTATGGACATTGTGCCTACTCTTTTTCATAGAGTGAATGATTTGGAACAATGTTTCTAATGTTGGAGAAGAAACTAACAGAATCTATGCCTTCTCAACCTCCAAGGGCATCCTCACTCTTTATGAAGAAATGCAGGGGTGAGTCCAGCTCCAAACCTCCTGCTCAATCTTCTCCAAAAACTACTGTGATTGCACTCCCAGCTACAGTGAACATTCCCACTCCTCCCTCTACCTTCAAAGCATAAGGTAAAAATCACTTTCCAAGGGTGGTTTGGATCTCCTAAATTGGGTTTCTTCCTATGAGAAGAAAGTGGAGCTAATCAGCCTATTGGATGGTCCTAGGATAAATGTTGATGATCTCATGGCTCTAGGCATGTCTTGTGGTTTGGAAGGGGACATTTTATTCATGCATATGGAAATCTAAACAAAATAATTTATACTTAGGAAAAATATGTTTTTAAATAAAGTTCCTTCTTTCAGGGAGGATTTCTTGATAGTAGAAGACTAAGTATCTTTTCCTTTTTCCCTTTTTGGTATGATGTCAAGAATGTATGTAGAACTTTTTCCCTGGGTTGGGGCCCCTATAGAACCCCATTTTTTTTCATTTTCAAATGCAAAAGATTCAATATGTTACAATGAATTTCATGTTAATAATAGATATAGAATTCTATTAAAAAAATGAAATCCTACTGCATTGTTCCACATTTCATACATATTTGAAAATCACAATTTAAAAACATATTCAACTGTCACTATGAAAGTATCAACTGAAAGAAAGAATTTTTTTCCTTTTGTTAGAAAAGAGAAGCATAAGCTTGATCATGGTAAACTGGGGCCAGCTTCAAGTTCCTTGACATTGTTCTGTTGTGTTTCTGATAATCTTTCATTATATGCATCAAACCTCTGAAATATTGGGATAAGGTCATCTTCATCAATTCTGACCTGGAACATGAATATCAACGTTTTCTCTCTGAGTACTCCTTCAAATTTTGGCCTTGCAACATTCCCTTTTCTTTCTTTTTTTGATAACTTGGTCATGTGCTTCTCCAAAATAACAAACTTCTAGACAATATCATAACTAAACATTATATTCACTACATCATGTTTTCCATTAAAATTATGATCAAATGATTGTACCAGATTCTAAATGCCCCAATCTCCATAGATGAATATGTTCTCTATCACAATTTTCCATAACCACTCATCAAGTCTATCTCTATGCTCTGCTATCTTTTCCCTTTTAGAAAGAATAATTTCATCAATATACTTGAGAGTTTTCACCCTTAACTTGATAGTTCCTTCATAAGTATGTTGTATTCCCCTTTCTTCAGGGGGAACAATTTGTTCATCTTCCACTAATTGATCATCTAATTGAACTAGTGCTTCCATTTTAGGAAGAATTCCTTCCCAGAAGTACAACTCATCTCCACATTTGTTAAGTTGATCACTGGCATCATTAGAAAATTCATTCAATTGTTCATAGCATTCTACTACCTCTTCATTAATCTCATTTCCTCTTTCAATCAACTCCTCTTTCCATTTATCCACAACACTGGTTGTTTCTCTAGCCCTATCAGCCTCTTCTAGAATATGAGGTGTTATACTGGTAATAACTTCTTTCCATTCATATACATACTATACCCATTTCTGTATGTATGAGGATAATGTTCTAACTTGTTCCTTTAATATCATTTTAGACACCCTATCATCATCAAATTTGTGCAACAAACCCTCAATAACTAGTGTGATATCTTGTTTTAATGTTTCTCTGGTAGGTTTCCCCAATGAATGTGTTGAACATCATAATCACTCATTGTAATTTCATGATTTGATTTACCTTGGAGAGGGGTTATAATTTCCAAAGTTCTAAACCCTTGTTGATATACATGGGTATTAGTAAGGATTTTTTCCCTTTTTAAGGGTTTTTTGGGCTTTGGAAAATTTATACTTGTGATATTTATAACCTCTTCTAGAGAAACTTATTTTTTCACATCTGAAAGCAATCCTCCCAACCAACTAGTTGTGAGAGTGTTTCCCACTTTTCTCCTTGTGATGCAGGTTGGGATTTTCAGAGAGAACAACCAACTATTTAGATTCTTATTTAGGATCTTGCAATAATTGTACTTCTTCTTGCATCTTATTCACTTCTAAGGTTGGATCTTTAGATTCATCATGCATTGTTACTATTTCCAATTGCTCCTTTTCCTGCCCTTGAATTTGGGGTTGGCTAGTTATTCCTTGAGTCATACTATCCACTAGTCTTTTCCCTTATCTTTACCTTCTACTGGAGTAACAGTCATTTATGTAGTTTCCTTAATTAGAAATACTTCCTTGATTAACTCCTCTTTCTTGGTACTATCTATCTCCTTTATTGGTTGGTGTTTAGTAAATATATCCTTCTGAGTTGTCACATTGAGGATCTGTTGCTTCAACAATTCTTCCTCTTGTTGTTTTGTAAACTAGGACCCATCAACTAATTTTTGACCTTTGTCATCAATTTGCATATTTTTTTATCACTGGTATCTACTGCTTTAGTGGTTTCTTCTTTGGCCTCCATTATAACTTCCTTAGTAAGATCTATACCCTGAAGTGACTCATCACCCTTTATAATCTATGCTTCCTTTTAAGAGTGACTCTTAGTAGATGCAATGTTCTCTGTAGATGCTCCACTTGCAATTCCTTGAATAATTGATTCATCTTCTCCTGTAATTGTTGGGTTTTCAATATGGACCTTTTACACTTGAACCTATCCTTCAACAATTGATGGTTGGGAAGCTTCCTTCATTTGTTTATTTACTTGAGAAACAATCTCACCTTTTACCATATATTTTTCAATTGTTACATCAAAAGGTTCAAGTAAGGGCACTTCCCCAAGTATATCTTGTGTTTATTACCTCAATTGGGATTCTCACTTGTTCATGTGATTGATTGTACTGAGGTAAATCTTGACCCTTGAATTGCATTGCACTATATTCCTCTGGCCCCTTTTCTATTCATAGATTGATTGGACATGGGAATACTGAGTTATTTATTCTTGAACCTAATTCTGTCACTATTCCTTTGGAATCAAAAATGTAGCTACAACTTCTGGTTGTACATGTGGATCAACTTGAATTACTCCCTGATTTGGTGGTGGCACTGCATGTTCTCCAAATGTGGTAAGAAATTTCTCTTGATCCTTGGTGAGTGGGGTTAGATCAATAACAACATGCTCTTTACTTATGTGTTTCTTTGATCCATCTTCCTTTATTGGACTACCAATATCCCTTACTAGTGGTGGTATCATCTTGGCTTTATTTGCAACTCTTTCAAAACATTTGAGATCAGGTGCCATTATCTCTTTAGCACTTTTCCCTTTGAGTTTTGGTTCAAGATTTGGCAAGAATCTTCTCATCTTTTTCTCTGTACTAGACGACCCTAGCAATAATACTGTGGGAGTTCTCATTTTGGTTACACATGTGCCCTTAGCTTGTATAGGTACTGTCGGAGTGATAGGAGCATTCTACATGGATTTCAAGAGCATTTCTTTTGTCTTTGTTTCAAAGCAGACATAGAAGTTCCAGTTCCATTGTAAAGTAACATTTCATTCATCAATGATACCTGAAGTAGGTTTCTTGGTGGGAAATTGAGGAGCTCTTCCTCCTAATGGATCAATCTTATCATCTCCTTCTTTTAAAGGGGGAAGCTTTTCCTTCAAAATTCCCAAATCCCTGAACTCATTCAATACTTTTGTATTTTGTATGGAAAAATCCATACCTTTCCCTTGCAACCAATTCAAGGTCCATCTCATCACATTAGCTATTCTTTCATATGGATTGTCTGATTCTCCTTCATCCCAGACTATGGGAACAATTTTCTCTACCTCAATCTTATGGTCAATATAATATCGACTCACTATATGTTGATCATCTACTATTCCTGGAGGTACTACAACAATCTTGAAGTCAATAATCTTCTGAGAGTCATCCTTGAGAAATTTCTAAGTTTGAATTCTTCTTCATCTTTACAGTTCATCTAGTAATCTTCAAAATGAGGTTCATGTTCATATGAAATCCCCAAAGATGAGATAATAACCCATCTGATGTCATATTGGGACCTTGGTTCAAATATGTCCATTTCAAATATTTCCATCTCTTCACCCAGTAATCTAGCTTTTGTAATGCAGGGGCAGGAATACCTCCCAATCTTGATAGGAAATTTAATATTGGTCTTATAATTTCCTACAATCAATTTGTGCACTGGTGCTAGTTTCCTTGAAAGCTCACATAGGGCCCACTTTTCATCTACATATCTAGGTAATTTACATGGCTGCCCATCAAATCCACTAGCTCTAATATAAGAGAAAAACATGTGCTGAATAAAGAAGAAACCATACTCTAGTATTGCATTCATATCCTCTTCAAATATTTTGTACTACTCCCATTCAAGTTTGAAAAGACATATTACAAGTGCAAAAAATACATCATTTACTTATCTCACACTTCCTTTCTAGTATTCAGACATAGATTGGGGATAGACTTCATATACTCTACTATCTTTGAAACATTTCTTTTGTGGGAGGCCAGGGAAAAGCTTATGACCTACAATATTGTAGATGAAGTATGACATCATATAGAACTCAAGATCAGTAGTGGCATCCATGTTTATTTTTGTAGCTAATTCAAAAATTTGTGTCTGGATTGATGTAGCTATGAGTGTTTCCCACCAAATACTTCCTTTATTCTCCAAGATAACCCATATATATGGACACACCCATTCTTTGAATTCGTCAGACTTGTCCGTGCCAACCGTTCTACTCAATAACACAATTATGTCTTCCACTTCCTCCATGAATTGTGACCTGACCAACTTCTTAGGAATTTCTTGTGGTAGTCTTTCTATCTGTCAACAACCATTTTGTATTCATGATTCTGGCATAATCTTTCTTTTTATCCTCATAATCATTAAGGGATGATTTGATACTTAAGGTTACTGGTCTCAAAATTTTGGTAGCCCTAGCATTAACCTAAATTCTTTGGGTGTTAAGGTCAACACATCCTTCACCACTTCTATCCAAGACTTCCCTTTTTTGGATCATAATTTTCTAGCACACTACCCTAGTCTTATCCAGCTTAGGAAAATGCATAGAGGGAGGAAAATGGGTGGCTAGGGAAATGTGGCTAGCCTCAATGGCTTCCATAAATTCACTCTTTGTTAGGATCACATGAGAGCCTTTCAAAAAATACATCCAAATCGGAATTTAGGAAAATTTATGTCTAATAATTTTGTCCAAATTAATGGTAATACTGGAGGAAACATGAAATCCTGATATCATGGGATTCATTCTAAATGCTTTAATTTTCCCTCTTAATTTCTTGCAAGTCATAAATCAAGCAATAATAACATGAATGTAATGCAAAACAAAATTACCCGTTTCTTATGCAAACATTATGAAATTATCGAAATTGCTCTTGTAAAGTTTGATTTCTCTGGCTCAAATCAACACCTCACAGTAATGATTTGATTCTTTTCTTCACAATTCTTATAGCTAGGGCATCCAAATATTTACATGCAATGGTAAGCTAATTTGAAAATTTTGAAAAGTTCTAAAAAATCAGCCTTGATTCGTGTAAGACACATTAATGGTGGCAGACTAAATGCATTACATCCTATCAAATTGTAGGTCTAAAGGTGCTCCCTAAACAAGTTGTAAAAATAAATCTTCCCATATAAGAGTCACAATTGTTATCATGTAAGGTACAGCATGATACACAATTAACTTTTAAACATCAATATTTGTCTAATGATTTCTATCAAATCATATTTTGTCTCAAGCTTATATATATTTCTCAGCTGGGTTTATCATAGATCTTGTGTCATTAGTTTTGGGATCTTTATCCAAAAGTGTTAGATGCCAATATTTGAACATAAAACTAATATCTGAATTAGATGTTGTGCCAAGTAATTGTCATCATGGGTTTCGATGATGGTTAACAATTCTTATCATACTACAATTATCAAATCAGGATTTGACTCTAAAATATTAACGCCAATGATAATTCCTCACCAAACTATATCAAATTGAGATTACTACAAGTTAACAAATATTGCACTCTAAGCACCAAAATCTGCCAATTCAATTCTGTCTCTATCAATATAATATAAAGCTCTAATTGATTCCACTTTGCAGGTTAAATTCCTTTTATCTTACAGATGGGCAACCAAGAAGAAGGTCTTACTATTAAAGAATTAAAAATGTATCATAAAAATCAGAAATAATGAGCTATCAGAGTAATGTTAATCTGTCATACCTGGTGTATAAGTTGATGCACAAATACTAAAGATTACAAGGTCATTTCAAGATAAAGGTAAGGCACTACATTTATAAATTTATGCATAGGTCAGCAATTATCATAAATCATAAATTTACATCGTACTTTATTGACATTCATAAGATCATATTGGGTGCAGGAGGAATTTTACTGTGTAACCCCCTGGAAGTTGGAGGACACTATTATAGAAGGTAATATCTTTTATTATTTTATGTTGGGGGCATGAGTCAGATATTTCAAATGAGTGCTTTCAGAGGTCATTGTATGAGTTTAAAATTTGGGACTTGCAGTCCATTTGCAATAGTGTGGTTCAACCAATGGGCATATTTGTGGAGTACTTGCTCTTACATGTCAGGCCCAACATCTTAGTTTACCTCTCTATTCTTCACATGGGAGTTTTTGAATGTTGTGATGTTTATGCCTATTGATGGCCTATGGGGGTGTTGATTACAGTGTTGGCACAGGATCCCCAATTCCAAATCTTGGTTTTGATCACCCTATGCTTTAATATTTGGGGTTCTCACTATCCTCCATTTACACATCTTTTGATATCCACAGAAGTTAAAGGTTGTAGTTAAGGATCAATTGAATTGGAGTGCTCACCATTTTATTGCCCCCTGCAAAAGTGGTATTGAGTTATGAGTGGCAAAGACATGTTAGGATGAGGAATATTGTTCATCACATGTGATCTATACCAAGTGTTCTCCTTGATGAGTCACAAATAGGAAATAATTTTCTGATTTTGATTGAATAGTAATGGTACATGGAGTATCATTGACACTCTTGATTTAAAATGAAGACATGAATATTCCTAGATTTGTTTGTAAATCTGATTTGAAATGTAGGGATCGGACTTCAACATGGTTTGGATAGAGGTATATATAAGTGTGATTAAATAATGTGGTTCCTTAATTTGAAATTAGCAGTCTATTGGAACCAGTATTTGTTTGGCGTATTAGTGTTTTTTGATTTACTTTTGAATGTATTTAACATTATCTATTTCTATGGTTTCATTATCCTTGTGACAAATGATGGAAGGGGACGGATTTGGGGGAGAATTGACTGTTTGGATGGAAGATGGATTCAAAGGATGAAACTGGCAGTGTTTTAAGACAAAACCATCCAAGGGTACTATTTGAGATGGATAGTTTCAAGAATTTATTTTGGGCCCTATTTTGACCATTGGTCCTTATTTTTATGGAATTGTTTACTTTTTCTATATGTCTTAGTGAGTAGGTTATTCTCTTTTGCCACTAGGTTCAAGTTTCATTGTTAATGTGTGTGTGTGTTTATGTGTGTGTGTTCTGCATGTTTATTATGAGTTGTCTCTTTAGACATATAGCCACTATTTTGGTATTATCAGGTCGCTTTCTTTGATTATCACAATTACATTTAAATTACTATTTTTAAGCATTATTTTATTAGCACAAGGGTTTTTTGGTGAAAAAAACAATATTCTTAGGTAGCTATTTAATGAGGCATGGAAAAAAATTTAGGGAGTTAGATTCATAACCATTGATACGTATTTACCTCTCTTTTGAGATGTAGTGTCATTTGGAGTAGTTTGTTCGAGAGACAATTCATTGATGTGTCTTTACAACTGGATCAATTTTTGATCTATTGGTAAAGACATTTGAATTCCATATTATGTCTGAGTAGGTATTTACAAAGGTTTTAAATTTCTAAGTAACATATTTAATGATATAAGTTTGTTAGAAGGGTAAAGAATATAACTTCTTTTTATTGAGGATTGTCTTAGAACATCTCAAGAGCACATCACAAAATAAATTACTATTGATGGTCAAGACCATTATATTTTTGTATATAAGGGTTAGAATCAATATTATAAGATAATTTTAATAGCATTTCATATTGTTAATATTGAGCAACCAAAATTTTGGGTGTAAGCCCCATTTAAAGCACATCTCATTGTAATGAAATTCTTCTTAGTTTGTGCAAAATTATAAGACTAAACAACAAAGTATTCTACCCTAATATAACACAACTAATCTACCTACCTCAGATTGAGCAATGGATAAAAGGAGGGAGATCCCCTTAATATATGGGTTCACTTACCTACAAGATTCAATGTATCCTCTTTGATGTGCCTTGTATTTCTCCTTAATGCTAGATTGGATGTATGCAATTGCTTGAGATTTTGGAGTCACTTGGGCAACACCTCCCCTTTGATGATTGATGAATTCTTGATTAGGATCATGATGGATCATTAGATATGGATGGATGATGGATTGATTGAGTGATAAGCTTGGAAAAGGTTTTTTGGATTTCAAAATTGTGGCTATTCCAACTAGCTCTATGGAGGAGGAGAGCTCAATTTATAGTTTGTGGGTGGAGGATTCAATGGCTAAGATGAAGCCATGTTGGATTTGGATCAAGGGTGGAGAATTGCATGAGAGGATTGGAGTGGATTATAGAATGGATAGCTTCTAGAAATTTGAATTTAATATTCAATGGAGTGGAAGGATTTATTTGAATTTTCAATAAATGGAGGGAAAGTTAGAGAATTCTAGAAATAGAAGCCTCTAGATTTAGAGCCAAGGATGTGATTAGGATTAGAATTAGATTAGGTTAATAAATGATGATTAGGGGTGAGGTTACATGGAAAGGTTAGGTGTAGGGATGTGTGTGGTAGGTGGTAGGTGAGATATAGGAATATTAAATTCCTAGAAAATGTTAATGGGGATTAAATAGGATAATATGATATAATAATGAAATAGATTATTGATTAAAAATGGATATTAATGAATGATAAAGGATTAAATTAAATGTTAAATGAAGATATAAGATAAATGATAAATTGATTAAAATAGGAAATATAAAAAATGATTAATTATTAGATGAATGATAAAGGGATATTAATGATGATATTAGTAATTAAATAATAATTAATCATATGATTAATTATTATAGTGGAATAATGTTGGGATATTTGTGGGACAAATTAACTGTAATTAATCATGTTGACATTTTAGGATGTCTATATTTTCCCCCTCTTTGAGGGGTTATTGTGGAAGAAATGACGGGTAAAGAAAAAAGATGGTGATATGATGCCCAAGTTAGTAGATGAGAGGGGTTAAGAGGATGAGGAATGAGGTTAGGTAACCACTCGAAAAGAGGAGAGGCCCAAGTTAGTAGATGAGAGAGGATGGGAATATTTGAGGATTCACAAGATTAGAAGATTAGGATTAGGAATGATTAAAATAAGAGAGAGGATTAGAGGAATAAGAATGAGGATTTAGGAGTAGAGGAATAATGAGAGACAAGGGATTAGAGGAATAAGAGATAGATATTTTATTGGATGCCCCAGTCAATGATGTATGACAAGGGTGAAGATTTAGGATTTTGGATTAGAGGATTCCCCATAGTCAAGATGATTAGGTGTTGAGGATTTAGATTTGATTAGGATGTTGGATTTGAAGATTTAGATTTTGAGATGCCCCAGTCAAGGTTTGGTAGGATTGATGAACATTTGAGGAATTTAAAAGATTTGAGGATGATTGAATTTAAAGGATTAAAATATTAAGGATGTTTGTATTCAAGATTGAGGATTGGTTTTGGATCGAAGATGCCCCAACCAGGGGGTGATGATTTGGGATGTTGGATGCGAGATGATAAATTTGGATGTAGGGTATTGATTGATTGATTAATTGGATAGGAGGATGAAGGAGGTTAGATAGTTAGTTAAATGAATGATGAGGATTAGGTGTGGATGATGATAAGGTTAAAGTTTATGATGATATAAGGGGGTGTGCTACCATAAAGTGTCAATTGTTATCATCATTAGCAGTGTTTTGATTAATGTGGCATAGAGAAATATGCACCAAGGTATAAAGACCATGATGATATGAATTAATCCAATTGATTAAGGACCATCCATCCTTGGACAAATTAATATTATGATATCATTGGATGTGGTCTTGTATCATCATTATTAAAAATATGGCCCTCATATCATTGGAATGTGCAAAAGAAAAAGAAATAAAAGGGGTCTCATATCATCAACCAAAATGTAAATCAGATAAGCAAGAAAACACACATTGCAAAAACACACATTGCATTTTTGTATTTTAAGATATACAATTTTTTGATATGTTTATATTTTTGGATTATTTTATTATGGATTTTTGATGTTTTAGAAGGATTTAGATTTTTTTTTGACATGTTTAAGATTATTTGATTGTGGATTTTGGTTTTGGGATGGGGGATTTTGAATTCAAGATAACTCATGGGGGGATGGGAAGGGATGTAAGTACCAAATGTGAATTTCTCCTATAAGTCCCAAAGATGTTTAGGTAGGATGAAAGGGAAGGATTGAGGGATAATTAGGATAGGTTGGATAGAGATAGGGATTGATAGATAGGATGAAGGATGGAGTATAGGATAAGATGGGGGATGTAGAAGATGATAAGATATTCCTCCAAGTATAGGGGGATGGAGGGAGGGATACAATGTGGTGTGCCCCCAAGTGTAAAGTAGGGTGGCCGGTGTGGATGGATGGATGGGTTTTAATTTTCCCCTAGGTGTAGGGTAGGATGGGAAGTGAGGGGTATCTAAAATAGATGATGCCCATATGGATGCTAGTAAGGTTTCCCCAATTCATGATGATGATAGTTTGAAAGGGACATGAGGAGGATTTGGATGAAAATGAAAGGATCATCGTTCTTCCTATGGATGTTCGATCCAAAAGGATGTGGATGTGATGGATGGAATAATATCAGTGATGAAAAAAAGATGAGCCTAATGTAACACATGTTGTAAGGCAAGAGTTGGACTAAAAAAAGTGTGACCAAGGTTTAAATAATACCTAGAAACATGTAAGCCCTATGTATCTTCGAGATCAAAGTGTGTGTGATTGTGATGGTTAATTACCACTTGAAGTGAAGACTTAATGGGTAGTATGTGAAGAAAAACTAGCCAATGTATAGGTGAGTGATTAAGTCAAGTAGGTGGATGAAGGGTGATTAGAAGGCTAAGCCATGCATTTCTCTGTTTTTAGCAAGGTGTCCATAGCCCCGACAGAGATACATATGATTCTTGTCACAACAATGCTATACTACTAGCCAGACATCCATAGCCTTGGTAGAGTTTCTGGAAACACCCATAGAGAGATTCTTGAGGTGGATATTATTTTATATTTTTAATTTTAAGATATTTTTAAAATTTTTTTACTTTGTGAAAAGAGGTTCCACTCTCTTGAGAACTCTCAAGGGGTTAAGAATCACTAATGGCTTGATGGGGGGATGGAAATGAGTGTAGTGATGACATTAGCTAGAGTTTCAACAGACACGCCCAAGGGTCTTCACCACAATTTGATTAAGCATGTTAAATTGTGTGAATCTCTAAGAGGACAATGGTGTTTGAATATTAGAGGTAATTATAGACCAAGGTCACACAGTTGTAATAGGTATTATTGGCTTACAACATGTATGAGAAAGTTGATCAAGTATTCAAATGAATAGATTGGAAGATGATATAAATGGAGGTGATGATAAGAATGGATGCGATGAAAAAGGATTTGGATGTTGGATGGAAGGAGGATGGGTGGGAAGGAAATAACATCTGTGTGCAGGCGAGGAATTATGTGCTCAATCCATTTTTAGATGTTTGGTATTTGTAGGGGGATTAAATGATTTGTGATTGGTTGAGTGGTTGGGATGGTAGGATCAATAAAGGAATGGTAAAAATGGTTTGTGATGGAGTAGTGGGAGGGTTTTTTAGTTAGATTTATAACCTAAGCCTAAATGACCTTGATTTTGATGAAGGGAGATGGGTTCATGAATGTGCATTGTTCATGGATGCCTAAGACTTTTCCTTCAATGTTTCATATTAGTGAACATATTTTTGGCTATAGGATATGAATTGGATGGGGAAGATGATTCCATGTGGTCATCAGGAGACTGGGGGATTGTAATTTTGTCATCTGCTAAGAGGCAGACTTAACAAAGGATGGGGGTGAGATTTGTTTGTTTTTTGGTCGGTGAGGGATTTTGGATGTATGATGAGATTTGGATGGCTGACGATGTTTGGACCTTGAATGTGGGATTTAGAGGTGGATACAATGGTTAGGGATAGGATTGGGATGGAAAGGTGGTGGATAAAGAGGTACAAGGATAAGAATTCCTTGGTTAATGAGGTTTTGGACATAAGACCTAAATTGACATGCAACGATTGGTCGAATGTCCATGGGTGTGATGGAAGTCACAATAATAGTGTTCCCAATACCATGATGGTTTGGGAAAGTTTTGATTGCATGTGATTTGATTGGGGGATGGATGATAATCTTAAAGGTTTTTAGATGATGGAAGATGGTGGTAAAGGATTCTCCTAAAGGAGTGAAGTGGTTTGGGTTAAATGGTTTTGGGGGAGTAGGAAGTAAAGGTGTGGGATTGGGTGGATAATGAGATGTGTTGGTTGATTGGGATTTATGTAGTTGGATTAGATTGTTGTGGCTTAGAGGATGAAAGGGATGGATTAGGCCTGGGGGGTGAAGTGGATGTTTTGGTGTTGAAGTCCGAAGTAGATTTGGTGCTGATTTTAGATTGGTTAGAGTATGTGGTTTTGAGGTAGATGGAATTTTGGCTTAGGATTAAATTGTTTGGGATTCATAAATGTAGATGAAGGGCATGGGGTAGATTTATATGAATGGGATCACATGTGATATGGGGATCATATTAGATTTGGGTGATGAAGGATATTTGGGAGATGGGTGTGGTGTAGGAACCACATTAGATTTGGTTGATTTAGGGGATGAAGTAGATGAAGGTGGAATATAGGATCATCATGAGATTGGGTAGGAGATGGGGTGGGGAGAGGATTGGGATTGGATTTATTAGGTTTAGGAGTTGGTGACTTAGGAGTCACGTTATAGGTTTTAGGATTGGGGGATGGAGGAGATGAAATAGGATTAGAGGATATAATAGTGTTAGGTTTAGGTGATGAAGGGGATGGATTAAGATAGGATGAGGTGTGGATGAAGAGGATGAGGGTGGCATAGGAGCCTCATTAGATGGTTTAGAATTTGGGGTAGAAGGAGATGAGGGTGATTAGGAGTCACAGTGGATGAGATAGTTTTGATAGGATTTGGTTAGGTGATGGAGGGGATGAAATAGGCTTATAGGATGAATTTGATGGTGGATTAGGGGATGTGGTACTATCTAGGATAAATTCCATTAGGATGGGATTGGGGGGATGAAGATGATGAGGATGGAGGACTAAGATGAGATGTGGGAGATAGATAATTTTGGGTTAGGTTGTTGGGATTGTTGTGGATATGTGAATGAGACTCGATGATAGGTTTTAGGATGATTGGATTTAAGGAGTTGAGGTTTTGGATGGTGGTGGATTATTAACATGCATTTTGATGGAAGGAAGGTTTAAATTGTGATGATTAATAGGGGATTCGGAAGTTGGGGTTTGGGATGGTTGTTTGATATTGGGATTGGTTGCTAGATTAGCAAGGACATAAAGGAGGTCCTCTTGGTCTAGGTCAAAGTTAATGAGGTGGTCAAAGTCAATGTAATTGGTTTGTGGGGATAGTGGTTTATCTTGATTGGGTTGTGGTGTGGATTGAGATGATCTGAGATCCTCAAGGAGGAGGTCAATGGGGTGAGAAGTAGGGATCATAGGAAGGGGACATTTTGGATGGGATTGGTTGGGGGAATGATAGTTTAGGGGGTGATTGATTGATTGAAGATTGAAGATCGGATATTTGTTGGTTAAGTAGTTGGATGGTTTTTAGGAGGTTAGGATCAATATGGGATGGTTGATTTGGATGATGAGGAGAGGATTGGTTAAGGTAGGATGTTAGGTTTGAGATTTGTTTATTAATGTGTTGGATGGTGTGTGGGACTTCATGGTTAAAGCAAGATGGTGTACTTTGATGGGTGGGGGATGATGGGATAGCTTGGTTGATGGATTTAGAAAAGATGTAGGGGTTTGGATGTTCGTTTAGAAAGGATGGGGATTGAGGATCAAAGGTCATTGTTATATAGGATGTGCGGGGATTAGATTTTAGATTAGGATTGATGGTGATGGGATTAGGATTTGGATTATGTGATTAGGAATGATTAATTATGATGATATTTGATTGATTAAAATTTTAAGGTGATGGGATGGTTAAGGGAGTTCAAAAAGAACACAACAAACATGCAACACACACCCTAACTAGTCAAGTGGGATTGCAATCAAGATATAGCCCACTTTCAATACCACACACTGATGATGGTGCCACAATTATATCTCCACCTATGTGTTAATGTGGGATCAGATAGAGAGTGATCTTTGGGAGTGTGGCCTCCTTGCACTATAGCTTAATATGCATCCAAATGGTTTCCTAGTCTAGGATGTACGATGCTCACTAGGGGAGTCACCGATATACCCTACAGTACGCCTTGGGAGCCCAAGTCTCACATGTTGCAAGGATGTTGTCTAAGGCCTGGGTATTGGGATGTGTAATCCCCTCACTTCATGTCACTCTTAAAGAAATCAAGTGCTTAGCTAATAACGACACTCTCCATTTCCTTGAATTTGTATACCTTTTCCAGAACACAGGTGTGTCTAGGTGTGTGGAGATGAACCCATGGTCATGAGACCCCTAGGACTATGGTAAGTGTGTGGATATCACTTCCATGTCACATTACCCCCTAAAATAAAAAGGGAAGGAAGACTAGTTGCTTTTGATCCTCAAGATTTTCCTAGGCATGTGAGAGGAGAGCATACATAGTTTTTGCCTTCGGGGATCAAACAAGTAATGATTAAAGAGGAACACACAAAAATGATGATAAATGTAAGATAATTGATGCAAGATAAATGATATTGAAAATTATGTAGACGGGGTCTTCAAGAGGAGGCCCTTCAAAACCAAGGATATTAGCTAGTTTTTTTATAATCCCAAATATCATTAATAGAACTGAGCATGCTACAAATAAAAAGGATTAGTAGTTTTAGATTCATTTTTATCTTTGGTAAGTGTAGGAAGTTGCACACAAAGTTGTCAGTAGTTTGGAACAATAAAATATAACTTAATGTATATTTAAAATAATAAGATTTAGGAAAGTGAAAACCATGAATAAATAATATTCCATAAATACTAAATTAACACTTTTAATGCATATATATTTTCAATACCTTTTCATGGGGGAAAAAATGGATTCATTTCGAGTTCAAGATCAAAAGTTATGGCTCTCGGAAGGTAAGCAACAAAAGTTCCATAACACAGAGCATAGGAGCTAAAATATTTGCAAATGTGCACTAATTCATTTAGACATATGCAGAACTTTACCGGAAAAATGCCATTGTTACTGTACAAATGCATTGTTTATAGAGAGCAAAGGTGCTTTATTATGTGTTGGAAACAAAATGTGAGCCCGTTATGTGTGTAAATTTGAAGTTGTTAGATGACTATGAAACTGTGTTGAAATTTATCAGGTAAAATGCATTTTAGGGATGGAATGACTGTTACAAATAATTTCAAATTCTAGGATGTAAATCTCACAGTGGGTGCCAACAATTCTCAACAAAAACAGTGGTGTTAGTGTGAAACTTATAAACTAGGAAATAATTGATTCAAATCCTAGACTAACACAAACTATCTACTTACCTCAGATTGAGATGGATAGAGAGAGGTTGAGATGGATAGAGAGAGAGAGAGATGATCATTTACTTGCACTTACCTACAAGTAGAAATCCTCCTTCTTTGATAGCTTGGATGTGCTCAAGATGTTGGATTGGATGTGCTTGCTTCAGATTTTGGAGACACTTGGGCAGTACCTTCCTTTGCTTTGATGAAGATTACTTAATGAATATCAATGGATGGATGATTGGATTGGATTAAGGATGGAATGATTGGAGATAAGTAAGTGGTGGAACTTTGTTCAATATTTCCAAGTTATCTCTCATGGGGGAGGAGAGCTTAATTTATAACTTGTGGGTGGAGGATTCAATGACAAAGATGAAGCCATGTTGGATTTGAATCAATGGTGGAGAGTGCATGTGAGGATTAGAGGATTCTAGAATGGAGGATTCTAGAAATTTGAATTTAAAATTCATGGAGGGAAGAAGATTCCATTGAATTAAAAATTCAATGGAAGGAGAAGGTTAGAGATACTTCCAGGGATAATTTTAGCGGCGAATATTCGTAATATGGCGAAAATTTCATTTTAGGAAAATTTGAAAAGGTGAATTATTCGGAGTGGGTCGGTGTCCTGTTCGCCTAAAATATATAGTATATTTTTTTTGGGGGGTCGGCTTCGCCTTCATTTGAAAACATCTCCTATAAAAACCTAGGTGATTCGCCAGGTAGTATACCTCAAGTAGCTTACCAAATTACCAATACTGTGAAATTTGAACTCGCATACCCTTGAGCACCAGAGATTCATATTACTGTTAGCCTGTGATTGTTGACGCGCGAGAAATGACAAGAGTGTTGATGCGTGACAAGGTCATTGTTGACGCGCGACAAGAGCTGTACTGACGCACGACAAGAGCTATACTGACGCACGACAAGAGCTGTACTGACGAGCGAAAAAGGTGTTCTGACGCGCGACAAAGGAAGTTGTACTGACTTGACAAGAGCTGTACTTGGGAAAAGAAGTGACGTGACGCGACAGAGGAAGTGTTGACGCGCGACAGAGGAAGTGTTGACGTGCGACAGAGGAAGTGTTGACGCGCGACTTGGGCAGTGTTGACGCGTGACAGTATATTAAGACAATGCACGCACGACCTCAGACAGTGGACGCGCGACAAGACCTCAGACACTGGACAGAGTCGCTACTTGGTTCTTTTGCTGACGCAGGACTCTTTTCAGAATAATGGAAGGTGCCAGCTCAAAGAATACGAATAACCTAAAAGTAAGTAAGAAATCTCAGAAATCACTCTTCAAGTATTTTGGAAACTCTGCGGATACAGATATTGTAAATACCAATCATATAGATGCCACCACAGAGAATCAGAATACTGACTGTGTGGAAGGTATTATTGAGGTGGACATGCATTCTGCACAGTATCAAAGTCAAACAAATGAAACCTACGATAATATGCCAGATCTTGAAGATATTGTTCCTGTTGGGGTGCAACCAGAAGTGCAGCTAGATATCACAGATACAAACACTCAGCAAAATGGAAGACAGAAATCAAAATCAAACTCCGGTCCAAGAAAGAGGAAACCAGGTGATTGTGATATTGCTCAAAATTCTACTCAAAAAAGTAAAGCATTAAAAACGAACAAGAATATGTGGACCATTGGCAGGACATACAAGTTTGATTGGGCAAGCTAAATTTCTGTTTATTGAACCTGTACAATCATCTAATTCTGAAGAAATCCCATCTGAATGTACATGTACAATATGTACGTGGAAATTGGGAAAGCAACAAAAAATGCAACTGAAGCTGGACACTATAGAAAAACATTGTGGAAAACAATATTTAACTGTAACAGGGGCGGATGGCCAGAAAATCAAAACACATAGGTGGAAAACTGAAAAAGAATGCATGCATGTTAGATACGCAGTGGAATATGAGGCAGAGCAGAAAAAACACAGACATCTGTTGGAAAAGGGAGGAACGATCACATCGCATATTGGTAAGATGAAAGAAACAAATCTACATGCAAAATTCATACAATTCTCTACTCTTTTTCAAATACTTAAAAAAGGAAGAGTGATTTCAGATTTCCTCGATTTCAAAGTTTTGTATCAATTTAACGGAATGCTGAATGTACCTCAGTCTCATTGGTCTGAGAGTAGTGGATGGGAAATGACAAAATGCCTCTCGATGATAGAGAAGGAAGATTTGAAAGAGAATGTAAAAAAAGCAAACTTTATCTCTCTTTCAATTGATGAAGTGACAGTAGTCGACAACACCGCATGGGTATGTATCCACATCTATACTTTAGAAAATCATATAAGGACACCTCATCTGTTGGGTGTTATGAAAATGGTTGAAAACTGCAATGCCGAAAACCTATATAAAATAGTTGTTTCTCATTTGAAAGATGTTGCTGGTATGACTGATTATGAAATTGCTACGAAGTTGGTATGCGTTGGAGCAGATGGTGCATCTGTCATGCAAGGTCACCGAACAGGGCTCTGTGTTAGATTACAAACAACAGTGCCCCATATATGCTACCAATTCACTGTATGGCTCACAGAATGAAATTTAGCGTATAAAATGGTAAGCAACCACGAAAATGTTGCTAAATTAGAAGACCTTATAAGAGAACTCCATGCCTATATGTCAAGCAACCCAAAGCATTTTCTCGAGTTCAAAAAATTTGCAATTGGAATTACAAATGGAAAAAAACTTTTAAAGGATGTGGAGACTAGATGGATCTCTTTGTATGAACCTGCATGCAGAGTTCGTGAGGAGTATCGTTCATTGGTTGGTTTCATGCACAAATACCGTCATGAAGTTGATAGGGCAAGGGACTTGTTGTTCCGTTTAACTGATTTGGAGACATTGCTTACATTGGTTGGTATTCTTCCAATGTTAAAGGAGATCAATACACTGATGAAGCATGCATAGGTGAAATTAATCTATATTGTGGATTTTATACGGATGAGGAAAATGGTATGTCAAAGTATTGATATATTGTACTGTTCCAATGATAGTTTTAATGCAGCTGTTTTTGAAAATTGGAGATATTTATTAGATCTTAAAAATCCTAACACCTTTTTGAGATTTAATATCCACGATCACCTCTGCATCACTATTAATGGGAGGGAAATACCTGTGCACATTTTGCAAAAACGTCAAGCTATTACAGGATCGGAACGAGAAGATGTTCCCGTGACACGTAATTTGTTTGAGTCTGTTATAGTTGAAACAAGAATAAAGCTTAAAATTTTTTCAGAAACCTTGTCATCAGAAATTAGGGAACGTTTCTGTAAAGATAAAATTCTAGAAGCCATGGGTGTGATGAATCCTAATTTTTGGAATACTGAAGGTGGCCATGCAGACTTTGTCAGTAAGCATTTCCATAAATCAATGGGTACAATAATGGAACAATTTACAAAGACGTCAGAGCTCAAGGGTGTGGAAATCAAAGGTATACTGAATGTCGATTTATTAAAGTTTCAGTCAACAAATTTTGCAACAACAATGAGGAACCAATATAAGAATTTAGATCAACCTTCTGAAAGTGGTGCTATTACAAGGCTGTGGCGAGGAATCTATCAAAGTTCTATTTTACAAGAAGATATCAGTGAATATTTCAGATTATATGAGTTATGCCAAACAATGATTTTGGGGTCTGTGGAGGATGAAAGGGTTTTCAGTGCATTGTCATTTATAAAATCAAAACTGAGAAATAGGTTGGATAAAAATCTGGAAAGTTGCATGAGGTGTTATGTTTCTCGATACTCCATCGAAACCTTTCCGTTCGACAGAGCAATTGTGCACTGGAATTCCCTTTGTGAAAGAAGAGGTGTGAATAATACAGCTACAAGTACAAATATTCCCAACCTTGAGAGTGTAATTGGCTCTTCATCACATTCTACAGAAGACAACATCAACTTTGATGAAGCTATTGATAATGGATTGTTTCAACTTTAAACAGGTATCTTCGTTATCTATTTTTTATCTTTATCATTAAAGATGTTACAGGTCTATATACTAAAAATGTCAGGCAATTCACCCATCTATCTACTAATAAATTTCTCGTGTTGGGTTTTTTTTAAACACAGATCTAGCTCATTACCAGTGGCAATGATGATTTCAACTTTAAGGAGGTATCTTTTTCCCCTTAATCTTATTGTTTGTTACTATTCATTTTTTCAGCTCTAGTTATCATTAAAGATGTTACAGGTGTATGTATTTACATTTAGTTAAATACAAATATTTTATTTTTTGAAAACGTAGGGTTGACATCCGTCCGATCTTAAAGCTGTTACTTCTCGGGACTGACAATGTCAGGCAACTCACCCATCTATCTACTAATCCATTTTTTGTGTTGAATTTTTTTAAGACAAAGATCTAGCACATTACCGGTGCTGATTTCAATTTTAAATAGGTATCTTCTTCAACATAATCTTATTGTTTGTTACTTTACATTTTTTCAGCTCTTGTTATCATTAGAGACGTTACAAGTCTAATTCTATATATTTACATTTATTTATAGATATTGTTGGTCTATATATTTAAAGATGTTTGCTGGCACGGCACTTCTCAGAGTCAGGACTGACAATGTCAGCACTCACCCCTAGATCACAATGCATGTAAAAAAAACGATTAGCAGTACCCTTGATGATTTCACAGCAAGCTAATATGACAAGAGGTAAAGCTAAACCCTAGCATTATTGCAATTATGTTAATTTCTTACAAGTGAGATTCTTCTGATTTCTCAAAATTATATTAATAGTTTAAAAGATACGTCCACATAAAAGTCCTCATGAAATTCACATAAAATTTGGGATAAAAAAACAATACATTATACGATTTTAAATATAAGTCCACATAAAAATTCCTCATTCATCCATATATATATATCATCACCATATCATTACTAGTGAGTCCTGAAACAATATATTAATACAATTATTATCAATTTTAAATTATAAAACAATTCATTTTTTAAAATAATTCATAATCATCATTACATTCACTTATTCTAATAAATCGTTACAAGTGTAGAGAATAATTATCTTAAAAAGTTTCAAAAATTCTAGAGGCGAAGAAGATTACTGTTGCTTGATGATAAATCTACGTCCACATTAAATGCTCACGTTCTTTCATCAGTCACATCAGTAATTCTCAATTACTCATCATTCCTCATCTAACGTCCACATACAATCATGACAACTCAAGTGTAAACAAGAAAACATACATTAATTCATGATAATCACCAGTTAATGCATTAAAATTTAAAGTTGTAATAAATCCATATTAATTAAATTCAAAAACCATAGTACATACTCAATTGTAGAAGTTTTCAAATTTCAATATTAAAGTTTCTCAATAATAAAAGTTTCTAGTTTCAAAACCCTCTCTGCTTACCAATCTACATGCACTCTTCAACAACGGCTTCTCCACTGTGGCTGTACCTCTTCCCCAAAACAAAGAAATCTCCATGTGACAACAAATTTGGATAAGCTGTGCAGCGTTCAAACGATCCGTTGCAATACATTTCATAACGACTAATAATCTCATTGAATAAGAAACTTAGCCCTTATCTCCCATTCTATAAGATGATTCATAGCGGAAGGCTCCATCTTTCTCATCAACCCACACAAAATATTTTTTGTGCTTGTCCAGTTGTATGAAATACTCCTGCCCTCTTAGAATAACTTGTGCAAAACCCCTGTAGGTCCAAGAACAGGATACCTAATCAACAAGTGAACAAAACCAGAACTTGAAAAAAACAAAAAAAAATAAAGAGAAAACTAAACTAGCATTACTTGTAGTATTATATGTCCAGCAGTTATACGATCACTCAATGATTCTCTCAGCTTCATACTCAGGATTGTTAAAAAATAAAACATTTCCATTTGTAGTTACCTACATCAACATGTGGCAAAATTATACACGGGAGATAATAACATCTGGAGGCTTAAAAACAATATAAAGAGTCTCAATACCTCAATACAAAATATACATGGGGTCACAGTAATACCCTTACAATTAGAAGTGGATAAATTCCACAACAAATGAAGGAATTTTAAGCAGTGATGGCCAGGTATGGTGTATGAAATTGATCAGAAAATCCTTGATGTGGGATCCATCATGGTCTTTAAGAGAAAAAGGACAAGTCAAAGGATCTCACTAGATAGGATGTGCAGAATTAAGCAGAACAAAAAGCGCTATAAAAGATCATGTACCCCTGGTTTGTCATTAATCATCAGATGCCATATCTTCAAGATTTAATGCTATCATATATTTATCTTCTTTAACCAAGGATTTTTTTATATTTACTATCTCTTTATTCTTCTCCATTTGTTGGTGGAGTGGTAGCCTTCCCCTGCTTGAGTCAAAACTACTCTGAGAGGAACACGCCATAATAATATTGACCAACAATAGATATTCCTGCCACCTGATAGAATAAGATAACTAAAATAACAAAAATTAAAATTGGAAAGTGATGTCGAAACATGGTCAGCAGATACTACCAAATTCCAGTATTCACATTTCCCCCTTATTCAAGGCACAAACACTTACAAAGCAAGAGCCTTGGCTGAGTCACCCTCTGTTTATATTAAGTACATTGATCAGAATTCCTTCCCTTGATTGATTTGTCAATCATCAAGTTTGGGAACATCAATTAATTTTCCCCTTCTTGTTCCATCAGTTTCTTAAGATCTTTTTTTTGTTAAACTTTTCCACTTCATTCACCATCTGTTCAATCAAAGTTACAAAGCTTCATCTAGACACTAGCATTGCAAAAATAAAATTACATGTACTCAGAAAATTGTACAATATTAGCACACGCCTTTATTTATTGACATGGGTTGCAAATGCGAAATAGTGAAATATACTATAAATTTATAACATCAAATGTATCAGAGTAAAAATATGAATTAAAAGGAATTATACTTACAATCAACATGGAAACCATACTTTGATTCGAGAAATTTCTTGTTTTCTTCCACAAGTGTTGCCTTGGTTGTAACAGTTGGTAAATTTCTGATAGGAAGGTCGGTAAACCGATGTATGTCATTCGGTTCAATAGTGAATTGGAACATTTGGCCATCGTTCAGAGTCACATAAAAATATACTGTCCTCTGAATTGTAGCATGACAGAAGGTAATTCAAAATATCCGGATTTGTTTCGAAATGGGGCATATTAACGAGCCCTATAAATCCACACTCTTCAATTATACCTTGATATTCTGGAGACATCCTTAAAGCCGTATGGATGTGAGGGCATAAGGGATTCCTGTAGGTTATCTTGGAAATCGATTGACTTGGATTCTCTTCATTTTCTTGCTGAAATCGATTGACTTGGATTCTCTTCATTTTCTTGCTGAACTTGCAATTGGAGGCATGTGAAGTCGACATTATAGCTGTAATTGCGTCTTTGTCAAAGATTTAGACCTGCAAAAATTCAAGAACGAGAAAACGTAAATGAGAAAATGAGCGGCATAAGGGTATTTATAACCTAAATATGTGCGTCACTGTCCCCTATTGACGTGCGTCATTTGCTTCAAATGATGCGCGTCAATAGGAAGCAGTGTCGTGCGTCAATAGAAGGCTGTGTCGCGCGTCATTTGTTTATAGTGTCGCGCGTCATTTGATTAAAGTGTCGCGCGTCAATAGAAGGCTGTGTCGCGCGTCATTTGTCTATAGTGTCGCGCGTCATTTGATTACAGTGTCGCGCGTCATTTGTTTACAATGTCGCGCGTCAATAGATTACAATGTCGCGCGTCAATAGAGGACAATGTCGCGCGTCAATTGAGGACAATGTCGCGCGTCAATTGAGGACAATGTCGCGCGTTAATAGAGGACAATGTCGCGTGTCAATAGAGGACAATGTCGCGCGTCAATAGAGGACAATGTCGCGCGTCAATTAGAGGACAATGTCACTCGTCAATTGAGGACAATGTCACGCGCCAATTGAGGACAATGTCGCACGTCAATAAAGGACAATGTCGCGTGTCAATAGACTGTAATGTCGCGCGTCATTTTGTGACTGTGTCACGCGTCAATAGAGAACAGTGTCACGCGTCAATAGAATCAACTGACGCGCGTCATTACGATCTAGTGTCGCTCCAGTGTCGCACGTCATCAGGAGCTATTTTCGCGCCAGTGACGTGCGTCATTACGGATTACTGTTGTCGCACCGTCACTGATTTAGCCTTGAAAAACCAGGTGAAAATTTTGTTTTTGAATACTGTCAAATTCACCTTTCGCTGAAAGTGGTTACGGGGATATTCGCTAGGTATTTTCCACCTTCAATTTTATAGGGGTGTCTTAAAATGAACCCTGCTTTAAGTCCACTTTTCCTAGCTTGTACTCTCCTCTCCTAAAATCCTCCCTTATGACAAATGGTAAAAAGTCTTTGCCTAGTAAAATTGTGCTCTTATATTGTAAGGATTCCTGAACCTTTACCCAATAAGGTGTAACAATTGTACCATTTATTTGACTTTCTCTTCAATTCCTCATCCTTGTCTAACAAGAATCTTTCTAAAAGCTTCTAGGCTTCCTAAAGGTTTATATAGTCCCTCTAAACTTTCCTACGCATACCCAATATGGTCTCACCACTAAAACTCATGAAAAAAGATGATCACTTTGCAATTTTAATTTTTTTTTTTTTCGTAAACCCAGGTTATTATAAATAGAATGTTTTAGAGACGTTATCCACTTTTATGGCTTTCTAGTTTTTGTCATGCAGAACACAAGGTCACATGAACAATTAAAGGAAATATGTTTCAACAAGTCACACGTTTTACATCCTAACTACTCAAAAGGTAAAAATAATAAGGTCTAAGATATGTTCCACAATATACCAAGGTCAAAAAACAACTTTGGAATTGAGTTAGAATTCGTAAAGTGTTGTGAAGCTTGGCAACACAGTTTATTAGATCTGTTAGGAAATATGAGTTAGTGCTCCATGTATATGGGTAAATAATAATTACGTGAGTAATTATTATAATGTAAAAGTAAGTTAGCATATATTGTTATATAGTTGTTTTATAGAACAAATAATAACAATTATTTGTTAGTGTGTTTAAACCACTTACGTAAATAGTGGGTGGGATATATTCGTGGGAGGAGAGGTTATAAATACCTCCTAAAATATAAGAAAGGTATTTCCTATATATATGTAAGTTTGTAATGTTTAATATAATGAATGGAGATTAATTCGTAATATTTTTTATATTGTCTGCAAATTTGATCGGTGCTCTGTAGGATCCTTGTTTGCCTTGATTTTTGTGGCTGTACTTGGAAACTACACACTCATTGCACATGATAAATCAATGAACGACATAATATCATAGACATGTACACTACACCATCTCATGCATAATTGTTCTTCAAAAGCATAACCAAACTCATAATTAACTCACAATTAGTCCAATACAAAGCATCATTGTCATAGTAAGTCACACATACCAATTATAGTCCCCAACACCCATAATGACAATACCACATATCATAATCCAACATTGTCAAATGAGCAACATTTCACCTAAATACATACAACAATATATGAGCTATATAATGCATCTATCATCAACATTTGAATATCACAAGATAATCAACAAATAAAAAATATTGGATATGAAAGTAATATCCCAACATAACGCATAATAAGTAATGTCATATACATGTATCGAATGGAACTAGTTTGATCATCATACACCATGAAAATTCAAAAAAGGGTCTACCAGATACAAGGGAAAATAGATATATGAATAATGGTAAAAAGTAAAATTGGGCCACATAACTTTCATTAAATATAAGTTAGGTTTAAAAAATAAAACAAAAATTGAATTTATGAACAAATATTTTCAAAATACTAGCATGCTTCACCCATTTAAAGTAGGTATGCTTGTGTAAAATGTTATAGGTTCTTTTTTGATTGTGAATGATAACAATTTCCCTATGAATTATAATGTGCTTCAAAATATGTTTTTGAATGTTAATGTAGGAAATGATTTTGATCATGACAGAAATCTCAATAATATGCTTCAAAATATGTTTTGGAATGATATTATAGAAAATAATTTTGATCATGATGAAAATTTGAATGCTCAAGCCAATGAAAATATTTATAGTAGTCAAAATGATTTTCGATCCATCAGTGAGACATTATAACCCCCTAGATTTCAATTTAAAAAGTTCCTTATAAAATTTACAAGAAATTGCTAGTATGATGAATGTCCTAAAAGAAGTCACAAGTCAAGGTTTAACTCATAGTTTGGTCATTTCCCAACCATCTGTTAGGCCTCCCATCTCTCAATCTAATCCCACTATTTCATGTTTATCATATATTACTCTCGTTTCCCAATCACATCTTACTCGAATTTCTCATTATCACGTTTCATCACAACTACAATTGTAAACTTCCATAGATCAAATTGCAAGCTTCCCTACCCCCATAAATAGGTATGCACGTGCACATTTCTATAGATTCATTTTTTAGTGTGAATGGTAACACTATACCCCGTGAATGTTAATGTATTTCAACATGTGTTTTGAATGGTAATGTAGAAAATGAATTTGATCATGGTGGAAATTTGAATGCTCAAGCCAATGAAAATATTAATGGTAGTCAAAATTCTTCTCAAGCGATGGGTGAGACAAGAACCCTCCTAATTTATAATCTAAAAATTTCCTCTTATAAAATATACAAGAAATTGCAAGTATGATGAATTTTGTAGATGAAGTCGCATGCCAAGGTTTGCCTCATAATTTGGTCATTTTATGACAATTTCCTAGTCCTCCCATCTCTCATTCTAATCATCATATTTCACAAACATAAGTTATTCCTCTCATTTCCATATCATCTCTTATTCATATTGCTCATTATCTTATTTCCTCACAACCTCAATCACAAGCTTCCATACCCCCAATGCCTACTCCACCCGCCAATCATACGGTAGCTCAAATAAATATCTTTCCACATTCCCATTCTTATCGGCAAGTCCCATATTCCCAATCATCTAAAAAATTTCATCATTATTTTTTCCACTTTTACTTCCACCAATATTCTTATGATTGTATTCTATCTAAAATCTCAGAATGGATACCACGATGCATACCCTTCATAATGTGCAAGATCTAATAAAATTCCTCACTCTTAAGAGAGTAACTTATAATGGTATTCTTCTAAATCCTTTGGCTCATTAAAAATACTTTCACACCCTTTTTCTCACATCTTTGTGGCTTCAAAATTCAAATTAACAAAAATGATTGTTTAAAGTGTAATAGTCTTAAAACATGCTCACTCTTTGGGCATTTGCGATTGATACCAAATCCTGTCCTTGGACCCATTTGTTAAAAATATGCCTGGGCCTCGGCACTATATTTTCCAAATTTGTAGTGCTGATCTAAAATTGTCGTTCCTGTTATAGTTGTTGTTTTAAACGTGGAAAGTCCCACATAACTTGGGTAAGAAGGGAATCCATCTTGAAGGTTGATTTAGATGCAGCGTATATTAAATTATCCTCGTTGCCAATAATTTTCATAACGAACGATAATTTCCTTGATAAGAACTTTAGCCATTTCTCCCATTCTATAAGCTGTGTGTTGGATGAGGAAGGAATAATAACTCACTGATATGGGATGTGACAATTATACCATTTAAGTTCTCTAAAGGAAAACGGGCAACTGTTCACTATCTGAAGCTGATGCAGACGATCTATTGGAGAAGATGGGGGCTTTCACACAACCAACGAATCGGCTGCTCCTTGTTTCTGCCTTTGGGTGGGCTGATCCCTGTTTTTGAAAAAATTAATCAAGATTAGATAAATTAAATTTTTAAACAGATGTAATTCAAAATTGTAAAGCATATTAAAATTGAATTTGAGTATACCATAACCTGGCTGGCCTTGATCATCTTGCTGGTAATCTAAAAAACAGTTGGGTCATTGGCTATCACACACCAAATCATCTTCATCTAAATTTTATAATTGTTTCAAATAGATATGCCCCATTGCCTGGGCAAGCCACCCAGTGATAGAGTTGGAATTCGAATCGAGTAGCAAGTTTAGTGTCCCACTAGGGGCCGGATCAAAAGGCATGCGTTTAACCAATGGTCTTTTTTCACCAACTGTTCCTCTGGTTTGGCATTTTAAAATTAATGGATGAGTGGTGTCGTGTGCTGGGTTTGATCAATTACTGACATGTGCTGAAAAGCTAACAAGAAAAATGGAAAATATTATACATTCATAAAGTCAAAACTATGAAATTTAAACAACTATAGACAAGTTGTACCCTTGTTTCGGGGTTGTTTTTCTCGGTGCAACCGTGGTCCTGTAGGAGTTTGTGTACCCTTGGCTATTCAAAGATATGATGCATGCGACTGTATGGAGTGAGTTGTGAAGAAGTTCCAAGTCCCTGTAATTCACATTCAATAGTAAATAATGTTCATTCTTTTGGTTAAATTTAAATGAAAATAAATAGCAACGTTGATTTGAAATAATATATGAGAATGTAGTACTTCTCTGCGTTTAACGAGTTCAAACTGTTGAGGGTGTTGGAGAGGAGTGAGCTTTCATTTCAGATTGGGAGTCCCCCGAAGCCTCCGTGTTTTGTTGCCTCTCTCTTCCGCTCGCTAATTTCTTTTTTCGAGGAAGGCTTCAAGATATCTTCTCTGCAAACATTAAAATTTAAGTTTTAATAACTGGCCTGTAATGTCAAAAATTGAAATACAATTAAAAACGGAATAGTTTTACCTATTGTTCTTCACATGGGATTGATAATGTTTCTTCAAAGCCTCATCATAGCAGTAGTAATTTCTTTATCTTTTAAATTTAAAATTTGCCTCATAGTAGAAGCCGAGGAGTATTTTGTTGAATAATGAAGTTTATCTAAAGTTTTTGAATTTATTATGTCAGTTGTTATTTTTTTGGATACATATGCACCACCAAATTGTCGTTTGGAGATCGTGGCACCATGTATCAATGGCCCAATTTGGTTTATCTGTTGGAGACCTGCAAACATTCTGGCTTGAAAAACATGAATAAGTGTCGAAGAAATTGGTGTGGCAATTGATTTTGTATCTACCCACGCCTGGATTTATTGAATGTGGCTGCAAATGCGAAACAGCTGAATAATTACTATAAATTTAATAACAGTTAAATTATATCAAACTAAAAAAAATCAAAAATATATTAAAACTAATTTACTCAATCAACATGTAAACCGTACGTGGTCGAAAATTTCTTGTCCGTCTTCCAGGAGTTGTCCCTTGGTTGTAACAATTGGTAAATTTCTGAAAGGAAGGCCCCTAAACTGATGATGTCTTTGCTTCATAGTGATTGGAACATGTTGGCAATCGTTCAGAGTTCACATAAAAAATACCGTCCTCCTGAATGGTAGCTGACGAAGGTAAGTCAAAATATCCCCGGATCTGTTTCGAAATGGGCATATTCACAGCCCTGTAAATTCACACTCTTTCATCAAAGCTTGATATCTGAGACATCTTTACAGTTTGGATGTGGGGCATAAGGGATCCCTGTCGTTGATTTTGGAAAATCGATTGAGTTGGATCTCTGATTTTCTTTTGCTGAACTTCTTGCCATTGGGAAGCAATGTGAAGTCGACAGATAGCTGTAATTGCTCTTTGACAATGATTTAGACCTGCACAAATTCAATAACTGAACACATAACACGAGAAGATGACGGCACATAGGGTATTAATAAGCTAATAGGGCGTCACTGCCCCTATTGACAGCGTCATTTTCCCCTACTGCGCGTGGCCACTGGGTACGTATTGACACGCGGCAGCTCTAACACTTTTGTCGCACGTCATCGTAAAACATTTGATGCGCAAACACTAGCACCTTAGTGACGCGCGACATCTGTCCCCTACTGACA